>CM053581.1:559698028-559717137 GCA_028627135.1 Pseudochirops cupreus | reverse complement strand
TAAATTGAGTGCTCCAGGAAGTGCTTGAAGACTAAATTGTGGAGAAAATGTCAATCTGAATAGACAGAGGGAGTTCCTTCTTCATGAGCTTTCTACATCAATGAAGTCATAGGTCTGGTCCTAGATGAAAATACGTTATTACTCGTAATAACAATAGCTAATATGTATATTACTATGTAGCAGGCGCTATGCTATGAGCTTTACAAGTATTATCTCTTTTGATCCTCACAATAACCCTGGGAAGCAGATGCTATCATTAAGCCCATTTTACAGATGAGGAAAGTGAAGCAGACAGTGAATTGCCAGTTTCACACAGCTGGTAAATATCTGGGGCAGGATTTGAACTCAGATCTTCCTGGTTGCAGGCCCAGTGGTCTATCCATTGTGTTATCTATATGGATATAGAGATACATATAGACTATATGTTAATATGACAATAAATTGATCTTTTAAAGCAGTGTTAAATAGGCATCTCTTTTCTTCTGCAAGCATTTAATAGTTTTTGCACTGCTCCTTTACATAATGGGCTAAGATATCTGTCTCCCACTGTTACATGCGTACACCTGGAAAGGAACCAGAGCCCGTTATTCAATTGCAAAAAACAAAACAAAGTGTATTAAAAAAAAGATAAAGTAATGATATTGGGGAAGGCAAGAGGGAAGGGCAGAGAGAAATAAGAACAAAATAATCTTTAAAAAAAACTCTGGGAGATGAGTCAAGAAAAAAGAAAAACCCTTATTTTCTTATTGTGTCACTCTCCACTTTTTTCTTATGTTTCTGTCAACACGTCAGGAGTATTTGTCAAGAGCATTACTTTTAACCATGATACAAATTAGGAAAAAAAAGAATTTAATAAGCACATAGATTCACATGGAAAATCTGTCATGGCTGCTTCCCCAAGCCATGCATGTAAGTATGTGAATGAACCTGCATGTGTGATTATTTATACATAGGCTCCCATGTATGCATTTGCTTGTCCATGTGTGTATAGGTCCATTGTCCATCCATCAATTCCTTCTACGTAAGGATCATTTGAGTTTTATATTGCATTATGTAGCTGTAAGACTGTATCTCTAGGTAAAGGGAATAACAATCATTTTGTCCCCCTTAACTCTTGGTTATTTTGACTGCAGACAGTACCGCAGGGACACCAGCAATATCGACGACGACAACGGTGGAAATTCGAAAGAGCAGTGTTATGACAACAGAGATCACCTCCAAAGTAGAAAAGACACCCACCACCGCCACCCCTGGCAACAACAGCACATGTCCTTCTGCAGAGACTGAGGAAGAGAAGGCCAAGAGGCTGCTGTATTGTTCACTATGCAAGGTTGCTGTCAACTCGGCCTCCCAGCTGGAGGCCCACAACAGCGGTGAGATACAGTGATTTCTGTTCTGTCTCAACAGCTCAGCAGTTAGCTTCCTCCCAATAGACTAGATCTTTTTGTGGCAGGGGACAAAATGATAGCAGGAAACTGGCAATGGCAGAGGATTCATTAACCGTTAAAGAATGAAAGTAACAAGCATGATGTCACATGAGATAGTGGAGGGATGCAAAGGCATATTTTTGTTGTTGTAATTGTTGTGATTTTGCATAAAATTCAACTTTTAGAGGTGGTGTGTCATAAAAACTTACATTTATGTCCAACACCAACTAAATCCTATGATTCTGAGGGTGTACTCAAAGGTTTCTTTCTCTTATGATTCCCTTGCCCCATAAAGTGGCCACCATCACCAATCCTCTAAACTTGCTACTTATGTTAGGCTGAGTTTATATGGCCTAGAAGAATTATAAACAAAGCCAGCCTTGATTGGTTTAGTTTCCTGGAGAACTGATAAATTATCTGTGAATGTTAAGGTTGTTTTCAACCCCAATATATAAACCAGGGTAGAAAGATCCTACTTTAGAGTTGTTTCTCCTCTTGCCATCTCCCCAAAATAAAATTCTTTTTCTACCATTGTCAGTGTAAGGCAGAAAGCAATTGTACTGAATTAATTTATACTACTACTTGGTTGACTTATAACGCCTTCAACATCTCCCAGAACCATAGAATCCAGATCAAGAGCTGGGAGAGAGCATAGAGACCTTCCCATTTAATCCCCTCATTTTTAGCAGATGAGAAATCTGAGGCCAGTAAGGCTAAGTTATTTGCCCAAGGCACATAGATACTAAGCCTCAGCATTGAGATTTTAACCCACATTTTCTGATTCCAGAGCTAGTGATCTTTCCTTTGGCAGGCATCACAAAAATGAGAGTCTTGGTTTACCCAAAAGAATCTCCAGTCGTGGCATGTGATGCATGGAAATGAACCAATGTTGTCACACTACTTTTTTTGGCATGACAATAATTATCTGGGGAAGCTGGGAGTAAAATGCTGGTTGTGAAGGTTCAGTCATTTCAGTTGTGCCCAGCTTCTTGTGACCCTATTTGGGATTTTCTTGGCATGGATATTGGAGTGGTTTGCCATTTCCTTCTCCAGCTCATTTTACAGATGAGCAAAGTAAGGCAAATGGAGTTAAGTGACTTGCCCAAGGTCACACAACTAATAAGTATCAGAGCCCAGATTTGACCTTAAGCGAGTCAGTCTTCCTGCCTCTAGGTCCAGCATTCTGTGCACTATACTATCCAGCTGCCCCATACAATGGATAGTACCCCACTACAGTGCTGAGTGTCCGGAATTTGGAATCAGAATATCAGAACTCCAGTACTTGCTCTTTCAAATCACTTCCCATCTCTTGGTCTTAACTTCTCTATCTGCAAAATGAGAGAGTAAGACAAAAGGCCCTCTGAAGTGCCTTCTAGGTCTAAATCAAAGATCCCATAGTCTAATGAAATATTTTACTTCCATACCATTCCACCATGGTCATTTAGAACTTTCCTATACTGTGACCTTGAGCATGTTCCTGATGTTCTTGGGCTGTAATTTTTCCATACATAAAATGAGGGCTGGGGTAGATTATGTGACCTCTTAATTTCCCCCTAGATCTCAATCTATGCTTCTATATTTCTTCCCAATATGTTTTTTTCCCATCCCATTCCAAAATAATCATATATCATATTGCCTTAGATAGTGAGAAGAAATCTTGCCAGACACCACATTTTCTCCAATGTCTTCTAAAGGATGGGATTCATTGGCCGTAATTACAATGAGAAAGGGATCCTCAATGATACTGGTAAAAACCCAAGATTTAATAGAAAAACTTTATGCTGACAGAAGGGTGCCAAGCCCATCAGCATGTGCCAGCTATTGCCTTTGAAAACCTAATGCAGTAATTGCCCAGGGAGACTGATTCTTTTAGCCCTTATCTACCTTCTGAATGTGAAGTTCTATTATGATTCACTGAGAGTTCAAGGGTTCAGAGGCAAAGATGCACAGAGAAAATTTGGCCCTGAGTCAAAATCTATACTCTACAGATGCGTGCTGTGTGTTCTTGTTGCATCAAAGAAACTGGAAGATAAAAACTATTGGAAGTTCAATTATTTTTCAAGAAGACTGAACCATTCACTGCTCTAACATGATAACATTAATTTTAGGGAGAAGATCAATTCACCCAGCTATATTCTGAGCAGATAAATGAATTGTGTTCTTTAGGGCTGAAGTTAATTTCTGAAGGAAATGGGAATCAATCTCCAATTTTCCTCAGCAACATGTGATTCAGAAACAAATCACAAAAGCAACTTGTTTTGGCTCTGGATTGAGGGAGCTTGAGATGGGAAATGAACCTGCCATAAGGGATTGTGGATGAGGAAACTCCTACTAATGCAGTTCGAGAATTCCCCAGTAACTTATAGTCTTAGAGATATGATCAGTGCACCGACAAGTTAAGTGATTTGTCAAGGATCATATAGCCGGTAGGTACTAGAGGTAATGCATAAGCTCAGATCCTCCTGACTCTAAAGATGGTACTCCATCTATTCCCCAAGCTGCTCTGTGTGAGGAATCAGGATACTTAAGAGTTCTTTTTTAAGGTTTTTTTTTTTTGCTTTTTGGAGGAGGGAAGGCAGGGCCATTGGGGTTATGTGACTTGCCCAAGGTCACACAACTAGTAAGTGTTACATGTTTGAGGCAGGATTTAAACTCAGGTCCTCCTGACTCCAGGGCCAATGTTTTATTCACTGCACCACATAGCTGCTCCTTAAGATTTCTGTTCTAAGATATATTACTGACTTTGTTTCCTGGGGATCTGAGACAAGGCAAGTAACCTCTCTAGACCTCCTTATCCTTAAAAGAGAGATCGATCCGTGAATGAACAAGCATTTTTAAAGTACCTACTATATGTCATGCATTATGGATACAAACTAAAAGTTGAGACAGTTCCTGCCCTCAAGGAGCTTATCTTCAACTGGGATAACAATATGTCCTTGACTTTCTTCAAAAAGTTTTCAGGAGTGAATGAAAGCTGATCTTATTGCTAAGACAATAACCACCTATCATGTCTACTCCCTTCTCATGAATTCTATATGTTTAGATAATGTTTCTTTTACTTTTCACTTATGGTCATTCATTTCAAACTGAAGGAAAAATTACATTAATTCGGGCTCTAATAACTTGGAACCTGTAATAACTTGTGCAAAATCTTGGTTGCAATAACATTAGCATCTTATCTGTGAAAGAAGGCTTTGCTAAGCAAATTAATGGAATAAGCAAAAAGTCTGGAGAATTGCAAAGAGCAGACAACAAATTGTTTTTGAGTGTTTAAGAATCCTGTGTTTATTTGTCAATAGTTATAGAGCCAATAAGGCCTGAGTTCAAATCATACCTCACAAGACTAACTGTGTGACCCTGGACCAGTCACTCAACATCTCTCACTCTCAGTTGCTCCATTTAGCAGAATGAAAATAGTAATGGCACCTACCTCCTGGGTTATTGTAAGGATCAAATGAGACACTATATGGAAAATGCTTTGTAGATCTTAAAGTGTTATAAAAATATTAGCTATTACATGCTAATTCAAATCATTTATATCTGTTATTTAAAGGAATCCCTTGTCTCTCTACCCCTTCCCCCCAAAAAAACAAATGTTTCCCCCCCACACCTGGAAGACATTTCTTCCTTTTCTCTAAAGGCTGATTTTTCCCCCCTATTTTCAAACCTTCCCCCACCCCCTAATAATGAGACTCATTTCAGATCTCTCAAATGAGAGTGATCTTTCGCTCCTTCAGTTCTCCTTTTGGACCTCTCCTTTGCCCTATACCATTCCACTTTTCAGTGTACTCATCTCTCCAGAGCTGGTTCTATCACTTTTCATCAGAACATTTAGTCCATTTCCAGACACACAGTAGGCACTTAATAAATACGACTTGACCATTGCTTTATGAATATTTGTTGAAATTAAAAATTCATGTTACTACACAGGCAGGGAATCCTCAGAAGTGTATTAGCAAATTGGAATGTAATAAATTAATTTAATAAACTGTTAATGAAATTAATAAACATCAGTTAAATGCCTACTCCGTGTCAGGCACTGTTCTAGGGTACTGGGGATATGAAGACAAAAGAAAATATGTCCTGCCCTCAAGGAACTTACATTCTGTGAGAGAACAAAATAACATATACATCTATCAACAAAAACAAAGATTCACCCAAAGCCAAAACATTTCACCTTTGTTGGAAAGGCATTAGAAGTTGAGGAGACTATGAAAGGCTCCTTGCTTAGGTTGGGACTTGTACTGAATTTTGAAAGGAGTCAGGGTTTCCAAAAGGCAGCATAAAGGAGAGAAAATATTCTAGGCATGAGAGGCAAGCACTGAGGGGTACCAAGAAGGGAAATGAAGTATCATGTGGATAGGGGAAAGAGAGAGCCCATATGACCAGAATTTATTGAGTGGATCTACCATAGTGCGATAGTGACAGTTAGCCTGACTTGTGCTATGGCGGCAGTGGACCATGTGGACTGGGAGGGAGAAACGAGAAAGAAAAGTGTCCCTTCCATTGTGAATAGCATCACTTCCTCACTCTACAGATTACTTTTCCATCTTGTTTTTGTGGTACCTACCACCACCATAGTTCCTTTCCACACTGTCTTCCCCCATTAGAGTATAAACTTCTTGAGGCCAGGGACTGCTTTTCCTGTTGCTTATGTTTGTATTCCCAATGTTTAGTACAGTTCCTGACATATAATAAGTATTTAATCAATTCTTTATTTAATATAAAATCTAATCTTCCCCTCACATTGACGGTGCAGCCATTTTGTTTTAGGAGACATTCTGAAATACTAAAGTTTGTGACAAACATGTTAACATCTCCTTTTCTACATTAATTATATTATTAATGATGTAATAATACGCATGTTATGAATATTGTACTAAGTACATTATTAAAATTATAATTCTACTACAATACTAAGTAGTTTATTCCTCACGCAGCTCACATTAATACAGAACTTTAAAGTTTGCAAAGCAATTTCCTCCAATCAAGGCAGGCAGTAGAAATGTTAGTTTCTCCTTTCTATAGATGGGAAATGGAGGAATAGCTGGCTTTGTAACTTGCCTATAGCCATGCTCTAGAGTCAGGGTAGGGAACCTGGGCCCTCAAGGTCCCATATGGCTTTCTATGTCCTTGGGTGCCACCTTTTGACCAAGTCCAAGGTTTACAGAACAAATCCTTTTATTTTTGTTCTGTGAAGTCTGGACTCAGTCAAAGGGCTGCACTTGAGGACCTAGAGGCCAAATGTGGCTTTGAGGGCCCAGGTTCTCCAGCCCTGATTTAGAGCCTCACTGCCTTTTGTGGAACACAGTGGTCAGAGTTCCAAATTGTGAGCCAAGAAATTATCTGCTACTTCTAGAGTTTAATTATGGATTCCCCTTCATTTACCTCCTGGGCAAAGTTAATAAGAACTACCCTAATTCCAAGACATTGGTCATAACTCATACTTGTAGGGATGAAAGGTGTTAGATTTAGAATTTATAGGCTCAGAATTTGAATTCTGACCCTGCTGTTTCCAACTGATGTGACAGTGAGTCATCTGTTTAACCTTACTGGAACTTAGATTCCTCAATTATAAAATGAGAGCATTGGACTGGGGATTCTTTATGGTACTTTCTTTGGTGATATAGTAAAATGAGCATTACTGAGCCTGAAGGCAGCACCAGGTGAGTTCAAATACAGCCTCAGATACTTACTAGCTGTATAACCCTGAGGAAGTCTTTTAAGCTCTATCTCAGCGGTTCTCAACCTTCCTAATGCCGTGACCCTTTAATACAGTTCCTCATGTTGTGGTGACCCCCAACCATAAAATTATTTTCGTTGCTACTTCATAACTGTAATTTTGCTACTGTTATGAATTGTAATGTAAATATCTGATATGCAGGATGTCTTTTCATTGTTACAAATTGAGCATAACCCACAGGTTGAGAACCGCTGCTCTATCTGCTTCTGTTTCCTCATCTACCACCCAGGATAATATTGCAAAGTATTCTGGAAAGCTTAAATCACTACATAAATGTTAACTCTCATTACTGCCATTATCATTTCTATTATTGTTACTCTTAGCATAGTCTAGTTTTTAGCATGCTGGGTTTGGAAGTCAGATAAAAGGGACTTGTGATCCCACTGTTCATACTAAGTCTCTGAATATCTCAAGTAAATTCTTAGGACTTAAAAGATTCAATTTGACAAGCATTTTATATAGACCCATTACTTAGGCCCTGAGGCTACAAAAATGAAATTGAAACAATTGCCATAAAAGAGTTTATAAATCTGCCTTTTCAATATTTCGTCATGTTTACTAAGTCAGAGACAGGTTGTGATCAGCAGCAGCAAAAGGACTTTCCATACCTGGATTTCCCCCAGGCTGCTGAAATCCCAATTCCTTTACCATTCTTTGTGTGTGATTTCTCCATTTTTTTTTCCGCTGAGACAAAATAGCATCTGTTGCTCTGTCATTTACACGAAGAAAGAATAAATACATTTTTCTAAAGGATAAAGCAGAGAAAAATGGAAGATCATCAGTGGACCTCTACGTTACACAGTAGGAAAGGCACAAAGCCCTCTCATGAGTAGCACAGAGCGATGCTGGTCAGCCATGGTTTATCTCTGTGCCTGTGTCATTGGCAGGGACTCAGCCACAGCTGTCCCCCTGATTGATTACCTTCCAGAGAGCTGTAGCTCAGCCCTTATGCCCAATATTTAGGTAGAAAAGGCCTCATAACATTTTTCAAAAGTATGGGTTTTGAGCTCTCTTACATTGGATGGGATGGATAGGAAGGCAACGGAGGTCAGTTACTTCAGTGGTCCTCCTTTGTCTTCTCCAGCCTTTTGATAAATACTCCTTCAATGCCTTAGTGTGTCCTTGGAATCTGCTTCTGTGTTCCCTTTTAGAGATAATCAGTTTGGGGGATTAGATATTGGAGTGATTTGGAGTCAGTTAACTTCACTGTGTCACACTCTGAACAGGGATGAGTTATGGCACATTATTTCTCTTACCTGGTGTTTGTATTTCTGTCATGTTGTGATAGATGGGGTCATCTCTGTGTGCTTTCAGAGACAGAGTATGTTTTCTCCTTGAGGTCATAGTGACTTCTTTGTGCCTCCTCCTCTTTCCCTTGGCCAGAGAGAGAGGAAATTGGTATTAGGCAGGAATGCTGATAGAAAACCTAGAAACCCATCAGGCATAGGCAGGTCTGCCTGACTCCCAGGCCAGCAGGATATACATTATGTCACCCAGCTATCCCTACATGAGAAAGTGAGAAAAGGTGCCAAACTCAGGCATCTAATACCAACAAAGTTGGGGGTCAGAAATTTGTAGTAAGGGGTCTCTACCCAGAGAAATGAGCAGATTCCCAGGCCAGGGAGGGTAAGGTGACATCATGCTTTGAGTGCTCAAACTTTGGTGATCGAGAAAAATTCAGAAAAATAATGAAAATTGAAAGGCTTAGAGGCAAACATCATCGTCATCATCATCATCATCATCATCATCATCCTCATCCTCATCTAACTAACATTTACAAAGCACCTACTACGCGACAGGCCGTGTGCTGAGCTCTTTACAATTATTACCTCCTTTGATCCTCACTGCAGCCTGGGAGGCAGGTGCTCTCATTACAGTTTTATTATTATTTTTAGCTATACTTCTATTATAGTGTAGTATTACTGCACTATTATTGTAATCAAGTTTATAGTTGAGGAAATTGAGACAAACAAGGTTGAGTGAAGTGCCTACTGTCGTGTGGCTAGTAACTGAGGCTGGATGAATTCCGTTGATCCTGCTTCCAGGCCTGGTGATGGATCCACCAAACAAGCCCCTCTGGACCACTCTTATGAAGTAACTGGACCCAAAGGAAGCTGATTCAGTTTTGCAGGGTCCAGGGCCAAATCGTAGGATTTAGACCTTGAATCAGTTCTTGAATTTCTTTTTTCCTTGTAGTTAGGATATCAGTGGGAACATCCAGTCTACATTATAGATGTTGTAGTTAGACATTTGGAAAATGAACAGTATTTTCCCTTAAAAATACTGCTTTTAAAAAGGTGATCAAGGGGCAGCTAGGTGGCATAGTGAATAGAGCACTGGCCCTGGAGTAAGGAGGACCTGAGTTCAAATCCAGCCTCAGACACTTAACACTTACTAACTGTGTGACCTTGGGCAAGTCACTTAACCCTAACTGCCCTGCCTTCCCTCTCCAAAAAGACGATAGATAGGTAGATAGATAGATAGATAGATAGATACATGATAGAGAGATAAATGGGTGATCGATCCAAGATGGGGGGGTAAAAGCAAGGATTCACTTGGGCTTTTTCCCAAACCCCTCCAAATATCTGTAAAAAATGACTCTAAACAAATTCTAGAGCTTCAGAACTCACAAAATGACATAGTGAAACACATCTCCAAGCCAAAATAGCCTGGAAGGCTGACGGGAAAAGTCTATAGCTCTGGGCTGGGAGCAGAGCACAGTCTGGTGTGAGCCACACACAGACGAGGCCAGAGCAGGCCTCAGGGGACTGAATCACTGGAAGCTGTTGCAGTTTCAGGCTTCTCAACCCACAAACACCAAAAACAGCATTGAAGGTCAGTGGGGAAACTTTGTGGGAGCTGGGTGAAAGAGGAACTTGGTCTGATTGGGATGCAGCCCCAGCCCGGGGTGGGAGTAGGGGGTAGGAGTGGTAGTGGCAGCGGCAGCAGTAGTCTCAGCAGCAGCTGCTTCTGGAGCTCCGGGTCCACAGATGGTGGGGGATCAAGCAGTTGCTACAAAACCCCTGAAGCCTGGGACAGTACACTCACCCTCCCCCCCACTGGAAGCAGAGTCCTACCTTGACAAACTCTTAGAAAGTCAAGTATTTGTCTGGGAAGATGAGCAAATAGCATTCTTACTTTGGTGACAAAGAAGATCAAAACATACAACCAGCAGAAGACAACAAAGTCAAAGCTCCTGCATCAAAAGCCTCCAAGAGAAATATGAATTGGTCTCAGACCATGGAGGAGCTCAACAAGGATTTTGAAAATAAAAAGGTGATCAGTTTCCCTGATCAAGCCACCAAGGCCATTTAACCCACAACATAACTGAACTACAGGACTAGTTTTCTTAACTATAAAATGGGTGATTAGATGTACTCAAAGACCTCTGCCATCTATGATCCCACTAGTCTAGGCACACAACTTGACTCCATTTTCCTTTCTTAGACCTTTCTTTTTCTAATGTCTACCAATCCTCCTCCTCTCTTCTGATGAACTGGTCAATGAGAACAGAGAGAATCTGCATTCTCAACTCATCTCAGATATTGCCGTCCATTGCCTGACACTCATTACTTCTCCATGTGCTACTAGAGACCCTTCCTTCATCTTTTACTCCCTTATTTTGGGAACAGTTATGTTCTGAAGGCTTAAGAATGACATTAGGTTATTCTCTTGATCACCAGAATTAGACTATATATGGGGGGAAAGTGCTCAAAGAAGTGACATGGACACAAAATGTCCATTTTAGAGGAACAAGAGGTCAGAGAATCTTCATGGGTGAGGTAAGATTTCAGTTGGGGCCTGATTAATGCTTCTGATACCCATTGACTATATAAACTAGGAAAATTTTGTTTTCTCAGGGCACATAGTATGAATCTAATGCCATATATTGAATAAGACCTTTCCAATGTGCTATTTATAGAAAAAAAATGCTTTTCCTGCTCATTCACTTAAAGTTAAGTAGGCTGAACTTGTGCTAAATAAGCAATTAGAATAGAAATTTGGGGAATGGCAGGGGTTTTCTAAGGGCTTATTTGAATACATTAAAACACCAGTTAGCCAGTACTCAAGTACCTGGAACTATTGGGAAACCAGCTTTTTTTTTTTCCCATTTGAAAGGTCAGAAACAGAAATAAAAAGTCAAGGAGAGTCGAGACCACCCAGAAGATCCAAGGTTCCATCCTGAGAAATTGCCCAATAGAAGAAAAAAAGGCAAAAGCGATAAAGGGTTCCCCTACAAGTCTAAGTATGTAAAACCCATCTAGTATGAGGTATGACACTAGATATTTCAAACCTTCTTAGAGAGCTTTTAGGAACAAAGGTTTGAATCCCACTCCTATATCAATAGCAAAGTGAGGAGCCAAATTGAATAAAGCCAAGGAAGAAGCCTTTTCCATAACATGATCCCAAGGGAATTCAGGGGAAAAAACTTCTTTGCAAAAAAGTATCATTCCAGTGAGTTTAACCTAAAGCACATGATCAAAGGAAATATAACACCTTGTCTCCTTAGGGTTGCCAAAAGTATGAGTTCCCTCGGTGTTTGGGCTTTTATTTTTGGTGGTTGTTTTGGGTTTTTAAAGGGGGAAAGGAAGTCGAGTGAGGTGACATAGATTTAGATTTACTCATCATATTGTAATTGGATCTGGAGAAAATGGTCTTTTTCTTATCTTACACTTTTGCAATTCTCAACATAAAAGCCAATAATTGTCACATAATCAGAAAAGCCCATTTGTCAAACATGCTGAGTTTGTTGTATAATTACTATGAAGGTTCAAATTTCTCATAGTGTTCGTGTCAATATTCCTCACAGTCAGGCTTCTCTTTAGATGATGAAGCTAAGGAGATCCAGTTTTCTTTCTGATGGACCATCCCCTATATATCAGAATGGTTCGTTATATTTTCCAATGAAAAAAATGAGGTGGGGTATAAGGACAGTATGAATTTTGATATTGTCTTATTCCTGTGGATTGACAGTAAGCTCTTTGAAGATGAGGACTGTTCTTTTTTGTTTGTTTTCATAGTCCCAGAGGATAGCACAAATTTCTCTCAAAGTCATTGACAATGAATACCTCTTGAATGGATGAATATGCAAGGCAATTTTGACTCATGAGAATGAAAATAATAAAATAATTCTACTAGGCCATGGCTCAAATCTTTTTATCATTCCCCAAAGGGAAAATAAAATGGCTGTCCCTGCCTGTGATTCCTGCCCTGGGGAGGGAAAAAAAGTTGATAATTGAACTACTTAAATACTATTATCCAAGGGTTGATGGCATGAGATTTGTTTTCTATTTAATGTGGTGGATCCAAAGCACAGGTTAACTGAGATTTTCTCTGTTAGAATTGGTTCCTAGGAAATTAGAGTAAATGGAAAACATGCTAATTTCCTACTGAGAGACATCTTCCTTTTCCTATTTCATACATTCACTTAAAAAGATAAATTTTCACTTATATCTTGCTTAATTTTGACTCCATGGCATAATTGTTCCTTTAGAAATCATAACCACCATCATAATCATACATCTGTATAGTGTTTGAAAGTTTGCAAAGTGCTTTACAAAGATTATTCATTTTATCTTCACTAGAACCTTTGAAATTAGTACTTCTATTATCCCATTTTATGGGTGAGTAAACAGGCAAACAAAGGCTCACACGCCAAGGGTTTACATATGAAGCATCTGAGATGCTTGAATTCATATTCACTTCTCCTCCTTGCTGTCTCTTATAAAACAGGAGTATGAAATTTATAAAAGACATAGCTAGGAAGGATCGCTATCACATTGCATGGGATTTAGGATTCAGAAAAAAGATCTCGTTAGGCCAGCACATTGGGCTTAATTTAAGAAAATGAAGCTTATTCAGGATAATGTCAAATCTTATTTCTGGATGCCAAAATCACTTTCACAGGTACGAGATAAAGAAGACAATATTAGTTTGCCTGAAAATAAATATTTAGAAGGGAAGGAGGGTGGGTGGATCAACAGTGATGCTCAGGATAAGGAATTTAATGCAGTCATATTGAATGAAGAGAGTTAATGTCCAAGACAAGACAGCTAATTGCCCCATTGTACTTTGCCCTAGTGTGACCCCATCTAGAGATGATGTTTTGATTCTAAGCACCACATTATAGAAAAGATAATCAGTATCCAGAGAAAAATTAAAAGTCCTTCAGATCATAGCATATGATCAGTGGAAGAATCTTGGCTTCTTTATCCTGTAGAAGAGAAGATGGAGGGAAACATGGTAGCTGTCTTCAAGTATTTCAGGAATTATTATGTGGAAGAAAAATTTGATTTGTTCTACTTTGTATCAGAGGCAGGAACTAAGAGTAAAAGATAGAAATTGCAAAGACGGAGATTGGATTTGATATAAGGAAAAAGCAACAGCTTCTGAGTAATTAAATCTATCCTGAAAGTTATGAATGTCTGGAGGAAGTAATGAGTTCCCTAGTCAAAATCAATTCAATGAGCATTTAGTGAATGTCTGCCCTGTTCAAGGCTCTCTGCTAAAATTTACCGGGTATTCATTTCCATCTGTGGATTAGATTAGATGGCCACCCAGGTTCCTTTCAACTTTGTGCCTGGGATTCGTGGACAGCTGTGATTTCAAAAGGGAATAATTGTTGGACAGACAATCAGATAAATAGGTAGTTAAGCAGGTAGATGTATACATACATGTGGAGACTGTAGAAATAATTAGATATATAGAGATAGATGTAGATTTATTCATCCATCCATCCATCCATTATTTGTTTGTTTGCATGCTTGCTTGTTTATTTATTTTAAAGGAGAGAGACCTCTGATTGCATTGGTGTGGCAAGTTTCCAGTCAGGAAATTCTCTTTAGCAGTGCAAATTGGACTGTCTTCTGTAATGTTTGTAGCCTTAAAGCATTGCTGGAAGCCCTGAGAAGTTAAATTACTCTTCCAAGGGAGCCAGTATGTGTCAGTGGCAAAATCTGAACCTAGGGTCTTCCTGATTCGGAGGCTCGGTCTATATCCAGTAGACCTCTTTAGAGTTAAATTAATAGCAAAATTATAAGGCCTATTATCATTGAAGACTGTGAAATGCACATCTACCTTTATTTAATCAGGGAAAAATTCATTCTGAGCAGCTTTTGTCTTTGGTACATATTGTGTGCTGATATATTGCTACCCTAGAGAAACATTTGTATATTGTCTCAAGTTGAAGGATGTAGTTAAGGTTCTCTTGCAGCTATAGGCTTGTGACTAACCCATCAAAAGTAATGGTACTGTGAAGGAAAGGGCACTAGAGGAAAGGTAAATTGGAAAGTAAGGTCAAAATAAAGTCAAACCAAGGAAAAAATTCTTTCTACCAGAATGGGAAATTCCACTTTGGGAAGGTACCAGTAGTTGAAGGACACTCACTAATATACTGAAGAATTGCCAAAGTATGATAAGATGAATACACATATTGAGGCAATGTTAAAAGTTAGTTTAGAGCCATGATTTCTTTTTATTGCCATGATGCTGTAGTTCTTATAATGCTAGATCTCATCTTCCTCACTTCTAAGAATTCCTCTCTGACTTTTACCTATGCCCTCCCGAAAATTCTCCACAGAAAATTTCTCCTAGAGCTAATAACTAACATTTCCCATCATCAAGGGTAAGAAAAATGTTTTATAATGCAAAAATAAGAAATTTTGTGGAAAAAAATCAGGAGAAATCTTTTTACCATCAAATTGTATAAAGTTGCAATGGTAGAACAAATGTTATTTTAATCTGTGAATTTAAAGTGACTAAACTTTATGTCCAAAAAAAGGTTACTATCACTTTCTATAAAGAAAACAGATTTGGCTCTATCACCTGTTGTGGAGACTATTATAATGTGTGTACCATTCCATCACTATCTGGTTCCAGTGATTTCAGGTTAGAAGATTGTATCTCATCTGTGTGGATGTTATTATCTTACCTAGAAGGAACCTTTGGGTGCCTTGAGCTTCTTTCTTTTCTCTTTGGCTTTCTTCTACATAAGATCATGAATATATATTCCATCTGACTTTGGGGAACACTTTATCTCACATGATAACCTTTCTGCTATGTGGTTCATTTAGACTTATTCCAAAAAGGTAGAAATCACTTCTCTAGCACCACCTTAAAGACAGAGTTTCTATTCCTTTTCAAATACCAGTCAACCAGCAGGAGACGTAAAGAAAGAAGACATAAAGAAATAAAGTCATAACCACTTAATTTTACCTCAGCACACTTAGATTGAGTCAGGTTTGTTTTATATGTGTGTGTGTGTGTGTGTGTGTGTGAGAGAGAGAGAGAGAGAGAGACAGAGACAGACAGAGAGAGAGAGAGAGAGAAAATTAGTTCATTAGTATTCCAAAATTTCCATATATTCCAATGGTCATCCATAGAATATGAAAAATATCTATTGGTTGTTTTTTACAGAGATAGGAGGAAGGACATGATTAGTTGCAATATTTTTTTTCCTCCTCTTTGATCCCATTTCTGTCTTTCTTTTCTCTTAAATTTATATTTCAGGGACTAAGCACAAAACCATGCTGGAAGCCCGAAATGGGAGTGGGACTATTAAGGCATTTCCTCGAGCAGGAGTAAAAGGCAAAGGGCCGATCAACAAGGGAAACACAGGCCTGCAAAATAAGACATTTCACTGTGAAATCTGTGATGTGCATGTAAATTCAGAGACACAGCTTAAACAGGTGGGTGACTCCCATCTGAGAGCAACAGCCTTTGGTCTCCCCACGTGGAAGGGGAAAGCAGATTATTCCTTTGAACTCTAAGTGTTTATGGAGCATTTGCACGTGTGTAGCAGCCTGATTCTCTGCTAAAGAAAGGCAGAGCTCTTCTGGGGCTCACAGATGTCCAATCTGATGGGGAAAAGGCGCTCTATCTGGTTGGGTTATTGACCAGTAAACTTCTGAGGCAAGATTTACCAGCCAACTAAATAAGAGTTTACTTAAAGGGTAAATTTCCCAAGTCATTGTTAAATTCATCCCTATAAATCAGGGATAGTGATCAATCAATCCATCAATTGCATCAAGCTCTATCCTAGCAGCACAACTAGAAAATGAAAATCCTTGGCTTAGGGATTTTATGTTTGTAGTAACTATTCTCATGGCATTTTTAAAAACCCCTAAGTAAAAATAAAGAAATTTCTTTTAAGATATACCACTGATAGAACCTAAGTAAACAGAGCTTCAGTTTATAATTTATTTTGTATATCAGTGATATAACCTAAGAACACAGCCTTCCAATTATAATTAATTTTGTGGACTTCTGAACAATATTTTTCTCAGAGCTCTTATTCATGGAAACCTTCTTTACCTTGTGGATTTATCAGGTCGATACTGAATTGTACAGACAGAGGGATAAACATTAGTATGGAAATAAATTTATCTCTTCCTGGCATATGGTTTTATTTACCCATAAAGTTTTTCCAAGAATTTTCTTTCTCTTACAAGCCACCTTCCATAAAAAGAGATTTGTACCATAGAAAAATAACAGCAGCATCCATTCATTTTATAATGAATACCCCAATAGATATAACCCTTTAAAGGCCATGTGCATTTTAATTCTTTTCCCTAGATCATATTTTTGATGGGGGGAAATGGGAATCTTAAGTGCATGCCTTTTGATTCTCTGATGCCTTAATAAAAAAAAATAATCAAAATGCCAAGTGTTTTTAAGCATATACTGTATGGAAGGAATATGTTGGATACGGAGCACCAAAAAAGTAACAACAGTCCCTCATCCAAGGTTCCTACATTCAAATAATGAATATAAGTGACATACAAAGAAACTTTAATATTAATGATAGGTAAGTGAGACAAACCGCACAAGATTGTGGAAGGTGATGGGGAGATAAAGACAGCAAGGATTGCCTATTCTTCTAGAATGGTAAGGATCTGAAAAGGCATTGGTTGGAATTAGGAGCTTAGTGTGAGATTGGTGGAAGATTAAGAGGGCAGAAAATTCAAGGGTGGGGAGGATACATTATACAATAACTGACCATAGAGTCAAGATGGTGGAGGGCAAGAAGCAAGGCCAGAGTAAGATGGATGGAATGGAATTATAGAATTTGAGAAAATGAAGGTTGCAAAGTGCAAACCAATTTGAGAAGATTGATCGAGTGAGAGAAAAGGAAGGTCAGGACATTACGATTAGAGAAAAGAAATTTCTGACTTCAAGATTTTGCAGATTGAATAAATTTGAGTTAGGAAGGACCTGTGGTAGTTAGAGCCAAGCAAGATGGTAGAAAAGAGAGAACATCAATTCTAGAGGTGGAAGACTTGGGTTTGAGTTAGAACTTGATAACTTTACAAGGGTTAGGCACATCACTGCACCTCTCCAGAGTTCAGTTTCCAAAACATTAGGCAACATAAATAGAATATGTCTGAGTTCTCCTATAACTCTAAATCCTAGGAATCATAGCTCCATGAGTGGTGTAGGACATGAGGATTTCATGCAAACTTAATTAATATTAGAAGTTCAACACATATATTGAAATCTCTTAGGCTAGAAGGCCACATTTTAGAGGATCCCTAGTGTCAAGTTTTAAAAATTTCTCTCTTTTCCCTATATTTAATAGCACATCAGCAGTAGAAGGCATAAAGACAGAGCTGCTGGGAAGCCCCCCAAACCTAAATACAGTCCCTACAATAAACTTCAAAAGGGAGCACATCCACTTGGGGTGAGTACAATTTTCACTTCCCTCCAAATATGCTGAATTTGAAAATGTTTTTTCACTTAAAAATAAGCTGATGAATCCCTGAATGACAGTCTTTGAGATAATGGTTGTATCTCCCAACCATACAAGTATTTGATCTATTCAATAAACAATTGAATCGACTCAATCCAAGGAAATTACCAGCATCTAAAGGAATATTTTGCCATTGAATAGATGCAGCTGTTATCCCTAACACTGTTCGTGCATCTTTTCGTTGAACTCCCCATTTTTCACTGAGCCTAGGAAGAATAGAGAAAGCAATAAGGAGAGGGCATTATGGTTCACTTACTGTATATTTCTAGTATTGATTTCAAAGGCAGAACCCTCGTGGAAACAAAGGGTAGGAAAGCAAAACACTTCAGCTGCTTCTTTTGAGAGACTAATGAGTAATACAGACAAGTCAAAGTAAACTAGGATGTTTTAAGCCTGAGTGACTTGGGAGTCTCAACCCAATCAATGTTTTGATCTGATCATATTTTTTTTTCCCTTTACATTTTAGTGATCCTATAGAATTCTACCATTTCATTTTGTGAATTCCACCTTTGTAAAATCCTCTCTCTCTCTCTCTCTCTCTCTCTCTCTCTCTCTCTCCCTCTCTCCCTCTCTCTCTCTCTCTCTTCCCCCCTTTCTCTTTGTCTCTCTCTCTATCTTTCTCTTTGTCTCTCTCTCTCTCTCTGTTTCCTTCTCTGTCTCTGTCTTTCTCTGTTTCTGTCTCTGCCTCTTCCTCCTTCCTTCCTTCCCTCTCTACACACACACACACACACACACACACACACACACACACACGCACGCACGTATAGATTGATTGATTGATTTGAGACACCAAAGAAAAATGCAAAAAGAATAGATAAGACATTCACTTAACCCCAATTACCTTGCCTTCTCCCTTCCAAAAAACCCCAGAATAGATAAAACAGTAGTGTGGAAATTTCCAAGATGAAAAAGAGAAATTGATTATCTACGTAATGTGTATATGTATATATACAATCATTTATAATGTATTTGCAGCTGTATATATATATATGTATATATATATATATGTATGTATATATATAATACTTTATTATAATTTCATTAAATATAAATTAAATTTTAATTATACATAACTGCCTTAAGTAGATAAGCAACTAGTTGTGATATTAATATACTATATAAAAACATTTATATTTTAAAAAGGAGATTTAAATTATATTTAGAAATTAACAGTATAGTTATTCATCTTAAA
>CM053581.1:559670077-559697928 GCA_028627135.1 Pseudochirops cupreus | reverse complement strand
AGAAAGGTTGAATCCCCTTGAATTGAACTCTAGTCTTCCATAATGAGTCCTCAGGGTAGGTCAAAACAAGTCCTTTCATAGCATAACTCTCTTATTATGCAAATGAAATGTCCTTTTAAAAAATTTTATTCTTTTATTTTTGCTTAGAAACAATGTTAACTACTGTGTAAGATTTGAGATGCTTATATGGGTTGTTGTCAATTTCATCATCTTATTAGTAATCTTCCCTTTATCATACCTTTATACTTAGCCAAAGTAAATATTTCCTGAAGGTGAAGACTATGGTTTTTAAAGTGTTCATATTAATTTCAAACACTTTAAAAAATCTTTCCACCGTATTACTATTCTATAACTGGAAATCATCCTCACAGCAGCCATTCTCCTGATGCTTCCGGCAAGGAGGGCTAGGCTACTGATTTAGATTGAAGCTGGGAAAACAGCTCTTTTTTGAAATGATGAAGAAACAAAAATTCTTTCACTTGGGAGAGGTAAGATCTTTCTCTTTAAGAACAGCTTTTGTTATTCTCAAGTTTTCCGCGTGCACTCAAAGGAGAGTGACATTCTCTGTGGGCCAGTTGACAGGATTGGATTGTCAGATGACAGCTGTCTGTCTGAGGGATGATGAATCTCTCTCCCTCTCTCCCTCTCTCATTTTATTTTGTTTGTTCAGAATCTCTCTGGGTAATTTACTTAAATTGTACTCCTTGTAGAGATTTGATGTGCCCATCACTGTCTCATTTACATTTCCTCTCACTTTTAGTCCTATTAGGATCATAGCTTTGGAATTCAAAGGCACCTGAAAAACCATATAGTCTAAACCCACTTCTGAGGCCCTAGGACATGAATTGACTGTGGATCATGGGATCAAAGCTCTAGCACTGGAAAGAACCTCAGAGGTTATCTAGTCCAAACCTCTCATTTTATAAAACTGAGATTCAGGAATGTTGTCGGTTCATGCATGTGGAGTTGTAGGGCTCTCACAGACCATCCAAGCCAGCTCTCACATTTTAGAGATAAAGAAAGTGAGACTCAGAAAGGCTGAATAAGTTGTTCAAATCAGACAAATAGTCAGTAGCAGGGCCAAGATTCTGTGAATCGACACTTACGGCACTGGCTCCACAGTCAGCACTCCAAAGTTTGGCACACTTCCTACCATGCATTTAATGAGCACTTAATGTCTTTGGCAAATGGAAGGTTTCTTGGTTATTTTTCTAATGATAATTCTCTAGCATGAATGGCTGAATGGGGGGTGGGGGTAAGCGGCATTTATTAAGTGCCAACAATGTGCCAGGTTCAAAGCTAAGTTTTGGGAATAAACATTTAGATAGTAAGAGTCCTGGCCTCAAGGAGCTTACATTCTCATAGGAGATTACAACCCACAAACACACACAGTTTCTCTTAACAGATTAGTCAAGTTGTCAGCCAGGTTTTCCTTTGAAAAGATATTTGAAATCCTATAGTTCTTTAGAGTGTATATTTGAAGCTTAAGTCTAGCTTTCTTGTGAATTGTCCCTTGGATTTCTAAAGCTATCTAATTTGGAGCCAACTGGGAAAGAACATGTCCTCAAATTATGTTTTGCTTCTCTCCCACCTTCTTTTCCCTCTCCATTACAGGTAAAATTAGTATTTTCTAAGGAACCTTCCAAGCCATTGGCTCCAAGGATCCTCCCAAACCCATTGGCAGCTGCAGCGGCTGCTGCTGCTGTGGCAGTGAATTCACCCTTCAGTCTCCGAACAGCTCCAGCAGCCACCCTCTTCCAGCCATCTGCACTTCCTCCAGCACTCCTCCGGCCTGCTCCTGGGCCCATACGGACCACCCATACTCCTGTGCTGTTTGCTCCTTACTGAACTCCAACTGGGAGTCATTGTACTGCAATAATTTTTTTTTTCAAAAAACAAAGAAAACAAACAAAAAAATGAACTATGCAGTGTTTATTTCTAGTTTAAAGTCTATCTGAAGAGCCAGGACTTTTGATAGTGAATTGAAAAGATTCTAAAAGGGGATGGGAGGGAGGGGAAGGGGCAGCATTTTCTCCACATAAGAGCATTCCTCTTGAATATTGACTGTTTTAGAAGTGATCTCCAGCATTGACTCTTAGTGATATCTAGAACTTACAAAACCTTTGTGACCGTGCTTTTAGGCACCTACTTCCCCTGCATTGTCTTTCCTGCTTTATGAAACAACTATCCATTTGTCTAAGGGCATTAACTGGTTCCAATGTATATTCAGTACTTTATTCCGTAGATTAATGAGAAGAAGAAGAATGAGAAACAGCAGCAACACTGTGAATAGTAGACCCCTTACTGATCCTCCTGCCATGTCAGCAGTTACTGGGTATTTATCAGAACAAAATTAGATCCTGTAGTTGTCTTGTAAAACAGTAGCCATGTCTCAATTTAACACCTTTAGGGTTATCACCAAATCACAAAATGTAGAACGACCAGCCTGTAAGTAGCCAAAACAATGGACACCAATGATACTGTTGGGGAGGTCTTTGGAATCAATAATCTTTCTCTCCTACTCAACTCTGAGACAAATGCAGTGTTCAGAGATCTTGTATAGTGGAGTCATGCTTTGGGGTCACCCTTCCCCCCAAAAATCAGAAAAAAAGGAAAAGTGATTTGTTATAATGTTCTGAGTGCCCATGTTTAAAATATGGATGGGTAAGCATTGGGGGAAATTTGTGCCATAGGTGTAGAGAAAATAAATGATGGTAGGCAGCCGACCTGCTCAGTTTCTGTGAGCTAGGGATGGCCATAACCTTGAGCTATAGTGCCAAGATAAGTGCTGAGTGGGAAATCCATGGTCATCCCTACCTCATAAAAAAAGGGAGCATATTATACCTCTGCAACACGCTCCATTTATATCATGCCAGCGGCACCTTGTCTGTAGGTAGAACGCTTTCGTTTGGAGTACAACGGTAGTTATAAAGCTTAATTGTTTATTTCGTAGATCTCCTACTGACATGATATAAATGTTTACTGTATATGTAAAGGTTAGTAGAAACAAGAAAAAATGCAGATGAGTTAACTGCACACCATGGATATGGAGTAGAGAAAAATACCTGGAAGGTCTTATTGGACCTTCCTTTCTATCATGGACTTCTGCACATTGGAAGCTTTATGTGATCAATGTAAGGCTTTGAAGGGTTGACAGCGTCCCTTTAAAATAAGATTTATCAGGGGTATATATAAGTATATATATATTATATATATTGTATATATGTTAGAAAGATTAAGAAAATAACTTATAAACAGAAAAATCTACTATATGAAATAAATATATAACCATCCAACTTCACACTTTATCATCAAAGTGGTAAATAGTAAACAACATCAAAAATAATTTATGCCTTTGATTTGTGATCAACACAATTGGTTTTTGCCCTCAGAGAGCTAAAAGGTATCTTGCCCACCTGATGGCGGAGGATGCAGCTGCAGCGCTCTGTAGCTGAGAGACATGACACTCTTACATTTAGAACAAGAATTAAAACCACAACTTAGGTTTAGGAAAAAAAAAATATTTTTGAAAAGTTTTTGTAAAGGCTATTTAATGAGGAAGGGACAGGAAGACATATATATGACCTTCCTAAAATTGCTTTTAGTAACAAATAAAAATAAAATAAAGGAAATTAGCAGCAATTTGAGAGATGTGAAGAATTCCGGATAAAATGATACTCTTGAACTGCGGATGTTTCATGTTTGACTGTTGCCATATTGAAAATCACCCACTACAAGTTCAGTGCTCAGAGTTGAGCATGGTTTTGAGCTTTCTTATCCACAATCTAGCCATAGTCCGTGGTGCTCATCTCTTTAAAAATTGTGTGCTTATATATATATACATATATATGTGTGTGTGTATATATATGTATGTATGTATATACACATATATATTTTTAAGCAAAAGAAGAAAAATGTGTTTCGTGTATTTTGTGGGGCAAGGAACTCAGAAGATTCACATGGGTATTTATTTAAATTATCTCCTAAAATTGTTCTTTTGACTGTTGTTTATTTCCCACTTCCCGATATCTGTATCCCTTGGTCTCAATGATTTTGTCCCACTTTCAATTACAATCAAATTTGTGGTCCATCTGTTTAGCCAGTTGAGAGGGAGCTCTGAGTGGTTTGGGAGCCCTCTGCATGGGTAATACTGTTTGACCTTACAGAGAAAGATGACCCATTGCCTGCCCGTGGAATGGCCAGATGTGGTTAAACAGGTCCTTTGGGGTCCTGACTTTGGTTCACTCTTTCCATTGGGCAAAATACTTTGGTTTTAACAGCAGTCAACCAATGCCATAATTTGGGGGAAAAATTACCTGTAAGGAAGAAATAAAACAAAGGTAAACACCTCCTTTGAATTGAAGATGGAAAATCGAGAGTTGACATATAACAACATGCAAAGTATTTTTCCACAATTCTCCAATTTCACAGGAGTTGACACTTCTGTATCCTTAGGAAGCAAGGCCTGGGCTATGTGGATTATTCTAGGGACATGAGAGAGGAGTAACTTAAAGATGGTTGAAAGCAAACAGTATCACGTGCAAACCTGTACAAACCCTATGCGGTATCTGAATCTCTTTTGCCTCCATGCTCTGTGGAACAGTTTTGGTTCAAATGGCCACTCTTAAATTTGACCTGTAAACATCGATTGTCTCTTACTACCTAATAAAGGATGAAGCCTAATCATTAGGTCTTATAGTGGATTTTCTATGATTTTATTTTTATTTTCTTTACCCAGCACAGAACTACTTGAGAGGAAAAGGTAAACATTCAAATCCAGACTCTTAGAATGGTCTATATTGTCCCTTATGGAATACTGTTTCAGAAGTGAAAATAGATGGTTTGGCTGTGTTAGCAATGGGACCACATGCTTCTGTTGAGTTACCCTGAAACTTCAGATCTGATTCTTGCCCCATGGCAAAAGGAAAAAAAAAATGAGTAGGGGGAGCATCTCTGATTTCATCTGAAATGAATATAAAAGGACAGCAAGAGTCAAATGTCCTTTGAAGAAGAGGGATTTTTTTGTGTATGCTACATTTAGACTAAATCAATGGGAAACAGTTTCTGGGAGACATGGTACTGGATTTATTTTCCAACGCAATAAATGTTGGGATGTGACCAATTGTTTCTCAGGCTGGCATGAAACTTTTACATGTGACTTTTTTGTTCGTGGAAGAAATTACTGTGTAATGTCAATGACTTAACTTTCTAATAGGACAAAAACAACTTTCTTGAAAGGATCACTAACTCTAGGCATCGCTGGCCTTTCAGACACTGTAACAATATACATCTACTTTTAGTAGAGATGTATTCCAGTTTCTTGAAAAAGTCTACATAAGTTGCTCCTTAAGAATTACTTGAAAGTAGAAGCATCACGGTGCAATGGAAAGAGCCATATATCTGGAATCTGAGGATCTGAGTTCAAGCTAGATGACCCTGAAGTTTCCTTCTAGGCATGAATCCTTAACGGTCTTTAGAAATACTTTACAATTAGTGTGAAAAAGAGGGGCCAGTAAGACTTAAGTACTTTCTTATTCCTGTGGATCCGTGGTCCCATTGAAGAGAGTATTCCGTGGAATGATCAAGAATCCAGCACATCCATGTCTGAACATGCTATGCAATTCTGAATATTTCAATAATTTGAGTATTAAATGAAAGAGACTTACTTGATAAACAGAAAAGCTGAAAATATAATAGCGCTTATTCATGGATTCCAAACATAGCACCAATATATATGAGAAAGGAGACAAATGTCAGGATCAGCTCCATTAATTCTAACAAAGAAATGCCTTTGTGGCCCTGTATATAGTTAGATGGCTCAGTGGATAGAGTGATGGGTCTGCAGTGAGAAAACCTGAGTTCAAATTCAGACTCACACTAACTATGTGACCCTGGGCAAGTAACTTAATCTCAGTTTGACTTAATCCACTGGAGAAGGAAATGGCAAACCACTCCACTGTCTTTTCTAAGAAAACCCCATAGACATGTTTGGTATGCTATGGTCCATGGGGTCACCAAGAGTCAGACATGACTGAGTGACTAAATAACAGATAGAGTTTCAACTTTACTATATAAGACAGACCATCAAGCTGGAAGAAAGCTCATGTGGTCACCTAGTCCAGGCTACTGATCTTAATGAAGACTAACACAAAGATATGGTTTAACACGGAATGTAAAGTGGATGGCTTTATATTGAGAGGACTCCAAATATGAGTTAAACAGAAATCTACACATACAGTCATTATGGAGTAGTAGAAAGAACATCATGGAAACTGTGTCCTTGTCTTTTCTTAGCCCCTGGAAGTATATCTATGTGTGGCTTTTCCAGGTTCAATTTAAGTGTCTAAAAATCTTTCCTGTTATATAATGCTCCCCTATTGTAGATCACAGACCTGAGTCAATGGGAACACCAATGAATAGTAGAAGTTTCATCCTGTTTAATATCTGAGTGTAATTCTGACCATGTGACTTTATTTGCCATATTTATTCTTGCCTGGATCATGTCAGATGCTCAGTAAAGCAATAGGAGGGAGAGGGAAAGAGAGAGAGAGAAAGAGAGAGAGACAGAGACAGAAGAGACAGAGAAACAGAGAGAGATAGAGAGAGATGAAGATATGAAGATGAGGGGATAGCTTTTAGAATTTCTCCTCTATTGTTTTTGTTTCTGTTCAATTGTTAGTAAGTATTTATTAATTGCCTACTATGTGCTAGACACTCTGCTAAGCACTGGAAATACAAAAAGAGGCAAAAATCAATCCCTGACCTCAAGACGCTTATAGTCTAATGGGAGAATAATGTTTCTTCTTCAAACAACAGGAGGCCTCTTCTAGAGGAACTCTCCTGGAATAATTTGATATTCTGTCCTTGGCGATCCCCATTATGTTTTATCTTTGTGTGTAGCTCTTTCTGTTATCACTGCTATTAATTCATTATTACAACGAATTCAAGGTATTAAGGAACCATGTCATCCATTCTTCAATACATATTCAATATACATTTTGTCCTGAGAAAGAATACCTTCCCTTTCCTTTTATTTTTTAATAGAGGATTTTCATTCTCTGGAGCCTTTTGCCTGGTCTTTTTGCTAACTGCTTACAGAACTAGCAAAGAAATGTGTGAATAGATGAATGAGCCCTTTTTGGGACAGGTTCCCATTTATACACTGGTAGGTCATAGTAGTGGGAGGAACCCTAAGTCTTCCAATTACCTTGTGGTTTGCTGGCTGTCACCTCCAAGTTTTCTTCTAAAGTTGATTATCCAAAGAATTTGTCATCTAGAATAATGGGTTATGACAGCAAATTCAGATATCTCAGCCCTATATATTTCTGGTTTGCATATACTTCCACATTTATTAAATGCAATGGAGTTTTATGGATGGTCTGTGATACGGGCTGTCAAAATCTGACTTTCAAAAGACTATATCCAAATATGAGGTCAAAGGACCTCATTCTGCTGAGCCCTTTTTAGTCTTTGGGATCTTCTCAGATTTCACAAATTTTCATTCTTTAAGATTCAACCTTCACAAGAGAAATCAAAGGTTATAATAAGCATCATTGGAGAAAGTGATTGCTTTGACAAAAAAACATCACAAATCCATTAGAGTATTTTGAGAAGTTAATAGTCATGTACTAAACACCTACTAGGGCTAGGCACTGTGCTGTGTACTGCGGATAGAAAGAAAGGCAAAGAGGCCTTACTCTCAAGAACTCACTGTCTAATGGGGGAGATAACATGCCAACAATGATGTAGAAACAAGTTGTATCCAGGATAAATTGGAAATAACTACCAAAGGGAAGACACAAGAGTTGGAGAAGCTTTAGAAAATATTTGATCTGGAAGGTGGAATTTGAGCTGGTAATTGAAGGGGGCCAGGAAAGAACATAGGAGTCAGCCAGAGAAAAAGGCAAGAGCTGGGAGATAGAATTGTGTAGTTGGAACTGAAATAGTAAAACAGGTTTTATTCATATCCAAGACTGGCAGATAAGCCAGGTGATCAAGAAAGACAATGTCTTCCAGGAAGGAAATTGGAGGCCGCACTGTGATTTCTCTGATCTAGGGAACTAACTTCCTGGTGAGGAGAATCTCTGTGCTAGAGGAGGCCAGTACCTTCTCTATGACTTAAGGTTTTAGAGAGCTCTCTAAGCCACTGAGAGATGGCATCCCTTGCCCAGAGTCACAGGTAGAATGGATCATAGGCAGAATTTATACCTAGGATTTCTTGGCATTAAGCCTGACTCCATTCACTTCACTGTACTGCTGCTTTAGCACCATTAGGTTTAAGGAAAAGTGTGACTGAAGTAATAATATTTTCTTGAGTGACTCATATGCTCATTCTGAGGAACAAAGATGGTTGAATCAATCCCAGCATCTTCCAAATACACTTAGAGCTTCCCATAATGATTGCTTTGATGAATATTCAATAGCAATCAAGCATTTCCTGGCTCACTCCAATGTTCCAGGTACTCTGTTGTTGTTGTTCAGTCATTTAAGTTGTATCTGACCCTTCATGACCCCCTTTGGGGTTTTCTTGGCAAAGTTACTAGAACGGCTTATTATTTCCTTCTCCAGATCTTTTGATAGATGAAGAAACTGAAGAAAAGTTAAGTGACCTGCCCAGGTAACCTGGAAAGTGTCTGAGACTGAATTTTGACTGAGGTCTTCCTGACTTCAGGTCTGATGTTCTATCCACCATGCCACCTAGCCTACAAGAGGCTTTTCATTTGAAAAGATCTGATATGTTACTTAACAAAACTTCTCCTCCCTATATCCTGGCAAGCATACCTTTTGCCATCCATCACTAACTCAGTCTTTTATGAGATTAGGACTGATTTCACTTGAGTGATACCTCTCCACTTCCATTTTCTAAGAGTCTTACACAGCTTATTTGGCTAGAGAGCTTGGTGACTGGGCATTCATTCTGTCCTATATCTTGTCTCTTTGAAGCAATTCAACTGGGGAAACCAGAACTTCTGGTGGTGACTTCTCTTCCATGTCTGTTACTGATGTTACATATCCAATATTTTGCATGATGAAAGCCATCAAGACAATGAATATAGAAGAGAGATAATATCTCTAAAGTAATACCGGACCTTTCTTCAATTATACCACAGAATTTTTGCAGAACTATGTTCTTCAGTGAAAAAGTGACTGTAGGGTTCAAAGATTGTACCTTATCTGTGCTCAACGAATAATCGTCAAATTCATTTGCATACTTTCCATTCAGTAACGAGTAAGTGTGCCTGTTTTTCTGTGACTCCAGTAATTCTTTTGGCTAGAATGTAGGAATTGTTTTACCCACCCAGCTTCTGAGTTTATCTTATCATGGGTATCTTCACTTTAAGGAAAGTTACATCAATATGGAACTTTTTAAGTTTAGGGAGATGACATTTTTAACACCCAATTAAAGCAACAATCAAAAGAAATAAGACTGAAGAATTTAAGTGGAAGTAATAAAAAGAGAGAGGCAGTTAGGGAGCATAGTGTCAGGCAGACTCATCTTCCTGAGGTCACTCACTTACTGGCTGTATGACCTTCAGTAAGCCATTCACCCTGCTTGCCTCAGTTTCCTCATCTGGAGAAGTAAATGGCAGGACATGTTACTATCTTTGCAAAAAAAAAACAAAACCTAAAAGTGGTAGATGAAGAGTCAGACACACACACACACACACACACACACACACACACACACAAACACACAAAACAACACTGAAATGATAAGGGGTGGTGGATAAAATCCAAAGAGGTATTATGGCAGAGTGGATAAGGCACTGAACTTGAAGTTAAGACCTGAATTGAAATGTTCCCTCAGAAACTAACTGGCTTTGTGGCCCTGGTCAAGTCACTCAAGTGCTCTTGGCCCCAGTTACCTATTTCCTGTCCCTTGTAAAAAGAGGTAGTTAGATTGTATGACCCAGACTTCACTTCTAATCATAAATCTCTGAATCTGTCATCCCATGGTCCCCACAAAGGCATCATCCCCATTGAGAATCGACGCTTAAAAGCATTTGTTAGAACCTTAGAAAGTATTGCAAATTACTTAAAATTCAGGAAACATTTTATGGACTGAGAAGAAATGAACTCTCTGGAAGTATCAGATTATTAACCGAGTTGACTCTGGGAAAGAACTGAATGGATTTGGTATTAAGAAAGGCCCCATGGCCAAGTGATCTAAAGACAAAATCCAGAATTGAATACCAAAAGTATCTCATGCTGGATTCTTGGCTCAGCTCCTAATTTCCAGTGAGAAAATTGGGCCAATCCCCTTGATGTTTTGCTCTTTTTCTTTTGTCAAATGGGGACAGGCAAGCTGGCCTACTTTGAGAGGATGTGATACAAAAAAAAACTCATTTAGAAGAAAGTTAACTTGAATCTAAAAATTAGACCGCACATCTATACAGATTCTATTAAACTCCTCCTTCAACAGCATATTTTTAATGAAGTTTTGATTTCTAGTGTTTTAATATTCCTCCTCTTCCTGATCTTTCTTGAAACTAAAACAAAAGCAATGTAGATGAGCAGAGACGTGATTCGATGTACTTTTTTTTCCCTGAAAGTCTGAAAATAATTTTTTTTGAAAATAGTTTTAAAATATAATCCACCTTTTCTCATGAAAACCACTCCCAAAAACATAGTCCCCACTTGTGCTAGTACATATAATTGGAGGATGATTGCCGAAAACAATTAACAAGAATAATTTTTGTGTGACTTTGTCAACTTTAGTTGTTTCAGTTACAGCTTCTTTATTTTATATTTGAAATCAGAGGACCCATATTCAAATCCTGACTCTGCCTCTTCCTACATATATGAACTTGGCAAAGTCATTTAAATTCTTTGGTCTCATTTTCCTCATCTGTAAAAGGACAGGGTTAGATATCCCCCAAGGTTCCTTCCAACTCTACACATGTGATCTTATAGTCCTGTTATTAATGTCCACCAGTAAGAATTGACTTCTGTGATTTTGAAAGATGCATATGAAATGCACATTATCCAATATTAGGAAGATTGAATAATATCATTCCATAGAATGGAAGCTGATGAAGAGTTGTGTAGGCTTTACTTAAATTAACAAATAATTACTCATGATAACAGAATTATAATCAGTACCAAGGTCTATCTACTGAAATCTGCCCAAACTTGTTTTTTGTTTTATTTTGTTTTGTGTTGGGACATTTATTAAGCAGTGAAACATAACCTGATTTCAACCTCTAACACACTAATGTTGTAAGATGTCTTGATTATCAAAGATCCAGTTGGAAACATGGGGAATATAAAATTGAAAGTGCCTGGTAAAATGTTTTACCATTTTGACCATATTGGATGTCCTCCCAGGATTAGCAAACATAAAATCCCCTGTTACTAGGCAAAATGTATGGAGTGCATATTAAGCATCAGGTTGGGCTTCAGAGATAGGAGGACCTGGGTTCCAGCTAATACACCTGACACATACCAGCTATGTAATTCTGAGTAAGTCATTTATTTTTCTAGCCAAATCTGTAAGACTACATTGTCTTCATCCTCAAATTCCCTATGCCAAAGAAATCACAGATTAAAATCTCTAACCATACCATGGGAAAATCATTTTCTTTTTTGGGGAGGAGAGGAACAGGAGGAGCAGAATTCTCTCTTTTCTTTAGAAATTTAGGGTTTTTTTTTCATTTTTAGGGGTTTTTTTTCTACTAATAATACAGTTTTGACAAGCATATGTTTTATAGATGCAATGAGATTTTAGTCTACTAGGCCCATTCCTATAAAAACTTTTATGTTCTTTTTGAGAACAGCACTCATTCTAGAAATAGTTTTTGTTTGTTTTCCTTTTGGAAAGAGAATATGCTCTCCATTTCAACCTTCAGTGGACACTCTCATTTTCAGGGATCTCTGGAATCCCCTTTTTCACTCAGTGATTTCAGTAACAGGAATCTTATCCAATTCAATATTTAGCAGGCTTCTGTCTTTCCTTTTTCGTCAGCCTATCTTGTCATTCAATTCTATCACAGTGAGTGACATTTGGGTGAATTGCACTAGGTGAGGGCAAGCCACCAGTGGTCTTTAAAGATTAGGGCAAAGAAATTGGCCTTGAAATGCTCATGTTTGGATATATGAATGACAATTTGATTGTGGTGTCTTCCATCCTAGATTCACCCAACTGGTCTGGGCTAAGTAGGATTGCTCCTGGTTAATCTACAAGTAAAATGCCAGATCCAAAGGCTGGACTTAGCTCATTTCATCATAATTAAAATTTCTTATTTTATTTGCTACCATAAACTAAAATCTCAATATGGTTCTTCTATCTAATGATATAGACAGAGCAATTGAGAGTGATCACATCTGTTTTCTTTTTGAGATTGAGCTAATTTAATTGAACATGTGTTTGCCCATATTTGTGCATGCATGTGTGTTTGTGCATGTGTGTGTGCATGCAGATATAGAGAGATTTATTTTCTTAGAATTCTTTTTTTTTTTCTTTTTGGAGGGAGGGGAAGGCAGGGCAATTGAGGTTAAACAACTTGCCCAAGGTTACACAGCTAGTAATGGTTAAGTGTCTGAGGGTGCCTTTGAACTCAGGTCCTCCTGACTCCAGGGCCAGTGCTGTATTCACTTCACCACCTAGCCACCCCAGAACTTCTTTTCAATGAAAGAAAGAAATGAGTAAGATTATCATGTTTTAAAAGTATCCTACTTCCACACCTTGGGATCCTGTCTCTTTATTCTGCCTCCTAATTGAAGAGATTTAAAAAATGTAGCTCCCACGTTGTAAGAAAATTGGTCCATTTATGTTTTCATACAATAGTGCTCAATTGGCTCATGAAACAAAATTGTCATTTTCTTCTCTCCCGTGAGTGATGGATCAAATTCAAGGGTTCTCTTCCCAATTATGCTTTAATTTTAAAACATTTAGGGTGGGGAGAACGTATGTGTGTTTGTGTGTGTGTGTGTGTGTGTGTGTGTGTGTGTGTGTGTGTGCTCCTATGTTGGTCCTGTGTCATCTAAACCTCCAGCTCTAGGTATCTCTGACTCTTTTGCCTTGTCTGTAATATTCTGATATTGTGAAAAAATACTCTTAATCGACCATAACAATTGCTTGGGGTGCCAAGAAAATCTCATGGAATTACAGACCATGTTTTTCCTGACTTTTTCTCCAAAGAAATTTGTGGCTTGAAAGAAAAAAAAAGTAAATCATTTTGATTTTATTCAGCACTGAACTGATGCCTGTTCCATGGTCCATCTTTAAAAAAGTAAAAACTAAAACAATCATCATCCTCAAGCCAAAGGGTGCTTTCAGCACCCTTCAGAATGGCATCAACCAGAGCCTATCCTCTACAGCTCTTGGAAAGATCCTGTGGCCCTTCCTACTTGATGTTTGGGATTTTTTTATATAGCATTTATTGGTTCTTCATGAGTGCTATACACTGCTGTTGGTTGGTCTTCTGGAAAATTCTCCCTCTGGTTGATTATTGTAGAACTTATCTACGTAATGATTTTCTTCCACCTCCGTCTTCTTCAATAGTCAGAGCTAGAAGAAGGGAAATATTTTGGAAATACCATTTTCAGGAAATGTTTTTAGTGCATACATGAAGCCTGTCTCTCCAGAACTGATCTGTGGTAATGGCCCTGGGAGTGGAGGCGGGGAGGTTTATTTTTTTTTGTCAAATTGTTATAGTTGCAAGCATTTTATTGAGGTTGCCTATAAATATTTCAGTCTGTAAAACAGCACTGGTAGTAGTATCAGTTTTGAATATGAAAGATGAGACTAGACAGGACTTTCTCCTGGCCTTTCCTTCTCCTCTTTCTCTGAATTAAATATGTTCTCTAAAGAAATTTATAGTAAAGTGTATCAGTACATTGTGTCTCTTGTACATAAATAAAGATTATGTACATACATTGTCCCCATGGGCATATGCACAGCTTAATATGAGGTGAAAAAAAGAATGAGAAAAGAGAGGAATGAAATCACAGAAAACTAATTAATGGCTCTTCATTCTTTTCCTGAGCAAGGAATTCCGCAGCTAGAAATGACCAGATAGTATTAACAACCTGACAAAGCTTAGATTTTAAATACACTGAACTGCACCCTCTTTTGGAAGGAAACAGAGACAAAAACACTCACTTGGATAAGATTAGCTTTTGCTGTTTTTTTTCCTTTTCTTTGAGGCATATGAGTCAATGGTGTGCTGGACACCTGGTTGGATAATTTCCCCCTCCATTTCAGACCAGCAATCTGTCCATGACTTATTCCCTTAGAGTTGTCTTGGGCACAGAGACTTTAAAAGACTTCCACATAATGTATCAGAAGCAGAAGAGGAAATTAGTTGATTTGAGTTTTCATCCCTCTAATCTCGCTCAGTTGACTCATGAAATGATATGGGGCCCAGCTTGGCCTGACTCTAAAGATGGTGCACCTCTCGGCATAGCCATGCTGCCTCTCACATCGATGATTTTTTTCAGTTGCTAATTAACTCATGACAGGGGTGGGGGGAGAGCTAATTAGCATCAGTTCTAGTGATTTCCTCATTCTGGGTTTGAAGATAAACTCCAATTGTAAACGATGATCATGAAAATAAGTGTTTGCATATTGCATATACTACCATGGAACAAAGACTTCTAGTAAAGAACTCACGATTGACACATGACTATTGTCCCAGAACCAGCCTAAAGAAATTCCCTGAGTTTCAGCCTCAAGTTAGCCACAGTTTAATTGATTTCTTCCTGACACTGCAACCCTCTGAATCCCCTAAATCCTACAGGCCTGGCATTCTTTGTTAGAAGTAGGGCAAATCATAGAATCTTGAAATATTAAATAAACTCCTAACCTGCAAAATGTTGTGTGATGTAGAGGGCAAAGAGCTGATCTGTTTTTGTATAAAATGCCTCTGATGCAAACATATTGGTTTTGTAGCTGTAAGCAAGTTAATTAAACTTTCAGGGTTTTAGGTAACTCTCTAAGATTATAAATTGTGAATCTTTATGGGTACAAAGAATGCCCTACACCAACGAAGTCACAGGTCTGAACAAGAAATACAAAATACCCCCAGTGGAAGCCCATGGTGCAGTTCCTTAACAAGTTATCTTGATTCATGGAATTCTGTACAGTTTCATACAAAAGTGAAGTCCTGTCCTAATTATTATTATTTATTGTTAATTACTCTGAGTTTGGTTATCAGAATAGAATCCTTGTATCATTAAAGAAACTAGTGACTTAACATGATAATATATGTCCAAAGACAAAAATAAATCCAAAGCTAATCAGTCCCTGAAACAGTGAAAACATTATACAAATTTATCCATTAATCTTCTGCCAATATCTTATTTCAACAAAGGGGAAAAGGTTATCCTTATTTATGTTGAAGGGTGGGGAACCTGTAGCTTCAAGGCCGCATGTGGGCCTCTGGGTCCTTAAGTGTGGCCCTTTGACTGAATCCAAGCTTCACAGAACAAATCCAGGTTCCCCACCGCAGTATCTAAACATCACATTTAGGGTTATCTTCAGACTTGCGCATAAGACTTGAAATTTGAACTACTATTTATTAATCTGCATTAACAGGATATAATCAAGGTCCTCTGAAATAAATAAGCTATAGCATAAACCAATAGCTTGGTAGTTTAGAGTAGGAATACAAAATGATTTGTAGGCTTGCTATTTTGTTCTTCCCTGCTACAGACACTATACAGCAGCCCTTCAACCTGCCTTGCCTTTTTTCATTTATTTAGTTTTATAAGGATAAGGTTAATTAATCCTCTCTTGCCTTGAAGACTGTTTCTTTCAGCTTATTAAGTTTTTGAAATTATTCATCAAGTATTTTAGGCCCAGGCTTGTCATCAGTGAATAAATGAATGAATAAATGAATGAATGAACAAGCATTTAAGTACTTAACATCTGTCAAGTTAATTGCTGAGTTGCTGAAGATATAAATGCACAAAAGTGAGACAGTTATCACTCTCCAAAATTCTATTTATACAAACTCTCCTTAAATTCCTATTCATAGCCTCTATTCTACCACCACCTTATTCTAGTCATTTCTTCAAATTCTACTTTATTCATGAATGGATGGATGGATGGATGGAGGGAGGGATGGATGGATAGATAAAACATCCTCAAGTCATAAAAATAAAAGCATGAAGATGAGAAAACTTTTAAAAACAATTAGAAATTTCTAAGCATAGGACCATCCTCCAAAATCTATCAAGTTTCCATATTGGCTAGTAACACTGATAGTTTTATGCTTAAAAAAAAAAGTCTATGGTACATAGAAAAAGAATCTGGTAGGTAAAGTGTCCAGAAGCCAATCTATATGAGTTCCAGGGTTTAAATATCTCATAGACACAGATATAGAGCTATATGTGACCTTCAAGGCTCCATAGTCCAAAACCATAGTTTTCCAGATAAAGGAAATGAGATTCAAAGTGAGGAAACGACCAGCCATAGATCTGAGATTTGATTCCAAGTGCTCTAATGCAAAAGTCAATGCACTATTCTTTTTACCATGCTGCCTATATTCAGCATAAGGAAGGTGAAGGGACTTTCATTATGCTCACAGTCTCCAAACTAGTTCAAAGATCAGCAAAATCCTTTAGGAATGGGACATTATACCAGAAGTCACATGCTTAGCAATCAAGAAATGCACAATCAGGCCTTGATGATTGGATGATGCATTTTGGTCCTTTGTTCAGCCATGTTTCTGTCTGTGTGAATTCTACCTTCATTGATGCAGACCACAATTCATCCACTGTAAGTTCTTGTCCAATTCACTTCTCTTTTGGTCCATTTTTCCCCATAAATCTTCCCCTGGAGGGATAAATTGATTGTCTTTCTTTGTCTTAGTATCTTAGGAATACGATTGAACCATTCAGGTTGTGAATTTAATTATAAAATTAAAATTTCTTTGCCACCTTACTCACAACACAAGGTTGGTTGCCTTAGTTATTGTTTGCAAATAGTTTTCTTTTCCAGTCACCTCTGAGACATTGCTATATGAATTACATTCAACTAATCTCCCTCTCCCTCTCTCTCTCCCTCTCCCTCTTCCTCTCTCTCTCTCTCTCTTTCTCTCTCTCTCTCTCTCTCTCTCTCTCTCTCTCTCTCTCTCTCCCATTCTGTCTGTCTCTGTATCTCTCTCTTTCTGTCTATGTCTCTCTGTCTCTCTCTCTCACTGTCTCTGTCTCTGTGTCTGTCTGTCTCTGTCTCTCCCTGTCTCTGTCTCTCTGTCTGTCTCTGCCTTTCTCTGTCTCTGTCTCTCCCTGTCTCTGTCTCTGTGTCTGTTCCTCTGTCTGTCTCTGTCTCTCTATGTTTCTGTCTCTGTCTCTGTCTTTCTCAGTCTCTCTGTCTCTCTGTCTTTCTGTCTCTCTGTCTCTCTCTGTCTCTCTGTCTTTCTCTGTCTCTGTCTCTGTCTCTCTTTCTCTCTCTCTCTCTCTCTCTCTCTCTTCTCCTTCTGTTACCTGATCTTAAATTCCTTTCACCCTGCTTTCAATTTACAGCAGACTGGCAATAGGAAACCTACACGACTGATGTCAAAAGAGCCATCATTTATTCACCAGCTATAATTATCTCAATGAATTCCTCATCAGCAATCAGGCATCATAGAACTCAAAGAGTTCTTGAGAAGCCCTTCCCCTCTCCCCTCTCCCCTCCCCACACCCTCCCATCCTGCTGCCTTGAGGCAGAGCCACACCTAATCCTAGGCAGAGTGGCATGTTTGCCATAAAATTAAATGTTTGAAAATCAGAACAAAGAAAGGGAAGACATCAAGTTTGCCTTAGGAGAGACAGCAATGTGAGACTTGGGAACCATCTGCAGCTTCACCCTCATTAGTCACTCCAAGCAAGTGGATGTTTTTCGCTCTACTTTGCTTTCACATTGCCCACAATAGACGTCCTGTCCAAAGACTGAGAATGAAAGGCCATCTTGTTGAGGGGGCTGGGGAAAGCACAAAATATAATGACCAGAAGCATATTTGGTGGATTTTTCCACGTTTTGAAGAAATGAAACAAGCAAAGCTGATTAGATATGAAACTCCAGAGTCCCGTCATTGGATCATAGATGTAAAGTTGTGAGGAGCCTTAGAGGCTAGGAAATCCAGTGCCCTGATTCATTAACAAGGAAATTGAAGCCCATGGAGGTTTTCTCCAAGGTCGCCTGCTAGGAAGTTGCACAGCTAGGCTCAAAACCTAAGTCCTTTGATCCCCATTTTTCAGTACCTACCTCTTTGGGAGTATGAAGTTGAATTCCCTTGAGGAGCTGCTGCCATTGCTGGAAGTAGGTAAATGACATCTTAATGGGGATATGGGCTGGCAAATGTTTAAGGAAGGAAGGAAGGAAGGAAGGAAGGAAGGAAGGAAGGAAAGAGGGAAGGAAGGAAGGAAAGAAGGAAGGAAGGAAGGAAAGAAGGAAGGAAGGAAGGAAGGAAAGAAGGAAGGAAGAAAGGAAGGAAGGAAGGAAAGAAAGAAGGAAGGAAGGGAGAGAGGGAGGGAGGGAAGGAGGGAGGAAGGAAGGAAGGAAGAAAGGAAGGAAGGAAGGAAGGAAGGAAGGAAGGAAGGAAGGAAGAAGGAAGGATCTATTCTTTCAATTTATAATCTTAGTTGCCTATGGGATGTAAAAGTTTAGTGACTTGCTCATGGTCAATGTTTTGGTGGTAGGACTTTAATTTGGGTTTTATAGACTCAAAGTTTGGCCTTCTATCTGCTATTTTACACTGCCCTTCACTCCATTTTACAGATGAGGTAACTGAGGATGAAAAAGCTTAAGTCACTTCATGATCACATAGGTCGGCAGTTCTCAACCTGTGGGTTATGTTCAATTTGTAACAAGGAAAATACATCCTGCATATCAGATATTTACATTAGGATTCATAACAGTAGCAAAATTACAGTTATGAAGTAGCAACAAAAATAATTTTACGGTTGGGGGTCACCACAACATGAGGAACTGTATTAAAGGGTCGTGGTGTTAGGAAGGTTGAGAACCACCGACATAGGTAGTTTCAGCGGTAGCATTTGAACCTAGGTGCCTCCTAGCTCCAAATCCAGCACTCTTTTCCTTGTTTCAGGCTGCTTTTCTAGACAAGTGCACCAAAGCACTTTCATTTTCCCCTATGGTGGAAATTTCTTCTTTTGCCAGGAGCAATACCTGCCATAAAGCAGTTAAATTTCACAATAACATTATCTACAAAAGGGCAGGTAGGGTTCAAATCTCCCTGGGAAACTTTAGCTCCATTCAGGGCTCATCCAAGAGTCTAACAGCTTAGATACATGTTAGATTAGGGCTATATGTTAGACCTTGGAGCTCCTCTGTTGCAACCATCTCATTTTAACGATGTTCGAGAGGACCACAGAGTTTGTGAATTATCTAAGGCCATATAGCAGGGAGAGCCTGGACCAGAAAACAGGTTTCATGGCTTCCAGCCCAATTCCACTTTCCAAAACATACATTAGTGGAGAGAATACTTGAGGAATTAGAAGTCAAGGGCTGTGTGTTCTTGTCCCTGTTCTTCCACTTATTCTTCAAGTTCGGTGGGTAGACCATTTAACACCAGTATGTTTATTGCGGCTGTTTTATTTCTGTTGCTGCTGTTGGAGTTTGTTTTGTTTTATTTTATTTTTCTGTCTATTCCTCTTGGTAATGACCTCCAGCTCCAAGCGTGTATGTGGAACCCTGGACTGTAAACATTCTGGGGAAATGGGGAAATAACTTCCCACCAAAGCTGCTTTCATAGCTATCTAATCCTTTTAATGCATCATAACTTCTTATCTTTTCCACCCTAATTAACTCAGTTAGATCCTACTCATAAGAGTTTTCAGTACAGTCCACCTGGCAAAGAGCTTCCTTGATATGGATGCTAGGTGGAACCACAGTGCATAGAGCGCTTCGTCTGAAGTCAGGAAGACTCATCTTCATGAGTTCAAATCTGTCTTAAGATACTCTACCTGTGTGATCTTAGATAAATCACTTAACCATGTTTGCCTCAGTTTACCATCTATAAAATGAGCTGGAGAAGGAAATAGCAAATTACCCCAGCATCTTTGCCAAGAAAACCCCAAATAGGGTCACGAAGGCTCAAACACAACTGAAATGACTAAACATAAGCATAGAAGTAAAGGAAGAAAAATGAGAGAACTCTAGCTTCTTCTTCATTGACACATCTCCAAAGGAAACTTCAATTTCTACCAGGAGGGAGAATAGGAAGTTGGGGTCAAAGGTCACCACTCTACTCCCCTCAGTAAGGGGGTACCAGGCAAACTATATATATCTATTTGCTTCATTAAATATTAATAGTTATGAGAATGTGATCATATTCAAGCTAACTTTTGGTCAGTTAGTCATTTGGTAGCTGAAAGTGATCCTAAGCTCTATATCTAAGGTTTGACCTCTTTCCCACATAAAACAAGTTTCACCACAAACATATTATGAATCATAAAGAAACCCATTTATGCAAATTGTAGCAAAACAAAATCATTAAAGGTAGGCATAGGAGAATATGTACCAGACAATAAAGTGAAGTAGTTCTCTCATGAGAGAGTGATAACTCAGCTCAACTAAGAGAGTGTCCTAGATATCACCCAAGGGGAAACTCTCAAAAGTCTCTAGAACAGCAAACTAAGAATGAGGACATTATGGAGACTGCCAGCTCCTCTTGTGTCTTCCCAGAGCTTTTTTCCCCCCAACAACTTGAAGTGGGCTTGTCCTCTTCCATTATCTCTCTGTAAGCTGGAAGCCAGGATCATCCAAAGTAACTTAATGATCAAAGACTTGAAGCCTGACCAATCCCAAAGGGGGTGGGGGATTCAAAGACCCCTGAAGGGTCTTGAAGAGGGTCTCCTATTTGAAGAGTTCCCAAAGAGTCCCCAAGAGACTAGATGAAACCTGAAGTTCTTTTCTCTTGCCACCTCTACCCTCCCCTCACACAGAACAGGGAATTCATCTCCCTAGTAAGAAGATACTTCTATATCAGCGGACTTTGGGTTATATAAGAAATATATGCTGTCTTACTAGTGGGGAAGAGAGTAAGACAGGGGTGGTCTTTCCCTAGGTCTAGGAAAAACTTCTTTCCCTTATTAAAGTACTCTCGGTCGTTTTTACAGATACTAAATATTCTGCTGGGTCACAGTTCATGGTAGACACCAATGCTTTCAAGTAATGCTTAATAACTGAGAGAAATATTAAACACCAGTCTGATCATTCCACTTCCCTCATCAAAAATCTTCAGTGTCTTTTTATTGCTTCTCAAATAAAATACAAACACTGGGGCTGGGTATTTAAAATTCTTCCCAGTCTGGAACTTGGTTGCTTTTCTAGGCTTATCTCTTGCATACACTCTACTTTCTAGCTATTTGATGAGTCTAAAATCCAACACTCTTTCTTTGGTCTCCTTGCTTTTTCATAGACTATGTAGAAAGTGGGGAGGAAGACACCAGTGGTCATCTGTTTCCATGGAGTTTAAATTAAGTAGAATTGTGGGTGGATAATGGAAAGTGAGGAAAGTCAAGTCCTGCCCTCTATAAAGGAAAGCTTTGGAAAAGATCTGTTCTTCTCTCCAGTCCTCCAGTCAGAGAGGAAAGAAGACTGAGAGAGTTTGGAAGGTATTCAGTATTCATCTATTATAGTATCAGTAGTACTGTATTCAATTTTATGCACCATATTTTATGAAAGGTTTGGAAGAAGTCATTCTTTAAAGTGTCTAGTTAGAGAGATGTTCTCATGGAACTGGATGGATCTCCAATGGAGGATTTCAAGAAAAAATATAGGCATAGACAATTTAGGATAAGTGGGTATTTATGGTGGTGGTATAGAGTTGGAAGATTGAAATCCTTCCTGGTGCAGAATCTAAATAACAGACTCAGTGCTAAAGGGACCTCAGAAGTTCTCTAGTCCAGCTCTCTCATGTACACATTAGGAAACAGACACTGAGAGCAGCAGTGAAGATGGAGGTCAAATATGATTAGTGATTGAAAAGACTATTCTATAGGCAGGTAAGTAGCATTGTGTATAGAGAATTGGACCTTGATTCAGGAAGACTTGAGTTCAAATCTGACCTCACAGTAACTATGCAACTCTTTGCAACTGATTTAACCTCAGGTTGCCTGAGGTGCTTCAACTGTGAAAAGGGCATAATAATAATACCTACCTCCAAGGGTAAGCATGAACATGAAAAAGATAATATCTGCAAAGTATTTTACAAGCCTTAAAAGGCTATATAAATACTAACTGAGTGATTTCAAGGAGAAACAGGTGGAATTTAGAGCAAGGAAGAGATTTCAATTTTCTCCAAAGAAATTCCTCAAAAAAATAATGATATTAGATCAGTTTGCTCCATGTGATAATTAGCTCCCTATAACATAGACTTGAAACCACAAAAGACTTTAGAAACATTTATTTCAAACCCTCCCCCAACATTTAATGATTGATACCAGGAGGCATTGAGTGGTTTGCCCAGGTAAAACATATAGTTAGGAAGTGGGTGTAATGGCAATGGAATTTAATGATCCCCCTGTATTGGCTTGATTTTGGGGTTGAGTTTTAAAATCCACAGCTTTTGAATCCCACTTGTGAGATGGACTTGTTCATATGAAGAGAGAGGGCTGAACTGGGAGGAGCTGGTGCTGTGAATTTAGAGAGAAGCCCAAGCAGAGAGAAGCAGGAGCAGAGAGAAGGCCCAAGCAGAGAGAGGCCAGAAGGACTTTGGGAGAGCAGTATTGTGGAGGCAGGGAGAATTGCTGGGGGCCAGAGCTGCTGAGAGGACTGCTGAGGGCCAGTTGGAGCTGGCCAGGACTTTTGAGAACTGCCACCGAGAGCTGCCAAGAACGGAGGAGGCATGGCTGTATTGCTAGTATTTTGTTTGTCTGTTTTGATGTTGTTTTGCCAGATTCTACTGATGGTGAAGGACAGTGCTGCTGTTGTGGAGGTCCTGCAACTTTGCTGTTGGTTCAGAAGCCCTGAAAGAAGATTTTCTTGTATGTTTACAGAAATCATGGAAGAGGGTCTTGCTGATATTTTCAGGGGTTCTGGGACTGTTCTGCAGGCAGAGATTGAATTAATGAGGACACTGGCAATGTATATTGTGGCTTTGTTAAGCTTTGTCTCTCCAGGAACAGAGACTGCTGAGAAGTTGCCTCCAGTAAAGATGAAGAAAGGACCTCTCCTGGGGTTTTCAATGCTGTGGTTATATCTTAACCTTGTTGTAGCTTAAGGGTGGATGGCTTTTTGTGCTCTCCTGCCCCTTTTGAGAAAGTGCTTGGTGTTAATGGATGGTATTGTAATTCACTTGTGATCCCAGGGTAGGAAACCTTTGACTTTTTGTGCTCTGTGACCAACCACATTTCATCACAAGATGAAATGACTTGCTCCCATTGTTTATGATTGGAAACTAATCTCCATTTGAGAAGAGAGAATTTGACTGACTAAATGAATGTATTGTCCAGGGGTGGAGTAGTACTTGGATTAAATTAAGAATACTTGCTAAATGAATGAGTTACACTGTGTTTTTATTTTCTCTGTTCTGTGAATGTTTTTTTGTTTTGGTTTGTTTTGGATTTTTTTTTGCCTTAATTTGTCACTAAATAAAATAGAGTTACTATGCTGGTATTCCAAACCTTGGAAGTTGCCTTTGCTTGACATTATGGTGAGAGAAGTGAAATTTGAAATCAGGCCTTCTGACTTCTAACCAGTAATCATTCCATTGCACTGTGCTGCCTACCAACCTATATGGATGATCATATGTCAGAAAAGATGAATTGTAATTCATATAAAGCATTAGATTAGATAAGAGATCTCAAATTCAGAGCCCACAAGAATCAGATGGAAATATTTAACAAAATAAATAACAAAATAAAAAATGAATAAACATAGATAATGTAAATTTGTGCTTTTCTAAATCAATATGTAGGCAGTTGGATTCTTTTTTATTTGAGTTTGATACCAGCAAGAGCATGTTGGTTGGTTGTTGTCCTTCATTCTCAAAGAGGACCAAAATCATGTCACTATAACAGAGTTTAGTGACCAACTGAGGCTGATCAGACCAATATGAGCTTGGAATGCTCTACTGCAGGTTGGCCACACATAGTCCCTGTGAACATTTGGGGTGGATTCTCTAAATTTGCACATGCTGCATTTCTTTCGAGCCTTGCTTATAAAGCACAGCACCTTCTCTGATGTGGACACACCATGTTGAGCAGTCCTGTGCCAGTGCCTCCCATGTCACTCAATCAACTCCAAAGTTCTCAAGAAAGACCTTGAGAATGTTCTTATATCATTCCTTCTGACCACCATGTGAACACTTGCCCTGTGTGAGTTGTCCATAAAATAGTCTTTTTGGCAAATGTATGTTTTGCATTTGAACAACATGACCAGCCCACATTATAAGAAGAAAACTTGGCTATGGAGTCAGAGGATCTAGGCCGAATTTCTTCATTTGTCATTATCTGTATGACCTGGGACAAGTCATTAAACCTCTCTCAACTTCTTTTTATTCATTTACAAAATGAGTAGGTTGGACAAGATATCATCCAAGACCCCTTCCAATCCTAGATCTATGATCCAATTCTGAATCAATGTGTTGAGACTCCTGTGAATTGATTATTTAAGTCTCCAGTTGGTGACAATTATTAACCATGTTAATAACCATGTAGAAGAAAGAAAAAAAAATGGCTTGGACTTGGAGACCAATACACCATCTATTTGTTGATACTTAAAAGATTTTCTTTTATAATTATTATGACAAAGAAAATATATTTGTTAGGAAGCTATAGATCTCATGGAGGTCTGTGGAAATTCACAAATTGGGATGCATTCAAACCAAACTCTTGTTCCTGATATTGCTCCTCCACAAACTCTGGAGAACTCCAGCCAACAATTTCCCCATTCTCTGAGAACTGAAGGCTGTCCCAGTTGTGATAATAATTTGCAAAAGAGAAGGAAGTATGTGTGTTTTGGGGGGATTTCAGACAGAAAAGTGAGAGCATAAAGTGCTGCTCATTCAGACAGAAGAGTCTGAGAGCAATCCTCAGTGTATAAAGGTATTTGGAAAACTATATATTTAGTAAAAGTATGCAGGTTGCTTGGATACAAATTTGCAAGAGGAAAAGCAGCTTTTATAGTTACTGATCCCTCTAAGGGACCAATAGTGAATTATGGCAGGTATGAGATTGAAACTTTGTCCATGCTCAAGGTAGGAGACGATCTGGTGAGTGACATCAGAATGTCATCCAACCCCATGCATTTGAGTTCGGTCAAATGGAATGTATAATTATGTGGATTCCCTGAAAGATTTTTGTCAAGAAGATTTCCCATCCTGTCAGGTTTCCTTCCCCCCGCCCCAAAGGAAGATGACCAATGACTCCTATTTTTTTTTTTTGTCCTGGACCCTTTGGCCAAAATCTGGTGTAACTTATAGACCCCTTTTCAGAAGCAGTTTAAACATGTTTTTTCAATTCAGAAAATAAAACACTGGGATTATAAAGGAAACCTACTGTATTGAAATCTAGTTGTTTTCTTTTTAACGAAACACAAGTTCATGGACTCCAGGTTAAGAACCCTTAGGTAGACTTTAGAAATGATAGTTAATATTCAAATGAGTTGAAATGACTTGCTGCCATTGGCTAAGCTGAAAGGTGAAGAAAACCAGGATTCTTGAATTATTTAACTTGTATAACTTGGGTTCATTCTTTACCCCTCAGACAAAGTCCACTTTTGGTGGTTCATTCAGGTGCCAGGATGACTTTGGATTCTAGACTAATAGTGGACGATTTCTTAGAGAGTCTTCCAACCTGAAAGGTTTCATTTCATTTCAATTCAATTCAGGTTTGTTCATAAGCTCATAGTTTTAGAGATGGAAGGAATGTTAGAAACCCAGACCCTTTAACTCCAAATCCATCATCCATCACTGTATCTCATGCATTAATTATCTACTGCTTGCCAAGTGTTGTACAAGGCTTTTCAAGGCACAGAAACAACAGAGAAAAAGAAATGACTATCAAGCTTACATTTGGGGAGAGAGAGGGACTACTAAGACATGGGAGAATCCAGAAGGGCCTAATACAGGAGGTGACATTTGAGTTAAGCCTTGAAGAAACCCAAGGGATCCACTAGGAAGAGGAGAAGAGAGAGAACATTTGAAGCATGGAGGAGGGCATAGTTTGCACAAGGACATGGAGGTGGGAGATAGGATATTTTCTACAAGGAAAAACAAGTAGAAGTTATGAGTTTCAGTGACTAGAAGGATGCTGGTGTTATTAGAAACAGGGAGGTTCATATGATTCTATATTTGGAGCTAGAAAAGACCACGGAGAACTAGAGGTAATTAAAAATAATAATAATTTATATCGAGCCTACTATGTGTCAGGCAACGTGCTAAGCATTTTACAAATACTCTCTCATTGGATCTTCACAACAATCTTGGGAAGGATGAGTGAGGAAACTAAGGCAGAGGTTAAGTGATTTACCTAAGGTTACCGAAGGTCAGTACGTGTCTCAGGCTGAAATTGAACTTAGGTCTTACTGACCTAAGCCCAGACCTCTCTCCACTGCACCAGATAGCTGCTTTTAATTTGAACTCCCTAAATTTCTGGATGAGAATTTGAGGCCCACATAGGTGTTCATTTTGACCAAAATAACACACGTTCTAATTAGCAGAAACAGAATTAGAACGCTCTTACTTTTTCCACTGGCTCTTGTGGTTTCAGGATAAACCTGATGCCCAAGAAAGTACCTAGTTAAGTTGGGAGTATATTCATATCACACCAACTTCAGAGTGGCAGGGTTTTGTTTTTTTTCATTTGTTTGTTTTTGTTTTTGCCACAGCACTTTGCAGAAATGATCTACTTAAATAAGAGGGATCACAATTTACATTGGAAGAAAGAATTAATTCTCCACTCTATCCAGCGTTGATACACACACATTGAAAGGTTCTTGAAGTATAAAATCATGTAGTTCTGCTTCCATGAAGGATTAGGTACCATCTGTCTTAGTTTTTTTACAATGAGGACAAGCAATCTAGGGCATAATGAATACCTAAATTAAATGGAGTCAATCCTAATACTAATCCTTTATGGCAAAGAAAAGGCTTCTGAGGTGTGGTTTGCCTATAGCAGCAGTTCTCAACCTGTGGGTCGAGACCCCTTTGGGGCCAAATGACCCTTTCACAGGGGTTGCCTAAGACCATTGGAAAACATATTTCCAAAGGTCTTAGGAACCCAGACACCACTCCTCTATCCATCTCCAGGCGGGTCCACCTACATGCAGATACGCCCATATATGAGTATTAAAGGGTCACAGCATTAGGAAGGCTGAGAACCACTGGCCTATAAGGTGATATCTGTCCAAGCCATCATCCATTTAGGCCTATCATTGTTTTGCAATTTAATAAGAAGGAAAGCTTCCTAACAATTAGGGCTTTCTAGAGATTAAATGGGCTCTTTTGGAGGTCTTGGGTTCTCTTTACTGTAAATCTCTAAAGAGGAGATGAATGTGTTCCTGGCTTGTTGTCAGAGATAATGTCAATAACTTGTGAGGCATGGGTGGATTAGGTGGCCATTTAATGTTCCTTCCAGCTTTTGAGATTCTGAAAGAATAGCTAGTATCTATGTAGCACTGTAAAAATATCATTTCATTTTAACCTCAGAACAACCTTGAGAAATAGGTGTTTTCAGTATTTCCATTTTTCAGGTAAAGAAACTGAGGCACACAGTTTAAGAGACTTACCCAAGATCACATAGTTAGTGTCTATGGCTAGATTTAAGCTTAGATCTTCCTGATTTCAAGTCTAGCATTCTATTCATTTCTGCCTCTAGCATATTTCAGATGAAATTATAGAGTCCTTAGGCTTCAATGGAGATATATACATATATACATACATATGTGTGTATATATA
>CM053581.1:559647651-559669577 GCA_028627135.1 Pseudochirops cupreus | reverse complement strand
AAAAAAAAAAGAAAAATCACTTTGGGGGGCAGCTTGGTGGTGCAGTGGATAGAGCACCAGTCCTCAAGTTAGGAAGACCTAAGTTCAAATCTGGCCTCAAACACTTACTAGCTGTGTGACCCTGGACAAGTCATTTAATCCCAATTGCCTCCCCCCAAAAGATCACTTTGGCAATTATAAGTAGAGGATAAATTAGAGTTTTAGAAAGCCTTGAGGCAAGGAGACAAATTTGCAAATTACTGAAATATCTTAGGTATGAAGTGGTGAGAGTCTATACCAGTATGATGGCCATATGAGTTGAGAGAAATGAAAGTATAGAGAAATATTATGGATGTAGAAATGACAAGAGCTATCAACAGGTTGAATAATTTGGTCTTTAGAGTGAGTGTGAAAGGAAAATTCAGAAAGGTACTGAAATTTCTAACCTGGATAGTTATGAGAATGGTGGTATATTTCATGCTAAAAAGAGAAGTTTGAAAGAGTTCTCTTTTGGATGTGTTGATTTGGATGTGCCTATGGAATCTCCAGTTTCAGATATACAAAAGATGCTAGAGTTCAAGGTTAGCGCAGTCCTGGGGATCGCTTGTATAAAGATCCCAATTATAGCCAAGGATATTGAGATCACTTAGTGAGATGGTACAGAGGGAGAAGGAGGGCTGAGAATAAGTCTTAAGGCGGCAATTCTCAAACTCTAATCAAAGGACCCTCCAAAACCCCTTCACAGCCCCAGGAAGTCAAGGCTATTTTCACAACAATACTAAGACATCATTTGTCCTTTTCACTCTCATTCTCTGACAAGGGCACAGTGAAATTTTCCAGAGGCTGCATGACTTGTGAATCAAAGATTTAGCTGGAAACATGAGGAGGTAATATCTCATCTTCAGAATTGTATTGTTGTCTCACAAATTGGTGAATATATAGACATGTCTTGACCTACCATTTTGTTTGTATTCCTCTGGTACCAGAAGCCAATAATGATGGAAGAAAAACTTTTATGCAGATACTTGTAAATGAACACAAGTGGTGCTAAACTATCTGAGGTGTTTAAGAAAATTTTAAACTCCTGTTTTAACCTGGAGCAACTGCATTGACCTTTGCATGGGCTGGTGCAAGAGGAATGGTTGGTAAAATGGCTGGACCTTGGTATAACTTAAGGTGGTGGCACCAAATTGTAACAGTAGCCATTGGATTCTTAACCACCATGTACTTGTAGTTTTAAAGAAAGTACCAGATTCACTTTAGAATAGCTGAAATGAAGCAATAAAATATTATTAAATTTATGAAATAATCACCTTTGAATACATCCTTTTAAAAAAAATATGGTTTGTGATGCCATGGGAATTATGTATGAAGCTTCTATCACATACTGAAGTACAATGGATGTCATGTGGAAAAGCATTTTTGCAATTGTTTACTTTCTGAGTTCAACAAGCTATATTTTTTCATGGAGCACCATTTTTACTTGGAAGAAAAACTGACAAACGACAGTTATTCAGACTTGTGTATTTGCCAGATATTTTCTGGAAATGAAGGAAGTGAGCTGGTCACTTCAAGGAAAACAACGGACAGATTTATTGGCAATGATACATTTTATGCTTTAAAGTGGAAATAAGAATTTTGAAAAAAAATAACTCAGAATCTGCCATGGAGAGCTTGACAGCTTCCAATATTTAAAGATTTTTTTGTATAGCATTGACAGTAATATATTCAAATATGATTATTTGATATTATATAATGAAATACGCCAGCATTTAGAAGTTACCTTAGCCAATCCTTGTTTCCCAGTGAACAATGCCTGATGTTATAAAAAAAAAAAACCACCTAAAATAAAAAAAGAAGATATACATATGAAACACAATAGACCAATGGATTTTCATGTAACAGAATATGAAAAGATGAGTGATAAGATTTTAGATCCACATTGCAACCAAACTTTAATAAACTAGCACTTATTTAAATAAGTACCTTTCCCTTTTCCAACTTTTATGTGTGTGAGGCCAGATTCTCTTCAAAATATAACAACAAATGCGGAAGCAGGTGTCTTTTATTAAGCAAGACTCTAACGGGATTTGCAAAAATACAAAACAATGCCACTCTTCTTCCTAATATTTTTGTTTCAGAAAATAATCATTTTTCATGAACTATCCTACCATGTAATGGGCTTATTATTGTTATTATAAATGGATTAATAAATGTCTATTTGAAATGTATTAATTTTAATTTATTACATTAAATTACATGTTAAATACAATCATATGTAATGCGTATTAAGAGAAAAAAGCTCTTCAGTGTCCTCTGCAATTTTTTAAGAATGTAAAGGGGTGCTGAGATGTAAAAATGTAAGAAGAGCTGCTTTAGTGGGTACTCATGATTAGTGTGTATGGCCTGGTTGAATATATAGGAAAAGAGAATGAGAGAGGAAGGAGAAGAACCAGGAGAAAACAATGTCATAAAAAAGAAGAGAAAGTATTGGAAGAGTAAAGACGTGAAGATTGGGAAAAGTTTATTAAACTTGGAAATGAAGAGATTGCTGTTAACTTTAGAGAGGGCAGCTTCTTTGGAGTGAGTAGTTTGAAATTCAGAGTTCAGAAAATTTAGAATGAAGAGAAGAATATAGTCATAATTTCAATGGAATTTTCACATTAAAAAAAGAAGAGAAGGAAATGCAGATTAATTATTATCAGAGAGGGTAAGAGCCAGTGATGTTTTTGTTTTGTTTCAAAATGAAGAGATGTGGGTAATGTTTTCGGCAAAAAAAAAAGTTAGTAGATAGGAAGAGATTAAAGTTTAGCAAAAGGATTATGGTTGATGGTGGAGAATACAGGAAGGAATGTGATGATGCTTTGAAAGCAAGAAGACACAATTTCATGAGAGATGGGAGTGAATGAGGAGATAGGTAGGAAAGATGTCTGAGTGATATGCATTGAGAAAGAGAGGAGGCTTCATTTTTTTCTTCAGTTAAGTCTTTAGCAAAAAAGGGTTTGGGAAGGGGTTGGGATGAGATGCCTCCATTTGGAATGAAAAGATTTTTGAATAAACTGGGAGAGTGAATTAATGTGAGAGTGTTAAAGGAAGAGCCAAATAAAATGATGCAGAATGAAGTGGGCAGAACAAGGAGAATTTACAAGACAACAATAACACAAAGGAAAAATACTTTAGACATTAAGAACTATGATCAATGTAGTGACCAATTAAGACTTCAGAGAAATGATTGAGTAACATGTTTTTGCTTTTCCAAAGAGAGGGTATAGATCACAGGTGCAGAATGAGCCATATATTGTCAGAGATGGCCAATGTGGAATGTACTGCTTTATTCATGGGGGACAGGAGTGTGTGAATGTCACTTGGGGGGACATATTTTTTTTAAGATTATTGATAAAACATTTTGATTTTTTTCTCAAACAGTTTTTCAACTCATTCAATCATTCTTTGGGTATTTATTTCTTACATATTGTCATAGAATATACCTTGTAGTGAAAGGTAATTTAAGTTCAAATTATATTTTAAAAATTTTTTAAAAATCTGTTTATATTTTAAAAATTACTGTTTCATCCCTTATCTATTTTTTCCCTTCTTGAAGGAAAGACTGAATCCACAAAACATTGGAACAATACATTGAGGAGGAGTAACCAAATCACAGCTTCTCTCCATTTTCTCTGTGTGTGTGTGTGTGTATGTGTATTAGCATACCAACTAGTTGTTTTGACTGACTTTTCCACTCTTTCATTTTGTTTTGTTGCTATGTAGACATAACATGAATAACTCAGCATTTTCCAGGACCTGTTTTCCATTCTTATGGGCAAGATAACAGAGGTAGTGAAGAAAAGGTCTTGGCTGAATAGGAAATATTAAATAGCAGCCCCAAAGCCAATAGTCAAGAGCAGCATCGTCCTTTTTCTGTCCAAAACCAAACTATTCTCACAGTGAATAATAACAAAGATTAATACTACTAATAAATAATTTTAATGCTTCCAGTGAACTTATGTGGCATGCATTCACATCCCAATACTTTTTTTCAAATAGAAAAAGTAATTATTTTACTCACCTATACAATAGTCCCTAGAATTTAACTTTCAAGAGTTTGTAGAATATTAAGCATAAGAGAATGACAGGAGCATGGAAACTTGTACCAGGTTTCTATTTTGTAATCTGAATTTGACCAACAAGAGGATAATAAGATAATATCACATGATACTTCATGGTTTTCAAAATGCTTTGGTTATAGTTTTCTCATTCCAGTATCATGAGTCTGTAAAATCGGTGTGACAGATATGATTATCCCCATTTTACAGGTAAGGAAATGAAGACTCCAAGTTTTTAAGCCATAATCATAACTAATAGTAGCTAGCATTTAGACATTGCCTACTAGGCCCAGGAACAGCGCTATAGGCTTTATAAATATTATCTTATTTGTTTTGACAATGGAATTACTCTCTGATTTTGACTATTTCATTAGCAATGTGGAACATGTTAATGATTCAAGTTAGAAGTCGCAGGAATGTCAGTAACTGATAAAAGAGAGATCTTTCAGAAGTGAGTTCTTTTTGGTTAAATGATTGATTTATGGAGTCAGGCATCAGGGTAGGGAAAAGGGACAGAAAATCTATAATTTCTTTGCTATGAGGGACTATTTGATAAGGAAACTCTCTACTTAGTTACCTTTTTTTTTATAACTTAGAGAGTTATTCTTAGAGAGATGGTCAAAACAGTGAGGGGTTAAATCACTTGTCCAGGATCCCACAGCCATTAAGAGTCAGAAGCAAGACTTAAACCCAGTCTTCCTGGCCTCTCTCCATTGTAAGTTATTGCTTGTTTGTTTGTTTTTTAAAGAACCACTTAATATGTGATTATTCTGGGGTTAGGATCACAGCAGAGTTCAGAATTCTCAGCTCTTGCCATATTTCCACATCCCTGTCAGAAAAAAACAGCTGTTTTGGAGACAGTATGGCTTCCAGAGGGAACTTTCTATTTCCTTTGAGCCAATAGCTCAACTTCCTTCCTTCATCTGTCGCCCAGATTGTGAATGAAAACAGAAGAAACATCCATTTGCAGTAGTGGAAGAGTTGTGTGCCAGGAGGGGGAAGAGAGTCAGCAGACACAGGAAGTCTATGTAGAGGTAACTATCCTTTTCTTTCCATGGTTTCATCTTGAACTTTCTCATCCAGGCGTGGTCTATTGTTATCCTCGATTGCTTCTGGCTCATACAAACAATTAGAACTCATCTACTAGGGTCAGTGGCATACATAATTTCCTCCCTCCCGCTTTCCCTCTCCCCTCCTCTACACACACTCAAACACAAATCTCAAATGTGGACAACCAAAAATTCTAGGGATCTAGATCATCTGAATAAATAAAAAACAATGAGCCACCCGTAAATTTCACCATGGTTAATATGATTGATTTTCGCATATTTTTATTATCAATGAAAAGACACAAAGGTACAAATAGGGTGAGCATTAATGTGAGCTACATCCACAAAGCTCATAAAGGAAACAATGCAAATCCTCCAAGTAAAGACACTTTTAGGTGAAATTCATACAATTTCCTGGGTGTAGGCGACCAGTGGGCAGACTTCCCTACAGGACTGTTCTGAAGATCCAGTGAAACAAAGAAGATGGTGTGAAATAACTGAAAGATTATGACCTCTGGAGTTAGAAGCCTTTGACTCTGTTACTTCTTACATATGTGGTGTTAAGTAATTCATTTGGTTCCCCTGGGCCTCGATTTCCTCATCTGTAAAATAATTGCTTTGGATTTGATGATCTCTCAAGGCACTCCTAGTTCAATATCCTCTGACCTTATAATGTGTGTGAAGGATTTTATAAACTACAAAGGAACATAAACAGCTAAGTCCTTACTTTTGTTATTACTTCAGTATCCTGTAACCAACAAGTTTGTATTTATAAAGTCTAGATCAAGAGAAAACAGTAGGAAAAGTGACCTGGATAGTTTGTTGTTATTCTTGGATGGAGGAGAAAAACAAATACTTCTACTGACCCTAAAGCAAATGTTGAGAAAAGGCCATTTGGATCCAGTCAGCCAAGTCGCCTAGCTCTTTTATCAAAAGGAATTTTCTCCATTCAAAGAAGCTGTTCAACTTAATGGGATTCAAGAAGTATTTATTAACCGCAGAGACTATAACAAGTGCTAAGAGTACAATCATTAAAAATAATCCTTGACCTCAAAAAGCTTACACTCTGCTTGTGGGAAACACCATACACATACAAAGTAATGGGCAAGGGTGGGGACTCTGGGGGAACATCTGGGAAATTTTCAGGTGGTAAGTGACATAAGTGAGCCTTGAGTAGAGCTTAATTTTGTTTTCTTCATCGGTAAAATAGGAAATTTAGAGAAAAAGCCTTCTATAGACCCTTCCAGAAGGCAAAGGTATAAAACAAAAACAAAGTACTGAAATGGGTAATGAAGTGTGGTATATGCAGAACAGAAAATGGACAGGTTTTGCTAGAATGCAGAGTACATGAGGAGGAATCATGTGAAATTAGTCTAAAGATAGATTGCAGCCAGATTTTAAAGGACTTTAAATGACAAAATAGTTTGCATTTTAACCTTGACACAGTAGGAAGTTGTATTTTTTTAATGTGTCTGTGTATGTAGGGGAATGACAAACGTATCTCTAATTTAGGAATATCAAATTGTAATTAGTTGTGGTTAGTGGATTGGAGAAGAGAGAGAATGGAGACAGGAAAATCAATTAGACAACCCTTATGATACTCTAGCAGAGAGAGGATGAGGGCCTGAACTAGGGTGATGGGTGTGTGTGAGGCAGAGAAAAGATTAGTTTGTTCAACATTCTTGTTTCCATAGGCCTCACATGTATGCGTGTTTACACAGACCTAGAGCTAAACTTTGTGATGTTAATGATATGTTAGCATTTTTCTCAATATAAATCCTTCTTCAAGTCCCTCTTACTAGATATATGACCATGGACAAGTCAAACTTTCTAAGGCTCTTTCCTAGTCTATAAATGGATATTAATAGGATTTTTTTTTAAAGCAAGAGTAATGAATGTGCCCTTTACTTGAAATAATATCCTTTGTATTCTTCCAAAGGCAAAGGTATACTAAAAGAAAAGTCATTCTAGAGTAGTCATTGACCAATAAAGAGAAACTGGAAGATAAAGATCAGATGACAGGTTCCTTGGGAAAGAGTGAGCATTCTAGCTTAGAACTTGTGACTGGTAAGGAAGAGAAAGGCGAGTATAATTTCATATGAACTTTAAATTTTGGAGAAATAGATTTGAAAGAGTTCTGAGAAAGGACAGATATGGTCCTATGTCCAGGAATTCTATAATACAACCATGAAGAATGGAAAGCTTAAAATAATAAAATTCTCATAACATGAACACAAAAGATGTCAATGAGAAAGAAAAGAGGAATCTTTTTGATGTCCCTTATGTGAATGCATAGGCTACACTTTGTGCAATTTCATTTTTAAAAGGATATGTACAGAAGATGAAAGCAATGGCAGGAAAATTAAAAGTAACACAAAAGAACCAAGAAGTCCTGTAAGAATAACGTCAGCAGTACCAAAGCTCAGGATGAACTGAGATTGGAGATGAATGCCACAGGCAGCAAAGCAATGCTTTTAAAAAAATCCATTTGGGGCCAAGCAGAAAATGAAGAAAAGTAAAGGACTGATTCTAGGAATAGATTAGATTATAAAAATGAAGATGGAGAGACAAGACAGAACTACTCAGCTTTTATTTTGTTTTTTGTTTTTCTACCAAGAAAAAAAAACTTTTTGAGCTGGGAAAGATACAAGGCAGAAAAAGTGGTCAATAGGAAGGTAAAACATAAGATAATTGAGAAGATGGCAAAAGGAAAGATAGATATCCATAATATGATCAAGGCAATAAGCCTTGAAGGACTACATCCCTTAGGAAGAGGGAAAGAAAATTCTGGGAGAAGGAAGAATAACAAATTTATTTTATTTCTAGCTAACCAACCATTCTACTGTCATTGAGGACCAGTATTTTGGGGATGTATATTACTTGTTTATCAATTAGAACTAAGGGAACCTTGAATAATAGTCATCCTTATTTCCTTCTTTCTTAATTAAATGGCATTACAAATTGATTAAATCTCATTAGCCCAAGATTTGGCATGTACATTGTTCTTAATTTCAATGAGACAGTAGATTTTCATGGACCCCAAGGTTCTTGTGTTACATTAAATTAAAATCTTCCTTCTCTGGGCACCATCCCCAGTCTCCATTGAACTCTTGTTGGAAAAAATATTACCCTGACATTTACAACTAAGCTGAATGAATTTAGTGTATCTGTAGGTGAAGTCAATAGGTATTTTTTTGATTACCTTCTATGTACCCAGCACTGTGATGTCTCCTATGAGGGGAAACAAAATAGACTAAGGCTAAATTCTTATCTTCAACTAGTTTGCAATCTTATGTGAGTTTTCTGTGGGAGAGGGTAAAGGAAAAGACAATGTGGTAGAGTGAATTCTTGTATAGGAAAAGCTTTAGTTGGGTGACCTTTGACATCCCTTATAAGTCATAAGTGTAAGAATGGGGAAGCATGGTTAGTAGATTACTATCTCATTATCAATGGATAATGTATTGTAGTAGTAAAAACAATCTATTGTAATCTTTGACTGAATTAAGAGATATAAACTATAGAAATGGGTGAACAAGTTGTGAGATATGAATGTAATGGAATTATCGTTGTGCTATATGAAATGATGAACAGGTGGATTTCAGAAAAAAACCTGTAAAGAATTACATGCACTGATGCAGAGTGAAGTATGCAGAACCAGAACAGTAACACTGTGTGATGATCAACTATGTTTGATTAAACTCTTCTCAGCAAAACAATGATCCAAGACAATTCCAAAAGACCCTTGATGGAAAATGCTATCCACATCCAGAGAAAGAACTATGGAGTCTAAATGCAGAGGGAAGCATATTATTTTCACTTTGTTTTTTGTGTCTCTTTCCTTTGGTTCTGTTTCTCCTTTCACAAGATATCTAATATGGAAATATGTTTCTATGATTACACATGTATAACCTATATGAAATTGCTTGCCATCTTGGGGAGGGGGGAGGAAAGGAAGTGAAAGAAAAAAATTGGAACGTAACATCTTATAAAATAATGTTGAAAACTATCTTTACATGTAATTGGAAAAAAAGACTATTTACAAAAACATTATTTTTTTTACATTACTTATATTTCTCAGCATATACATATTTTTCCCCCTCCCAAAGAGTGATCATTTATTTATTTTTTAAATCAAAAGAAGGAGAAAAAGACTTCAGCAAAACTAATCACACATCAACCAAGTCCCACATTATCTTCAATGTTCCACAGCCACAGTTCTCTCCCCCTGCAAAGTGAGGAAGGTGCATTCTTGTATCTCTTCTCTGGGACCAAGCTTGGTCATTCTAATTCCACAGTATTTAATGCTGGTGGTTTGTTGTTGTTTTTTTTCCATTTAGATATTTGCAGACACTGTATAAACTGTTTTCCTGTAATTTCTTACAGAACAATAGTACTCTATCATGAGCATCTGTTTTGTTTTCAGTCTTCGTCATTGTCACTGTTGTTGTTCTCTTCTTTTCTTTCCCCTTGTTACCACAAAAAGTACCACTTTAAATTTTGGCGAATAAATTAACTTTTTTTTTTGCCTTTTTTTTGGGAGGTGGGCAATTGGGGTTGAGTGACTTGCCTAAGGTCGCACAGCTAGTTTTGCGTAAAGTGTCTGAGGCCAGATTGGAACTCAGGTCCTCCTGATTCCAGGGCCAGTGCTCTATTCACTGTACCACCTAGCCATCCCTTAAATTAACTTCTTTGGGGTACATGCCAAACATTTTGATATTTGGGACAAGGTGGTTTGCCATTTAATCAGATCTCTAGTTTATTTCCAAATTGTTTTCTAGAATATTTGAACCAATATCATGTTAAAAAATGAATTTTAAACAATTCCATCAAACATTGCCAATTACCATCTTTTCTCCTCTTTCATAATCTGATGTCCATGACATAAAACTAGAGTTGTTTCTATTTGCATTTCCCATTACTAGTGGAACGTTCTTTCATACAATAATTTGCTATTTATAGGGAGATGGCTTTTGGTCATTTATTTGTGTTAGATGTCTTTATTTCTTGTATATCAGGTCCTTATTAGAGATATATGATGCAAATATATTCTCCCCCAGTTAACATCTTCATTTATTATCTGATTGACATTGTGATCCTTTAAAGCTTTTCAGTGTCATGCTATCACTGGCTTGAATAAGAATCCTAGCCACATCTATAAAAGCTACAGGATTCAGTGCTCTTTTAATTCTTTTCTAATCTTTATATTAGGGCTGTATAATGGTTAGAGAGCCAGCCCTGAAGCCAGGAAGAGTTGAGTTCTGTTTCTCATCCTTACTCTGTGTGAGACCCTATATATATTAACCAATGTTTCATTTATGTAGGCAGTTTTCTAAGACTGAGTTGCAGAAAAGGTGCCAATTTGCCTCTGTAGAGGGAGTTTCCTTATTTGGGAGTTCCCTATACCAATGAAATCATAGGTTCAGTCCTTATTCCAATGACATTGAATATTAAAGAAACATAGTTGGAATGGGGTAGCTAGATGGTGCAGCAGATTGAATACTGGGCCTAGAGTTAGGAAGATGAGTTCAAATATAAACTTAGACACTTACTAGCTGTGCAAGCCTGGGTGAGTCCCTGGACCCTGTTTGCCTTAATTTCCTCATAAGTCAAATGAACTGGAGAAGGAAATAGAAAACCACTCTAGTATCTTTGCCAAGAAATCCTCAAATGGTTTCACAAAGATTTGGACTCAAATGAAAAATTACTTGAACAGATAGAGGAGTTTACTGCATTGTATTGTTAAAGTGGGACTGGAAAGAAAGTAAAAACAAGTATGCATTAACACTCACTATGTGCCAGGTGCTGTGCTAAGCACTTTAGAAAGAGTCTCTCATTTGATTCCATTGGCTGAGGGAGGGAAGTGTTGCTAGTTTCCTCCACTTACAGTTGAGGAAATAAGCAGACCGTAATTAAGTGACTGGCCCAGAGTCTCAGAACTAGGACATGTCTAAGCCTACATTTGAATGCAGATCTTCTTTACTCCAAGCCCAGGGCCACCAACATACATATAGATCTTAATCCTATAGGATCCTATTTCATTTTTGATTTGGTTTTTCTCTATGTCTTGTAAGTTTTGGACTTCTTTAAGTTCTCTGGGGTAAGAAGCCAGTCATGACAATATGTTTGTTTTACCTCACTGTCAAAACCAAGTTGCAACCACACAAGAAGAATTATATGCAATACTAGAACCATTCATCCATGGAAGGAGCTTTTCAATATGTAGCTGGTGTTATAGACGCATATATACATACATATATGTATACTGCACGCATACACAACTATACCCCTGGACTACCTAGGCATCTAGGTGTTAAAGCATATAGAGTTTTGGAACCAGAGTCATGAAATTCTAAATTCAAAACTAGCCTCAGACACTTATTAGTGATATATTCCTGGACAAATCTCTTAACCTCTATTTTCCTTATTTTCCTTTTCTGTAAGATGGGGAGAACAAAAGTATCCAGTTACCATTGTGGGTGTAAGGATAAAATGAGATAATACTTGTAAAGTGTGTTGCAAACTTTAAAGCACTCTATAAAAAATAAGTCTTCTTCTTCTTCTTCTTCTTCTTCTTCTTCTTCTTCTTCTTCTTCTCCTTCTCCTTCTCCTTCTCCTTCTCCTTCTCCTTCTCCTTCTCCTCCTCCTCCTCCTCCTCCTTCTCCTCCTTCTCCTTCTCCTTCTTCTTCTTCATAGTAGTAGTAGTAGTAGTAGTAGTAGTAGTAGTAGTAGTAGTAGTAGTATGCAGCAATATGGTTTTATTCCATCTAAATAAGAGAGAGTTTCCAAGATGAAGCCGCTGATTCATGGTTAGTGACTTGTAGTCCAGCAGTAGATTGTCTACTTTCAGTATCCCTAGCCTTTGTTTCTGGCCTTTCATCTTCCCAATTTAGAGACTCAGGATCTTTATTTTCTTCCCCCTTTTCAGCCATTGGATTTCCCTTGAGGAAAAGCACCTGTCCCGGTCATTTACACTTTAGTGTGAATTTAATGCTATTGTATTAAGTTATTGAAGCTAGTGACATTGTTAATGTTAGTTCTAATTGCAGAATTAAAACATATATCCTCTGTTCAAGGCATTTATTGCATAAGGGACAAGATGTAGGAGTCACTGGAAGGAGTCTAGTAACCTTTTTTCTTTTTGCTACATACGCAAATTGCTATGCTACCCATGAGGTGAAGAATATACAGATCCTGGGAGAAATCAACTCTCTTTGAATTTGAATTTCTCTGTGCCTTTCACTCTGACTGTGACAATGAATCCCTCTACTTCCCTGCTTAATTATCTGCATCATTCAGAAATGCCATGCAGTTTCCCCTCATTCATCATACTGAGGGCTATAAATGTCACATTGTCTGGGGTATATTAATTAGTGTTCCTTTTATTTGTGTTAATTAGGTTAAACATCAGGGCATGACACAAACTAAAAAAAAAACACATTATTTTGAAAGAATTCTGCATTTCTTGACTGGATTGAAATGATCATTTCATCATACCCACATCCTAGTTATAGAAGGATGGTCTCTTGTCTCTCTCTCTCAGTCCCCAGCATTTTTGAGCACAGTTTAGATTACAATGACACTGTTTGCAATTTTGAATATATTTAATTTTATGTGATCACTTTTTGCAAAGGTTTTTTATGACTGCTAATTACACTAAAAGTACCTCAAAGGAACTTAGTCTACTATTAATATGTTATCATCTCCTTTCCCATCAATGACTAGTATCCACTTCTATGAGTGATAAACTTTAGGCAAAATGGCTCTTCTATTTTCAAATGGTTCCACCTGCCTACCTCACTCTCTTTCTCTTCTTGGACCATAGCATTCCTTTCTTCCATACTCATTCACAAGCACTTTGGGTATTTCTTCTACTGTCTTAAACAGAAATTATTATTTAACTTTTTCATATATGTTTTCCCTCCCTAAACAATTTATAAACTTCTGAAGGACAAGGATCCTCTCTTGTGCTTCACTTGTATTCCCTTCCTTACCTATACTCAATAAATACTTGTTGAATGAAAGAATGAATAAGCAGAAGAATGACTGAATGAGCAAGCTATTGAATAAACTAGTGTCTTAATGCATAAATTACTGAAAGAATTTATGAGTAACTTAATGAATGAATCATGCTGTTTGAGAACTATAATCTCAGTATGATAGTATATTGGAGGGTGCAGTATATGACTAAATATTTCCTTTTTTCTTTTAATATAATATTTTATTTTCTTCAATTACATATTAAAATCTTTTTAATATTTTTTTAAAGTTTTAAGTTCAAATTCTATCTCTCTCCCTCCCTTGCCCTTCCCCTCTCTGACACAGTAGACAATTTGTTATAGTTTATACTTCTGCAATCATGCAAAACATTCCCATTAAATATGATTTTAAAAAGAGAAGAAAGGAGGTAGGATGAATGTAAAATGCATGCCCAAATTTGGGCTTTGTTCTTGCTGTCTTATAAGTGAAATGTCTGTCTCTTCTACTTACCATTTGTGTGAGTGTGAGCAAGCTCAGGCCTCAGAGTTCTCATCTGTAAAATAAAGGAACTGAATTAGAAATTTCCAAAATTTGTTCTAGCTCTAAATCTTCACACCTTAAAACTATATATACGGACCTAATTTCTCTCTCTAGTTCGAGGCCTGCATTACCAACTGCTTTTTGGATATCTTAAATTAAAAGTCCAATAAACATCTCATAATCAACTTGTCCTAAATAAAACTCATCATCTTTCTCCTCCAAATCATCCCTTCTTCCATATATTCTTCCTACTTTTGAAGCACCACCATCTTCCCAGTCCCCCAAAAGACTTACAACCTCAGTGTCATCCTCAATTCCTCACTTAAATTCACCTATTTATCCAATATGTCACTCAGTATTGTTTCTACCTTCACAGTGTCTCTGAGATAACTCTTCTCTCCACCCGTATAGGCATCACCTTGCTCTTGGACTAGTGAAGTAGCCTGCTTACTGCTCAAGTTTTTGCCCATTCCATCCTCCACTCTGCGGCCAAAGTGATCCTCCAAAAGCATAGGTCTATGCATGTCCAAACTCCTCTGTCTGTCACACACACACACACACACACACACACACACACACACACACACACACACACACACACATCTTTCCAGCATCAAATACAAACTCATCTGCTTGACTTTTAAAGGCCTTCATAACCTAACCCTTTCCTACCTTTCCAGTCTTTCCATATTTTACTCCCCTCCACCAAGTCTAGGTACCAGTGACATTGTTTTTTTGTTTTGTTTTGTTTTGTTTCTGTCCCCAAGGAACAATACTCTGTCTCTTTACTCTACCTTTTCACAGCATTCCCTGCTCGTCTCTTATCTTCCCTAGCTTCCTTCAGGACTCCAATCAAATCTCACCACGTACATAAGTCCTTTCCTTGCCCCCCCTAGCCTACACTGCTAGTGCCCACCCTCAGAGAATACTTCTATTTAACCTGTGTGTCATTTTCACTATCTCCCTTATTAGAAAGCAAGCTTCTTGAGGGAACTTATCATGATTTTACCTTCCCTTTGTATCCTCTGTCCTTATTATGGTTCCTGGGACACAGCAGGAGCCTAATTAATACATGTTGCATAACAACTATTACCCATTAATATTTGTTGAATGACTAAACAAATGAATGTTAGCAATCGTAACAGAAAGGCCTTCAACTTATTTTTGCTGGAAACTCAACATAGCTTCTTCCACATTAGTGCTAACTGAAACCTACCCATGCCTTCTCATCCTGTGACATTCTTTTCCATGTATTTTTATGAAGAGAGTTTGCTAAGTGTGTGGGAAGCTTTGTAAGTAGAGATACTCCTCCCCAGAAACTCACCCAAATTTAAGAAAACAATTGTGACCCAAGAAAGTGTTACTGCTTTCTACAAGCTCCATATATGGTCAAATTCTAACTAAAAACCTTGGAAAAGTGTCATCCTTCCCTTAGGAATACCTACTGATGGGTCATCAAAGAGAAAATTGACATTTGAGAAGAGCCAGGAAGAAATGAACCATTCACTGAATACAAGACCTACTAGTCATCTCTGTTCTGTAAATGAACTGAAAACTGTACCTCAGGTGGCAAACACAAACTCTGGGGCATGTAGCTGGGGGAGGAGTACTCCAAAAGAAAAGGAAAGTCTTAAAACTGGAAGCATCAGGGCCTCAAGTCTTGGCAGTTGAAAAGAGCTGGTTTGATTCACACAGGTCTGTGGAAAGATGTTTCTGAAAGCCTATTTTAGATTTGAGCCAAGATACAAGCTTGGATCTAGAGGTGAATGGAGCATATTAAGCAACCTCAGATGATTTTAAAAAACAAACAATCCTTGTCTCTAGGAAGCTTACATTCTTCTAAAAGCAACAATATTTGTCACACATTTTTCAGCTCTCTGGGCTTCAATTTTACCATCTGAGAGTGAGGGAAGGAGGATGCAAAGAACTCTAACATCCCTTCCAAATGAAGTTCTACGATCCTTTGTAGTCAGAGAAGGAAGATCGGATTTGGAGGAGTCTGGAATCATAGCGATCTGTGAGAGATTGTGGCTGGTAATTGCAAGGTTTTGCAAAGGATGGTCTGAGGTCCAGTGTTTATGGAGCATGATTTTTAGGACCAGATTCAGAAACTTCATTCTTACCCAGGTGTCTGATGACCATGGCAAAACCCACAGAGAAGGTAATAGTAGCTGGAGAATGGAATGAAAACAGATGGTACAACCTTGGGCCCATAACAGTAAATAAAACCAAAAGGTCCAAATCCCTTGGACTTGACAGTTTAAATAACTAGGATAAGTTTATTAACAACCCCATGCAGAGCTGAAAGTGAGGACTAGGGACCAGGGACAGCCACCTTCTATTAATTGACTTCCAAGGGGTTCATTTGATTTGATTTCCTTATGAATTGAAATAAGCATATGTAGTCCACTTTTCTCGGATTTTATTAAAGACTGCCAAGCTAATTTCATCATGAAAATAAGGCTCGGGAGACCCTGCTATTTTTCACTGTAGACAGGGTTTCCCAGGTAAGTACAAATGATACATTTGGTATGTTGGAAGGCAATGAACTGCTACACTCTTAGGAAAGTGCTGCCAACCTGAAGCAAAGAGCCCAAGAAAATCCAAAAGATTACATACATACATTCATGTATATCCATCATGTATACATATATAACATATATATATGTATATATATATATATACACAAATATATACATATACGCATACACATGTACATATGTGTTTTAGGATCATAGCTCTAGAAATGCAAGGGACCTCAAAGGCTTTCTAGTTGAGGCCCCAGGTTTTATAGATGGGGATATCAAAGCCCAGAGAGGACAAAGTTGCTTTTCTAAGACTATGTAGGTATTTAGGCAGCCAGTTGGCACCATAGTGCACAGAGTGGCAGGCCTGGAGTTAGAAAGACTCACCTTCTTGAGTTCAAATTCTGCCTTAGACACTTACCAGCTGTGTGACCCTGGGTAAGTCACTTCCCCCTATTTGCCTCAGTTTCTTATTTGTAAAATGAGCCAGAGAAGAAATGGCAAACCACTCCAGTATCTTTGTCAAGAAAACCCCCAATGAGGTCAGGAAGAGTCAGACATGCATGAAAAAACTATTGAACAACAATAAAAAAGCAGTTAATAACAGACTCAGAATTTGAACCCATGTCCTTTCACTCCAAAGCCAGTATCTTTTCCCCTGAACCTTACAGTTCCACTCTTAGATCCCTTTTATAAGTCAAAAACTTCAGAGACTTCTCAAATTCATTTATTTGTTTGGCACCATGGAAAAAGGGGCATCTTGGTGGTGCAGTAGATAGAATGCAAGACTAGGAGTCAGGAATATCTAATTTGGTCTCAGATATGTACTATCTTTGTGACTGTGGTCAAGTCACATAACCCTGTTTGCTTCAGTTTCTTTCTCTGTAAAATGAGTTGGAAAAGGAAAAAAGCAAACCACTCACCACTCCAGTATCTTTGCCAAGAAAACCCCAAATGGGGTCATGAAAGGTCAGATACAATTGAAGATGACAGAAGAACAACAATCATGGAAAGAGCAGTGGGCATGGGTTTGTGAACTCTGGCTTCACATAACAGTTCCTAGAGAATGACTACCCTACAGACAATTTTCTTGTCTCTGTACTTCAGTTTTTCTGTCTATAAAATAGAAATCTTAATTTGTGGACTAATTCTCAGGGACGGAAGAGGAAAGCCTTTTTAAATCCTTCAAGCTATAGACAGTAATTTTTGGTCTTGTCCAGTCCTATTGTTTCTTCAGTATAGGGAAGGTCTCCTAATGCAGATTAGTAGCTAAAAAATCAATATTAGCCTGTGGGCACTGAGATGTTAAATGATTTGCTCAGGGTCACACAGCCATTATATATCAGAGATTGGACTGGAACCCAGGTCTTCTTGACTCCAAGATTAAATCTTTATCCCATATTGTTTCTCCATATTTACATCTCTCTCTGTCTCTGTCTCTGTCTCTGTCTCTGTCTCTCCTCATTGTTCTTCCTCTAAAAATACCACCCCTCTTCTCACCACACCACCACCACCTCTTTTTTTTCCCTGACGGCATCATAATCCTTTTAATCTATGTACCACTAATCTCTAGTTACTCAGGCCATTTATTATTTCACTGTCCTCCTCACTTCCTCACTCTGACTCACTCCATATATCCCATCAACCACCAATTATTGGTGTTTCTGTTTCTATAGCAATGCCTGAATCCTCCCATCTCCATACTCACTCCCTCTACCTTGATTTATCACCTCTCCTCTGCCATCTTTCAATAGCTTCTCATTGGTCCCCAAGCTTCAAATGTCTCCTCATTTATATACATCTTTTCCCATAGTTATCAATGTAGATTTAATCATATAATTTGTGTGTGTGTGTGTATTCCATCATTAATTTTTCTAAAAAAAAATAAGCTGTGAACTGGGCTTAGAAATTATACACATATACATATATAAAGATACGTATATTCATGTACACTTACATATATGCATATGTGTACACATAAGTTACAAATATGCACACATGTTTCTCTGGAAATATATATGCATACAGTACCTATACTACATATATACATACATACATATACATATGTAAAATCTTTGGTTACAAAAACATTTGTTATAATGGCTATGACTCACATGATTTATTCGTAAGTTTTGTTGCAAGATTAAGATGCCATTTCTATGTACTGTACAAAGGATTCAGTCAGAAGTAACTGTGCCTAATGTGTTCTTTTAAAAAAAATGTACATAAGACAATTCAAATGTGAAAATGCAATGGAGGAAAATAAGCTATCTACAGCAAACTAAGGGTATTTATTTTGTAATAATGACGAGTTCCACATACCTTCAATTTCATTCAATGCAGTGACAAAAATGCTAGTTTTCTTCATAAAAAAACACATAAAGAGGAAAAAGGAAAAGAATGAAAGCATGCACTAAGGCTGTTATATTACAGCATAGCATTTACAAAGATACCATTAGCTCTAGGAGATACATAATGGAAGAAGGCACTGAGATTGGCCTCAGAAATGTGGGAAGCTGAGGCATCTAATGTGAGAAATGTAACAATAGAAGGCACTATAATACATCAATGGCACATTCCTTCAGGATTTCTAGCCTTCCAAAAGGAACCCTGTGTTGCTATTTCCTCATCCTTGTGAGTGCAGTTATAGGATATTTTAATCCCTCCCTTTCCTCATTTGCATGTACATTTCAGAGACAGACAACAGAGGATGACTATTTCAGTCACCTGGGCCTGTCATAGCTTATGTCATTTGACAGCTTCAGAATGTGATTCTCTTTGAAAAAGGAGCAATTAAAGAGATGTCACATTTGCCAGTCAATCAAAATTAAAAAGAATCTGAGGGATGTTGGGGAAGAGGCATTTAAATGAGGCAGAGGCCTATAGTTGCCTGTTAAAGATTTTTGGGAAATCATCATGCTTTTGCCCTGACTCCTTTCAACTCTATTATTCCTGGAGGCTCTGGGTGCATAGCCCTGGAGGTGAGGCATGAAAAGAGAGTAAGGGTCAGAAGGAAGGTCATAAAGTGTCCAGAAGGAGATAGGCCTTGGTTGCTGTCACACCGCTCATGCATATTCTATTAAAAATCATTGATTTTTCTCAGACTTCTCAGATTCATGGCCCTGTGTCCATGCCTCACCTATATTGTACTAATGACATTGATTTTCTGAATACAAGTGTAATACTTTATTCATATTCCCATTAAATTTCACCTCATTAGATTCAGCCCAGTGTTCTAGTCATTTTTATATCCTGACACTGTCATCCAATATGTTATATATCCCTCTGAGCTTTGTGTCATCTGCAAATGTGATATGTAAGTTACCTATCTTTAGCTAGTCACGGATATGAATGTTAAATAGTACTTTGGGGAACTCCAACAAATTGACCTCCTTCCAAATTGTCATTAAACTTTTAATGATAATTTTCTGAGTCCAATCATTCAACTGTTCTTAATCTACCTCATCCTATGCATATTTAGTTCACATCTCTCCCTGTTATCCACAAGGATATCATAAAAGACGTGTCAGGTGATCTGTTGAAAGTTAAGGGGAAAAGTATTTATAGCACTACCCTGATCTGTGAGTCAGATAAGTCTTTCAAAAAGGAAATGAGTTTAATTTGTCTTGACTACATCTTACTGAAGCCATGCTGGCTCTTTGTGATTGCTGCTTTCTTCTCTTGCCATTCACAAACCATCCTTTTAATAAAATATTTCAGAATTTGGCCAGAAACCAAATTTCAGCTCTCTGACCTAATTTTAACTCTCTGAGGTTGCAGACTTGATTCTCTTTTCCTGGAAAATTCAGATATATGTTCTATTTCATTGCAGTCATCCCTCTACTATTTTCTAAGGTCTTTCAAAAATCAGCAGCAGTGTCTTAGAGAATGGAATTCTTCAAGGCAGGGTTGCCCACTTACTGTTGGGTTTCAATAATCTATTAAATATCTTTGTTTTATCCTTTCCATTCAAGTTTAGTCAATAAGTCTTTTTATTTTTCTTTTCAAGAGCAGAGAAGTAAGAGTTCAACTCTGTCTCCTCTTCATTCTCCATTATTAAAATCAAATCTATCACTAATCTATCACTTCAATTTTGCTTATTGAAGATCTTTAGTCATTATTACCAATTGGAGTAAATATTTTAAATTCCTCAAGTCCTATTCCTTCTTTGAGTCTGTTCTTTTTCTCATTATCATTGGAGGGAGATGGAGATTTATTTTCTCACCAAAAATACAACACTATAGCAATTAGGTTTTGCTGTCGACAGATATGCATAATGAAAAAAGGTATATGAGTTATTTGCATGGAGAAGACTGAACTTGTCTCCTTAGTCTAACTTTTATTATACCTCAATTTAATCTGCATTCTAGGCCAGAGAAAACTTGGGAAATATCTAGGTTTAAGTCAGAGAGTTAGCTATAACAGAGGACTTTGTTCTCTGCCCACACATTGAGGTGAAAAAGAATTGACTTACTCTTAATCTGGGTGCAAACTTCCAAGCTTTTGTTAGCTAAGCATTGTGATAAATAATGAGTTTCCTACTTAACCTTATCAGGGATATTTTAGCTTCTCTACTCTAGTCAATTTAAGCTGAGGTGACCTGAGTGATTTTAGAGAAATGAGAAACCTTTATAGGAACAGGGATTAATGCTTAGCTGAAACAATACATTCAGTAAGTGATTAATACATGACAAGCAAATCAATGCTCCCAGCAGAGACACTATGAGACCAACATCATAAGATCTATTGGAACCAGTAACAGCAATGAAGTGACTAAAAAAAGAAATGCATCAAAATCCCTCTATACACATGGGAAGTATACATTTCTAACACATCACATATGTTTTGGTGACATATTTCAATGTGTTTGCTCCTCATATATGATCCCTAAGCATGCTTGATTAGGTTTATGGAGAGAATGATTTATCATTAATTTTCTTACCATGCTATTGCATTAAATCCTCTATTTTGAACTAATTGTGTTTTCTGGCTGATTAAAGAAACAAAAAACATTCAATTTTGCTTATTGAAGATTTTGAGTCATTATTACCAAATGGAATACTTTGATGCTGGTGTAAATATTTTAAGTTCCTCAAGAACAAGTATGGTGGTGATCTATGTTCTAGGTAGGTTAAAAAAAACATATCCTTTGTACTCTTTAGCTTCCTTAGCAATTCTCTACTCATTTTGAGTTTTATTCCTCTTTAAATTTATTTATAAGACTTTGCTTCATTTTAAAAAAATGTCTTCTGTTACCTGTCTGTTTGTATCTTCTGCATATATATTTTTAATTTAAGTAATTTGATGAGTTTTCTCATTTTCAAGACACATTGAGGTCTTCAGACAATACTGCCATTTTCTTCCCCATCAGAACTATTTCTCTTTGTGTTTCCTGGATTACATTATTGGAAGCTTTCTAACCCTCTTGGGTTAACTTTCTGAATAGAATGACTTCTGGGTAGTATATTTTAGAAGATCATTTGACAATGCTGGGTCACCACAGTACTTCTGCTTTTCAAAAGGAGGACCAATGCTTTCCATTGGAACCTCCCAAACTTTGAGCTAGCTCTGACATTGTGTACATCAACCTCATGATGTATATGTACATCCCTGGAAATTATACTGCCAAAGTCAGTGAACTTATCCCCATCATTCAAAATTTCTCCATTTGCTATAATAGATGGTTTCACATACAGTTGATGTGATGCTAGCTGGTAGAGAACCTCTGCTTTCTTGGTATTAATTGTTAGGCC
>CM053581.1:559610205-559647151 GCA_028627135.1 Pseudochirops cupreus | reverse complement strand
CATTTACCTTCTCACTTCCTCCATCTTACAAATAAAGAAATAGAAGTTGAGAGACACAGAAAATTGCCCAAAGTTGCATAGCTAGCATCAGAACGAGCACTTGTACATCTTAAATTCTGACCCAAGGTTCATTTCACTTTACTAAGGTCTCTTATCAGTCACTACTGCACTTACTTTAGACTCTCTCCTCTACCAATTACAAGCCCAACCCTCAATTCTAATTTAGTCTGCCATACTGAGGAAATTTTTTTAAATGGAAGACACACCCATTAAAGAGGAATGATTCACTTTTTTCTTGATTAATGGAGATCCCAATGCCATAACCCACTAAAGGAAGTCCTTTGTCATCTCTTTTTAATGGGAGTAAGGTGAGAGTTTCCCTGTTATTGTTTGCAGAACTACTTGGGAGTACCATCCACTCCCAGCCCTGAAACAAATATAGAGTATAATTGTAACAGGTTTACTGGGGTCAGGGCCACACATGTCCTGATAAATCCTTTTCTTCTGTTTGTTTTTGTGTCTTGTTTCTCTTTAACCCCTTCCTAATCATGTCTCTAAAGAAGATGCATGCTCTTTTGGGGATCACTCCAATAACTCTATACTTGTTTTCATATGACTAAGTAACCAGAGAGTGTTCTGATTAGATTCTATCAAGATTCTTCTCTCTTTGTCTACCCCATGATCTCTAACCCTTTGATCCCTCAGGCCTCAACCTGCATTAGACAGAATTTCCTTCTTTTCCCATATCAACCCCTTGGTGAACTACTTCAGTTCTACACTGTCATCTTTTATCCTTCATATAGTATGTTTGTATGTGATTATATGCAGATTTTCTCCCCTTTTATACTACGAGTTACATGAGGGTAGGGACTGTATTTTACCCACTTTCTTACTATGTGTAACAATAATGGGATATAAGATCTTCCCTGCCTATTAATAGACCTAACATGGAACCCATTGATGGAAGCTTGCTTAGGGGAGTCTTGCTTGTAGGAAGGCTTTCACATCTTTTCTTAATTTGTAATTAGGCATTTAATCATAAGAGTTGTGATTCCCTTTGGTTCTAAAAAGGGTATATATGCTCTGAGGTTAGCATTTTGCTTTGGAGGCTCACTCATTGGAAGAGTGTTCTTGTGATTTGACCAGATGAGACTCTGCATAGTTGTTAAGGAGCCCCCTGGCTTTGAACAACCCTGATGTTGGTGTTTCTCTCTCTGATAGCTATGTATGTATTGACTTGGTGAGATAATTGTATCTGTCTGTTGATCTGTGCTAATTTCTCAGACAGTTAGAAGCCCTGTCTATTGGTCTTTATTTCTCTGACTTTATTTTCTCTATTTTCTTTGTTTGGATTTTCTCTGAAGTTCAGGGTACTAACTTTTCCCCTGAACTCGTGAATGTAATTTAAAAATATTGTTGACCCTTTCAACAGCTATTTTTCCTTTTCAGCAGATCTAAGAACCTGTGCTAGCAGCCATCCTGGGTATGTCAGTGAGGTTGGTGCTACAGTATCCCAAGCACTCACCAGAGTTCCTGAAATATACTAAATTTAATAAATGCCTAATAAATAAAAAATAAAATAAATGCTTAATAAATGATAATTGACTGTCCAACTGAGTGATTCTAAGGGTAACCCTGAGAAGTTATGGTTCTAGTCCTGTTGGCCCCGAGCCCCCAGTTATGTATTCCCAATACAAAATCAACAGTCATCTCCAATAGTTTTTTTAAGTTTATTTATTTTTAGTTTTCAACATCTTCAACAAGACATTCAGTTACAAATTTTTCTCCTTGTTCTTCCCTATCCCTACCCCAAAATAGAGAGCCTACTTAATACTCCTTCCCCAATCTGTTCTCTCTTAAATCCTTCCCCCCCCCCCATCTTTATAGTAGGGCAAGATGGATTTCTATACCCCAGTGCCTGTATATCTTATTTCCCAGTTGCATGTAACATGCATTAACATTTGTTTTTTGAAACTTTGAGTTCCTTTTTCCCTCCTCATCCACCCCCACTGGGAAGACAAGCAATTCAACATAGGTTGCACATATGTAGTTAAGGAAAACATTTCCATGGTGGTCATATTGTGAAAAGCTAACTATATTTCTCTCCTTCCTATCCCACTCCCCACTTATTCTATTTTCTACTTTGACCCTGTTCCTTTTCAAAAGTGTTTGCTTCTAATTACCCTGTCCCCCAATCTGCCTCCCCCTTTTATCACCTCCTATTATCCCTTACACCCCTGCTTTTCTGTAGGGTAAGATAGCCAACTGAATATGCATGTTATTGCCTCCTTAAGCCAAATTCAATGAGAGTAAGGTTGACCCATTCCCTTTTGCCTTCCTATTCCTTCCCCGCATTGTAACAGTGTTCTCTTGCCTCTTTTATATGAAATAATTTACCTTAATCTATTTCTCCCTTTCTCTTTCTCCAAATATATTCCTCTCTCACCTCTTAAATTTATTTTCAAAGATATCGTCCCTTCATATTCAACCCGTCCTGTGCCCTTTGTCTACGCATCCATGTACACACATATGCACACACTCACATATATATTTATACACATATACACCCTCCCATACATACATACACTGAGTGATTCTGAGAAGTTATGGTTCTAGTCCCATTGGCCCTGAGCCCGCAGTTATGTATTCCCAATACAAAATCAATAGTCATATCCAATAGTTTGTTTTAAATTATGTATGTGTGTATATATATATATAAACATATATAATCCCTTCACCTATCCTCATTGAAAAAAGTATCATGAGTTACAATTATCATTTTTCCATGTAGAAATGTAAATAGTTCAATTTTAATAAATTCCTTCTGATTTCTTTTTCCTTTTTACCTTCCCATGCTTCTCTTGCTTCTTGTAATTGAAAGTCAAATTTTCTGTTCAGCTCAGGTTTTTCATCAAGAATGCCTGAAAGTCCTCTATTTCATTGAATGACCATATTTTCCCCCAAAGCACTATACTCACTTTGCTAGGTAAGTGATTCTTGGTTTTAATCCTAGCTCTTTTGACCTCTAGAATATTATATTCCAAGCCCTTTGATCCCTTAATGTAGAAGCTGCCAGACCTTGTGTTATCCTGATTGTGTTTCCACAATATTAAATTTGTTCCTTCCTGGCTGCTTGCAGTATTTTCTCCTTGACCTGGGAACTCTTGAATTTGTCTATGATATTCCTAGGAGCTTTCTTTTTGTGATATTTTTCAAGAGTTGATCAGTGAATTCTTTCAATTTCTATTTTGCCCTCTGGTTCTAGAATATTAGGGCAATTTTCCTGAAGAATTTCTTGAGGGATGATTTTTAGGTTCTTTTTTTGATCATGGCTTTCAGGTAGTCCAATAATTTTTAAATTATCTCTCCTGGATCTATTTTTTAGGTCAGTGGTTTTTCCAATGAAATATTTCACATTGCCTTCAATTTTTTCATTAATTTGGATCTGTTTAATATTATCTTGATTTCTCATAAAGTCATTTGCTTCCAATTGCTCCAATCTAATTTTCAAGGAATTATTCTCTTCAGAAAGCTTTTGAGATTCCTTTTCCATCTGGCTAATACAAATGTTTAAGACATTCTTCTCCTCATTGGCTTTTTGGAACTCTTTTGCCATTTGAGTTAGTCTACATTTTAAGGTGTTATTTTCTTCAGAATTTTTTGGTGTCTCCTTTAGAAGTCTGTTGACTCATTTTTCTTTATTTTCTTGCATAATTCTCATTTCTCTTTCCAGTTTTTCCTCCCCTTCTCCTATTTGAGTTTCAAATACTTCTTGAGATCCTCCATGGCCTGTGACAAATTCATATTTTTCTTGGAAGCTTTTGATGCAGGAGTTCTGACTTCATTGTCCTCCTCCAGTTCCATGCTTTGATCCTTTTTGTCCCCTAAAAAAGATTGTATGATCTGATTTCACTTCCTCATCTTGCCAATTACTTGACTTTTGAGCTCTTTGCCATGGTAGAACTCTGCTTCCAGAATGGAGAGAGCTTTGTCCCAAATTGCTGGGGTTTTCACAGATGCCAGAGCCATTAGTTGGGTGCCCTCTCTATAGCCCCCACAAGCTCTGGCTCACAGGTGACATACCTCAGAACCACCACCCAAGACCACGATCCAGATCCAGGCAGGTCAAAGCAAGAGTGATTACCCTCTAAATGGTCACTTGGTCTCCCTATGATCTGCAGTCCAGGAGCTCTGAAAGGAGCTATGTGGCACCACTGAGCCTCTTGACACTTCTTGCCCCAGGGGCAGGGGCTGGACTACACTGTTCCTTCACCACTACAACAGAGTTCCTGACTGAACTTTTATTTTCTCTTTGGCATTTATAGGTTGAGAAGTCTGGAAACCACCATAGCTGCTGGTGATTCACTCTCCTGAACTCTTCTCAGGCCACTCTGGGTGCTGGTCAGGGCTGCCCTGGGGCAGGAATCACTGCTCATGGGGGACTGCACTCATTTCTCAGCACACTGTGATAGACTTTTCCTGTCAGCCTGCCAGGCTGCCTTCAGTGGGAGATTTGTTTCTCTCTGTCTCTTTGTGGTACTGTAGCTTTAAAATATGTATAGAGTAATTTTTTTTACAGGTATTGGAGATGGTTGAAGCAGGAGCCCGTACCAAGTTTCTGCTTTTACTCTGCCATCTTGGCTCTGCCTCCCTAGTTTTTTTTTTTCCATAAAGGGATTTATAGAGAATATTTAAATAATACACTTGATAGAAAACATTTCTCCCAAAACCTGGAGCACATTCCTCTACAAATACACATGGCATCCATGAGGAAAGATGGCTCACATTTAAAATAAGAAGGTGGTGAGGTACTTAAACAGAGAACACATATGACAGAGAGAACTCCCACTTCTTTCATCAAAATGTCCTTTTTTTTCCTGGAGAATTCACCAAATTCTACTTGGGTATCACTCCATTGCCAGGTTCCCCAAATCAGTGACATTCTGGAGATCACAGCTTCCATTTCTCCCTATTATGAGGGACCACACTCAGGCCCAGACTGGCCTGAGAAGACTTCAGGTGAGTGAATCACCAGCAGCTGTGGTGGTTTCCAGACTTCTCAACCTATAAATGGGTTCTCGTCAAATCACTCATTCCCCCAAACAATCAGTTCTATTTCCTTTTGCCTACTCTTCCTGCTCTTTTCAGCTTCAGCTGCCAGCGAGACCTCTGAGGGGTTCTCTATATCTCCAAAACTCTCCCCACCTTATTTTAAATGTGAGCCTTCTTTCCTCTTGGATGCCATGTGTATTGTGCAATGAAGGAAAACTTTCTAATACTTTCTAGAGCCAGAAAAAAAAAAGATTGCTGAGCTGGAATTAAGTAGGTAGACAAAAGAGCTGGTCTTTTTTAATGTTGTTATGTTTCATTTTTGTTTTTTAGGTGCAAGACTGCTTAGGGATGATCTTGAGATAGAGTGTGTGTTGGTTAGTGTAGAGGCAGCCCTTTCTCTCACCTTGCCATAGTGACTGTGGACACATGATCACATCCATCACTGCTTCTTCTCTCCTTGTCTTAAGTGAATAAGTTTTATGAGATCATATAGTTCAAACCTTTTTTTTTTTCCTGGAGAATTCACCAAACTCTACTTGGGTATCACTCTACTGCCAGGTTCCCCAAATCAGTGACATTCTGGAGACCACAGCTGCCATTTCTCCCCATCATGAGGGACCATGATGGGGTACTCATAGGTGAAAACCTGATTTCCAAACATTTTTATGTCATTTCTTAGACCATAAACAGATAGGTGATATCTACAAATATTCAGAGAACTCCTCTCTCCCTCACAGGTCAGTCCACTCCTGTAAAAAAGGGACTGACATGCAGGGATCACATGTTTGGCATCTGTGTCTAGGCTTATTCTAGTCCCCATGAGGAGACCTAAGACTGGAAAAGTTAGGAAAGGTAAATGGTAGCTTTTAGTCTGTTATTAAAACTGAGATATTTTGAGTAAGAAATCTTCTGAGGTTTTTTTAGAACAGCAAGAAGATTAATAGACTTTTAGATTTCTTTCTCTTAAACACACACACACATACACACACACACACACACACATTCAAATCAAAGAGAAAATCTTTCATTTGGAAGAGTATTAGTGACCAGGCTGTTATATAGACAATAGTTTAATAATACACAGGAGAATGAACATTTTAAAAAAATAGACATGCTCAGTGAACTGAAATAATTCTCCCCTCCCACCTTTCCCAGAGTTCTAAGAAAAGATTATAAGGACCATTTCAGAACCAAATGCTTTACACTCCCTTAGTTTGAAGATCTAAACCTGATTTCACACTAGTTTGTACAGAGGCTGGAATGAGGGAGTGTTGGGGGAGGGCATGTCTATTTCCTTTCCCTGTCCTTGTGTTTAAAATTATTTAGTCTGGGAGAGGGTGAGAATGAAAATTCTGTTTCTAAAGTTAGCTTCTTTGGTCTAATTCTGATTTAACAGGGGAACAGCTTAGCTATGTCATTAATACTCTGGAAACTGGCAAAAATGTGGGCAATAAAAGGAAGACACAACTGGCAGTGGTGACTAGAAAGTCATCAGGCTCAGAAGGGCCAAGGTGGGCAAAGGCTAGTTACAGCAGCAGGTTCTGCTATTCACCAACTTGAAGACCCTCTATTCAATGTCCAAAAACACCCAATGGATCACTCTCTTGTGTGTGCTGTGAGATATTTACTTTGGAGCGAGTTTAGGGTTTGTGTTTGGGTAACATTCTGACTTTACAAAAATTTCTGCTGGGCGGCGCAGTGAATAGAGCACCAGCCCTGGAGTCAGGAGGACCTGAGTTCAAATTCGGCCTCAGACACTTCACATACACACACATACACACACACACACACACACACACACACAAAACTTTCCCAAGTGACCTTGGGCAAGTCACTTAACCCCTATTGCACTACCTTTCCCTTCCTCCAAAAAGCAAAAAATTCAAAAAAAAATTTAAAATTTCTGCTCTGTCAAAATCAGGAAGAAAGGTCCCACTTCCACCAAGACATCTACAGAAGCACTTGTAATAGCAAACAAGAAGAAATAACATGTTCATAGATTAAGGCATCTATGAGCAAATTATGGTACATGAATACAATAGAATATTATTCTGAAGTGAGCTGAGCTATGTAGCTCGATAAATTCGGGGACATATGGACAGACGTATAAGAACTAAGACAGGGTGAAGTATGCAGAAGCAGGAGAATAATATTTTTATTGTTGTTCATTCATTTCACATCCAACTCTAAGTGAATCCTCCCAATTTAGGGTTTTCTTCGCAAAGATACTAGAGTAGTTTGCCTTTCCTTCTCCAGTCCATTTTTACAGATAAGAAAACTAAGGCAAATGCGGTTGTGTGGCTTGTGGAGGGTCACACAGCTAGTAAGTATTTGAGGTCAGACTTGAACTTAGCCCCTCCTGATTTCAGGCCCAGCCTTCTCTCCACTGCTCCAGCTGCCCTGGAAAACAATACGGGCAAGAGCTATAGAAATGCACATGGTTTCATAAACATCATTGGATATGAGACTGATACTGCTCAAAACTTAGAAGGATGCAAACGGAAAGAACAAAGAAATTCGTACTGAACTGATCACTGTAATTATTATAACCAAACTTGTCACTGAAGAAAATAAACCACTTTTCCTTCATTCATTGGTGGGGGTCAGGGGAGGCCTCTGGGTTGGGAATATTTTATATATCGTCAGACATCATTGATGCATTGGTTAGCTTGATGAAACTGATTATTTTTCTAAATTCTTTGGATGGCTCTGTAGATGAGACAGGGGGGAGGGATGTATTTGGAAGTGGAAGTAACATTTAAATAAAAGAAGGCAATTATCTTTAAGAAAATGAAATGCTAGTAGGAGCTGATGTGATATCCTTGATTATATTCTAAGAGTATCTCTCAATCAGCTCCTGCAAGAGAATGGTGGTTTGGGGTTCCATCTCCTGTGTTCTTCAATTCAACAAGTATATTTTGTGTCTACAATGTGCCAGGTACTAGGCTAGGCCCTGGGAATACAAAAATAATGTAAAATAGTACTTATCCTCAAGAATCTTAATTCTCTCAATGAGAAAAAGAAATATCTACAAATATATAAATACAAAATTTATTTTTAAAAATATGTAATGATTTGTGGAGGGGGGAGGAAGTACTGAGACTCATAGTATCTGATGGCCAGTCTGGAGTAGAACCTGGAGTTCCTTAGAGATCTCTTATTTCCCCTGTGATTGTGTGATTGGCCATCTGGGAGAGTAGAGCTGGTATATGGAAAATGGAGCTCTTGATACCCTCCAACTGCATTTAAAAATAAGTAATAGGGGGATTATGGATTCCAATGGAATTGTCACTACAGGATGAGGACTGTAGAACAATAAAAGCCTTGGCTTTTTTACTTACACATGTTTTGTTCTCAGAACAGGGAGGGAGAAAAAGGGATACTCATTCACTTCAGAGATTAAAGAACCATCAAACACCAGAAGCTTGCTGTTAGTCTGTTCCTGCTAACTCCTTTTCTTCAGATGTTTCCACCTTCCTTTGTTTCTCTCTCATGTTAGAATCTGCTTGTGCTAAGCTCACCAATAACTTCCCAATCAAATGAGCTGCTTTTCCTTTAAACTCAACTAAATCTCTGGGGAAGTATGGTGAATTGAACAAAGGAACCTAGTTCTCAGGCTTCTTTCTGATGCTTACCTTGAGAAAACCAGTCCTGCCTTCTCAGTCTTAGTTCCATCTATAAAATGAAAAGAGTGGACTGAATCACCTCTAAGGTCATTTCTAGACCTTGATTTTGGTTCTTTACATAAGAATGGGTGGTGTATACTGGACAATTGCCAGAAAAGAATGATACCTTTTTTTTCTACTTTGATGGTGGTACTACAAATTTAAAAAAATTGATTTATGTACCTTCAAATTAATAGAGCAGCTGCTATTTCAGGGTTAAATAATTTCTCTCAGCATACCTAAAGCCAGGATCTTTTCTGGAGTTCTTTACCCATGTCCCTACTGCTTATGCCTTTCCCTATCCCCTAAAATTAACTGTCATTTGTTTATTTTATATATATATATATATATATATATATATATATATATATATATATATATATATATATATATTTCTCCAATAGGAGGAATAAAAGATTCTTGAGAGAAGAGGTAGTTTCATTCATTGTATTTATGCATCTGGCCCATGACACAGAGTCTGGTACATGCTTGGTGCTTAATAAATGCTTGATGACTGATTTGATTGATTCAAGAGACTCAAGGAACTTACAGAAAGTAAATCATTTTACATGATCATAGGACAGTCGTTGGACATTTTAACCCTTGAAATAGGAACCAATGTAACTGGACAGCACCTAACTAGTAGAGTTCCTGATAAATAGTAAAAAGGATTCAATAAATGCATATTGTTTAATGAGTAATCTAGAAGACTAGATTTTGATACATTAGACCAGTGGTTCTCAACAATCCTTTCACAGGGGTCTCCTAAGACCATCGGAAAACACATAGTTCCAATGGTCTTAGGAACCGAGACACCAATCCTCTATCCACCTCCAGGTGGGTCCTCCCACGGGCAGATATGCCCACATACAAGTATTAAAGGGTCACGGTATTAGGAAAGTTGAGAACCACTGCATTAGACCATTCATTATCACTAGAGAGTGACAATATTAATAATAGTTAACGTTCATATAACATTTCCTTTGTGCCAGGCACTTTACAGCTATTATCTCATGGGATCACCACAACTCTGGGGGATGGGGGAGGGGAAAGAATTATTATCCCATTTTACAATTGAAAAGACTGGAAGAAATAAAGGTTGAGTGACTTGCCAAGGGTTACATAGCTAGTAAGTGTCCAAGACCACATTTGAACCCAGATCTTCCTGACTCTAAGACTATCTATTTTGTCACCTTATTACATTTAATGTTACTTAATAGGATGGCAATAAATATCAAGTATGTTGATTTTCGCTAACATGATACTAAACATTAATGGCCGTTTCCTCATCTATAAAACACAGTTTTGTACCAGATAGATTATCTCTGAAGTTTCATCTAGGTCTCAACTATGAAACTGATTCAGGATTGACTTTGGCTAAGCGAAATAAAAAACAGCTTCAAAGTTCTCCAAGCCCATATCTGTGTTCTTAATAAAGATACAGTAGCATTCAGCATGAGGAATTCCAATGTTTTTCTCACCCCCAATTGTTCTGGGATTTGGGGTGTTTTCTTCTGCAATATGGCTAATATAGAAATATGTTTTGCATGACTGTACACATTTAGACTATATCAATCTGCTTGTCCTCTCAGGAGGGGTAGGAGTGGGGAAGTAAGGAGGGCTAAAATGTGGAACCCAAGATTTAAACGAAATGAATGTTAAAAATTATTTTTATATGTAATTTGAAAATATTTATATGTAATTTGAAAAATATTAAAGAGATGATGTGTGCCATTGGGGACATATGGCATGTATTATACCTATGTGACATCTAGTTTGAGAGATCCAATAGACAATTAGAGATATGAAACTAGACATTTAGAAGTTAGATTAGAGCTAAATAAATAGGTCTGAAAATCATCTACATAGAGATGAGAGTGGAATCAATGAGAGGTAAAGAAGGCAAAGCACAGAGTTATGGGAGACACATGGCATGATCTAGATCAGTGGTTCTCAACCTGTGGGTTGCGACCACTTTGGGGGTCAAATGACCCTTTCACAGGAGTCACAGGGGTTGCCTGAGACCATCAGAAAACACATATTTCTGATAGTCTTAGGAACCGAGACACTGCTCCTCTATCCGTCTCCAGGCAGGTCCAACCACATGCAGATATGCCCACATACGAGTATGAAAGGATTGCGGCATTAGGAAGGTTGAGAACCATTGATCTAGATGAAGATAAAGCAAAGAGACTTAGAAGGAGTAATCAGACAGGTGGAAAAAGAACAAGGAGAGAGTAGTCATTGAATACTATAGAGAAACTCCTAGAAAGGAGAAGCAGGTGATCAAGAGTGTCCAAGGCTGTGGAGAAATCAGAAAGGATAAGAACTGAGAAAAGACCATTAGATTTACTGATTAAGAAATCATTTGTAACTTTAAACAGAGCAGTTTCAGCTGAAAGATGAGATCAGAAGCCAGGTTGTAGGAAGTTAAGAAGAAAGTGAGAGGAAAGGAAGCGGAAATGCTAATTATAGATGGCTTTCTCAAAGACTTCCACCTCAAAAAGAAGGAAATATATGGGAAGATAGCTAATAGGAATGGATGGATTAAGTGAGAGGGGTTATTCTGTTGTTTACTTATTTGTTTGGTTTGGTTTTGAGAACATAGGAGACGTGGATATGTACCTAGACAGTGGGGAAACAGCCAGTAGGCATTAAATCATATAAAGTCTATATGCTGGTGGTAATGTTTTTTATTAGAACTTAAAGGTATTCCTGCTTCACTCCCATGAGAGGATCTGAGGATCATTCTGGTATCCTGTCCTGACCCCAGGGCAAACATTCTCTTGCTGTCTTATTTTAAATAGTTTGAACCATGAACCTAGGTTTGGAATATGAGGATGAAGGGTGCTTGTAAATTAAATGCAATTGGCATTTCTTTTAAATTACATTGCCGGGTTATGTATCAATAAAAAGAAGTTATGGCAGATAAAAAAATCAATTTCAAAAAGTCCATTGAAATGAAGATAACTTTCTTCTTACAGTTGTTCAGTTGTTTCAGTCATGTCCAATTTGTTGTGACCTTATTTGGTTTTTGTTGTTGGGTTGTTTTTTTTTTGGCAAAGATACTGAAGTGTTTTGCCAGTTCCTTCTCCTGCTCATTTTAGAAATGAGGAAACTGAGGCAAGCAAAGTTAAGTGACTTGCCCCAGGTCACTCAGTTAGTGTCTGAGGTCAGATTTGAACTCAGGAAGAGGAGCCTTCTTGATTCCAGACCCAGTGCTCTGCTGTAGCATGTATAAGCCCCAAGAACTTTAGAGAAGGATCCCACCAATATGTGACAGATGGGTCAGTGGGAAGGAAGAGGCAGATGGAGAAGGCAATGTAGGATGAATGTGACATTCACTGACATTCTCTCCATTTTTACACACATGAATTCATATGAAAGTAAGGAGCTATATGGTCATGGTGTAACATGTGTGATCAAAGTGAGACATAGCCACAAATGGCTAAAATTCAATTTACAAATCAATTAGCCTTAATTAAGCATTTTCTTTGTGTCAAGCACACTGTTAAACTCAGGAGATAGATACAAGGAAAGGCAAATACTGGATCCTCGTCATCAAGGAACTCACGTTCTAATAGGGAAGGCATATTTAAATTCCACCTTTGGTGATCGTCTGAGCCAATGTGTTTATTTCAAAGACTGAGAAAACTGCCACACAAAAAAGTGACATTATTTCTCTAAGATAGCATGCATGATAATGAGCAGAGCCAAGAAGCTAACTTAGGTCTTTTGATTCTAAAACTAGTGCCCTTTCCATTCTATCACATTATTCATAAAAACTGGCATTTACATTATGTCTTAAATCTACATCATTTAAACTTCCCAACAAGAAGAACAGAATATAGCGGATTGGATGTTGAACTTGGGGGAGACTTGGTTTCAAAACCTACCACAGATATTTAACAGTTAAGTGACCCTGGAAAGTTAATCTACTCTCTCTCTATATTGGTTTCCTCATGTCTAAAAGGAAGAGGATTGAATGAGCTGGGTTCTAGGTTACTTCCAACTCTAAAACTACCAGATGATATGTCTGTGAGACAAATCATGTAAGTTTTAGTATTATCTCTATTTTACAGATAAGAAATGAAAGTAGAGATCATTTTATTCCTTACGTTAATATGATCTTGCCCAGCACAGTTACAGGCACTGTATAGGCATGTAAGAAATGCTTTTTGATAGATTTTTTATCGATATAAGTGACTGATTCATGGCCACATAGTCAGTAGCATTGAAAACCAGTGGTACTGATCTCTCCTAACTCCCAGTCCAGCTCCATGTCCATGTAAGAGTCTGACTCTTAGAATAAGATAAATTGCAGGAAGGCTGAGCAAAATAGGAGATTACCAGGAGGAGAGGCCACTTCTTATTTCTTTTGGGGGTGAGGGGATCACATGTAGTAGGTGTTAAGATGTTTGTGGAATTTGGTTTGACTGTTGTCGTCTCTGGGCTTTCCTCCTCTAAGCTGGATGATAGGAAGTGATCTTTGCCCTATATGAATGCATATTTACAAAGGAAAATGAAACTCTTGGAATATACATGTGCCTAGTTCACCAACCCACCACACCAGAAAGCTGCAAGACCTCACTGAAAAACCATGCTCAAGAACATTAGACCACTTTTTTGTGGTGCCATGTGCACATCTTCAAAAACCCAACAAACTCAACAAAAAAATAAAATGAAATAAAATAAATCCCTCTCACTGACTCCCTGTCCTAGTAATTGCATTGAAACTAGAATGGAAAATCCAGCTTCTAATCAACAGCAAAAGATTTGCCTCTGGACTTTTCAGAGGACAGTGTAGATACACTCAAAGTAACATAATTTAGCCCATTGGCCGGGCAGAGAGGCCATGATCACATTGAGCCAGTGGAGAAGAGTCAATTTTAAGTTCAGACATGAGGACTCCAAGAAAGCTGAGGACGAGTGTTCAAATCATCACTCTCTCACTGTTGACAGTTTTTCTTTCCAATGCCTGAGAATCCTATTATTTTTTGTACTATGTAATGAGGCTTGACTAGGCAAGTCTTCTGACTTCAAGCGCAGTCCACAAAAGGAAGAAAAAAAAGAAAGCCATTTATCAATATACTTGTCACCCTCTTCTGAGCCTTAATTAGAATTAATCTCTGTCCCAGGCTGACTTCTGGGCTTAATTTTTTTTATCTCGCTTTCTCTTTGAGGAAGAAAAATGTGTTCGTGAACTTTCAAATTTAGCACATGCTTCATGTTTTTTTCCCCTAGCCTATTTTGAGTAGTCTTCTAGTACACAGAGCCCCTGGCACCAAGAATCATCATTACCTTGAATCTAAGGCCACATGGCTAAGAATACTGCCAAAAAAGGAGAGCTTTAAAATACCAGTTTCGGTTAGGGGGTGGGGAATCAGGGTATGAAGAAGAAGGGAATTTATGTATGCCACTAATTTATTTTTGCAAGCTAAATAAAAATTCAATGAAATGATCAGGGTTGGCATTTGCATAAAAGAATGCCATAGATACATTATTGATTACGTATGAGGCTAGTAAAGGAGGCAGACAAGTCATGTATCCTGCAACAGAGGTAGTACATGAATAGTCAGATTACTCCATTGGTACACACAAGATAGAAAACAGATGAGAAAAAGGTTTCCAGGATCTTATGTGATTGTTACAGGGCACCATAGAAAGATTACATGGGGTAGCTAGGTGGTGCAGTGAATAGAGCACCAGCCCTAGAGTCAGGAGGACCTGAGTTCAAGTCCAGCCTTAGACACTTGACACTTAACTAGCTGTGTGACCTTGGGCAATCCACTATGATTTCCTTGCCTTCCCCCCTCCAAAAACAAAGAAAGAAAGAAAGAAAGAAAGAAAGAAAGAAAGAAAGAAAGAAAGAAAGAAAGAAAGAAAGAAAGAAAGAAAAGGAAGGAAGAAAAGGAAGGAAGGAAGAAAAGAAAGAGAAAGAAAGAAAAAGAAAGAAAGAAAGAAAGAAAAAAGAAAGAAAGAAAGTAAGAACGAAAAGATCACAGGTAGCCTTTGCTTCCTATCTGTCTGACTTAAGCACATCACGTCTTTGTGGTTCTTAGTTTCATCATCTATTAAAAAAGATGAAGTTGAATTTCATATTTCCTAAGGCCCCTTTCAATTCTAAAACCTATGAAAACCCATGAATGGAAATATCTGGATAAGAATTATACCAGACCAAAAGACAGAAAATCACTGTGATCTGGATGGGTAGCAGAGTATTCACCCCTATGAAATTTTGTATGCATGAGATCATGAGCTTAGAACCAGATAGGACTTTAGTGGTAATATAATCAAATACTTTCATTTTATGGTTGAGGAAACTGAGGCCCAACAGAAATACAGATAATGTTTTCCAAGGTCACACAGTTTGTTTAGGGTTCAAGCTAGATCTACTGACCTTAAATATAACTCTTCCTCTCAGGCCATGTGTCCTCATGATCAAAGTGAAACAGGGATCCACACAGTCCGTGTGATTTCCAAACTTCTCTCATCATCTGTTTGGTTTAGGCTTGGTCAAGAAGACATTTAAGAAAAAAGAAGTGTTGAAATATGAGTTCTACCACTTAGTATTAAGCATGACATTGGATGGGTCATTCAGCTGCTCTAAGCCTCATTTTCATCATGATAAGTTGAAGGGGATAGACTAAGTGTTCTGTCTAACTAAGATTCTCTGAGCCCATTACTCTACTGAAATTTCTCTCAAATGATCCTTTAACTTCTAAATCCAATGGCTTTCCCTCAGTCCTAATATTTTATTTTCTTCAGGTTCCAACATTGCCAATTCTCGTCATCCCTTCTTCTCCTTTGGCTTTTGTGACACTGGGTTTTATTACCTTTCCTCCTGTTTGTCTGAACACTCCTCAGTCTTCCTTGCCAACTCTGTGCCTTTGTACAGGCTAACCTCAGGCTTAGAATGTGTTTTCTGTTCACTTCATCTCTTAGATCCTTTAGTTTCCTTTGAAACTCAGATCAAGAATCACCTTGTACTGAAGAATATGTCGCAGCCCTCAGCTGTTAGTTCCTCACCCTCCAAATTAATTTTTAAAACTAAACATCATCTTTAACTCTCCCTTCATCCTTATCCCTCTTCCATACCAAGTCACCTGCCAAGACCTGTCAATTCTACCTTCACATCATCCTTTACATCCATCCCCTTTCTTCTATTCATACTAACCAGACATTAAAGCAAACCATTATCATCTCTTGCCTAATCTACTATAAGAATTGTACCAGGCCAGAAGATAGAAAATCACTGTGACTGGATGGGTAGTGGAGTATTCACACCTACGAAATTTTGTATGCGCGAGATCATAAGCTTAGAACCTGATAGGACCTTAGTGGTAATATACTCAAATACTTTCATTTTATAGTTGAGGAAACTGAGGCCCAACAGAAATACAGATAATGTCTCCCTCTATCCAGTCTCTCTACTCTCCAATCCTTTTACACATTTGTCCATATACTTTTGCTAAGGAACAGATCTAATCTTATCACTCAAAAAATTTCCTATTTGTCTGTAGATTATAATGTGAATTTCTCAGATTAGAATTTAAGACCATCCCGTTTCAGTTCCAATCTATCTTTCTTGACTTATTTCCTTTTCATATACCATGCAGCAGGATTTGAAAAGGGTCTGCTGTTAAAGTCCACCTATTTCCAGTTGTGTATACAGAAAAGAGGAGGCAGGAGACACCCCAAGGACAATAAATGTTGAATTGGGTGGAAAATAAGGTTTTTAACCCTCTGGAAGCAGGACAAAACAAAGTAGTAAAATATATGGAGTGGGGGAGTAAAGAGACACATAGCTCAAGATATCTCCATTATGCTTTTTGACAATTGCCCGAGTGACCCTTGGGCTAACATGGCACCTAGCATTTGGAGGACAGAAACAGTCTGGAGGCAGAGAGTAATTGCCATTCTCACTTTGTAAGACATTCATCATTCATGTGGGCTGCTGTAATCTTTATGAAGGATGAGCTTTTGTGAGAAACACAGAAAGGGATAGAGAGCTGTTTCCAAACACTATAGCATCTAACTTTCATCACATGTTCTTAATCACTGATTTTTCAATATCTCACATGCTCTTAATAAAGGCATTTTTGCTGTTTACTCACCTCAGTTATGTCTAACTCTTCCTGACCACATTTAGGGTTTTCTTGGCAAAGATGCAGGAGCTATATGCCATCTCTTTCTTCTAGTAACAATATATGTTAGCACAATTATAGCCCAAGTGCTCATTTTCATCTGATTCACAACCTGAGGCATCTTAGCGCTAAATCACATCCAAACCAACCTATACAACTAGTTGTCTTCTGAACTGAACATGTCATGTCCTACCCTATGTCTCATCTTAATGGTCCTTACCTTCTTTGAAGGTTCAACTGAGCCTTCAACTGAGTTTTGACTTCATATATGCAGCTTCCCTTGTTCATCCTAGATGTAAAACATTTTCTCACCTCAAAAACTTCAAGAGAACTTTAGCTTTCTCCTTTACCTCTTCCACAACTTTCTGTAAAAAACAGAACAAAACATATTACTCTATGTCCATGACTATCTACATGCCATCCTCCAACTCCCTAGGATAATATAAGCTTCTTGAAGGTAAGACATTAAAAGTCTTTGTTTCTTTACCACCAGGCAAAATGTGCACAGGGTAGGTGCTTAATAAATGTGTGTGCAATTCAATTTGTTAAATTATCCCAAATGTCTCCTATATGTCAATTTCTAAAAACCAAATTAGAACCAATTTCCTTTAATTTAAGACCTTAATTTCTGTTAATATATCAGTCCCTTATGAAAGGAATGGTGACTTCCATTGCCCCTCAATGAATGGTTGAGACCTTTTCCTGAGAACACACTTCAATAAGGAGGAGTTAGGAGAGGCCATGAGAGTCCTGGTTATGATAAAGGCTGGGGAAAGAGTACTATCAAAAGGACAAAAGAGATAAATAGGAAACAAAGGGGTACTGAAGACTACTCCATCTTCTTTTAATTTTTTTTCCTTGGACCAGTCTGTTCATTGGAATGGAAGGTATTTATTAAATACTTACCATGTGCTAGAAATTATTCTAGGTATTGGGGTATGACTATTGATTGGTTCAGCATATACTAATCTATGCCAGCAAATTCTCTTTAAAAAAAGTAAAACAAGATCCTTTAAATTTTTCTCCCAGGAGGGTACAATTTGATGACCTCTATAATCATTCGTTCTTATAAATCTGCAATGGCTACCATCATCTTCTGATTCATATTTCCTAAGAATGCTTTATTCTAGATATTCAGCTGAGTAATTATATGAGCCCTGTCCTAATGGGAAATGTAGCTTGAAACTAAATATTATTTCCCCTAGAATAATATGTTAACAATATGTGTGCACTGGGTAAATGAATATAATTCTAGTCTCATTTTCTCATCTGTATAAATTCTCTAATTTCTTTTAGGTATCCGCTTGGAAAAATGAGTTTATTGGTATTCATGATTTGTGATTGTCTTTTCTGTAACAACCATTTGGTAGGAAAAGATGAATTATTTGGATATATGGTTTTATCCTTCTATAAAAAATATTTACCTGGATATGCCAACCTAAGACAAATGATTTCCCTTATTTTAGTGACTCTAGTAATATGGAGGTGGGGAAGAGATAGAGATAGATATAATTCTACTCTAAAATTTCCCTCTTTTAAGAAGGCAAAGTAGTCAGCTATAATGTACATTCTCCTCTTCTCTTTCAGGTAGGAATCACACTTTAGAAAGAGGTAGTAAATATTCCATATTGTACATACATACACATACACATATTCACATAGATTCTTATAAATATATATGTATGATATATGATTACCTATGTATGTTTTCCAACAAGCCACAGATAGACAACCTATGTGAATGTAAACATAGCTTACACAGGCAACATATACTTCCAACATTAAATTTATTCAAAATATTTTCTCTTTCCTCTCTCTCTCTCTCTCTCTCTCTCTCTCAATCTCTCCCTCTCCCTCTTTCTCTCTCTCCCTTAGCAGTTCTGTAAAGTATTTCCCTATATTATCTTCTAATCTTTCATTGTGATGTGGCCTTTTATTTTATGTTGCATATCCATTTGGAACTTTGCATATGACATAGGTGCTGGTCTAAACCTATTTTCTGCCAACCTGTTTTCTGATTTTCCTAAAAGTTCTTGTGAAATAGAGAATCCATCCTCAAGTACTTTATTCTCTTGATAAACCATATGAATTTGAAAGACTGCAATAAGCATAGCCTAAGACAAGATTGTTAGAATTCTTAGCAAAGACAAGGCCTTTAATTGGGGAATGATTCACAATACAAGATATGTCCTTGGGAAAAAAGGCTAAGTTTCTAAAAATTTGACTCTCATAGTACACTGACTGGCATACCCTAAAGAATGACTTAAATTTGAATCATAGCAAGTTCTACTATAATTTTGAGTGAAACAGGGGGAGGGAGTAAGAGAGAGAGACAGAGAGAGAGAGAGAAAGAGAGAGAGAGAGACAGAGAGACAGAGAGAGAGACAGAGAGACAGAGAGACAGAGAGAGAGACAGAGAGACAGAGAGAGAGACAGAGAGACAGACAGAAAGAGAGAGAGAGAGGGAGGGAGGGAAAGAGAGAGAGAGACAGAGAGAGAGAGACAGAGAGAGAGAGAGAGGGAGAATGAAAAAATGGTAGAAAAGTCAGAGCTGCTATTACCAAACTTGAGTCAAATAATTTTCTGAAAATGCATGCCACATAACGTAGCAGGGTGAGTACCATCAAACCAAGATAACCAATGAAGTAGCCAGACTGGAATAGAGTCACAAAAAGAGATAGAATGAAATAAGTGGTAAGTTTGGGTAATGACATCAACAGAGAAAACCTTTATTTATTCAGGGAATATTGACTTCCATCTTACATACAGCTGCTGAGTCTTAGGTCCCATGAATGACACTACTACCATATATCCACCTCAGTGGATCAAGTAAATGTGAGTGAGTAAAATCACTATGTATGAATGCATCTAATGGGACAATGGACTTCTTTCCTTCTCTCCATACCACATTGCAATCTGATGAGTAAAAGTAACCTATAAAAGGAGGAATATCTATTATTTTTGTCACGAATTCCAATACTTATCCATACTTACTGTTATGACTGCAACTTGTTCATGTTGTGAGTAAAAATCTTCATGCATGAATCCTTTTCCAAACCCATCCTATGTCTTCCCAAATGGTTGAGATTTTTCCAGGAGATTCTTAAACATTTGTGTTAGGTATTCCTGGGCCCTGCCCCATAAATCTTAGTTTGGAAGTTTGAAATGGATGTGAGGCACAAATCGTAGGCCAAGAAAAATAAGTTACGGTCTTAAAAGAAAAAAAAATCTTCCACGATTTATGGCATTGGCACTGATCCGCATTTATCAGTACTGAACGTATTTGTGCTGCAAAGAGAAAGAACAAACCTTAATGTCTGATCAAAGACTTGTGAGGCTAACAACCAGGTTTTGGATTCATTTGCCAAAAACCCAAATGTCAAGTTTTTGCTAAGCTTTCCAGGAGATAACATAGAAAAATAAGAGGAAAAAATGTTTCTCAGTTGCAAAACATCCAAAAACATGGTAATGATACATGGACAACAATTAAAGGTGTTTTATCCCAATGAAGTGTTCTGGTTCGTTTTCAAGATGTCCCCCAGTTATGAATGTGTTATGGTTCTTGGTGGAAATAGAAATGATTAGAAAAAACTAACGCAAGTGGGTTCCAGGGTCATCAGGCAAGTTTAAAGACTCGGGCATCCTACAGAAACTTTTGAAAGAGTTCATTTGCTTTCTTTTTTTTTGATTGCTCAGTTCATGTGTGAGGTAAGTGGCTTTGCTAGTAACCCTCTTTCAAAGTGTTGACTTAATGGGTGATTCTGTTTGTTGATGCTTTGCTTGGCTGGAAACTGGCTTGGCTCTTTGTATCTGCCAGGCAATTGGAAGCTCGGCAAGTTACCACATGTGGATTATAATGAGTACACTTGCTGTGGCCACACAGCATCATCTTCATCAGCAACCAGAGTTGACAGTGATATTAGGGATATTTCTATTATTTATATTAGAGAGTCCCCTACATAATGCAGTGGGACTACTTCTGATTTTGGAGTCAGAAAGACTAGATTAAAATTGATAATCTTGTATGTACTATCTTTGTGATTTTAGACAAGTCAATTTGACAAATCTTTGGTCTTATTTTCACAAAAATACATTAGGAATAGATGATCATAAAGGTTCCTTTCATCTCTGAATCTATGCTCATATACCACTTCTGTTTTTTAGAGTCCTTCATATGTGTGAATTAACTCATATGATACTCACAAGAACATTATGAAGTAGGTATTATTACAAATGCTATTATCCCCATTTGACAGATGAGTACACTGAGAGGTGAAATATCTTGCCTATGGTGACACAATTGGCAGGTGTCACAGGAAGGAAATAAATCCAGGTCTCTGCTGACTCTAATGTTCTTCCCTAGCTCCATTTTTGTCACATTTATGGGCAATAGTCAATGGGGATACAGAAAAATAGAATATATTCCATATGCTGAAAAACAAACTCTGTAGGGGCAGAATACTAGTATGTGGTAGTATAAGTTAAGTGCCCCAAAGATGGTACAGACAGTACCACAGGGGATCAGAAATGATGAAGTTCACTGGGGATGCTGAATGCAAGAGAAGATAAGGCAGTGAACTTGAGATTAGGAAGGTGTAGGTCTAAATCCTTCCTCAGATAATTTCTGGTTATATGACCCTAAACAAATTATTTAACCTCTCCATTCCTCAGTTTCCTCATCTGTAAAGTGGAGAGATAACGTCAATGGCCTCTCATGGATGGATGTATAAGGCAGGCAAATAACTGATGTTCCCATTCTCTTGCCCCACAAAGTCTTTACTATCTACTCACACTTCCCCCCTCCCCATATTTTGACTCTTTCCTTTTGCAGGAATTGCATACATCCTAATAAAGCTTGACCTGGCCTAACGCCAGAGGGCAGCCAGTCTTACCCTTTTTTCCCTGGGTCTTCAGGGCACACCTCTAGGATGCGACCTGCGCATTCCACAAAGTAGAGTCAGGAGCCAGAAGAGTTAGGGATATGCAGACAGCTTTGTTGTTCTCTTCATCCAGCCATATCCATATCCATCCACATTTTATTCCCGGGGCTTCTTTTTTATCCCCCTACTGAGCCCCTTGACAAGTAGCCCACCTCCCCTGTAATCACCTCTGATGCCACAAGGGTCAGGTAAACACAAAAAGGAAGGACGGAGCTCATGTCCCCAGAACAGAGCATATCAACAGAACATCTGGGTTGCAAAATGCAAAATAAAACATGACACACTGACCCAGAGACATAACTGTCGTCATGACTTCTGTGTTTTGGTGTTACTGTCCTTCTGCATTCTCAGAATATTCTGGCGCTCATGCTCCCAGGCAGAACTACACATCCCCTATCAAAGCTTCTCACTTTATAGCTATGATTCTATGAACGCAAGAGAGAAAAGCATCATGGGAAATTGGACATAGTTGAGGAATAGGTAGGATTTAGAAAAAGAGAGAAAAAAGACATTCAGGACATGAGTAGGACCATGATCAAAGGTCCCAACAGAGCAATTGCATAGCAATGATAACGTGGTGATAATCTAAACAGTCTGGAAAGGGAAGACACCTACTCAACACCAAATTTCCAATTTTCCAAATGAAAATACTTGGGCACAGGAAGTCAAAGTGATTTTCCTGAGGTCATAAAGTACATGGAAAAATCTATATTTGAACTTGAATCTTCTGACTCCAAATCCAGCCTTGTTCCTCTGAACTGTGGAACAACGTACAAACCGCTAAACTGAAGGGTCATATGGTCGGAGCAGATTATGTTCCTCTTCACCTCAGCCTCTCAGAATACTTAATTTTCCCAAACAGATCCATGTCACCTTCTATGTGGGCCCTTTCCTAATCCAATCAATAGTAGCTCTCCACTCCCCACAAAAACAAACAAAAAATCTTAAATTTAGGTATTGTTCAAATGCTTTCATATAGACTTATGTCTTTATGTGTTGTCTTTCCTAAAAGAGTATAAACTCCCTGAGGGCAAAGATTTTTTTATCGGTCTTTACATCTCCAACATTTAATAGCCCCTGGCACATATGACATTCTTGAACCCTTGTTTGAGTTTAAAATGTTTAGGAGCATAAAGTCTATGCCTATATAGAATTTGGTGAGGGGAAAATAATTTATATTAGGTCAATAATTAGTTAGATAATGATAATAACAACTAACATTCATATGGTGCTTAATTTGTGCCAAGCTCTATGCTAAGCACTTTACAATTATTATGTCATTTGATCCTCACAATAACCCTGAGAGGTAATAGCTATGATTAACTCCATTATACAGATGAGGAAAGTAAGGGTTAGTGACTTACCAAGGATGACATAGTTAATGTGTTTGAGATCAAATTTGAACTCAGATCTTCCTGACTGCAGGCCCAATGCCCTATGACACCCAGATGCTTAACATTTACAATTTCCCAGAAAGACATATACCCTGTATTGAATTTGTGTTTCTGGGCCTTGCTATACACAGACACTAAGTAGTTCTGGTGTATCTGTCATTTCTCAAAATGGTTCACCCCAGAAAACAGTTAAATTAAAGGAAAATTAAAATTAAAGGAAACTTTAAGATGTGTTCTAGATAATTTAGACCACAAAAAATTATGCATGTTTAGCATTTTACATAATTAAAGGTTTGTTCACATTCCCTTCCCCTTTTGAATTACTGAGTTAATTGGAGTCATGTCATAGCAATACAGAAAAATGGCCATAGGAACTCTTTTAACAAACTTACTCAAAATCCCAAAAGGCTTTAGAAAATAAATGAGAAATTATTGAAATAAGGCTACAACATAAATGACTAAAATTCCTCAGGCACAGTAACCTCCATACTATAGCGGATTTTGAAAAAAAAAAAGAATGAAGAGTAGAAAGCAGTCTTCTGACAGTAAAAATTGGTAAAGACAACTGGAATAATTCCTAGCTATGCCAATTTGGTGAGATGCTTTCGGAGTCTGGCACTACTCAGTTCCTAATTAGGAAAAGGTTCCTTTCTTTTTAAAGAACAAAAATGATTCAATATGCCTTGTGTGTTGGATTTGAATTTGGCTTGACAATAGTACATTTCTGGATTTTATCACTCATGGAAGAAATTTTAAGATCATTATAGATGCCAGGCAAATTCCATAATAAGCTTGGGATGGTGCCTAGGAATATCCTTTTCCAATTATTCAATCATTTTCACCAAAAAATGATTTAACAAAGTTTGCTTAGGAAATGACCAATATTTAGTGAGTCAGAGGCTAAGTTATAACTGAACATAATAATCTTAATCAGCGATTTGCTATTACACAATTGGATCGGCCCATGTCCCTGAAAGAAGCTAAGGAATTTTGATGATGCTATGTACCCACACAGAACATATGTATTCCAGGGCTTAAAAGGGGAAGGAATATGGAAATAGATTTTGTTCTGGTCCAAAATGAAGCCCTTCTTTTGAAAGAGTAGCAGTTTTATTGAGGAGCATCTAGTAATCAGTGAAATATTCAATTCAGACTCACCTCGTTGCCTGAAAAGTACTGGTAAAGATGTTGTGAATGGAAGCTTTAGTCCCAAATCATCGAAATATCATGAGGTTAGATCAGCGGTTCTCAACCTGTGGGTTATGCTCAATTTTTAACAATGAAAATACATCCTGCATATCAGATATTTCCATTACAATTCATAACAGTAGCAAAATTACAGTTACGAAGTAGCAATGAAAATAATTTTATGGTTGGGGGTCACCACAACATGAGGAAATCTATTAAAGGGCTGCGGCATTAGGAAGGTTGAGAACCACTGGGTTAGAGGATGGATGTATAAAGCAGGCAAATACCTGATGTTCCCCTTCTGTTACCCCACAATGTGTTGTCTTTACTATCTACTCAATTCCCTCCTCCCCATACTTTGACTCCTTTTGCAGGAATTGCATAAATCCTAATAAAGCTTCCCCCAGCCACAATTTTCTAACTTCTTTATGGGGCTCACTGAACAGCAGGACTGCAGGCATGTCCTGATTTAACCACACAATCTGGCTTTAACCACACCACAGACCCCAGTCTCAATCACAGTCGTCATTGAACAGCAGGCTAATTTTCCCTACCTAGCCACCTTCCCCCCCTGCTTCCTGACTCACAATCCTAACTTCCTCATGTATGTCTCAATGTCTCACCAGGACAACATACAACAATATCTCCCCTAACTCATATTTCTCACTGGAACAGTATCCTTGTGTATCCTTGTGGTAGAATCCTAGCCATTGCCTCTAGCTAGCTGCTTGCCCCCAGATACAATTCTCATATTTAAATAGGTGTGCCATTGCACTCAACCATAATCACATCATCCATTTGGCCCAAGACAGAATCATAATATCTAGTTATCCACCTTGATTAGACAGGACCACAATACTTAGCCAATCAGATTGCAGCATGACCAAGATGTTTGACGACCATGGAGGCATGGCCATGGAAGGGACTTCCTGTAAAATAGAACCTGTGGGGTATAGTAAAGAACTGACCTAGAGTACACTTACGACATAGAGAGTCTTATTATGTCATTATCATAATTGTCCCTCCTCCTCCCCCAATGCATTGTGAACAATTGCACGTACAGTTCCATTGAGGTTGGGATCCCTATACCATTACCAAATCCTTTGACAAACACCTCCTGCCTTTTTTAATGTTCATAATTTCTGTTGTGTAATCAACATCATTATACTATAAAATCACCTGTCTTGTCTTTTTGATTTGCCAGTTCTTCTTGGAACTCAGCCTGCCAGATACCGTAATCATCAATAAATGCCTTCAATTGGATTGAACTATTTAAGATGATCCTACCTCAACAAATCATGAAACCACAACAGCTGAATCTTAATATGCACCCTATTCAGACACTAGGGGAATCCTGTACAACTCATGGCCACTTAGAAGTTGACCTAAACCATAGCTCAGAAGTGTCTAGATAAGAAAGGAGGTTCTTGTGAGAATGCAATCATTTGTGGCTTCAGTTGAGAAGTGACTGCATAATCTCATAGATCAAAAAAACTTTGGAAGTGTAAAAGACTTCAGCTGACATCTATTCCAACCAGTACTTGAACCAGAATCCTATCTACAGCATCCCCCTAGAGCATCTCCTTCCTCTACTTGAATACTTAAAAGCAATGGGCAACCCTATACCTCCAGAAACTATTTGTTTCACCATGGAACCACTTTAATTACTAAAAAGTGTTTTTTTTCACTTTTATAAAATCAAAATCTGCCTTTCTGAAATGTTGACTCTTTGTTCCTACTTTTACTATCAGGGCTAGAGAAAAATAAAATAATTCCTTGTCCTGTGGCTGCCTTTTAATTAAAGACCGTGCCTATCCCACTCTACTTTACCCTCCACCTCTAAAACTTTTTTCCCTCTCAAATAAGCATGTGCAATTCCTTCAGCCAATTCTTCCATGACCATCTTTAGGAGTTCTTTACTTCAGTTCTGTCATCTTCCTAGTGATCCATTCTAATGGGTCCCAATGGGGCTAATTGGTTAATGAGTGTATAGATATTGTACTTATTGTAGCCATATGGGACCCAATTAGTTCAGTAGGGTCTGGAAGGGTTAAGGGGATGATGACTGGGTTCCAGACAAACTATAAATTTAAGAAAATGTACTTACATTTCACCAGACTGTCAAAGGTGCCCATGATGCAGAAAAGGTTAAGAAGATTTCATCTAGACTTTTCTTTGCTGGAACTTCTTCAGCTTATTTTTAGCCTTCTTCAAATGTGATCCCCAAACTAAATCTAACAAGAATTTATTAAGCACTTATTGTGTCCGTGGCTCTGGGCTAGGCAATGGGCAAAGACCAAAGCAAAGCAGTGCCTACCCTCATAGGGCTGGGATTCTACTAAAGTGATACAGATTAGTAATGATTATTTGAGAAGGAAGGATCAAGACTAGTACTACATATTGAATTTGTCTGTGACAAAGTATCCACTATCATCTTTCTCTTCATGAATACTATATTTCTAATTATTTTCCCCAAAGACACAATTGCGTATTACACTATTTAGTCAGTTTTTTAGGCTCCAAAAAGTTCTAGGCCTTTCTGTCATCAACTGTGGTCTAGCCATATATTCCACCATTCTAAATATGTCATTTGATTTTTAACTCCCCACTTACGTATTATTTCATATTTATCCCTGTTGGTTTTTTTTTCATTTAAATACAGTCCATCTTTTTGCACTGACAAGTTGACTAGGGCTCTGGAGGCCCATATATTATTCTTAAAATACCTCACTTGTCTTTGGCATTCCTCTTCAATGACATGACCTTGCTTTTGTCCTCTGTACATATCTTTTAAAGACTTAAGTTGGTTGTTGCATTGTCTTTTCCATCCAATTCAATTCAATAAATATTTATTAAGTACCTTATGTACCAGGCACTATGCCAAGTGCTGTGTACAAAAAAGAGGCAAAAGTCCAGAAGTACCACCCATATGTACTTTAGTGCACATTCTCATTCCTGGTTATTCCTCAGTGAGGCTAAATCGCCAAGGGAATATTCAGGCTATAAATGTCTCTTGTGTTTGTTCTTCATTCTTGAAGAGGAACATGACATCAGGGAGACGTTGACATGACTTGGATAAACATGTACATATGTGTGTGCATGCATATATGTGTGAATATATACATCTGGGCATACCTACACACAAATACATTCTTATTGATTTCATTCATCAGTGTCTTGCCTGAAACTCTTGTTCTGAGACTTTTTGTAAGTTTTTGTGCCCAGAAGGACAGAAAATTTGCAATCTGGACCAGACTGGAAAATCCATGATGCATGGTTGTCAGATCTATAACTCTTCTATTCATTAAACATTGGAGTGCAACTCCACCTATTTGTTTAGACACAAGCTTCCCTGATGGCTTACTCTGCTCCATCCTGTGGATAAGTTGACATGAAGAACCAAATGGGAAAATCTTGGGAAAGGGAGGAACATCAGTTCCTTATATAAAATGCCAATATAGTAGATGTACTAGCTCTTGGTCTTTCCATGGTGTAAGTTATAAGAAGTAGGCTGGCAATCACAGGGAAACGTCAGGGGAACAATAAGTTAAAGCTAGAGAATATGACCAGGAGAGTGTACAACACTGATAAATCTCTGAGAAGAGAGTTTTGTTGAAATTATCTTCCTAATGAGGTTAAAAACAAATATGGAGGAAAGAAGGCTGATTTTGTATCATAGGACATGGGCATGCCATTTCTCACTTGTGTTACTTTGGGAAAGTCACTTAATTCTCTGGGCCTCAGTTTCCTCATCTGTAAGGGAGAACTAGACTAGAAAATGACCCCTCTGTGTTATAATCAATAGCATAGGAGTCAAATAGAAATGAGTTCCTGTAGGAAACATATTGATTGGGAAAGCCACAAATTAATAATATCTATGGTCTATTATATTGGTATTTGTTAAATATCTCTAATTACCTTTCGATATGGTTCAGCAGTAATGGGGAGTTCTACTGGTTGTATGTGGCCCATGGGCCATAAGTTTGACACTTCTACACTAGATCTAGGTTTCTTTGACACCAATGATACTACATCTGGAAGAATGCCGATTATGTCTCCTTTGATCACTAATGCCAGGCAGTTGATTGAAAAGCATTCATTAATTAATACCACATTAAGGATGATTGGTTGAGTCATTTAATTTAGGAATGATTGATTTATCCTTGGCTAATATGCAGCTGAACTACACCCTTAGACTTTGTCTTTAAAAGGAGAGTAGATGGATTTCTAGATAAATGAGAAAAGACTAGAGTTGCCGGTGGTGATGTAGCATGCTGGCAAAAGCCCTGGCTCTAGAATATGAAGACTAAGTTGTCATGATTAATGCTATGTTATCTTGGGCCAGTAACTTAACTTCCTTGGACCTATGTTGTCATCTATTAAGTGAGGCTATTGGAGTAGGCAACTTCAAACTACCATTCCATATCTATTTCTATTATCCTATGCAAAATGTTTTGCAAACCATAAAAAATGTTAGAGATAGATGAGAAATAGAGATAAAGAGATAAATGGAGAGGGGGAGAGAGAAGGGGGGAGAGAGGGAGGGGAGAAGGAAGGAGGAAAAGAAGGAAGGAAGGAAGGAAGGAAGGAAGGAAGGAGGGCATACTCTGGTTTCTAGAACTGGTAACAGGGAAAAGAATACTACTTATACATAAAAAAACACTCCACAGTGGCATCTCTTGTCCTAGGAGATGTCAACTGGGGAGAAGTAGTCACATGTGTATAAAGAAATTCCAAGAAGAGGAACCACCCAACAGAAAAGTTCCTGAACTAAGCCTCCTTAAGAGAAGATGAATTAAGAGGTTGAGAGCATGAGATAATTGGGTTGTAGTCAGGAAGACCTTGTTTCAAATACCAACTCTGATACTTGCTAGTTGTATAACTGTAGGAGACTCAGATCATCATCCTCACATTTATTTAGTATTTTAAGGTTAGTAAAGCATTTTTTAAATCATTTACAAATATTATCTCATTTTACCCCTACAACAAACATGTAAATAGGTATCATTATGATTCTCATTTTGCAGATGAGGAAATTGATGCAGAGAGTTAAGTGACTTGATCAGTCACAGATTTATAACATCTACAAGACTGGATTCAAATACACATTTTCCTGTTCAAGATCAGTGCTCAGTCTCTGCTCTGCCTAATGGTTGCTGTGTTATCTATAAAATGAGAGGACTGCACTTGATGTCCTGAAAGATCCCTTAAAGCTCTAAATCTATGATCCATTGAATTTCTAATACAAGTAGAGGGTCACCTGAATGAAGAATATCAAAGGACAAAGGCCTCCTTGAAGGAGTCTAGACTTTCTCCTTAATGAGAACTGAGACTTAACAATGAGGTTTATTCTCTTGTAACTCTCCTTTCTTTAACTTTTGAAAGAGACATCACCTTTAGGTATTGTCTGTATGTGTAGTTGCTTAACCCAAAAGGTCTGAAAAGGTCTATAGAGATTCCTGGGGGAGATAGTGCTGACTAGAGTGAGAAGGAGACTTGTCTTGAATGTTTATAGGCTTAGAGGTGAGTCATTTATGTTTTCAGAGAAAAGCATGAGATCTAACAGTCTTTATTTTTCCCTATAAAGACTTAGATAGAAACTGGATCAAGACTATCCAGGAAAGCAGCAACTTCCTGGTTTATTTTTTCTTTTTTTTTCTAATTAAAGGAGTCATCCCTTGGGTCACTTCTTAAAGAGGCCTATTTACTGAATAGGCTTTACCTCACTCAAAGTGAGAACCTGAAAACCCCTTAGCCTCATAGGGCCAGGTTCTCCCATGGCATCCTGGGCCATGGATGAATACATGGTCACTGGACCCAGATGACTCTGGAAGAGAAAGTGAGACTGGTGACCTGGCACAGGCCTCCCTCCCTCACATCAAAGTCAACTTCAAGTCACACGATCATTTTCCTGATGTTATGGTCCTCTTTGAAAACCAAGGACAAATACGACACAAGATACAAATTATATGTGCAATCTCTGAGTAGAGGCTTGACCAAGCAAATAACAGGTATCTTCCAGTGGAGGGATTCCTTCATTCACTAAAAGCATGGGTTAGATGGAGGCTAGTGAGGGCTCAATCCATCCTCAAAATCATACATCTCAATAAATAATCTTCAATGTATTGTCAATGTTCCCCATCATTGGTATAGTTCATAAGATTATGGCACCATAGATCTAGATCTAGAATGGACCTCAGAGACCACTGAGTCCAATCTCCCTATTTTATATACCGGGAGTCTGAGATCAGAAGATTTGAAGTGACTTTTTCAGGGTTCTAAGTGGGAAACATATTTTCTTGACTCCACACCGTCTTACAGTGCTCTCCTCTCTGACTTGTTCATAGTCTCCTAGTAAAAATAGTATCAGAGAGATTTAGATCCTATATAAGAATTAGCCTTCATCAAAATCTTCATCTATATTCTTCTCAGTACGTGATCACATCCCATTTGTAAACACATCTTGTATCTGCTTTACTGCCAGCACTTCATGGAAAGTAATTATTTGACATCTGACACAGTTGATATAGAAAACTATATAATAAAATAGGGAAAAAAAGAGAAAAAAAGCCCCAAGTAAGTCAAAGGAGAGAAACAAAGGAAACGAATGGAAAGAACATCTCATAAACAATCGAGAGGTTTCCCCTGGTAAATAGAAATACTCACAACAAGCCAAAGGAACAAAAAAAAAAAAACCCCACTATCAATAGGCTGTTGTCTTAGTTTACCAAGTCTAACAATAGAACTGAAAGAGATGTAACAGAAGCTTTCCAAACTGCAGAATCTTTGGGTTTTAAAACAATCAGACCCAAGTCAGTATCTTTTCAATTTGGTGGATATTAGTTATTGATATCATTAATCAAAATATTTGTTAATGTCAAAAAATGGCCGAGTATCAGTAAAGGAGTTGATGGAAGTCCGTACCATCCATCCATCTCCAGGATTTGCTTTGTTTCCTGGAGGAAAGTGCAAATTGGGAAACATGGGCAAGTCACTGAACCTTTACTTGTTTTCTCATCTGCAAAATGAAGATAAGAGGGTTGAAAATAAAATCAAATAGTATTTATGAAGTGCTCTGCAATCTCTAAAATGCCATACAAATGCTAGCTAGGTAGGAGTGTTAGTAGAGAAGAAATTATCTTTTTTTTTTTCATTTTCATTGTTGTTCAGTTGTTTCACATCACTTGAGGTTTTCTTGACAAAGATATTGGACTGGTCTGTCATTTCTTTCTCCAGTTCATCTTACAGATGAAGAAACTGAGGCAAACAAGGCCAAATCACTTACCCTGGGTCACACAGTCAGTAATTGCCTGAGGACAGATTTGATCTCTTAAAATGTCTTCCTGACTCCAGGCTTAGTGCTCTGTTGAGCCATCTAGCTACCCTTGGTGTTTTTCATTATAACTTTTTTTTTCAAGTGATCTCTCTTGGATAAAGTAAAGAGTCAATATACATGTGACCCAAATCCATAATTCCAGCAATAAACATAACAGACTCTTACTACACACCAACTGCATCTGGGATACTCCCTTGGTTCAAAGTTTAGATAAGATATCATTGACCATTCTCCTAAAATTTCCATTAAAGTGAAGTGATATGCTTGTTGAAATTTTTGAAGGAATACCCAAGTGGGTTGATAATAGAGAAAGGGTTCTAAAAGGTATTGTGGAATGATCTAGGTTATAGATGAATGGTGATGCAGTAAGACAGGGGAGAGGGAGAGGAGATGAGAATAGGGATTAGGGTCTAGGAAGATCCTGTATGAGAATGTTTCTTGTAAGTTAGGTGTTATAGCCAATATACTAGGCTCAGGATAACTGGACAAAAAGTCCACAATTAAGATTTTGGTTAGAGCCCTATTTATAAAGAATAATCATTGTTTAAGAATGACTTGAGCCTTCCTTATCAATGTCAAAACATTAAAATATTCCCTGAATATAAGTAATTTCAATGACATCAAAGGCAAGTTATGAAGTTCAAGCAAATTTGTAGAAATATGGCTTCATTTCGATTTGCTCATTGCTCCTAATGGTTTTGATCAAAAAATAATTTCTTATTTAAAACTTATAATTAACTAGCCTTGGAAATAAAACCATAAGGAGACCATTGTCCTGTTCATTTGGCTCTTGTAATTCTCTGCTACAGGTATTGTTCAATATACACATATATATATATATATATATATATATATATATATATATATATATATATATATACACACACACACACACACACACACTCACATATATACACAAATACATATAAGTACTCACATATACGTACATGTGTATGCACACATGCACATACCTATATGGGTACACATATATGTGTATACTTACATATATTCACACATATACACGTATGTGTGTTTATTATACACACATACACACACAAATGCTGAACACATTTCAAAGAGAAACAGAGAATTTCATACATTCCTTCTAAAAATATTTAATAGAAGTCTCCTGGTTTTTGCTTATGTTACACATTCCTTGAAGTAAGTGCATTTACTATGGCACAATCTCCCGACAGATGTTTGGTTTTATAAACCTTTCATAGAAAAGTTTGTCTATTTCTCTTGTTAATTTTGCTTAGTTACTTTCATAATTGGCTTAATTCTATTTAACTCCCCCAATTTTAGAGATTTTCTTTGAACTTTGAGGACTTTGAAAACTACATAACTACACAAAAAACCCAGAAAATAACCATAGGATGAAATTGTTATTGTGAAAGTCCATCTCTCCAGGGCTGCTTACCTAGCTCCCACTTGTGTTGATAGGCCAGGTCACCAAAGAATAACTGCTACCATTATTGATCCATATCTTGCCAATGGACTCAGATAACTCTGAAGGAGATAGGGAGGCTGCTGACTACACAATCCTCCCTCACTTAAATCCAATTCACATGCAAATCAGCACATCACCTTCTTGATGTTATTGTTCTTCCTTGAGAATGAAAGACAAATAACAATCTGTGATTAGTAATAGCTGCCTCACTGGGGACCCAACTGGCCAGTTCCAGTTGGACAATGCTCCTTCCTTCCTTCCTTCCTTCTTTCCTTCCCTCCTTCCTTCCTTTCTTGTTTCCTTCCCTCCTTCCTTCCCTCCTTCCTTCCTTCCTTCCTTTCTTCCTTCCTTCCCTCCTTCCTTCCTTCCTTCCTTCCTTCCTTCCTTTTTTCCTTCCTTCTTTTCCCTCCTCTCCCTCTGCCCACATAGGGAATCATGCCCTTTCATACAGGTGCTCTGCTCAAAGGAATGTGGATTTTAATCACTGAAATCTCACAGGATTTCTTGGGGGTTATGGGCTAGATTTCTTTTTTAAGGATTATGCTTTAAATCCAAATCATTCTGGTTCTCATTAATTGACCACCAATATATCCCAGCCTAAGACTCACCAGGTTATTGTCTGGGTTCTGATGGTTCAGAGTGAGTGTAAATAGCGATTGTTTCTGTTTTGGCCAGAAACCCAGGGGTCTTCCTCTCCCAGATAGATTTTTTTTTTTTACTATGTAAAGAAGTCATTATCTGCCTTATTTTTTACCTAGCCTTAATCATTGAATGGGTGTTGCCTCAGTCAAACTGAGACCTGCTAAAGGCCTTAGCTATAAAAGGCCCAGGTCCCCCACTGCATCAAGGGCCATTTCCAGTCCTCCTTATCACTCCACTGGACCCAAATAGCTCTTGAGAAGAGAGTAAGGCTGGTGACTTTGCACAGCTCTCCCTCACCTTAATATCATGGCTCTGATGTCATGGCCTTCTTCAAGAAGGAAGGACAAATAAGAAAAGCAAGAACCATCGAATCAGTGAATAGGTGCTGCCTCAGACAAACTGAGACTTGGGAAAGACATTAGTTTAAAAAGTCCAAGGTATCCCACTGCATCCAGGGCCATCTGCAGTCATCATGATCTATGTCTTGCCACTCAGATGGCTCTGGAGAGAGTGGTGACTGATGACTTTGAGCAGCCCTCCCTCAGCTAAATCTTATTCACCTGCACATCAGGACATCACCTTCCTGATGTGATTGGTATTCTTTGAGAATGAAGGACAAACAACAACAAAACAGGGTTTTAGGATGACCTGAGAGGCTAGGATTCTGTTGCTGTTGGTAGCACTTGTCCCCTTCTGTGCTTTCCATCAGCAATAAAAAATAAAACAGATTGATGGACTTTTTACTGAAGGTTATTTTTTATTTTAACAATGGCATAGAAGGAACCAAAGTTACAAAACCACCCAAGACTCTCTGTCTCTGTCTCTGTCTCTCTGTCTCTGTCTGTCTGTCTCTCTCTCTCACACACACACACGCACAAACACAATTGGGGCACCATCTTGAATGAATGAATACATAGTTATTAATTTGTTAAATATGTTCCATGTGCAAAGCACTAGGGATCCAAGTAGAAGAGCAAGGTAGTTTTTGCTATTAGGGAACTGACATTCAAATGGGGAGAAATCCCATCTTGACGGTTTCACCTGTAAGTCAAAGCAAAAAAAAAAAATCATTGGACTTTAGGGTGAAGAGGCAAAGCAGATGGTCATCTTTCCTTTTTAATGACATTTCCACTGATACAACCCTAAGTTTCTGGTGTTGAATGATTAATGGCGTCAAGGACTATGGAATTCTTTCTCAAATCTAAACTGGGTCCATGAAGAGAATGGGAAAAAGTTTAAAATGTAAAGATTGTGAGTACATATATAGAGAACACATGTAGAAAAGAGGAACCTGGGGCGGCTAGGTGGTGCAGTGAATAGAGCACTGCTCTTGTAGTCAGAAGGACCTGAGTTCAAATCCGGCCTCAGATACTTCATACACACACACACACACACACACACACACACACACTACACACTAGCTGTGTGACCTTGGGCAAGTCACTTAACCCCAATTGCCCTACCTTCCCCCTCCAAAAAAAAAGACAAGAGGAAACTCACAATTCCTAATTATTGGAAGTCCATTCCCCTCTTCATAGACTCTTCATGAAGGTTCTACTTACATGTAGTTCTTTGCTGTCCTCCAGGGACTGGTATCTTTGTGAAAACTATAGCTGGAATTTCTTTCTGCTTCAAGGTTCCCACTATAGGCTTTCACCCCATGGAACTTTTTCTATATCACATATATTTCTATATATGTGTTTGTCTTTGGTGTGGCCATTAGATGTCTTTTCAAATCATATTGCTTCAGCTTCCACACTATCTCTTACATATGTTCCCTTCTCTCCTCTCACGCAGCTACCACCACACTAGTTCAGTCCCACATCACTTATGGTTTGGACTACTATAATATCTGCTATTGGAAGATCCCTCATCTTCAAGTCTCCGTCCACTCCAATCGATCTGCTCATCCTCCAAAATGATTATCCTAAAACACAGATATGATCATGTCACTCACTTTATCCAACAAAGTTCAGTGGTTGCCTTTTGCCTGTAGGAACAACTATCAATTGTGTTTTCATGAAACATAAAAATGCCCCTCATCATCTTATTCTTTTCCACCTTTCCCAGCTTTATTAGACATTATTCCCTTCCAATTACTGAAAGGTACAGCCATACTAGAGTATTTACTGCTCCTCAGTCACAAAACTCCATCTCTCATTTCTGTGTTTTTGCATTATCTATCTCACATGACTAAAATACTTGCCCATCACACTTCCATGTCTTGCCACCCCTGGTGTGCTTCAAGAATACACTCAAGTGCTACTTTTTTTAAAGTTAATTTGTTTATTTTTAGTTGTCAATCTTCACTTCTATAACTTCTAAATTTTCTCCTCATCCCTTTCCTCCCCTCTCCCCAAGATGGCATACATTCACATATAGGCTCTATATACACATCCCTATTAAAATATTTTCGCATCAGTCATGTCGTATAGAAGAATAAGAATGAATGGGAGAAACCATGAGAAAAAAAAATAAAGTACTGGTCCACTCAACTATGAGTGCCTTTCTAAGTAGGCTATCCTTCTAACATATATGGATATGCATGTGGTCACTCCTGTTGTAGAATATAAATTTGTGGAGGAAGGATCTCACATTTTTTTCTCTATATGTTTGGTGCCTAAAAGTACCAATGTTCCTTTTACCACTGGTATGAACAATAGTGTAAGAAAGATTTTTCTCTAAAATCGTATCTAAGAACTATATATGGTTAATGAGTTGACAACTGTTAACTATAGACAACTATTTTAAGAAATTTAACTGAAAGGCAGATAAAAAGTATAATAACTTGAAGTGACAGTAGAGGGAAGTGAAGGGTTTTTTGAAGGATAGTAGAGACTTGGAAATATTTGAAGGCAGCAGGGGAAGAACCAGTGGATAGAGGTTTAATATTCTAAGGACAGAGGGTGTGGTTGACAAGGTAATGAAATGAAGAAAGGAGAGGACAGGATCAAAGGTACATGTAGAGGGTTTGGCCTTGGCAAGAAAGGTCACTTCTTTGTCAGAGACTAGGGGAAAGGAGGAAGGAGCGGGAAATGATATCAAGGGATTTTAGAATAAAGAGGATGAAAAGAATGAAAAGGATATATTATATATAGCTATATATTACTTTACATTAGTAATAGAATTATT
>CM053581.1:559586615-559601111 GCA_028627135.1 Pseudochirops cupreus | reverse complement strand
GAGGACTGAAGAAGCATGACCAGGATAAGCCTTTGTTGGTTTGTGGCTTGACTGATCTTTGAGTTCCTGGCAATAGAAGTGGTGGAGGGTGTGAGATGTGCTGGTCCCTGCGAACTTTGATGTGTGCCAGGGACTGCCCAGAGGACTGGACAAGGACCTGGGAGCTGTCTACCTCTGAAGACTGGAGGAGAACCTGGGAGCTGTCTGCCCCTGATTCCAGGTGACTGGTAGATTCAGGAAGGAGCTGGGACCATGGAAGGGGATGCAGGGAATCAGCGAGACCACCCCAAGTCAAGATGAAGAAAAAGCCTCTCTTGGATATTAAATGAGTTTACTAGACATTGAGGGGTGGATGGTTTGTGTGGTTTTTTTGGGAATTTGGGAATTTGCTTGTGCATGGCATTACACTTGTTTGATTTCTTTTTCCAAGATGGGGTCATTTAAATAATTTACTTCCTCTTCAGTTAATCTGTGCAACTGATATTTTTGTAAATATTCATCCATTTCACTAAGATTGTCAAATTTATGTGCATATAAGTGGGCAAAATAATTCCTAATTATTGTTTTAATTTCCTCTTCATTAGAGCTAGTTTCACCCTTCTCATTTTTGATATTCATAATTTGGTTTTCTTCTTTCTTTTTTTTATCATATCAGCAAAAGGTCTATCGATTTTATTGCTTTTTTTTCATAAAATGAGGTCTTAATCTATTAGTTCAATAGTTTTCTTAAATTCAATTTTTTAAAAATCTCTCCTTTATCTTCATTATTTCTAACTTAGCATTTATTTGGGGATTTTCAATTTGTTCTTTTTGTAGCTTTCTCAGTTGCATGCCCAGTTTATTGACATCCATTTTTTTCTATTTTATTTCTTTATGCATTCAGGGATATAAAACTTCCCCTACGAATTGCTTTTGCTGCATCCCACAAGTTTTGGTATATTGTCTCATTATTGTCATTCTCTTGAATGAAGTTATTAATTGTTTCTATAATTTCTTGTTTTACCCACTCATTCTTTAGGATTAAGTTATTTAGTTTCCAATTAATTTTTCATCTATCCTTCCATGGCCCTTTAGTACATATAATTTTTATTGCATCATGACATGAGAAGGATGCATTTAATATTTCTGTTTTTATGCACTGTGAGGTTTTTATGCCCTAGTACATGATAAATTTTTTGTGTATGTGCCATGTACCACTGAGAAGAAGGTATATTCCTTTTTATCCCCATTCAGTTTTCTCCATAGGTCTACCATGTCTATCTTCTCTAAGATTCTATTTACCTCCTTAACTTCTTTCTTATTTATTTTGAGATTAGATTTATCAGGTTCAGAGAGGGGGAGATTGAGGTCTCCCACTAGTATAGCTTTGTTGCCTATTTCTTCCTCTAAATCCCTTAACTTCTCCTCTAGGAATTTGGCTGCTGTACCACTTGGCGCATAAATGTTTAGTTTAGTAATGATATTGCTTCATTTTTGATGCTTCCTTTTAGCAGGATATAGTTTCCTTCCTTATCTCTTTTAATTAGATCTATTTTTGCTTTTGCTTTGTTTGAGATAAGGATTACTACCCCTGCTTTTTTTTTTTTTACTTTAGTTGAAGCATAATATATTTTACTCCATCCTTTTACCTTTATCCTGTGTGTATCCCCCTGTTTCAAATATGTTTCATGTAAACAGCATATTGTAGGATTCTGGTTTTTAATCCATTCTGCTATCTTCCTCCATTTAATGTGATAGTTTATCCCATTCACATTCACAGTTATGATTATTATCTATTTCTTTACCTCCATCCTATTCCTTCCTGTCTTTATGCTTTTATTTTTCCCCTTCTTTTTTCCCCTCCTTAGGAGTTTTCCTTTTGACCATTGCCTCCCTCAGTATTCCGTCCTCATTAGCCCCCCTCTTTATCTAGTAGGTTCAGTTGATTTTACATAATTAATTAGGAAAGATTAAAATATTAAATTAGTTTTGTCTTAGCCATTTCATTGTGCTTCACAGATCTAGTAAAATTTATTTTTGAAAATTTCTTTAAAAAACTTTTCCCCAGGGGGTGGCTAGGTGGTATAGTGAATAGAGCACCCCCCCTGAAGTCAGGAGGACCTGATTTCAAATCCAACTTCAGACACTTAATACTTACTAGCCATGTGACCTTGGGCAAGTCACTTAACCCCAATTGCCCTGTGTTTCCCCCTCCAAAAAAAAAAAAACCCAACACCTTTTCCCTTGATTTTTGACAGTGATTTATTCTAGAAGAACAGAGAGGAGGCTGGAAGTTGGATTATAGAACTGAAAGGAACTTTAAGTGATTATTTAATTTAGTATTCAGTCTTCAAATCAATAGATGATCTCTAGAGGTCCAGAGAGGTGAAACCCCAGATCACATAACTAGTGAGTGAAAGAAATGATTAGAAACTATTTCCTGCTTCCTTATGATGTTTCCCTTTAGCAATTTTTGACTCTTCCCTTTACTTTATCAATGACATTAAGGTCAAAATAATATTCCCAAGGTACAGATATGACCATGTCATGCTCCTCAAAAATCTTTGAAGATCCTCTTTATTCTAGTATAAAAGTCAATCACCTTAGATTGGTCTGTAGGGACTCCCATACTTTGTCTCCAACTCCCCTTTCTCTACCTGTCTCATTCTTCTCTTTCATGATCTTTACATTCCAGTCAAAGTGAATTGCTCTCTGTCTTCACATTTGCACAGGTCATTCTTGGTGCTTACATTGTACTCTCTTTTTATCTGCATAATTTGGAATCTTCTTCCTTCTGGCATCAGTTGAGGTGCCTTTTTCTCCATAAAACCTTCCCTATTCCTCCAGTTGAAAGTGTTCTCTCCTCAAAGTTTCCTAGACCATTTTGTCTGTATTTCTAGGTTGTCTTCTTCAAACTCTACCTTGTCTTATACCAATCTCTTCACTTGTCCTATATCCCATAATAGAATGTGGACTCCTTTAGGGTGGTAGATGTACGAATGTGTGTCTGTATGTGTGTGTCTGTATCCCCAATAACTGGCATGGTATTCCATACATAGCAGGTGCTTAATAAATGTTGCCATTGTTTTTATTGTTCCTTCTATCCCATCAAACTCTTTAGTAAGTCACAGTAGAGAACTTGAGCTTAAACCAATTTGAAAGAAAGAGGAGATATGGTCTGATTGAAAGGAGATCTAGGCACTTTAGTGAACAACAACCTGAATATAAGTCATAAGGGTGATGTATCCATCATAAAAATTAGTATATTCTTAGGATGTATTAACCAGTGTAATATCTAGCAGTAAGGAGATTCATAGATTTAGAGTTAGAAAAGGGATGTTAGAGGAAATAAATTCTAGTCCCCTCATTTTACTGACAAGAAAACTAAGCATAGAACATTGGAGTGATATGCTCAAGGTCACACAATTAGAAAAGATGGGAGCTGCCTTTTTAATCCACTTTTTTTTTCTTTCTGGCTCCAGATTCATTGCTTTATCCACCATGCGAGACCCTTAGAGAACATCAAGGATATATTGTGCAAAACAAAGCCAGTATGACCAAAATTAAAAGGAAAGTGGAAAATTGGGAACACATTTTTACAACCAGTGTCTCTGATAAAGGCCTCATTTCTAAAATATATGAAGAATTGAGTCAAATTTATAAGAATACAAGCCATTTCCCAATTGATAAATGATCAAAGGATAGGAACAGGCAGTTTTCAGAAGATGAAATTAAAGATATCTACAAGCATATGAAAAAATGTTCCAAATCACTAGTGATTAGAGAAATGCAAATCAAAACAACTCTGAGGTACCACATCTAGTGTTGTATCCCAAAGAGATCAGAGAAGTGGGAAGAGGACCCATATGTACAAAAATATTTATAGCAGCTCTTTTAGTGGTGGCAAAAAATTGGAAAACAAGGGGATGCCCATCAATTGGAGCACGGCTGAACAAGTTGTGGTATATGAATGTAATGGAATACTACTGTGCTACAAGAAATGAGGAGCAGACAGACTTCACAATAACCTGGAGAGACTTATATAAACTGATGCTGAGTGAGAAAAGCAGCACCAGGAGAAATTTGAGCACAATCACAGACATAATATATGTGTGATGACTGACTTCAATAGACTGGACTCCTCTTAGAAATATAAGATTATAGGACAATTCCAAAAGACTCATGATTGAAAGAGATATCCACATCCAGGGAAGGAGATGCAGAGTCTGAATGCAGATTGAAACAAACTACTTGCTCTGTTTCTTTTTCTTGTTTTGTTTTGTTTCCTTTTTCCCACTGATCATTCCATCAGTTACAATCCTTCTTTACAACCTGACTAATGATTAATGGGAACATATTTGTAGATCCTTTATCCGAGTGCATGCCATCATGATGTGGGGGGAGGGAGGATGAGAAAATCTGAAACTCAGGGGGATGTGAAACTGAATGTTGTAAACCAAAAGTAAATAAACCAATAAAAAGGAATATATTGTGCAGTTCTAGCTGCCACATTTTAGGAATAATAAAGAGAAGCTGGAAAATGACCAGGGGAGAGGATCATTAGGTCATGATGTGTAAGGAGATCATTTGGGAGGAGAATAAGTGAAGAGCATACTATTATCTGTAAGGTTACCACATGAAAGAGGGCTGAGATATGTCCTGCTTGGCCCCAGAGTACATAGAACTAGGAGCCATGGGAAGAAATTGCAAAGAGGCACATTTGTCTTGGTATATATGTATATAGATATAGATATAGATATAGATAGATATAGATATATAGATATATATTCACAAGTGCATATATATGTACATATACGTACATAGTGCATATATATGTACCCATTATTTTACTGGCATAGTGGATTCCTGGGATCATAAACTGCAACCTGAAATGAAAAATTGTCTTAGAGGATTTAAGGGAGGGTTTAAGGAGAACCCTTTCTGTCCAAAGCCTTTCCTGATCCCCCAATGACAAGTGCCCTCCCTCTCAGGTTAGTATATTCATATTACATCATATATATTTATAATTTTTTCTCTTAACATTTATTGTGTATCTACTTTTATATTCTTTATATACTCTTCTTATTATCTTCTTATTGTAATTCTTACATATATATGTATATATATGCTCTTCTTATATACTCTATTTATATACTCTTCTTATAATGAAATATACTTAAGGGTACAGATTATTCTATTCTTTATATTTGTGTACCAAATGCTTAGCACAGTGTCTGATTCTTAGTAATATCATGTTTAATCAATGTTTGATGATTGATTATTTGGCATAAAACAGTATCACCTAATATGAACATTATTCAAAAGTGGAATAGGTTACTTTGGAAGGGAGGGAATTTTCCCATCTAGACAAGGATGTGCTAGAGACAGGTCAAACTGTGTCAAAGAGCTAGTTGTTAAATTTTAGCCTGGGCATATACACTTCATAATTTGACAAATGAATGATTTATTATTTTTTTGGTTGTCTAGATTTTAGAAAGCAATTGGGAAAATAATAATAATACAGATTAATCATAAAAATATATTCTGTATTCTCAGAGATTTGGTTGCTAACCATATTACCAGCAACACTCTTGCACCCAGAGGACTTCAAGAACAATTTGAATCACTAATTATGAGGTACACCATGGCAGGAATTTTTGTCCATAAGCTGGTTTAACTAAACGCTTCTGAAAGCCCCCTTCAATTCTGAGATTCTGTGACTGGGGAGCTGAAAATGAATAGAGGAAGATAAGGACCCAAGAATCAATGAGAGAACTAGAATGGAACAGATTTGGGGAAGGGAAGATAACCTTATGGGATGAGAGATTTAAAAAAAAATGTGAGATGAAATCTAGCTTAGAAAAAGAACCCAAAGCCTCGGGGCTTATCCCAAATAGACTTTTAAAAAGCAGATGAAATCCCAAAACAAGTCCCTGAGATGAAGAAAGCAAAATAATAAATCAAATGCCAACTTGTGGAAATGCCATTTGTGCATTAATTAAATAGGACTATCTTGGACAATATGCTGTAGCCCTCCTCCATGTCAGCAAAAGCCCATAGCCTCAATAGAGAGACCCTCAGACGTGTAGCAGTGTGGGAGATTTGGCAGAAAGAAATTGGCCAGACTAATCGAAAGGCACTTAAGGAAATGTGAAAACGGAAGACTGTCTGGAGACAGCACTGGAACCCAGAGATTTGGCAGATTCAGAGGAAAGGATATAATTACATACGTACAAACTTAAGCGTCTCTCTTTGGGATAGACTTAGTAGTATAAAGGCTAAGTGCTTGATATTTTTCCCTGTTTCTTGGACAAAAGGTTTATATTTAAATATAGAAAACACACTTTATAATTCTGGCATCCAAAGTACATTGTAAAGAATACTCTAGGATGTGTGTGTGTGTGTGTATGTGTGTGTGTGTATGTGTGTGTGTATGCATGTGTGTGTGTAAACACACATACTTATGTATTTATATACACATAAACATTCAGAGTCATATGCATATTCATATATGTATAATATACGTGTGTATATAAATATATATTTCACTGGCATATGGAACTCCCAGAATTCTCTCTTCCAAAGAAAATCTCTGCCTTCTCTGAAATTTTGAGGATTAGATCATTTTCTAAGGGTACTGAAAGTTAAATAATTTGTGCAATGTCTTAGAGTCTGTACGCAATCTAGCTGAGAAGAATTCTGGACACAGAGAATAGCATGAATCAATAGGCAGAGAAATGAACAAAACAGAAAAAAGTATCTCTTCTGAGCAAGGCTAGATTTAAGAGGAATGAGACAACGGAGAGAGGCAGACAGAAGAGTCTGGTCAGACAAGCATTTCATACTTAAAGTGTTTGTGTATGTACGTATGCATGTATGTGTGTGTATGAATGAATAGTCCACTTTGGTTGCAACATTCAATACGTGAAGGGAAAATGGCAATATAAGCATAGAGTGGTGGGGCGAGGCTGAAGCTAGGTCTTGGAGGGCCTTGAAGACCAGAATCTATTTGGATGGTAACTAAACAAACATTCATTCTGAGTACCCACATATTTTTCAAACCTGACCCTCATTCTAATACTCGCACCCAAACTCCTGGAATCTAAGGAGATTAGATATTCTTCAGTAGGAAATAGAATGATATTGAGGGCTTTGTGCAATAGAGTGTTATGATTTAAACTTCCCATTAGAAGATTAACAAGCCTGTGGAATGCATAGGGAGTGAATAGAGAATTCAAGTGTGAGATCAAGAGGTGCATAAAGGTAATGTGAGTTAGAGGTAGGAAGTAAATCTAGGTCTTCTAGACTTTAAAGGTAATTGTCTTAATTTTCTATATTATATTTCTCCCCTAAAGGGACTAATTAGGAAAATAAATTTCCATTTTTAAAAACTGTATTTACTTTTAGTTTATAACATTCACTTCCACAAGTTTTTGAGATCCAAAATTTCACCCCTTTCTCTCCTCCCCTCCCCATGGTGGCATACAATCCAATATAGGTTGTACAGTATACCTTCACATTAAACATTAGTCAAGTTGTAAGGAAGAATTATAACCAATTGGATGAATAACAGGGAAGAAGGAAGAAAACAAAACAAAACAAAATGAAAAAGAGACAGAGTAAGTAGTTTGCTTCATTTTACGTACACACTCTCTAATTCTTTCCCTGGATCTGGATAGCCTTTTCCATCATGAGTCCTTTGGAGCTATCTTCTAACCTTGTATTGCTGAGAAGAGCCCAGTCTATCAAAGTTAGTCATCATAGATATGATGTTTCTGTAATTGTGTACAAAGTTCTCCTAATTCTGCTCCCCTCACTCAGCATCAGTTTATATAAAAGTCTACCCAGGTTATTATGAAGTTTGTCTGCTCCTCATTTCTTATACCACAATAGTATTCCATTATATTCATATACCACAACTTGTTTAGCCATTCCCCAATTGATGGGCATCCCCTTGATTTCCAATTCCTAGTCACCGCAAAAAGAGCTGCAATAGATATTTTTGTACGTATGAGTCCTTTTCCCATTTGTATGATCCCTTTGGGATACAGCCCTAGAAGTGGTATTACTTGGTCAAAGGATAATATCTGATACTTAGGAGTATAGGCCTTATTCAACAGACAATGAGAAGTCACTGAAGATTAGATTTTGGCATGGGAGTAATAGGGTAAAGTTTTTCAATGGAAGATAAAGGGGGTAATGGAAAAAGTACATGAGATTAATTGGGGTGAGAAGAGAATTGAGGTGTGGAATTATGACTGCGTAGAGGTGATAGTTGAAGGCATGGATGTGGATAGAACCAACAAGAATCTATTTAAAAAGAAGAGATGATGATTTAATATAGAGGGGATCTGCCGTGATTAAGAATGCAAAAGAAGCTTGTAAAGGAGAGAAAAATAAAGAGAGGTCAAAGAAATAGGAGAAGAACAAAGAAGCATCTCAAAACCAAAGTGAGGAGAACTAAGGATCAATGAAATTCTAAAGAGTAAGGTGCTACAGAGGGGTCAAAGATGTTGATGACTGAGGAAAAAGGCAATGATTGGTGGTTCAGAAGTCAGAGCCAACATTTTCTTAAGAAACTTCAACAGATCTATGTAGGGGGAGACAAATAACAGGAACTGAAAGACTTGGGAGAGAAGATGGCAGATTAGGCACTACTACTCAGACGAAATCTCAATATGTTCCCCTCCAAACAACTTTAAAATAATGCCTCAAATCAAATTTTGGAGAAGAGCCAACAAAAAAAATAAGATAAAAAAATTTTCAAGTCTAAGAAAACTTAAGAGGTCAACAGGAGAAGTCGGTTACACTGGGGTAGAGGCCTATCCAGAACCAAAACAGGCAGTGGTGGCAACAACAGCCATAATAGCAGCAGCAGCAGCAGCAGTAGGTTTTGGAATTTTTGGCCCAGAGATAGTAAGAAGGTTGAATAACTGACTAGAAAGAAATTACAGGGGGTCCTTTGGTGATATTGGATACAAGTGGCACTGACTGTCAACTCTATTGCCTATATAGAGTTTTAAGTGGCAGAAGAGAAGTGTTGTAGGTCAGTTATAGGGGACCAGGGATCATGGTTATAGTTCCAAGGCAAAGGAGCACTAGCACTTGCAACTACAGTGTTTTAGGGGATGTTCCTTGGTAAAGACCAGAATGTAGACAAAGAGAACAGAGACCATACCTCTCCCAGGAATATATAATCTTAATAGTACCAAAACTTGCAGATCCTCTAAACTAGCAGTGAAAATAAAAGCATGGAAACTCCTAAAACTTGTGGGAGAGTAAGAGTCCACCTCCAGATGACTAGAGACCAATATTAACATAAAGTTCAAAATAAAGAAATAAGCTGGAAAAGATGAGTAAACAATAACAAAGGAAATTGACCACAAAAAAGTACTATGGTGGCAGAGAAGACCAAGACAAAAATATCAGAAGATGACAATATGAAAAGAGCTACAAACAAAATTTCAAAGAAAAATATTGATTAAACCCAAGCCCAACAAGAAATCTTGGGATAGTTAAATAAAGAGATAAGAGTGGTACAGGGGAAAATAGAGAAAGAAATTAGAGTGATGCAAGAAAATTATGAGTGAAGTATTAATAGCTTGATAAAAGAGACACAAAAATACAGAAGAGTGTACCACTTAAACAACAACAAGAAAAACAGCAGCAGCAGATTTGACCAAAAGCTAAAAAAGACACAAAAATTCACTGAAGAAAAGAACTCCTTAAAAAGCAGAGTAGATCAAATGGAAAAAAAAAAGGTACAAAATCTCACTGAAAAAATAATAAAACAAAATCAAAAGAATGAAAACAAATAGAAGAAAATGTGAACATCAGAATAAAAACAATTGAACTAGAAAATAAATTTAAGAGATATAATTTAAGAATTATTGGACTACCTGGAAGCCATGATCAAAAAGAGAACCTAGACATCATATTTCAATGAATTACCAAGGAAAACTACCCAGATATGTTAGATCCAGAGGGTGAAATATAAATGGAAAGAATTCACTGATTACCACCTGGAAGAGGTCCAAAAATGTAAACTCCCAGGATGGCCAAATTCTAGAGCTCCCAGGTCAAAAAGAACATGCTTTCAGCATCCAGAAAAAAAAAAAAGCAATCAAATATCATAGGGTCACAGTTAGGATCACACAAGTTTAATATCTTCTATGTTAAAAGAGTGGAATGATTAGAATATGGCATTTTGGAAGATAAAGGAGTTAGGGATATGACCAAGAATATCCTACCCAGCAAAACTGAGGTTTATTCTTCAGGGAAAAATAGACATTTAATAAAATAGAGGAATTTCAAGCATTCCTGATGAAAAGACCAGAGGTGAATAGAAAATTTGACATTTAAACAAGACTCAAGAGAAATATAAAAAGGTAAACATGAAAGGGAAATCATAAGGAATTCAATATGGTTAAAATGTATAGATTCTTATATGGTAAGATAATATTATAACTCCTAAGAATTTTGTTTTCAATATTGGGGCAATAAGAGGTAGTATACATAGAGTACATGGTTCTAATTGACTATGATGCAATGATTTGAAAAGAAATAAGGCACTGGAAAGACAGATTCACTGGGAGAGGGAGAAAGAGAGAGAAAAAATATGAGAAGTTATATCACATAAAGAGACACAAAAAAGAGTTTTTACAATGGGGGGGCTGATAGAGGTCACACAATGCTTGAACCTTTCTTACTTGAAACCTTGGAACTGACTTGAAGAAGTTATAATATACATATTAAGTTGGGTATAGAATTCTATCTCACTCTAGATAAAACGAGAAAGGGAAGGGGGAAAGGAAGGGAGGAGGCTGATAGAAAGGATAATTGATTAAGGGAGGCAGTGGTCAGAAGCAAAACAGACTTTCAAAAAGGGGCAGACTAAAAAGAGAGAGTAGGATAAACAGAGAAAAAACCAGGATCAAGAGAAATATACAATTATAAATCATAACTGTGAATGTGAATAGAATAATCTTGCCCATAAAATGGAAGCAGAGCTGAATGGATTAAAAATCAGAATCCAATGACATGTTGTTTATAAGAAACTCACTTGAAAAAGAGATATGCACATGGAGTAAAAATAAAGGGCTGGAGGAGAATTTCTTATGCTTCAAGTGAGGTTAAAAAAACAAACAAGGTTAGCAATCATGATCTCAGACAAAGCAAAAGCAAAAATAGCTCGAAATAAAAGATATAAGGAAGAAACCTATGCCTTTCTAAAAGGTACCATAGAAAATGAGGCAATATTAATAGTAAACATATATACACCAAATGGGTATAGTACCCAAATTCTTAAAGGAAAATGAAAAGAATTACAGGAGGAAACAGACAATAAAGCCTTAGTAATGGGGAACTGCAAATTTCCCCTCTCAAATCTAGATAAGTCGAACTATAAAATAAACAAGAAAGAAGTTAAGAAAATGAAAATAATTTTTTAAAAATTTAGATGTTATAGCCTTCTGGAGAAAATGGAATAGAAATAGAAAGAAGTATACATTTTATTTTCTGTGCACGTGGCACCTACAAAAAAATTGACCATATATTAGGGAATGTACATCTCACAACCAAATTTTAAAAAGCGGAACTATTAAATGCACCCTTTTCAGACCATAATTCATTTAAAATTGTATTCAATAATGATCTATGGAAAAGTAGATTAAAATCATTTGGCAAACAAATAATCTAATCCTAAAAAATGAGTCAATGAACAAATCTAGAAACAATTAATAATTTCATTGAAGAGAATGAATATAATGAGACCATGTACCAAAATTTATGGGATGAAACCTATGCAGAACTTAGGAGAAATTTTATGTCTTGAAATGTTTATATCAATAAAAGAGAAAGAGCAAATCACTGAATTAGGCATTAAATTACAAATAATAAACAGATATGAGCAGATATTGTATATTTGGTGCTCTCCAGTATTAGGCTACTTTATGCTAAAAAAAACCAAAAAAACCAAAAACCATCACTTCATATCTTGCTACAAATGTTTAAGCTAGCTAATTTCTCTGCAATTAGTTGATGCTGCTGGTGCCATATATATGACAATTAATGCCATTTTGTAAGCTTATCCTGGTAATTTTACAATTATATTAATTTGTTTAGCTTCATTGAAATTCATTGAAATTAATTTTACTACATTTTCACTTTTAAAAGTGTTCAAAGGAAACCATGCCAATTGACACTTGCCTTTCCTCAAAGCACAACACTTGGTCTGCACGATTCATAAAAGTAAGAAGCCTTCTAGATCATTCAATTTTACTTCCTTTCTTTGCCAATGAGGAAACTGAGACCCAGAGATATGAAGGGACTTTCTTGTGATCACAGAGCTAGTAAAACTAGAATTTGAACAGAAACACAGTGACTCTATCCTGTCTTCCTTCTACACAGAACACTGTCAATCTAAAATAGTTCCAGGCAGATGATGTTTTTTCCCCATTCTTTAAAATATCACTTGAAAAATATCTCCCAAGTGTCTAAGCTATACAATTTCTTATAAATTACTTGATTCTGGAAATTTAATCAAGGGCTATTTTCATGGTAGACTTGCTATCTCTGTCATAGTCTGACGGACTGAGATGTTATCATGGCTAGAGTAATAATTTCAGTTTTTTTTATGCACAAACCATGTACGCGGAAAGCAGTAGAAACACATCTCTCTCATCACCTCCTTGCTCCACCTCTTTACCCTAAAGAGAGATCTCAGACAATTCTGATGATGAAGAAAGTGGTTAGAAGGGATTTGAAAAGAGCCAGCCTTGGTCAAGGGGAGAACTCATCCTCTGGGAACTTTACCTTTTAACTAATTCTTCTTGTTCCCCTAGGTGCCAAACTCCATCATATCTTCTTTATGAAAAGACTGAAAGCATTTCCAATACCCTCTAAATTCAACTGTGGGCTAAAGCCCCAGGGTTCCTGACCTATTTAGTGGTCTAATTATGGCCTTATAATCATTGTGTTCTTTCTGAACTATCCCCTCTCTCCAATGTTGTTTCTAGGGCCTCCTTTATAGTGACAGTTCAATAAGCAACACTGCCCCCCCCCCCCCAAAAAAATCTCTAAATGGAACAGGGAGTATTTTCACTTCAAGCCCTAGGCATTATTTCTATTGCATATTTGAGCCCTACAATGGGCTGCCTTTTTTAGGAGAATAGGGAGAGCAGGAACCTAATCAGAGCGTATAAAAAAGAAAGATTTTGTGGTATCTCTCACCATGTAGATAAGACCATGGGGCTGTGTAAATTAATAGCAAAGAAGCAACACTTGTGAGACTTGGAGTAGTTTAACAAACTAATAAGACCAATGAGGCTGTTCACATCCCATTTCTGACATCTGACTTCATTTTTCCTATCATTATTCATTTCCCAGAAGGCCATGAAGGGGTTGGACTTCAACATTTTGGGGCCTTAATTTACACATTAATCTGGGGCTTATTTCAGGCTAATAAAGTCATCTAACTTTCAGAGAATAAAAATGACCATGAAACATTTGGTAAATACTTAGTATTATATAATAATGCTGTCAAAGAGACTTGCAATTCATCTGAAATGGGATGCAGACGAGTCCAAACTTCTCCTGAGATATTTTTACCCTGCCTATCTGTCCAAGAAATTTCAAAGGGAGCCACATGGAGCAACAGTCCCCAAGTCAATTTGCTTATAGATAAGTCTTGTAGATTCAAAAGCAGATTTGTCTACTCATCACTTGCCTTGAGGGAGGCATTCCCATCTGGCACAGTCTTGATGCCAGCTTGATTCTAGATCTTATGACCTCTGAAGTGTTCAACAGTACAGAAATTCCCATTGCAATTATAAATAAACATAACAATGAAGAACAATGTTTTCAAATGTAATCTCCCCTAGATTATTGCAATAGTTACTTCATGGCCTTTGGTCTTCTCACTCTCATCCATATTCCCCACAGCTACCAGAATGATGGCCCTAAAGCAAATGTCTTCCCCTACTCAATAAACTTCAGTGGCTCCCTATTATTTGTAGAATCAGATATAAACTGCTTTCCCGGCATTTAAAGTTGTTCACAATCTGGCCTCTTCCTACCTTTCTAGTCATCCTACATATGACTTCCACAAATGCCAGTCATAGTGGCCTCCTTGCTGTTCCACACAAAAAGTACTCCATAACCCAACCCCAAGAATTTTCACTGGCCATCTCCCATACTTGGAATGACAATGTGAAGCACATCTCTTCTATGTTTACCATCTCAACTTTCATTTCATTTCTTTTTTTTAAAATTTTTTTTTATTTACTTATTTACTTTTAATTCATAAGATTCAGTTCCACAATCACTTGAGTTTCAGATTTTCTCTCCTCCCTTCCCTTCCCCCCCCATGGTGGCGTGCAATCATGTATAGGATCTGCAAATACTTTCACATTGTACAATAGTTTGGTCATATAGAAGGGTTGTAACCAATGAGTGATCCCTGGGAAAAGAAAAAAAAAAAAAAGCAAAACCAGACATGAAAGAGAACGATAGCGTGTT
>CM053581.1:559568904-559586115 GCA_028627135.1 Pseudochirops cupreus | reverse complement strand
TCTCCAGCTTGCTCAAAAATCTGCTCTATACTTAAGGTCTGCCCTCACTGGGGCCCTCAGTAATGCCTCCATTTCATTTGTCTAATAACCATATTGTTGAATAGAAAAAGCTGCAAAATCATTTTTTTAATCCAGCATGAAAACAAAACATTGATATTTCCATGTAGAAAATCAGGAAAAAGAAAAAAAATGTCAGGAAGTTATAAATTCAAATCTCAGTTCTCTGAACTATGAAGCTTCCTGCCTGGGGCTTTGGGGCATTCACCAATCAACCTCGCTGATTTTGACTCTCCATTATTGGCAAAGAAATAGCCAGAGGGAAGGACTTCCTCCATTCTCCCCAGCCACCCACTACGTTCTCCATGGTTTCCAAGGCAGCATCCCTATTAAGGAGAATGGACTCACCACCCACAAAAGTTACATTTTCATTATTATTTCCATCCCCAGGCAACAAGCAGCTGCAAATCCCCTCAGCTTACTCATTTTTTTTTAAACATTCACAGGCATCATTACATATGAGGCCAGACAGCCAAGTAGCCTTCAAAGGATACTGGGATAATGTGCTCTATGGTTCACACCCCATCCAACCTCTGACCACTGCTGCTTAGAGACAGTGATACCAGTGAAAATGTATTCCCCTTCTAAAGACAATCATCAAATATTGGAGTTAGATTTTAAAGATCACTGAGTCCACCTCCTCAATTTGCAGACAAAGAAAATAAGGACCAGACACAAGAAGTAACTTTTCTAAGCTTCCATAAAATTTTGTGGCAGAACTGGTCTCTTCATTTCAAAACTCACACTTTCCTCATTCTTCTGGGTAGCATATTTGCATTTTAACAATGAGCTCCTCTAGAATGGCCCAAAGGCTAGGAATTACAGGTGCCATAATTAGACAGTCAATGAACATTTATTACTTACTATTTGCCAGACACTGTGCTAAACGCTTAGGAAACAAAGAAAGGCACCAGCTCAGTGTCTGCTTCCGAGGAGTTCATATTCTAATGGTGAAGACAACATGCAGAAAATATTCAGGCAAGATATATACAGAGTGGATGATGGATGATCTCAGAGAGAAAGCACTCACCTTGGGGGAGAGGGAGAGACCAGGATAGGCCTCTTGAAAAAGGTAGAATTTGAGCTGAAATTTGAAAGAAGTCAGGAGGGCCAGTATTCCAGACATGCAAGGCATTCTGACATCCAGGGACTCCAGGCATGGAGACAGGAGATGGAGTATCTGGATGAGAAGAAGCAAGAAGGCAGGTGTCACTGAATAGCATAGTATAAGGAGGGGCATAAAGTGGTAATAATGGATCAGACAAAAGATTTTATATTTGATCCTGGAGGTAATAAAGAACCATGGACATTTACTAAGTAGAGACCAGGGGTGAAACATGATTGGACTTTAGGAAATCACTTTGGCAGGTTAGCGGAGGATGGACCAGAATGTAAAGAGGTTGGAGGCAGGGAGAGAAATTAGAAGGCTAGTGCAATAGCTAGGCATGAGGTTATGAAGGCCTGTACGAAAGGGGCTCACAGAGAAGATATAAAGGTAGGAAGAGCAACCCTTAGCAGTGTTACCTAGACCTAGAGAGGAGAGAGTAAGAAGGAGGACAGTGATTAATAGTGTCAAGTCCTGCAGAGGATGAGGTTTGAGAAAAGGACTTTCAATTCGGAATTTATGAAAGAATTGATGACTTTGGAGAAAGTATTGTTGATTGAATGATGAGATTATGCCCAGCATTTAAAAGAGAGGGAAAGGAGAGGAAGTAAAAGCACGTATTGTAGACTGCTTTGTCAAGGAGTCTAGCTCTGAAAGGGAGGGAATTCCGGTAAGGAAGTAGAACAGAAGTGATCTAGAAAGAGGCACATTAGATCCAATAAAAAGGACTTAAGACAAGGACGTGGAGGGTAGATTCTGGCACCAAATATGTGACCTCGGGGGAACACTTAGCGCTTATCCTCTCTTCAGTTGTTTCATATTTCTAAAAGGAACAAGAATACACCATCTCTATACTTTACAGAGGTATTGCAAGCACACAGAGAACAAAAGGGGTCTGACAGGGTCTTCAAAACTAATATGACACCCAGTACATATACATTAACATTTATACTTGCATATATTTATTACCTTGTACAAATCTGAATATATTTTTAGTTCAATTATATACATAGAACCTTTATAACATAGCCCACATGTTCAAGTACCACCAACAGCTATCCAATGCTTAGTAGGCCAAGGTCAGGCTTCTCATCCTTGAAGACAAGACCCTCCAAGATATAGATGAAGCTTCTCATGCACTCTGCAGTTTATTAAATGATTTACAAACCACAGGGAGGCAGCACTGGGGTAGTGGATAGAGGGTTGGATTTGGTGTCAGGATGGCCTGGTTTCAAGAATGTCCTTTAGTAGATATTAAGTGATTCTTGGAAAGTCACTGAACTTCTCTATCCTCCAGGGAACAAACTGGCCAATTTTCACAAGTATGGATTAGCATTGTTTGAAGTAGTTTTCTCATAGGAAGCTCCTAATACCATTAATCCATCCATTAATAAATTCACTAATGGAATTTATTAAATATCTACAATTACCAAGGCCTTCAACTAGGTGTTAAGAGATGCAAACACAAAAGCTTGTAACATATTTCACTTAGGATCACAGCTTTAGAGGTAGAAGAGGCCTTAGAACAAAAGAATTCTGGGAAATGTTTAAACAAAGGCTCCTGAAAAAGACATACCTTTAAATTTAATCTGAATTATTAACATTTTCTTTACCACTTTCATAATAATTAAGGAAATAAGAAATCAAGTCCTGATTAATTAATTAATCAACCTTTGCTGATTTTGGCAGTATAAATGCTCACTCTGAAACTTTAATGATTTGCTAATATGAGCTCAGTTTAGAATATTCTTCCTTTAAAGGTCATTTAGACCAACTGCCTCATTTTACAGATGATGAAACTGAGGCCCACAGATATACAATGATTTAACCAAGGGCAAACAGTCAGGGTAAGTAGGAGACAGGATCTAGACCCAGGTCTTATAGTTCCACAGTTCTACTCTTTCTAATATATATATTGCCTCTATCATATATTTTTCATATTTTTTCTAGTTAATTTATGTCTTTGCAATAGGCTTATTTACTCCTCAGGGTCAAGTACCTTGTTTGGTGATTAAGTCTTACTGGAGATCCTTTTTAATCTAACTCTTCTGGGGGGCTTCCAGGAGCTGAAATGCTGACCCAAGTATTAGTAGTTTTATTATATTGTGATTTGCCTTATCTGGAGACACTCCAGCCAAATGTCAGATCTTCTAATTAACCTTAATGCAATCCTATGTTCTTTCACTAGTTTCTTCCCCTGTGTGAACTCCAAGCATTTCCAGGAAAGAAGAGAGTGCTTAGCCTCTGTCTGCCCATCCATCATCATTAGAACAGGTGAAGTAAAAATGTCCAGCCTGTGCTAAATTTGATCCCAGTGTGACTTCAGGCTGAGAAGTTGTTGGTCACTAGAGTTCCACTGCATTAGCGCCATCAAATACACTTCATTAGGAGATATGCTTACCTTCCTTTGAGCTCTGCCCCTGTGGAAGAAGAGCTGCTGGATATTATGTGCCATTTAACCTCTTCCTCCACATTGAGGTGCCATGACCAAAACTTTTTTCTCAGAATTTAGGGATCAAAGCCCCCTGTCAAAGTAGGGGATCTTTGACTGGAGCTTTCATAGGGAAGGGAAGCCAAGTACCTTTGCCAGCTTGTAGTACAGATGAGCAGGGAGGTAGGGAAGTTATGAGGATATCTCTTTGCCATGATGTCAGATGCAGGATGACAGGGTTTCAATAGACACATTTCTTCACAATAGTGCTGCAGCTCTGCATCTGCCTGCTTGGGAATGTTAGCATCTGGCAAAAAAAAAAAAACTGCCCTGAGGTTTACCAACAGACCCTAAGAAGTCATTCAGTCAGAGGCTTGAGGTGAAAAGAAATGATACACACTTAACCATTTCTGGATGCATCCATTTGCAAGTGATAGAATTATTATCTTCTATCCCTGTCCCTGCGACCTCAGGTCTCACGCAATTTTCCATAACTTTGGTCTGCTTCCCTTGCTTCTCCCTAAAAAATAAAGACACTGATTAGCAAATTGAAAGCTTGATTTTTCTATCTGATAGTTTAATTTCTACTCCACTGGAACAGCAACATAGTAATTTTAGAGTATGATCTTGGGCAGTCTACTTAATTCTCTTGATCTCAGTTTCCCCATCTGTAAAATATGAGGTTGGACACATGATTGTTTAGCTCAATTCCAACTTTAAATGCTATGATACCGATTGGGGGGATTAAAAAATAAACATAATTATAGGGAATCTATGCCATTTCAAATTGGGATTCTCAGGTAATAAGAAAATAAACTTAGCACAATTGTTTATATGATGGAATTTCAGAGGGCATTTATTCACTGGGGTCAAGACTGAAATGGATTTCACTTGCCAAGCTGTACTGGCATCAATAGGATTCTGATAACTGCATTTTTCTTAAGAGGCCTAAGGTTTTTCTTGAAAAGGGCAATTATAGCGATCCAATGTTTAACAAAAGTCATGTTTCTTGAGGTATGAAGAGGGGTGATTACTCTAGTAACCAATCAAAAGAGAAAGGTATAGGTAGATTGAACCTTCTGAAACAAGTCAGTGGAAAAGTGGTAAATCTAGAGGAAAGCCCCACATTGCCCATAAAGAGTTCAAGGTTGAACTAATGGAATGTTCCTGATCCAATAGGATTTGGTCTCTGAGGAGTTGTCTCCACAGGTCTTACTGTCTCTACCATATTTTTCTTGGTGTAAACTAGGATATGGTTTCCCAATATTTCAGAAAATAATCACAGACTTTTCAGCACAATTATGCAAGCCAAACTTTCTAATGATTTCAACAAAGTACTCACACTGAAGTTTTATGGGATCATGATATTTAAACACAGAAGGGAACTTCAAAGTCAACTGGTTCAACTTCCAATACCATTTCTTTTCGAATGGGAAAACTGAGACTCCCAAATGTGAAGTGGCTTACTTAAGGTTGAAAGTCTGTGCAGAGAACAAGCCAGAATTTAAATCCAGTTTACTAACTCTAAATCGTGATCTTTCCAAGATCAATTCCTAGTAACAGATCATCAGGGTTTTGAGTCAGGGCACAGACACAGAGGACTACCCTCATTGACTGCACTCTGCATGACTTATGTCATAGTCATTCACAAGTTGTTGTTTCTCCCTCATACTCTAAGAGGACCATGACACCAGGGAGGTGATGTCATGACTTATAAGCGAATTGGATTCTCCTCCAGAATCATCTCCAGGAGTCCTGGAGATGGCCCCTCATAGTCCTTTGGAAGTATATGTGGAGGAATAAATCACCTTATCCTAGTGAATGTATATCCATGGCGAAAGTATACTCTACAGCTTCTTCCCCTTTCCCTTCAGGTGAAATGGGCCCAAGTATAGTTATAGCTCTATTTATCCCCAAACCAATGACCACTTCTTAGGAAGATATTCATTTGCCATCTTGGAAGAAATTCCAACATTGTCATACACTAACACAAAGGAGTACTGCTCTGATGGTGATTACAACTTAAAAGGATGCTCCTTGGACAAATGATGGTTGAGTTCTTACCAGGCCTGAGATTCTGTGCCAGAGAAAAATAAAGAAAATGTGATGCTTGCTCTCAAGACTAAAGCTTATTAAGGAACTAGGAGATTAACAGAGGAAATGATGAAAAATAAAGTCAAAATGAAATCACATTTATAGCATCTTTCATTTCATTTTAAGTAATTGGAAACCACTTGTATACATACAGGAGGAGAGTGAATTGAGAAAGAAGGTTAATGTCTATTGTGGACAGTGATTCTGTTATTTTAAAGTCAGAAGTGAGCATGCTTTGATTGACCCTCTATTCCATATGCTTCTCAGTGAATCAATATGGTCACATGCATCATCTTGCTAGAACTGATTTTGCAATTATACAATTAGGTATGTTGATGGCCAAGGAGTCAACCAGTAGGAGGAAAATGATTCACTTGGAGCTCTAGATGGAGAGTTTAACTCTGGGAGAATAAATAAGGTTGTCAACTCTTGTAAGGCAAGGACTGTCTTGCTTCACTTGCCCAAAACAACAGAAACAAATATTTATGAAGTGCCTAACACGAGGCACTACCTTCCTTAGGTTGCAGAGAAATAGAATTTAATAAGACATTGTCTCTGCCTTCAAAGAGCTTACAATCAAGTACTGAAGCTACAGACAAATATCACTGTAGACTATTCAAATATTCCAAATCATATTGGAATATTTGAATCCTATTTATATTTATATATACAAGTATACAAATAAATATAACTTATTATATTTATTTGTAAGCATGTGACTGAAATCTCCCTACATCCCCTTAGCCTTGATGTGTGACACAGGTAATAATTTGCTTTGTAGGAGTGAACAGTGTCTCTTCACCTCCCTAAGTATGATGGGAAATCTGCTCAAATTGACTAAGAGATTAAGTCACATGCTCTGAGACATATAACAAAATAGGGAGAAGGTTGGAATCAGAGATTTGAGCACCTGGCAGCAAAGAGCATAATTGAAGAGATGGATTGCTTAGGGGAGGCAGGGGAAAAGAGATCCTCTGCCTCACCCACCTTCCACCATCAAGATTGGAGGAGAACCTTGTACAATTCAGAAGGTCAGAGAATTTGGACTTTTTACTGATGCCCTAGCCATGTCCCTGAGACTGCGTTGGCTGGCAGCACTGAATGTATCAGGAGACAATGAGAGAATGGACCAAAATTCAAGCCTCTACAAAGGGCATAGCAGGAAAAAAGCAAAACAAAACCATACATCATACCCAAAAGGAATATCTTGGGAACTAAAGCAAGAAGAACTATCAGGAGTTTTGTTATTCCTGTGATACACATGCTAGCTAACTTCAGTGGGGTTTTATCTGGCCTCTATAAGTATTGTGGAAAAGTGTGTCACACTTTATGCCAATGATAGTGTCTTAGTAAATATTTCTTTCTAAAGGTTAATATCTGGTTGACGGATTAGTCCTGATAATTATGGAGGTGAAGTATATCAGTGTGAGCTTGTGAACTACAAATGTTGAATCATTTTTCAGGCATGTTCAACTCTTTCAGACCCCATCTAGGATTTTCTTGGCAAAGATACTGGAAGGGTTTTCCATTTCCTTCTCCAGCTCATTTTACAGATGAGGAAACTGGGGTAAACAGGGTTAAGTGACTTGTCCAGGGTCACACAGCTAGTAAGTATCTGAGACTGGATTTGTAAATCACAAAGATGGAGTCTTCCTGACACTAGGCCTGGTATTCTATCTAGTGTAATACCTGGCTACACAGCTGAAGCCCAAGCAAAGTAAGAAAAAACTACTCCCAACCCTTTAGGGTTATCCCTAGATGCTCAAAGGTCTAGTAATCTTCTTGGTCTGGTGACTCAATGCCAGTGTGAGTGAAGGATGGGAGAGTGTCTCCATCACCTATTTCACTGGTTGGGTTGATATTGATTCTGTGTATGTTTATGAAGGCAAACATCTTTGGACACTTTTAATCTTAAAGATTAATGCTGAAAACTTCCCTAAGACTTTGGGAACACCCTGCATATGTACCTGTTATCTTCCTCCATTAGAATGGAAGCATTTTGCTGGTAGGAACTGTGTCATTCTTTACATTTCTATCCTTAGTGCCTGCCACATAGTAAGCAGAATGAATGTCAATTGATTAGTGAATTTGTGTTATCTATAAATTATCCTTCAATGAGGTAGACTGCAGCCCTTCTATGTTTTCTCATCCAGTACCTCTCTTGTTCTCCAAGTTTATTCTTTTGAACTCTGAAATCTCTGGTCCTGTGAATGGTAGGCTAAGGACTTTGAGCTTTATTCAGTGGCACGTGGGAGCCATTGAAGGTTTTTTTTTTTTAATTATTTGTTCATTTTCTGAGTGTCATGAGTATTTATGTGCACCAGGGAGACATATTTGGCAGAGAGAAGTGGAGAAAGTGGGTAGGAGGCTCTTGTTTAAAGAGTCTAGATGAGAAGTAATGAAGACCCAAACTTGGGTGGTGACAGACCATTGGAGTGCAAAGAATGGCATAGGTGTAACAATATCATGGAGTATTTGTCATAACATGACTACCTCCGCCATGACCCCAACATAACAAGTGTGACTGTAGAGTAATGTGAATAATGGGCCCAGGGAAACCAGGGTCATTACTTTCTAGCTACAACTCTGGCCTTAATGCTCTTTGCCCAGCCTATGGTAAATGATTTGAAGCCGTGATGTACTGATTGCTTTTTTTTCTGCTCCTGAGCCTTAGTTCATGCCCTTTTCAATTTTTTTTTCAAAATTGAAAAAAAAATGTTTCCCTCAACTTAATCTGTCAGTTTTTAAAATCTTAATTTTGTGCTTCAGCTTTTGTTATTATCATTATTAACTATCTCCCGCTCATTCCAGGTGCAAATCCCAGCCTCTGCAGAATGGCTACAGATGTTTGTGTCATTCACTTTGCCAATGTCATATTCCATATGCTCACTTCCATTTCTATTGCATTTTGTGTAACTCTGTCTCAATCTCCCATTAAGTCCCAATTTAAATGTTTTATGTGATATCCCTTGGGTTTTAAACTTCCTGTCAGTTTGAAATGCTTCAGATTTTGGGTTGAAGTTTTTGTCAGTCATTTGTGGCATGGACAGCAAAAGAAGGTGGAAGGAAGGAAGGGAAGAAGGAAGGAAGGAAGTAAGGAAGGAGGGAAGGAAAGAAGGAAGGAAGGAAGGAAGGAAGGAAGGAAAGAAGGAAGGAAGGAAAGAAGGAAGGAAGGAAGGGAAAGAAAAAGGAAGGGATGAGGGGAGGAAGGAAGAAAGAAAGGAAGGATGGAAGGGAGGGAGGAAGGGAGGAAGGAAGGAAGGAAGGAAGGAAGGAAGGAAGAATGGAAAAGAGGGAGAGAGAAAGGGAGGGAGGGAAGGAGGAAGGAGCTGTGTTGCCAACTGGAACTGGCCAGTTGGGTCCCCAGTGGGGCAACTACTACTATTTACAGGTTGTTCTTTGTCCTTTGTTCTTGAAGAGGATCAGGGACATCAGGAAGGTGGTGTCATGAAAGGCAATTGTATTTAAGTGAGAGAAGGCTGTGCAAAGTCACCAGTCTCACTTTCTCCTCCAGAGCCATCTGGGTCCAGGGGCAAGGTACAGATCAGGACCAATGGAGATGCCTGGATACAGTGAGAGGCCTTGACTTTTTAAAGCTAAGGTCTTTTCCAGCTCTCAGTATGTCTGAGGCAATGCCCATTCCAGGCTAGGTAAAAATGAGAGTAAGAATGGCCTCTTCTACCTAGATAAAAGAAATTCAATAATAAAATCAATCTGGGAGGGGAAGACCCTCAAGGTTTCTGGCCAACACTGAAACAACTGCTATTTACACTAACTCTAAGTCATCAGAATCCAAACAATAATCAAGTGGATCTTCAACTAGGACCTATTGTTGGCCAACCAATGAGAGCCAGAGTGATTTGGGTTTAAGACATGGTCCTTAATAAAGAAATCTAACCCATAAACTCCAAGATATCTTGTAAGGTTTCAATGATCAAAATTTATATTCTTTGGACAAAGAACCCACAGGTAAGGGTATGATTCACTACATGGACAGAGGGAGAGGAAGGAGAAGAAAAAGAGGGAGAGATGGAGGAAGGAAGGAAAAATGGAAGGAAGGAAGGGAGGAAGGGAGGGAGGGAGGAAGGATTAATTGTGAACTATGTGTTAAGCACCATGTTAAGTGCTGAGGATACAAATAGAGGAATAAAACAGTCCTTGTTCTCAAGGAACTCACTTTCTAATGAGGGAGACTGTACATGTGAAACCTTCTGGCTGCAAATCAGATGGAAAAGTCCCATGGTCATTAGGGGGCAGTGGCAAAGCAGATGGTAATCATTGTTGTTCATTCTTTTTGAGTTGGATTTAATTCTTCATCACATCATTTGGGATGTTCCCAGAAAAGATACTGGAATGGTGGAATGTTTTGTCATTTGTTTCTCCAGATTGTTAAATAGATGAGGAAAATGAGGAAAACAAGGTTAAGTGACTTGCCCAGGGTCACACAGTTAATAAGTGCCAGATATGAACTCAGGAAGATTATACTCCCTGACTCCTGGCCTGGCATGCTATCTACTATACCACCTAACAGCACATACCTCTTTAATGTCATTTCTGCTGATAAAATCATTTAAAAATTTAATGTTGAACAATTTAAGAATGCCAAGGATTCAGGTGGCAAGAAGACTGTTGTTGTTGGGGTTTTTTTCCTTCTATGCCTCCAATAATTTAAGCTGTTAAGGGCACTTGACATAGCACTGCTATTCCAAAGACTCTTGGGTTCAGGGACATGACTTGCTACCATCAAGGCCTGAATGGAGTTGGTATTCAAGGTGATGGTGATCTGACTTAAACGGAGCACACTACCTACCATCTCTCCATCAGGATGCCTTTCTGGTTCAGCAAGCTTGGCTTCCCTACCTTGAATGTGATAGTCAGATGGCAGTTGATGAAGAAGGCTGACCTGTCTTCCACAGAACTTGATTCCTTGGATAATAATGGTTAAATATGGTCTGAAAAGAAGACCTTGCTGGTATATGGGGGAGTACCACTTTGAGGGCTCCTTGGCATATCCTTCCATTTAGTGATGGTTGGTCACAAGTTATTGCTGGTGGTCCTGACTTAGGCTGGTCTCTTCTCCACAATGAATTTTCCCCCCAAGGATTGTTGTGGGGTCTGAAAAAGAAGCATGCCTGGTGGTTTGCAGGAGATATTGGCCAAGGTGGTAAAGGATGTAGGTGGCTTATTAGAAATTGTTTTTGTAAGAAAAAATATTTTCTGATAATATGTGTTGGGGAAAAAAATTCAAAGATATAAATAAATTGCACCTTTTTTTTAACTTCTGAATAGTCAAAACTTCTATCTATCTATCTATCTTTCTATCTATCTATCATCATCATCCATCTGTTTGTTGCTTTAAATAGTGCCCTCTGGGTTAATTACATTATTTAATATATATCAGTTAAAACTACAAGAATTAAAATTGTATAACCCACTGCAAAGTAACCAGTGTCCTTGTCTGCTCAAATTAAAATGATCATAAGTCAAATAACTAATTCAATCACCCAGATATTTCCAAAGATCTACATTTGACTCCCAATAGATGAGTTTCTGATCAATTACTTCATCATTATCCTTTATTCTTGTTCAAATGCTCTACTGAAGTGAACACAGACAGCATAACCTTCTCTCTCTCTCTCTCTCTCTCTCTCTCTCTTTCTTTCTCTGTCTCTCTGTCTCTCTCTATCTCTCTCTCTCTTTCTGTCTCTCTCTCTTTCTCCCCCTCCCTCCCTCCTTGCCTCCCTCCCTTTCTCCTTCCCTCTCTTCTTTCCTCCTTTCTTCTTGTCTCCTCTCTCTCCCTATCCGTCTATATCTATCTCCTCATGTCTCTTTCTCTATCTCTTTCTATCTTCACACTCTCATTTTTGCAATTCCTTTCTCAATAAAAAAGAGTCTAAAATTTGAATAATTATATTTCTATGTAATCACCAGTCAACAAGCATTTTTATTAAGTATTTTATTTTTATATTATGTATTATAATTTATATTTATATATACTTATATACAATTTTATATTTTACAATTATACATAATAAATATAATTATATATAGTTATATTATATTAAGTATATTTATTTATTAAGTATTTATATACTTATTTATGTCAGACACTCTGATAAGTAGATGAAGAATAAAATAAAGGAAAATTCATACTGTCTGTCCTCAAGCATTCGATTTGGGGAGATGATATGCAAAATCATACAATTTTTACATATTTTCTCTCCCATTTGAATGTGAGCTTCTTCAGGGCTAGAACTCTGATTTAGATAGATAGATAGATAGATAGATAGATAGATAGATGGATAGACAGATAGATAGATTGATAGATAGATATAGATATGATAGATATATATGATACACACACACACACACACACACACACACACATATGATAGAAATGTAGCTTCCATCCCATTTGTGCCATTTATCTAGCACTTTACGGATTACACAAAAGTTTCACAGGCAAGGTGTTATTCTGATCCTAAGGGTCTGAGACATTATATAACTTGTCCAAAATCTTCCATCCAGAAAGTAACTGATTCATATCCTTTAACTTCACTTTTATTGTTTTAAAAACTGTATTTGATGTCAACTTTTGGCATTTACTAGCTGTGGGCTCATACACAATTTGACTTCTCAGAGATATTGTCTACACACACACACACACACACACACACACACACACACACACACACCCCCAAAGGTTAGACACCAACCATAGGGGTGATATAGAAGTTCCTATAGAACTTCCTATAGAAGGTGGAATTTTTTTTTAGTCTGAAAAGAAGCCAGGAAGGCATACATTCTAGGCATGAGCCACAACCAGTAAGAAGGCATGAAGTTGGGGGATTGATTATAATGTGTGAGGAGCAGTAAAAAGACCAGGATTTCTGGGTCTTAAATTATCTGATTGGGAGTAAAGTGTAAAAAGGCTAGAAAGGTAGAAAGGCATCAGGTTGTGAAATAATTTAAAAGTCAAACCCAAATGCTCACTTTGGTAGAAAAATTTTGAAAAACAGAATGATACAGAGAAGATTTATAGGATGTATGAGGATTACATGCACATTTTTAAACCATTCTATATTTCAAAGTAAAAAAGGAAATCAAAGGAAATACACTCATTTAAATTAACTTTTTAAAATTATGAAGAAAAATAATTAAAAATAACGATTAATTGTTATTTATTTATTTATGAGACATAATAAAATTAACTTAGACAAAAGCCCAAAGAGGACTTTTACATGATTGTTGATATTTCCTCTGAAGTTGGAGACTACATGCAAATTTATGAAGCGCGCCGTATTTAAAGTAGAAAGAAAATAAAACACTCTTCTAAATTAGTCATTTAAAATCATGAAGAAAAATAATTTTTAAAATGATTATCAGTTTATTAATTTTATTTATTAAAATTTTATTATTTATTATTTTATTTATTGATTTTAAGAAATAACAAAATTAACTCAGAGAAAAGACCAAAGAGGATTTTTTACCTGATTGTTGATACTTCTTCCAAAATTAGAGATCACAATGAATATATATACCTAATGCTATGGTTTTTGCTTGCTTTATGATCCATGGTCTCCCGTAAATCCTTCATAGAAATATCAGTAAAGAAGTTGTACAAGGTCAATAAATTTCAACACTGAGCCTTGAAAGACTAATTAAAATGATACCCTACTTTGAATGAAGAGAAAAATGAAGATAACTGTTTCAAAAATTTTTGCTGTTCCCGGATAGGACCACTTCTGGAATGCAGTCAAAACAAGTGAACAAACATTGTTTAAGTGCTCAATCTATGCCAGACATGGTGCCAAGGTCTGAGAATCCAAATGCCATCAGAAGAAAGATAGTTACTGCCCTCAAGAGGGTAACATTCCAATTCTGCAGAAATGAGATCTGATGTGGATTATAATCAGGAACTAAAATTCTTGAAAATTATGTGATTCTCTATGGTGAGCTGATTGAAAGAGTGATGAAATCTGATATGGAGTTAGAAGGTGACCGCAAAAGCCATTTAATTCAACCCACCCACATCTAACCACCACTTCCTTCTCTACTATCGCTAATAAGTAATCAACCAGTTCATGCCTTGAAGATTCTTAATGAAAGGAAAATCAGTCAATCACATGGTGGGCCATTTTGCTTTTGGAAAGTCCTGGCTGTGAGAAAGTTTAGTGTTGGTCTGTTTTCCTAAAATAAAACCTAAATCTACCTTTCTGTACTTTCTCCTCGTTGTTCTCATCTATACTTTTTGGAAGCAAGCAGAAAAATAACAAATCTAGTATCTCTCACAAAAGATAGGTCTTCAAACAATTAGGGATAATTGATCATTCCCACCTCACCCTTCTCCAGGCTAAAATCCATGTATTATCCCTTGAGAGAACTTCTTTCTCTCCTTTTCCCCCATCCTGCTTGCCTGCTTTTACACATGTTGCAGCCTATGTCTCTCCATTCTCCTCTAGGCTCTACTCCTCACTCTGTAGACTTTTTCTACCATGCCACAGAAACTTCCTGATAATGTTATTCACTTCCTCCCTGGACCTCTCACATTGGAAAGTACTGTCTACTATGTGAGCCCCTTCCTCTTATTCACCAGTTCCTACTAAAATCTCCATTTCAAGGAAAGGATCCAGGCCAGCCATGTTTCCTTTCCTCTCCAGGCTTCACTCTTGACTCTCCACCTTTTCTTTACCCTGCCACAGCTCAGATTCCTTTCACTACCCTCTCAACTCTCCTGTTCCTCTTTATGTATTACCTTTATCCTTTGGAATGCTACCTTCTTGAGGGCAAGGACTGTCTTTCTCTCTGCTGGCATCTGTATTCTCAGAATCTAGCACAGTGCCTGGCTCAGATTAAGCACTTAATCAATGCCTGTTAGCTTGGCTTGACTTTTAAAATGTGGTGTCTCTAACTAAATGCCATGCTCTAGAAGTGTCCATATCAGGAAACAGCACAGAGAATAGTGAAGAAATTATCCATTTCTGGAACACTTGTAGCAGGAAGAGCCAAGGGGAAAGGAATGAGACAGAAAATCAAAATATAATTATCAAATTTAAAGAAAAAACAAAACAAGCCAAGCCAACTTATTTTGAGGGTGGAGGGGGCAGAGTGACTGGTGTATAAGTGAACTGTTACAGAGCTAGTGTAGTAGCTTTCAGCAAAGCATTATCTCCATAACTATGGGCAAGATGGAGACAGTCTATTGAGATGAAAGAGGTATATTCTGTCTTCAGTTTTTCAGGAGACAGACAAACAGATGGAGGTGGGAGGTAAAAAAGAGAGGGAGAGAGGAGAGACATAGAGACAGACAAGTAGAGAAAGAGAGAGAGCAAGAAAGAGACAGAAAGAGACAGAGGGATGGAGAGAGACAGGGAGACAGTTACAGAAAGGAAATGAGAAGAGAGGAGAGGAGAATAATATAAGAGACAAAGGGAGAGATTATAATTAATCTGAGTTTTGATGTTGCTTTTATTTAGTGGTTTGTAGAGCTGATAGATACACATACATACACACACACACACACACACACATGCACACACACACACACATGCACACATTGCCTCTTTGATTCTCCTTACTTTCCTCTCCATCATTTCAAATAAGTCTTGCCATGTTTCTCCAAATTCTCCAACTATATTATTCCTTATGGAACAATGATACTCCATTAAGCTCACTTCAAAATCATTATTGATTTCTGGTTATTGAATTACTCTACATTTTCCAATGTCAGTTTCAGATATTCTGCAATTGTTCTTTCTATTGCACTGTTATTGTCACTGTATGTAGTTTTCCTGGCCTTGCTTATTTCACTTTCTATTTGTTCATATAAGGTTCCTCATGCTTCCTTGAGTCTGTTATTTCTTAGAGCCCAATAAATATCCCATTATATCCAAGTACTTTGACCTGTTTATGCATTCTCCAACAAGGAGAATTTCAAAGTCTTTGCTACTACAAGAAATACTTTCATAAGTATTTTAATGTTTATGGGACCTTTCTTTTCAATCACTGACTTCCTTTAGTCATATGTCTCTGGATCCAAAGGATATATGAGTCACTTTCTTAGCATAATTCCTAACTGCTTTCCAAAATCTTTAGAACAATTGATAGCTCCATCAATAATTTGTTACATTGCCTATCTTTTTACCACTCTTCCACCATTGAATGTTCTAATCTTTATGATCTCTGTCAATTTGCTAAGTAACATCATCATCATTTTTGTGGTTTTGATTCACATCTCAGATTTTACCAACTTGTAGAAACTCTGACATGGAACCAGTCATTTACCCACAATGTCATGGCACTCCTTATAAAGCAGTATTCATATTTTCTAATTTATTCTGTTATTTCCTAATTGATGGTAACCTACTTTGTTTTCAAGACTTTTTTGCTATCACTAATGTTTTACTATGAAATATAGATAGACAGACAGACATCCATATTTCTTTTTGTTCTCTATTTCATAACTTTGGCATGTTTGTGCAATAATTGGATTATTAAGATAGCCTAGCAATAGTATATGTTTCCATCTTCCCATGATCCCTCCAACATGTTTTGTTGATTTTTCAATCATCATACCCACTTTGAAGTGGATGAAATAGAATGTCAGAGTTATTTTCATTTAAATTTCTCTCATAAAGTGATTTAGATCAATTTTCTAGGTGACATTAATTTTTTTAATTTTAATTTTTGTTGATTTTTAGTTTACAACATTCATTTCCACAAGATTTTGAGTTACTAATTTTCTCCCCATCTTTTCCCTATCCACCACTCCAAAACAGCAATCCCACTGAAAACCCCCTCCCTCAATCTGCTCTCTCTTATATCTTCCCCCATCCCCACTCTGACTTTCCAGTAGGGCAAGATGGATCTCCATACACCAGTGCCTGTATATCTTATTTCCCAGTTGCATGTAAATAATAATAATAATAATTTTTAAACATTTGATTTTAAGACTTTGAGTTCCAGATTCTTTCCCTTTTTCCCTCTTCACCCATCCTTACTGGGAAGATAAGCAATTCAATACAGGTTGTACGTGTGTGGTTATGCAAAACATTTCCATAGTGGATATATTATGAAAGACTGACTGTATTTCCCTCCATCCTATCTTGCCCCCCACTTGGTCTATTTTCTACTTTGACCTTGTGCCTTTTCAAAAGTGTGTGCTTCTAACTACCCTCACCCCCAATCTGCCCTCCAATCTATCATGCCCCCTCTTATCCCCTTCCCTCCTACTTTCCTATAGGGTAAGATAGCCAATTTAGTGTGTATGTGTGTTGTTCCTCCTTAAGCCAAATTCAATGAGAGTAAGGTTGACTCATTTCCTTTTGCCTTCCTGTTCTTCTGCTCCACTGTAACAGTTTTATCTTCCCTCTTTTATATGAAATAATTTACCTATTCTGTCTCTCCCTCTCTCCTCTCATTATATTCCTCTCTTACTTCTTAATTTTATTTTTTTAGATATCATAGTTCCTACTCAACTGATCCTGTGCCATCTGTCCATGTATACATGTACACATATGTACAC
>CM053581.1:559550336-559568404 GCA_028627135.1 Pseudochirops cupreus | reverse complement strand
GTTTTCTGCAATGACAGAACCAATTTCCAACTCTTTCAACAGCATATAGTATGCCTGTCTTCCCATAGCCCTTCTATCAAATAATCAATCAATCAACATTTATTAATTTCCTATGATGTGCTAGGCATTGTATTAAACACTGAGGATAAAAAAAAAAGAGGCCTACTCTTAAGGGACTCACAGTGTAAAGGAGGAGACAATATACAAGGCATCTATCTACAGGATAAATAGTAGATAACTACCACTGACTATTTCCATTTTGAATGATACCTGTCACTTGGAGGGACAGCAGGTGAAATCTCAGAGTTGTTGAGGGCCAAGAGATAGAGTAGGAAAGGGACAGTTTTCTAGCCATGGGGGATAGCCAGAGAAAATGCCCAGAGCCAAAGGATACAGTTTCTTGTCAATGGGAAAGCCAGAAGGTTAATGTCACTGGATTCAAGAATACCCATAGGGGAATAAGGTAGAAGAAGACTGGAAAATAGGAGGGGGCTAGGATATAAAAGGCTTTGAATGTCAAACAGAGCATTTTGTGTTTTATACTGGAGGAAATACGGAAACACTGTAGTTTATGGTGTAGTGAAAAAATATAGTCAGACATATGCTTTAGAAAAACCACTTTAGTGACTGAAGGGAAGATGGATTGGAAAGGGGAGACATTTGAAGCAGATAGATCCACCAGCAGGCTATTACAACAGCATAGGCATGAAGTCATGATGGCCTGCATCAGAGTGTTGGCAGTGTCAGATGAGAGAAGGAAGCATAGAAAAGAGATATTGCAAAGGTGAAATCTATAGGCCTTGGCAAGAGTTTGGATATGGACAGAGGGGTAGAGGTGGTGAGAGACAGTAAAGCATCCAAAATGACTCCTTGGCTGCAAGACTGACGGACTGGAAGGATGGTGTGGCCCTCTACTGTAATAAAGTAGGAGGTAGGGAGGGTTTGGGGTGAAAAATAAAGAGTTGTATTTTAGACATGTTGGGTTTAAGATGTCTCCTGTGATTTGGTTCAAGATTCTGAAAGGCACTTTGGGAAAAAGGACATGTAGATTTGGGAATCATCAGCATAGAGATTATGATTAGGTCCATGGGAGCTAATGAGATCACCAAGTAAAGGAGAAGAGAAGAGGGCCCAGGGCAGAACCCTGAGGGACATCTAGGGCTGGAGGGAATGATCTGGAAGAAAATCCAGCAAAGGAGACAGAGAATGATTGGTCAGACAGAAAAACCAATAGGAAATGGTGTCCTAAAAGCCTAGAGAGAAGAGAATATCAAGGAGAGAGTAATAACAGCGTCCATGACTGCAGAGAGGCCAAGGAGAATAAGGATTGAGAAAAGGCCACTGGATTTGGTAACTAAGAGATCACTGATAACTTTGAAGAAAGCAGTTTCAGTTGAATGATAAGGTCAGCAAGTAGAAGGCAAATGAAAGTGCAATGGTCTGGGTGTTTATATTTACTAACTCTACAAGGCAATGGAAAGTCATAGACTGAGAGCTGGAAGAGACATTAGGAAACATCAAGACCATCTCTGACACCTTACAGATAAGGAATCAGACACCCAGAGGGATGAAGTGACTTGCTCTGTATCACACTTCTATTAAGTGTCTAAGACAAGATTAAAACCCTGGTCTTTCTGAATACAAGTCCAGGGTTCAGACTTCTACCTTATGTTATGTTGACCTTCTGACATATTTTCGCTAGTGATGATTTCAGAGAGCCACTTGAAACCAAGCAACATGGCCTTTATTAAAATTGCCAGTTTTGTTTTGTTTTTTGTTTCTTGGTGGGTTTTTTGAGCAAAATGATGTATCTCATTAGTAATGCTAGTTTTGGCCCAATATATCCTCATTTTATATAAAGATGTTTGAATACAGATATTCCCAGAGGTGAAAATTTAATGACTAAACTCTTATATTGAGTAGAAAGCAATGCTTCACCATGAACATCTATTAATAGGCATTTCAATAGCTATTTTTTTTCCTGAATATAGTATATGTGTTACTCTGTGTGTGTGTGTGTGTGTGTGTGTGTGTGTGTTTGTAAAATCTGGAAAGCCATATGTATGGGAGACAGAAAATTTCACAGCTTGAAAAAGCAACACTTGAGTGTTTTTCAAATGCAAACAGTTTTCACAATTAACCCTCCTGATCTGTTTATAAAATTTCAGAAGTGTAAGTACACACAGTTGTTTTCATTAATTCTTCATAAGCAATAAGTATTAAAAATTATTTTACTTCAAAGCATCAGTATCAGATTTGGGATTCAATGGGAGGCATATGTTATGACATGAGATTTCCCAACTTCCTGTAAGGAGTGAACATGACTGGCATAAAAAAGAGGTCTGAAGAAAATATCCATAGTTCATTGGCCTGGGCCCTGGCTTGTTGGCACTTTGGGGTTTTTCAAATACAATATTAATGTAAAGACCTTCAAACACACCCATAAGGACTGGACACAGGAGATCTCTTCATTCATAGAGTGAGGACGAAGGATTTCCAAATACTATATTGAGAACAACAGGCAGTGTGACATGGTTAAAAGGCTGGTCTTAAGGACCAGAATATCTATGTTCAAGTCCTGGCTGAGTGACCCTGGGCAAGTCACTTAACTTTTAATTGCCAAAAGAAACTCAGTTACAGAAAAGTTACCCATATTCATCATTGGACAGATTTGCCACACCAGGATTTCTCAGCAATAATAAAATAAGCAGAGTAGAACAAATACCCCTACTCTCTGTATTGCTACTTCTACTACTATTAAATGATGATGATGAAGATGATGAGAAATATTTACATAACACTTTAAAGTAGCCAAAGTACTTCACAAACTTTATGCCAATTGATCCTCATAACAACAAAGTGCAGAAGGTACTATCAGGATCATTTTACCTCTCTTACCAGGTAGGAAACTGAGGATCAGAAAATTTGACTTAGAATCATTGAATTAGTAATATCAGGTGTGGACTTTAAATGGGGGTGCCTTTCATTCAAAGTGCAGTACGCTTGGTGATGTTATATAATGGAAAACAAAACAAAACATTGAACTAATATTCTGGAGACCCAAGGTTAAATCCCAGTTTTGCCATTTATTAGTAAATAGCATGACCTTAATAAGTCACTTTCTTTCTTGGAGGTTCAGTTTTCTCATCTGTAAAATAAATTTGGAGCAGATGAGCTTTACAACAGGGTGATCTGGGGGAGAGAAAGGAGGCAATATGGGCCTGGTTTGTTAAATCACTACTATTATCTTGATAGCCATCTCCCCTCAAATTCAGATGGATATACAAAGTACACAGCCACCAAAAACCTTGGAAAGAGTGCTGTCTTCCAGGTCTTTGGACATGCTTCTGGCCCACCCATCTCTGCCATCAATGAGGTCAAAAAGCATTGCTGAGAAGGGGCGCACCTTCCTCACCATCACCAATTTGGCTATTTGCCAAATGTTACCAATGAGCAGGAACCCTGGCCATGGAAGCATCACCCCCCAAAACCCCTGCAATTTCTGATTCTGTCCCATACCTCACAGTCATCATCAAAGGAGGCACATTCCTCTGGAGAATGGGTCAGTCATCCCCACCAACTGCTAACCATCTATCATTCAGAGGACAGTCAAGCCAACTTAGCTGAAACAATAATGCACCTTGAAGGGCAGATGCAAAACAAGTTGAATCATCACCATCATCTTGTCTATTATCTCTCCAGTTAAATCAGAAAAGAGACAACCCAGGACCTTCAACCCAAGAGCCTTGAAAATGGAAATGTTTTTAGCCCAGTGCCCTCAGTTATCATCCTAGGAAGTAATCATTGTAGAAATATAGCCCTGTAAAGGCTCCAGTCAGTGCTTCAGTCACTGCTTCTGAAGACTCGGAAAGGCACGTTCCGTAACCAAATTCCTAAGCTCTGTCAAATGGTTCAATATCAGAAACTGATTGGATTATATCACTGGAAATGACATTAAAGAGTCATTACTATCACTTTTGCTCCCTAAGGACCATCAGACTTTTCCATCTGACTTGCAGTTGAAACTTTCTGTATGTGTTGGTTCCCCATTAGAAGGTGAGCTCCTTGAGGGCAGGGAAGGTCTTACTTTTCTATTTGTAACTCCAGCAGTTCACACTTAGGAAGTACTTAACAAATGTTTCATTCCTTCATTCTGTCTAGCTAGAGCATTCTTTAATTGAATGTTCATATTCTGAGGTAGCCAAATTAGGTCGTGCAGTGATTAGAATACTGGATCTGAAGTCAGGAAGACTCATTGTCCTGAGTTCAAATCCAGTCTCAGACACCGACTAGCTTTGTGGCCTTGGGCAAGTCCCTTAACCTTATTTGCCTCAGTTTTCTCATCTTTAAAGTGAGCTGAAGCAAATGATAAACCACTCTAGTATCTTTGCCAAGAAAATCCCAAACAGAATTGTAGGAAGTGGATAGTGAGTTGAGGGTGCTAGGACAGGCAGTTGGGGAGACATGCCTGGATGGAATGCAAAGATGTAATATGAGCTGGTTGCTAAAACCAGCTAATAGATTAGATGGAGTGGGCTTGTCTGCACACAGTCAGTCAGCAATCTACTAGCTTCAGCCCTTGAGTGGAAGCTATAAAGTTGAAAGAAATAACTCCCCCAGGGCCTGGGGCCTGAATTCTGGAAGACAATAATGTGGAGATTCAGATCTTTGGAGGGCACTGCCCCAGGTGGGGAGGAGCAGGTCAAAGGCAGCAGAGAAATAATAAGATGGCCAAAGTGAGTGTCTAAATGGGTTGTGAAGCTAAAATCGTAACTGGTGCCATGTTCTAGAGATCAAATTAAAAAAAAAAATGAGCCAGGCCTTGTCTTCCAAAAGCTTACATTCTCTCATGTTCAAGGTGTTATGCTGAATGCTTCTAATGCAAAGACAAACATGAAACAACCTGTACCTGAAAGCCTTATAATATATCTCACTTTCACTAACAGAGAATTAAAGTACTGACTTTCTTGGAAATGCAGCCCTCAATATGAATGAATCTGAGATGACAGACAATATGTGTGGGGAACAGTGAAGAACACAGCAGAGAGTGAAAATGAAATCATATAAAACCCTGAATTATTTTTTCACTTTTCTCTTTATTCTCCTAAAGATGTTTTGTGCCAAACTTTCAAAAGGAGAATAAGATAATATATAAAAAGCATGTTGCAAATCTCAAAGCACTGTATAAATGTTAGCTACTCTGTAAGGACAGGTAAAAAGCTGAGTCATTTCACCAGATTCTGAGGGATAAATGAACCCCCACTCCTTGCAGGTTTACTTTGTGGGACAACAGAAATGATGTTAGCAGGATTCATTCATCCTCACTCTGGGAAGCACTTGGCTAGAGAGGACTTCATGGGAACTCCTTGGAGAGATACATTTTGAGTGGGGCACTCAGATAGCATGATGCTTCTCTTTGAAATCACCTTCATGATCTATTAGCAAGGGGAGCTGTGGGAAACTTGCTGCTCTCCATTAATGTGGTTCCCAACCAATGGTATGAAAATTTCTCATCCCCCATGGAAATCATCACCCCCATCCACCATCACTTTAACACAACGTTTGGCTATAATGAAGCATCCCTGAAACCGTGGGATTCAAAATGGATGAAAATCTTTTCTCAAAACCTAGAGCCTATACATATAAATATATGCATTATAAATACACGAGTGTGTATTTTCTCCTTTTTCTCTTTCTCTCAATCCAATTTATTTCCAACCACATGTCTTCAATGCCTCCCCTACATACACACACACACACACACACACACACACACATGCACACACACACACACACACACACAGTCCACTGGCCTGTAAAATAATATTGTATGTTATTTTCCTTATTTCACAGTAGAATTTTTATTAGTCAGACACAGAGGCAGGAGCATTCCTTTACTTTGGCACTTGGGAGTTTAACAGAGTCCTAGGGAGCAGCCGTCTTCATCATTACAAACAAAGTCTCACTGCATTGGAACTGGAGTGCCAACAACTGGGTACCATGGGATGGGGGTAGTTTGAGTTGACGTCACTCTACATAAATGGCTTACAATAAACTAGTGTTATGCTTTTTAATGAGTAAATTTTTGACAAATAGAGGTGATGGTGGTAGTTGTGGAAATGTCTTCTTTTCTTAAGTCTGTATAAATTGGGTTATTGTCAGTTTCTTAGAAGATTCCTCATCACTCTTGGGACTACTTAAGAAAGCACCAGAGAGTTCTTGCCAAAAATGACACACTGCCCATTTCTCTCTTTTTTATTACTCACAGGGCAGATTTACAATGTGCATACCTTGCTAAAGCTCTGTCTTTAGCTTTTAGGGTAGAAAGAGGGCTGGGAGCCAGTTTCCTGATCTTTCTCAGTCATTCCCTCATAGTTGTGTTACTCCCTCTTGGAGTAATGAGTCAAATTAGCCTTCCAAGCTACACATTTCTTCAATCGTCACAAAGGTTTGGATTGACTTCTCCTTGATCAGAGGCCAAAGGAGAGATCTTGAATTTTCAATGCAAGGTTTTCGGCTAATATCTATCCCATCCCTCTCAACTGTTAGAGAATATAGAAATGCTTAGCCAGAAGAGAAAAAAAATGGGGTGGGGGGAGAAAAGAAAGCTATCTTCAAGTATTTGAAGGAATATCTCACAGAATTAGATCAGTCTTCTGCTTGGTTCTGAAGGTAAATACTGACAAAGAGTAGAAAGACAGAGATCATATCAATGTAAGAAAAACTTTGGTAGTGGTTAGTGTTCATTGAAAACGAAATAGACTTCCCTTCTGATATAGTCAATTTCCAATTATTAGATAGGCTGATCATGTGTTGGGAGTTTAATGGAGACGATTATGAGTTATGTCAATTCATAGGATCATAGAGTTGGATCTAGAATCCACCTCAAAATTTAATTCAATAGATAGTTGTTATGCATCAGCTCCATTCAAGGTACTTTGCTAGGTGCTGGGAATATCAAGAGAAGAGTGAAATAAACCTTCTAAGTTGGATTCTATTGGAAGAATACAGCAAGTATCAAAACACGGAAAATGAGTGATGAGCAAGAGGTTCCTGTGCCCAAGCTGATTGTTGAATTTAAGTGTAAAATCTGCAAACACTACAAATCAGGGCTTGATTTGTTATTTATATGATTGTCTAGGCTTAAGAAAGTAATGTAAAAAATATTAATAATTAATATTAAACTTTAAAATTTGTCACTGACAATTCACATCTTTGGAGAACTGATTGTTAAACATTCACTCACACACACACACACACACACACACACACACACACACACACTCCCCTTTAGGATAACACTAACCATTAAGGAAATTTGGAAAGACTTTGTTTAGGAGTGGAGTGTGCTTAGAAATTAAGGGGGATATTAAGACACAGAGGTGAAGAGAGAGTGCATTGTAGACCCTGAGAATAGTTTGTACAAATAAGTGGACATGGTAGACAAAATGCTATTTGTATGGAACAACTAGAGAGCCAATTAGACTGAAATGGAGAGATGATCTCTAAGGTTTCTTCTGATTGATGTTGTATGATTCTGTGGCTTTGTCTCCCCTCCTCTGCCTTCCTTTTGTGGTACTAGCCTCTAGGTTACAACTGCAAAGTAACATCTTGACAATTCTCTTGAGCCTTGGTGTATGAAGGATGGATGAGAGCATTACATCTGAAAAATTGCTCTGTGGTAAGCTGAAATGGGGTCACCATAGATGGGAAAGGTAGAAGAAACATTTGAAGGAGACATGGAAGTACAGTGACAAATGATATGACTGAAAAATAGTAGTGACAGAAATAGTGGCCTGTTTTTTGGCTGGTGAAAATGAAGCTGCTCTTTCAAAGCAGAAGCATGAGACAGTCTACAATGTTGAGAAGCAAAGAAAGAGACAATGGTAGACAGGGCAAATAGCAGCTGTAGTCACAAATTACAGATTATGAAGGAGGGGGTATGGGGCCACTCTTTTTTCTTCTTCTACTTTTTACATTGTTTTGATTTTGTTTGATTCTTGATGTCTTATGGAATCATTAGTTTCCACTTGCCCAATTCTAGTTTTTAAAGAATTATTTTCTTCACTTAACTTGTGTACCTCCTTTTCCATTTGTCCAATTCTACTTTTAAAGGAGTTGTTTTATTCAATGGACTTTTGTGCTTCCTCTTCCAAGCTGTGAACACTTTTTATTTTCATAATTCTTCATAACTCTCATTTCTTTCCCAATTTTCTTCTACCTCTCTTACCTGACTTTTAAGATCCTTTCAGAGCCCTTCCAGGAGATCTTTTTGGACTTGAGACAAATTTATATTCCAATTTGAGGCTTCACATGTAGTCATTTTGACTTTGTGCTCTTTTAAGTTTGTGTTTTGATCTTCCCTATTTCTATAGCAGCTTTCTTTGGTCAGGGTTCTCTTCTGCTTCTTCCTAATTGTTTGTTCTAGTTCATGACTTTTAAAGTTGAGCTCTGCTGCTGGGGCACAGGGATACTAGCCCAAGATTCTTATGCTGGGGACAAGGAGCCTGGTTACTGGGTTCTGGGGCTTTCAATTTGCATTCTAAGCCAAGGCTGGAGGCCTCACTGGCGGTCTGCTGAGCCAAGATGACCTATGGGGCCTTGATTGCTGACCTGTACTATGGCTAAGAGGCTCCCACCACCTTTGGGGATAGATTGCACTTCACTTTTACCCAAGTGAGACACTCCTTTCTGAAACTTCTGAGTTATCTTGGATTGGAAAAATTGTTTCACTCCATTTTTTTCTGGGTTCATTTGCTCCAAGATCCATTTAGAGTCTTGATTTAACATTGTTTCTGAGGGAAACAGGAGAGGCTCAGGCAACTTCCTGGCTTCTCTCTGCCATCTTGACTCCATTCCCTTGGGGCCACTCCTAAGTCAAATACATATTCAGCCCACAAATTTGTCTCTTCAGTAGCACTAGGAGTAGCTAGGTAGTATACAAACAGTGATTTCAAATCCAAGCTGATACTTATTACCTCTGTGACCCTGAGCAAGTAGCTTAAATTCTTTGTCCATCATACTTCAACTATAAAAGATAATAATAGCATACATAACTGAAAGGGCTTTAAAGATCAAATGAGATGATGTATCTGAAGTATTATATGCTACCTTATCGTTATTATTATTTACATACCTATGATCACAGAGCCTACAGAGTCATATCTGAGTCCATAGGACAGCAGCAATGGGAAAAAGTTGTAACATAGAGTGAGGGAATAACTGAATTCAGATGAAATACAGCCTTTTTTTCCCCCTGAATATCAGTCTGAGAGGCTTGGTCTGTGACTTAAAATTGCCCTTTGAGAAGAGCATGAATCTAATTTAAACCTGACTGAAACAAAATCCACCCTCTGGAAACATGTATCTCTTCAGATAATACTACAATAATTCATTTTGGTTCCACCAAGGAGTTTATTGGCCTGGAGGAAATCAGATGCAAGCTGACACACTGAAATGGGATGTGTATATAACCTGAAAACCAATAGAGCTTGCCTTGACTTTTCCCAATTTCCCCCTATCATATTCATTCACTATCTTTTATTCATCTATTTGTTCTAGAAGCATTTGTAAAAGGCCATGTGCTTTCAGCACTGAACCACACTCCCTGAGGTAGAGAGGCAGAAATTTCAATCCCTACCCTGAAGAGACTGCAATCTAATCAGAGAGACAGAATCATATGACTTTTTTAGAGACGGCATTGTACACAGGATAGAGTGCTGCCTGGGAAGTCACAAAGAACTGAGTTCAAATCTGAAATGCAGCACTTACCAGAGGTATAATTGAGCTGGGTCAGTCCTTAAACCTATTTGTGTCTGTTTCTTCATCTGTAAAATGAGGGAATTGCCTCCATTCCAGTTCCATATCTACCATTCTACCATTTTTTATTTACTTTGTATGCTCAATATTGATTTATCTGCTACATGTTACCTCCCCACCTCCCCCATTAGAATGTAAGATCCTGGGGGGCAATAATTGTTTCATTTTTGCTCTGTTTCTTCAGAACATAGCCCATACTAACTACTTAATAAATGCTGACTGAATAAATGGATGAAGGAAGACGCTTTAAAAAAATCCTATCCTAGGTTGGTTTCTTCCTGATCACAGTGGGATGGAAAGATTCCATTCCATCCATTTCCTACCATCCCTCTCCTGGAATGTCCTATATTCAGGAAAAGAAGAAAAATGCTATCGTATAAGTTCCCTTCAGTGGTTCCCTAACCTGGACTGCCAAAACTCACCTTGAGCCCAAGAACCTAGGGATGTTAAAAACCTACCTAATGTCATTTCTCAATGATGAATAAACTCTCACCCAGTCATACCTTCTCCATTCTGCTGATTCTGAATGCAGAGCTGTCATTATTCATTGTCCAAAGCCAATTGCCTGTCCCTCACTGCCCAATTCCCATTGTCCCACACTGCTACTCACTCCTTCTACTTTGTGGAATTCTTGGTCCATTGGTAGTAAACTTGCTTTCATGTTAAATTGTTTTCCTCTCCTACTCCTTTTCTCTTCTGGTTCTTACTGAGATCTGGCTCCCTCCTGATGAAAATCTTACCAGAATCTCTTTCCAGTATTGACTGTACTTCTTATTCTTATACTCAAGGTCAAAGTAAGAGAGCTATAATGCTCTTTGCTCCCTATTATGATTTGTAAATTCACCCTCTAGCATTATCCCTCAATGATCTCTCTTCCTTTATGATTAACTTAATCTAGTACCCAATCAAAATTCTGGTAATAGTTGTCTACTAACCTCCAAAATTATCTTCTTCTTTCCTCAGTGACTTCAATGACGGGTGGATAATCTTCATCTCCTCCCTAAATCCTGTTTTTTTTTTCAAGTTGGCATTAACTTTATTCTAGGTTTTGTATAATTTTAAGTACACAAAGATTTATTCCCACAAGCTTCAGGAATGGGTAGAAGTCACAGGACAGTTCCCCCCCCCCCCGCCAAAAATTTTTTAAAAATTGCATATTTTAGTAAATATTCTAAAGGGAAAATAAAAACCATTTATACATAGGCAAAGCTATTCAAGGCCTGAAACCATCAAGTTCAAGCCCATTCAACAGCCTGTATTGGAGCTTCATGCTTCTGTTCAAGACATAAACAAAAGCCATAAGACTCCCAACCAAGAAAAAGTCAAACCGTTTAGGGACAAGGAAAAGGCGGGTGCCAAGAAACGAGCCAAGACAACTCTGAAAGAAAATGGATGACAGGCACCTGTCAAGATTTGTAATAGTTAATGAAAGGGAAGAAGGAATGCCAGATTCCTTGGAATGATTTTTAAAAAACTTTTCTGAAGGGAAGTGCTTGGCCAACACCCCAAAGGCTCACATTGAGAGGACCCAGCTTTCACCTAAGTGCTGTAGGGTGGACTGTCTGTTGTTGCCCCGACTTCCTCTGGCAGTGGGTACAAGGGAACCTCTTGGCATGGCACAGAAAGAATGAGAGAAGGCGGATAAAAGGAATGCTAACAGGGAAACGAGTCAGCTTGGAATGCTGTGTGCCTGAGTGTCAGCCTTTGGTCCAGGGCAGCCATGTCACCAGGGCCCAGGAACGTCACTTGGTGCCAGTGAATTAGTTTGGTTAGAGTATCTAGCTGGGGTTACACATCAGCTTCCACTACCTTCCTGAAAAGCATTACCAAAAGGCCTGACCCTTGCAGGAACAATCTGGTCCATTCTTCCAGAGGGAGCAATTTGTGTCCCCCTTCCCTGAGCTGAAGCCCATCCGAAAGGGTCTCGAGTTCCCCAAAGAGGAACTGGTGCTGTGGTTCAAGCTGACATGGAGAAGATGCACCTTCCTGCAGATCACATGCAGATGCCCAACTGACCTGCTGCCCCACCCCACATCTCAGCCTGAGGAGTGAAGGCAGGTAGCTGTACTTCTCCAAGGAAAGAGAAGTCTTTAACAGCAGAAAGGCAGAGGAAATCTAGAAAAGAATCATCTGAATGCAGGTGTATCCCATGGTTTGGGGGGGAGGGCGCAGGACCCAGTGGCACACTCCTTATCCAGCAATTTCAGTCACTGTAGTAACCAACTTCTGCCATTCCACAGTGTCTTGAACTGCTCAGGGACAGGGAACTCATTAAAGTCACCACTTTCTGTGGAAATGGGGACGTTCATCTCAGAAGACTTGGCACTGACTATCTCACAGTCCAGAGAACTCTTGCTCAGGTATACATGGTATCCATCTGTCTTATTGATGGTAATAGTTGGCACTTTACCCATCACCTCAACTTTGATGTCTTTGCTGTTTATGATCTCCACAATCCCCACAACATCATCAAACACCAGGCCAAGCTTCTTACAATTATCTAATGTGATGGAAATTATTTTGCTCTTGATATGGAGTGTAGAATTCACACACTTGTATATGTAAGCCACTTGCTTCAGCTCTGTGTCATTTATCATTAGGTTGGAAAAATTCTCCTGGTTTTCCACTCTCCATTTCTTGCCCTCCAGTTCCAGCACTGAGGGTTCCTTCTTGGCAGCTGGTTTGGGAGCAGCTCTGCCAGCCGGCTTGGGAGCCGTGAAAGGCTTGGGGCCACTACACATGGATTCATTCTGGCTCTTTAAGGCTGGATTCTTATGAGTCTTCATGTCATCTGATACGTGTTTCAGAGCATATGTGATGCCCTCTCCCTGATTAATTTGAGCAAAGAGTGCTGACCAAGAAGCAGACTCATCAGATAGTAGGGATGGGTGGAGGAGGAGGTCCAGGAGGTGGGGGAGGAGGGGCTGATCCAGCTGAGGGGCCTGACAATGTGCCACTCAGTTCTTTTGCCGTGGGTCCCGTTTTGCTCCAGGCTAGGCCAGTGGTGTGGTACTCCTTAATGTATGCCTGTAACTCAGTCCAGATAGTCAAGTAAGCTTTTACCCAGTCCACATGCTTCTTATCCACATCTTTGAACTCCTTGAGTACCCAGTTTGCATAAAACATGGCAGCATCATTCATTTCCTTCACATAAGGTCCAGGCTTTGGTGCCATGGCCACCCAACCTAAAGCAGGGATGCTCTCACTGACAGTTGATAGATGATTGAACAATTTGCTGCCTCGGTTCTTCTCCCAAAAGTTCTGAACCTCCTGGATCTGCTCAAAGATAGGTGCCAGGAAAGATGAAAGCTTATTCCCATCTGGCTGCTGGCACTGAGAGGCTGTCACCAGAAGAGAGCTTTCAATTTTCAGACTTGTATGGACCATCTCAGCATGTTTTTGAACATTTCCCCCAATTTCTCTGCTGATCTTTAGATAGTCTGCAACTGGGCCAGCAAGCAGAGAGTCAAAAACTTCCACATATGGAGCTACTCCTCCTTTCAGAGAACTGTCTCCACACCCTCCATCCATGCCAGAAGAATGGGATACCACTTCTAGTCTGCCCGCTGCTTTCTCCAACCTCTCCATCAGATTTTGCATATTGGCCATAGCTCAGCACCTCCGTCCTCTGTCCACCTCAGCTGCTGCCTGCGCTCAGCCACCCTTCACTTCCCCCTAAATCCTGTTCTTATACTGAGGGTTTTCAACTTATACTTTGGCACAAGATGAAATAACTTAACTTCCAAGTTTGTCAATTTACTAATGGTTATGAAACACTTCAGCTGCACAAAGATGATCATAACCTTGATCTTTCCATTGCCCAAAAATGCACCCCTTCCATATTCGTGAAGTCTGAAATTCCCTTATCTGATTAAGAAGAGGTTATGGCATACTAACTTCATTGCATTTTATTATTAAGACATGATTAGGTAAATACTGTGGGTATAGTTCCATGAGATTTAAATAAAACTCTTGATCAAATATTTCTCATAATTATTGTATATGAAATGGAAAGATATGCCTCAGGAAAGAATAGAATAAAATGGATTTAGTATTTGTTTGATTTGCTACATGGGTATTTTATGAAATATTTATAGAAAAAGCAAGGTAAAGAAACTCACATGATGAGGTGTACATACATTGTGATTGGAGAGGGCACTCATCTCAATGATGTTATTGATTCTTGAAGAATGCATATGGGGTGTATATGGGGAGTGTGTGAGTATGTGAGCACTGATATAATGGCTTTTCAATAAGGAATTAAGTCATACCTTCTCATGTCACTAAGGACTAGCTTTCATTAATATAGTTTTGCTACTTATGTTAATTAGTTAATACAGGTTAGCAGTAATTGAATTCAATTAACATATACTGATGGTACTGGGGATGCTTACTCTGTAGAAGAGAAGACTTAAAAGGCACAAAATTTATCTTCCACCATTTGAAGGATTGTGATACAGGTGGAGTGATTAGATTTGTTCTGTTTGGTCCTAGAGGGTAGAGAAAAGAAAAATAGACAAAAATTGCAGAGAGGCAGGTTTCTACTCTATATGAGTATTGTACCCAGTGCCTTTATCACATGGGTCCCAGAAAACTAAACTGGGTTTAATATACTTTATTAGTCAGCATTTACTTAAAAATCACAACTTATGAGCCCCCACTGATGTGCTTACTTTTAACTACTAGATCCACCAACACATTAGTTCAAAACCAAAAGCATTTAATCAGTTATCATAACAATGTAAAAGATAAGAAAAAATCTCCCATACACCTATGCTACACTTTCCTACTGATCACCAGAGTATCAATCAAGGACACAAGGTTCATACATGAAGAGAACACATATATGGGAAACATGTGAATGGAGAATATTTTTGTAAATATCAAGTTATGCTAATAAGAAGTGGCCTCTGACGTTATCATCTTGCTGCTCTCTTCTTGGGAGCATCTTCTCACTGACACCTATCTGTGAGACTATTTTCATTGAACTTCCTTTGTTGTTACCTAGCCAAAATATCTGCTCTCTTGGGTAAATCTATTGTATTGCTGCTATTACTGTTTTCTGCTGCCATCTGTTGGTCTTTGCTGTCCAGCTTCTGTTCTTGGTCTCCATTTCTGTTCTTCACCTGGAATTCAAGTTCCTTACTAGTTCACTATGATTTTATCTCTACCAATGCCCCCATTCATTTGACTTCAAAAGCTTTTACTCCTCGTAAAGTCTTTCTTTTGAAATTTTTTTAAAACCCTGATTATGTTCAGTCTAAACTCTACCTGACACATGGCTTAAAATTTCTTTAAAATTGTATTTTACCCTTGGGTTTTTAGCCTAGGTCACCTTCCAAGGACTTCATTTGGCAAAATTTAAAAGAAACTAAGTGAACTGGTATAAAAATGATTCCTTTAGCCCTTATGATTTACCATTTAAATCAAGTGTGGAGGGAAAAAAACTGAAAAAAAAGATGTATGAAGGTGAAGAATCTGGTGGCTTTTGTGCTACTTCCCTTCAGAAACCCAAACCACTGTCCTTACAAGCAAAAACTTCCCAACAGTTAGACCTGTGCAAAAGTAGGACATACTGCCTTAGGAGAATGTGAGTTCCTTTTTCACAAGGGATCTCCAAGCAAAGGCTGAATAATGGCTTGCCAGGCAATATTGAAGAGGAGATCCTTGTTCTAGTCTGGACTAGATGAGATGACCTTGGAGGAAACCTCCAACTGTAAGGTTCTGTGATTCTCTGAAGTGCAGAGAAATATACATACACCTATATACATATATGCCATTGCTCCATTTCTGATTACTTTGAACGAGACTACCCTGTTTTTTGTTTGCTTGTTTATTCATTTGTTTCTAGCAGCCCATAACTAATTCAACTCATTCCCAATGCAGCTTCCTTATCCGCCTAAAGGGTACTTTCTGCACAGCCTATATAAGGTGATCCCATCTCAGTTTGCCATAGCACACTTCTTGAATTTGCTAAGCTTATAATCTAGTAAGAGGGGAAAGATACCACTCCAATCAATCAAAGCAGCAGGTCTTTATTAAGCTCCTACCATGTGACAAGCACTGCACTAGGCATACAAACATTCCCTCCTCCAGGGGAATTCACAAACACATTCATCTCTAGTAAGCACTATATAAATGTTGTTGGTGGTATTTAGTCATTTTGATTGGGTCTGACACTTCATGACCATCTTGGGGTTGTTCTTGGGAAAGATTCTGGAGTGTTTTGCCATTTCCTTCTCCAGTTCCTTTTACAGAGAAGGAAATTGAGATAAACAGGGTTAAGTGATTTGCCCAGAGTCAAGCTAGTAAATGTCTGAGGTCAGATTTGAACTCAGGAAGATGAGTCTTCCTGACTCTAGTCCTAGTATTCTATCCACTGAGCCACAGCTACCCCATATAAATGTTAGTTTTTGTTGTTATAAGGCTGAAAGTGTAAGTAGGCTGGGTTAAGACTTTATAGAGCCTTGAATGACAGAATAATAATGACAATTCAATGTATAGTCATAGAACATTACAGCTTGAGGAAACTTTAGAGGTTAAATAGTCTCAATGATTTTATTTTACAGGTGAAGAAACTCAGATTCAGACAAAGCAGATAGCTTACTTTACATTACCCAACTAACTAGTGAACAAACCTAGACTAGAACCCCAAATTTTGGGCCAATGTTCTTTTTTTCTTTTCTTGTTTTGAGAGCCATCATGATATGATAGAGAAAATTGGACTTTGAATCAAATCTAAGTTTAAAAAATGCACACACACACACACATACATATATGTACACATATACATATTACATATCTAGTTATTATATACACTATAAATACATGTATACATAACAACTGTGGGCAAGTCCTTTGTAGTGTTTCTTTATCTGTAAAATGACAATATTTGTATACCTAACTCACAAAGCTTTTATAAGGAAAGATTTTAGGCTTACCTAATTTTAGGCTTTAGGTTTCCCTAAAAATTATTAGGCTTAGTTTAAACTAAACTTTAAACATTATATGCAGGTGAATTCTTGGTATTTCCAGAGCTGTCTCTCTGGATGGATTTTTTTTATTATACTACACATCTCATTATGTTCTTTCAAACCTAACTGCTGAGACCATCCGTAACAGGATGCCCTAAGGTGAGCTGGCATAACATCAGTGGCACACTTATTAAGGACCTACAATGTGCCAGGCACTGCTCTAGGCATTGCAGATACAAAGAGAAAAGGGAGACCATCTTAGGGGCCACCTATTTGCCTAAAGGGTACATATGTAAATATGTAAAAACCTATGAGGTCAAATTTGTACCTTAGAACAATTGCTTAGCAGCTCAGTGGAAGATTGATTAGACTATAGAGACTTCACGCCTCAGACAAAAACTGTGTGAGCATGGGCAAGCCGCTTACCCTCTGTTTGCCTCAGTTTCCTGTGAAATGGGGATAATAATAGCAATTACCTCCTAGGGTTGTTGTGAGGATCAAGTGAAATACTGATTTTAGAGCCCTTACCATAGTACCTAGCATGTAACAGATGCTACATAAATGTTGGCTATCATTCCTGACCCTTGTGTGTGGACATCTAAGAGGAAGCATAAGGGCTGCAAATCCAGTACTGATTCTCCTCCTCCTGCCACTGAGGCGTGTGAAGATCCCAGGGCCAACCTGGAAAGATCCAAGGAAAGAGGCCTTCCCTTGAGCTCTGATTGAAAATGCCTTCATAAGGGCAACCCTACCCAAAACATGACCTGAGCAACCTGTCTCAGTGCCTATAATCTTAGCATTAAAGATTTCTTTTTGTGGGTCTTCAGTTTTCTCATCTATTAAAATCAAAATAATATTAGAGAGGTGTAGCGCTCACCTTTGCATTCAGGTCTGATAGAAGGGATAAAAGGTCAATGTCTGGGGGTGAGGGGGGACTGACCTGCAAAGAAGAGAAGAAAGTTGACAGTAAGTTTAGGGGAGGCTAGGTGGTGCAGTGAATAGAGCACCATCCCTGGAGTCAGGAGGACCTGAGTTCAAATTTGACTTCAGACACTTAACACAAAACTAGCCATGTGACCTTGGGCAAGTCACTTAACCCCAATTGCCCTACCTTCCCTCCTCCAAAAAGCAAAAACAAACAAACCAACAGTAAGTTTAGCAAAATTGGGGTGATGCCAAAGAAAAACTTTAGCTACTTGATCACCATGCCAGTGTCCAGGTCTGCCAGGCCCATTTCCTCACCTTTCCTGGAGTTTCACGTATGGGAATGAGGCT
>CM053581.1:559533000-559549836 GCA_028627135.1 Pseudochirops cupreus | reverse complement strand
AAAGAGACTGATGTGTCAGTTAAATATGGGAAGGCAACATGGCATAGTTTAAAGCATACTAGATTGGGAGTCAGAAGACATAGGTTTAAATCTTGCTGCTCCCACTTGTTGCCAATGTGAGCTTAGGAAAGCTGCTTGACTTCTATGGGTCTCAGTTTACTCAACTGTAAAATGAAAGATTGGGACCAGAGGATTAAGGTACATTCTAGCTCTCAGTCTATTTATTATGTTAATATCTTTTGGTTTTGCTTCTTCTGAAAAACAAAATGATACTTAAATATCATTTCAACTGTAATCAGTATAATAAATAAAACACACTGTTATTTGCAGGAAGGAGAGGAAAGATGGCTATTGGAGAAATTTGTAAATTCTGGTTTATGCCTTCATTCAAGTTGGTCACCTTTGTGGAAGATTTAAGCACCATGATGACTGAGTGGGATTGTGGGATTGTAGGGGACCCTGAGTCCTCAAATGTTATGTCATCAGAAGGCAATAGCTGTCAGGGCCTACCAGGTTAGAAAAGCTTTGAATATGAGCATGCCAACTCAATATTTAATTCACTTTCCTCATTTGTAAAATAAAGGTGGTTGGACTACATGACCTCCCTGTTAGCTCTAAATCCATGGTCATGTGATACTGTAATGTGACAGGTTCCTCTATTTTTAGAACCAACCAAGTTTTCTCATTATCTACAATTTCCATTTGTGCTGGCCACTATAATGCAGTAGCTGCAATATGGCTACTATCTACTTTTATCAGCTTACTTCATATTACAAACTCTCCATTCCAATCAACTACTAACTCTTCCCCATATGTGACATTCTATCACAAACTTCTACGCCTTTGCCAAGGTATGGAATGTGCCATTTCCCCAAATCCCTAATTTCTTTCAAGGCAAAACCCAGGTGTATCTTCCTACATGAGACTTTTCCTGATCTTTCTACTTCATGAAATTGCTTTGTATTGTTCTTTAAAGACTTAACGTTCACTTGTCTCTGTACATGTTAATCCACTCCAGGATGATATGTTCTTGAGGACTAGCACAGCCTCATTTTTCTTTTGTATTCTCATCCCCCAATGCAGTGCTTTCAACCCAATGAGTAGTTAACAAATGTGTGTTGAATTGAATTGGCATGATGCTGCTGTCCAGGGCATTTTTCCTAAGATGGACAATATCAGAGTTGGCATACAATTAAAACATATGAGAACATGTGTGTGTGTGTGTGTGTGTAGACAGACAAGAAATGTCAAAAAAAAATGAAATAAAGAAGAGTTATGAATTTAAAGATCATAGAAGCACAGTTTCAGAAATGCAAGAATTCTTAGAGGTCTTCTGGTCCAACTTCTCACCCAACTAATAATTATAGTAGTCAACATTTTTTTGGGGGGGGGCCACATCATCCTGATCTATATTCTGTCACTGCACCCAGATGGCTACAGAGGAGAAAGTGAGGCTGGTGACTTTGCCTAACCTTCCCTCACTTAAATCCAATTCACATGCAAGTCATGGCATCAGCTTCCTGATAACACAGTCCTCTTTGAGATTAAAACACAAACAACAACAACAATCCACATTTACACAGAGCTTGAGGTTAGAAAAGCACTTTAAATACAGTCTCACATTAGAATGAATATTAAATCCTTTCTACAACATTCTCAGCAAGACTTTTCTCAAAGATCTGCCATGGTGGAGAACTTACTACTCCCTAGAGGAAGCTTATTCCATTTTTGGATAAGAAGACTTTCAATATCCTTTCCATCTCCGAGTCTTTGATTCTGTGATACTTCTATATCTACACATAAACATATATGCACATCCACATGCACACACAGTCATTGTATATACTTGAAATGCTAATTAATTTATGGAATTATTAAATGAGGGTGGGCAATCTGATTCTTTCAGTCCTCGCCAGGAAAGACCACAATGGCAGCAGGAACTAATGCTTACTAAAGTAAAACCATGCTTTAATAAGAGCACAGGAGCAGTGGTAGAAAAAACACAGAGACAAATGGTTTGGGGGAAGAGACACAGAAGCAGACAGCATGGGGATGGGGGTGGGGATGGGGTGGTGGAAGAAGTTAGGAAGTGTAGGGAAGAAAATGCGGAGAGGGAGACCTACTTATATAACAACAGTTTGGAGTTGCAAGCAATCAGCATCACGGACCCAGATGGAGAGCAAGGAGTGTTTGGGGGGCAGGAGTTTGGGGTCTCATTGTTATAGGATTTTGGCAGAGGAAAAATAACTCTTATCTGTGCCTTCTTGGAGTTATTTCAGTAGCATATCTACATGATCTCAAGGTTATGAGCAACATTTGGTGTTCTACTGGTGTTAGTGTGAATGTCTGGAATAAAGCTGAAACTTAGAGAACATGGCAGTTAGTAAGACCAAAAGGCCCTAATAGCAAGACCTGGTTGGCTTCACTTTTTTTTTCAGCACATAGTCTCAGGATGTTATTTTTTTTAGTTAATTTATGATACAATTTGCAAGTAGCTATTATGCTCCTTTGATCTATGGGATAGTCTATAATTTACTTCCAGGATTCCCTTTGCAATCTTACTTCCTGCTATGGTTACTTTATACTGATTACTTACAAACTTATACTAACTAGAATAGGATGGTGACCAGGGGTACCAGAATATGATACAATTTTAAAAGAGAATTTACATGCATATATTAAATACACGGAAAGACTTGGTTAGTGCTAGAAAAATCTGTGTCTGACAAGGTTGCTGTAGCATTACCAGTTCAAGTGGCAGATAAGTTGGGCTCAGCTTAGAGTATCAATACACACAATCTTGGCAAGAAATTACTTTAAAATCTCAAACCATATAAATTATATTTGACTAGAAAAAGTCAGAAAGATCCAATGGGGCCTACAAGATATAAATACATTCACATTCATTCATGTACATACACACACACAGATAGACATGTGTACACATCTAAGTCTTTATATATGTATGTGTGTATGTATATTTGGTAATCTGTTATATATGTGTAGGTATATATGTACACATGAATATGGATAATATATAACTTTCTCTTTGTGTGCATATGCACGCTTGTATAGTTGTATGTATTGTCCAGGAAAGTCAAGCCCTTTCAAAATATGATATATGAAGAAGTTGAAAATACTTCATCTCAATCAAGATTTTTTTGAATTTTTAAATATATAACTGAATTCTCCCTTCCTCTTCTCTTTTTCTGCTCCTTTCATGCTTTTCCTATAAGAGCCTGTCCCTCTTCACACCAGCCTCTCCTCTCCCACAGGTTGTAAATGCAGAACATATTTTTTTAATACTGTAGGTTCATTTGATTGAGTCTGGCTCTTCGTTTCATCCCTGGTATGCTTCAGTATAATGATGCCTTCAGCCCTCAAAACACCCAGTACACTGTGGACACTCGATAAATATTAAATGAAGGTGATAATGACAGCCTGAGCTAGGCATTAAAAGATGCTATTACTCTCGACAGTTAGGTAATTCCTTCCTTACAGTGTCTTTTTCCTCAGACAGCTATCATTCCCCAGCTTTCAGAGGCACAGATGCTACTCCAAATTAATTCTTGAGAGTGGCACATTACATCCTTATGACAATATGTGTGTGTATGAGTATGATATTCGGCATGTGCACATGCCCTTGAAAGGCGTATCTATTTGGTAAAATTGTTTTAAAAGCTGTTTCAGATTGACTGCCAGCCCAATTCTATCAGCTGTGAAGAAAAGAGTTGGGGTGTATGTGTTTGCCTAACGTCAGAAAATTTTGTCAATTAGGAAGGAAGGATGGATGGAAGGAAGGAAGACAAGGAAGGAAGAAAGGAAGGAAGGAAGGAAGGAAGGAAGGAAGGAAGGAAGGAAGGAAGGAAGGAAAGAAGGAAAGAAGGGAGGGAGGAAGGAAGGAAGGAAGGAACGAACGAACGAATGAGCGAGCAAACGAACGAAGGAATGAAGGAAGGAGATTAAAAGAAGAAAGAATAATATCATAAAGATCCAAAGATAGTTTAGTCAATTATTTAACAGACTTTTAAGTTTGGTTTTGTTGACTTCTCAGAAGTATTATTCAACACAGACTAGAACACGAATAGTTTGGATATCCATATTTGTTACAGGGAGGATTTCTATTGAGAGAAAGGTGAATTAGCAGATAGTAATAAAAATGTAAAGAAGAAAGGAGCTTCAATTAAACACTTTAAAATACATAAAGGAACACAGGAAGATCAGAATGGAACACAAACAAAAGGTAACTTGGTTACTCCCTTGTTAGACTTAACCTATACTTTGAAATACTACATGTAACAGAAGCCGATGGTATTATAGATGAAAGTCTGATATAAGAGCTGGGCACCAAAATATAAAAGTCTGAGAATCCTGTAAGACATTGGTAACAATAATGGGCTTGCCTTTCTGCCGTTGCCCACAAACTGTTCATCATTCCAATTGGTCACTTCCTCCCAGAAGCTCCACTTTGAAGTGTCCAGGTCAGCAATTCTCAGTCCTTCACTCCTTTCCTGGTTCTATTCCTGATACTCAGATTTTTTTTTTTTTTTACCAAATAGACCATTTCCCAACATCTCTCTCATTGTAACACGCACGCTTGTCTCCTGTGTCCTTCTCATCCTGAAAAGCCCTCTGCTTTTTAGTCCCATCTAATTAATGAGTTTCACCCTGAAATTCTGTTTTGAGGAGGTACAAAGGCCAGCCAAGTTCACTTTCATGTATCTCCTGATTGTCTAGCCTTCCCCACCACTCCCCAAAATGATACCACCTTATCCCTCTCCCTGCACTTTTCAATTCCCTGTTTTATGTTGTTTTCCTCCAATAGAATTTAAACTCCTTGAGGACACAGACTACGTTCCTAGAAGAGAATATAGAAGTGCCATAGAAATACTGTTATGCTCTCCGGGTTATCAGCCAGAATAAAGTGAAAACAAATAAGGGAAAGGATTTGAAAAGACCACAGGTAACCTTGAATCTTGTCAGGAGGTCTTTTTTCTGGGAGTGGGGAGTAGAGGTGTTTGAGGGAGATGGAATGGAAGGACATGATACATAGGAGACAGGCAGAAAGGACCATGCCTAAGAACTAGATGTGAAGCTCTTCCAATAGAATTTGCTTCTAAAAATTCTGAGGAGTAAGCAGACTGAGGATTGATAATGTAAATCACTCCATAGAGACATCATGGGAGATATCATCCAGCAAGAGCCAAATGAAGAAGGGATAAGTAGTTATGACTGACTGATGATTTGTAGCTGAAAGGTACTCAGGCAGTGATCTGGCACCTTGAAATTACAATAATGCCCCTCTTAGTTTTTCAGATCCATAAGCAAGACAAAGCTCCTGTGAACTGTCAAACCTGATGACAACTCCCTACTTCTGGTGTTTCACATAGGGACAAGTATAACTTGTTTAGAAGCAATTTAGGAAATCATTTTAAGGATTATGAGGTCCTTAGGGGCACAGGTGGTGTTTTCATCACTGCTTTTGATTAAAAGCAGGAACTTCAGAAAAAGAAATAGAGGCTCAGGAAGAGAACAGATGGTAGAGAACATGTTGTTTGAGAACAGGATGTGAGTAGATAGATCAGGACATAAAAGGGAAGAATGATGGGCTTTGGGCCAGTGAGGTGTATGCTCATGATTTCTTCTAAGAACATATTTGGCTTAAATCTTGTAAATTTAAGACAGATAAAGCAGATGAGGGACACATAGAGAGAAAGTAATCCTACATATATCTACCAAACTGCATATCAAGAAAAGTAAAAATGGAGAATGGAGAAGGTATAAACGTGTAATTTATTTGAAATTGTAATCCTCTAGATGAGAAAACTCTCTAGACCAGTGAAGGTTGGTACCAGTTAAATTATAGTGTTAGAGAGTTGCTTGAAGTGGAGGTATCAGACTCTCAGTTACAAGCATCCTGGGTAGTTGGGGAGGGAGAGAAAACTGATTAAAATGTAATTGGGAAATTTTTAAATGAATAAAAATGTACAACATAATGTTCTGTCCCCATCTAGTCAAAATGATATTGATTTGGTAAAATTTACACTTAGATGTAAATGTGTGCACATCTAAGTGTAAATTTGACCAAATCAGTATCATTTTGACTAGATGGGGACAGGACTATTTCCTGGAACAATAACAACCATCATGTATATAGTGCTTTAAGGTTTGCAAAGCATTTTCCAAATATGATCTCATTTTATGCTTGTAACAGTTGTTAGGTAGGTGCTATTACTATCTCCATTTTTCAGATAAGAAAAAAGAGAAGGATTAAATAACACTCTCAGGACCAAACAGTTAGTAATTGTCCAAGACCAAATTTGAACTCAACTCTTCCCACCTACATTTTTTTTTTTGCTTTTTGGAGGCAGAAGGGCAGGGCAACTGTGGTTAAGTGACTTGCCCAAGGTCACACGGCTAGTAATTGTTAAGTGTCTAGGCTAGATTTGAATTCGGGTCCTCCAGGACCAGTGCTCTATTCACTGCACCACCTAGCCACCCCAGTCTTCATTTCTGATCCTCAACTGAGCCACCTCACCATATTTATTTAAAAGGAGCAGAATAGATTTCTTTTTTTTTAAGAGGAAATAATAGCATTAAGTGTGAAAAATGAGAAAATCATCAACTTTCTTGGGTGTAATGTTCTTAGAATATGGGTTGAGTTTCCATCATCACCAAAAACTTACCTTTCACTGGAGATTGCAGAAAATACACTTTTCTCCATATATTTTTATAACTAAACATTAATTTTGATAATATGCATTTTTCCTGACAAAGTAACCATAAAATAACCCATAAAATACAGTACACAAAATAAAATTGGTATCGTGAAAATCATTTTTCTTGTTAGTAATTTCCTAGAATTCTGTGACATTCCATGCTAATATCTCAATTAAAAAAACAATGTAGATTTCAGACAATATTCACTTTTCATAACACATTAAATATACAGTACCATAAATACTGTATAGCAAATAAAATTCTTAAAATTAAAACATTGTTTAACCTGAGTCTTACCTTTCAGTGTGTCAGATGGCAACATGAGGGCATTGTACTGTACAATTGTACTGTTGAACACACTCTTGTTCAGGATTGCTTATACTCATGAAGAAATCGAGAAACAGTGGCAAAAAGTAGGGTCAAGAGGATGTAGGAGAAAGAGACTCAGAATTGAGATTATGCTATAGAGCATTTGGAAAATAGGCAAAAATAGATAAGGAATTTGGGAAATAGAGCACAAGCCCAACCTGGAAACATTCACCTGAAGAACCAGGAAGAAGGTGTATGAATTTGAGAAGGGCAGATTTAGGCTGTATTTAAAGCAAAAACCTTCCTGAAAATTGGAGTTCCTCAGAAGAACAGTGGGAAAGCTTTAGGTGTCACAGTTGTTCACTCATTAGAGGTCTTGAAAGGAATAATGGATTATGCAGATGATGCAGTAGAGGAGATTCTTGTTCAACGGTGTGTTAGAGTTAGGATAGTCTATGATACTATGAAATATATTTCTGCCCAAGTAAAGGCAAGTCATTTTGTCTGCATGGTCAAATTGAACTCTGATCATTTTTACTAAAATTCTTCTCTAATTACATAGTAATGCAAAAATTTCTAAATAGTTGATTATGAAGCAGTGAGAGAACTAGCAATGATTTTCCAGAACAATTAATAGAAGATAATTTGTTAAACTTTCCTTTTTAGCAGCTAATTTCTTCTTTAATTACATACTACTAATTTTGTATTTATTACCATATTGAAAAACAATAAGGGTAGAAATTTAAGAAGGGTGATTATGACTTATGTGATTTCTTATTTACATACTTAATTTACTGGTGCCTTGCATTTTAATTAACCCACCACCACTATCCCAGTGAAATTATAATTTAGCTCAATGAATTGGAAAAGCTGTCAAATGTTACACTTGGTCATGCAGTTCTAAGTTTCATTGTCTATTTGGCAAGATTAGGAACTGTACAATTAAGACAATGGATTTGATCCATGAATTCGCCAGGCATTTCCAGGGTTTTTTAGAGCTTCTGCTCTGTTACCTTGTAATCTGGTATGAGAAAACAAGCAATATCATGAAGACCAGATTGTTGCCTTAAGAAAAGGTATGAATTCCTATAAGTGTTATTGACGGTGGAGGTAACCTGCTGGGAGGACATCCTGTTACTTAATGAAGGATGTTTATTAATCTGGATGTTGTCAGTGGGAGGAGGAGGGTTATGCTATGGAATATTTAACAACCAGCTCTCAAAAAAGAAAATATGTTCATGACAAACTTTGAAGTTTAATCTGCATTCTTAACTTCTTTTTTTTTCATCACTTTCTTAAAACTAGAAAATAGACAAAACAAGAAAGCAAACTGTTTGTAGTATTTGCCAAATGCTTATGTTGAAAATTGCCTATATGAGCAGGCTCCAGCACATTCCTTGGTAGGAGTGACTTTAGGGACTCTGAAGGGAGTGGAAAAAATAGGAAACTATGGGGACAGGAGATTTCATTCTCCATGGCAGGAAAATGGGAGCTAAATCCAAGTGATATAGTGAAATCTGCAGTCAAGTAAAGGAAGGGATGGGGCTAGAGATGGGGCTATTAAATGTAAGGCTAGATAGGAAGGGAATGAGAGAGGGATGCAATCTTTGCCACTGTCAGTCAGCAAGCATTTCTTGAGCACTTACTGTATGCCAGACTCTGTGCTAAGTGCTAGGAATACAAATCTAAGTTCTAGGTGAAAGCTTGGAGAACACTTCTCTCTCACTAGCATACAGAAACACCCATTGGCTTTTCATATTGAAATGTTTCCTTTGGTTTCTAAAGGTTGCTTTTTCTGTCTTTTTTCCTTTTTTTAAATTTATTTTCTTCTTAATTTGTGGAATAAAACAAGCATTTCTATAACATAGTATAATTTTTAAAAGGTGATAGCACATGAAACTGCAAATCTATTAAGTATGGCTTACTATTCCTTTTAAATATATAATAAAATTATCATGTACAAATTTCTTTTTTTTCCTTTTTTTCCCTCCCCCCTAACCAGAGATGACTACCATTAGACACAAGTAGGTACATATACACATACAATATATATGTAAAATAATTCTATACATAGTTTATTTATCAGGTTTTTTTCTAGATGTAGATAGAATCTTCCTTGATAGGTCCTTTATAGTTATTTTGGGTATTAATACTGGTCAAAATGACTTATCCACTCAAAGCTGTTCTTAAAACAACATTCCTGTTACTGTATACAATGGTCTCTTGGTTCTGCTCGTTTCACTCTTCATTATTTCATGCAAGTCTTTCCATGTTTTTCTAAGCTCATTGCACTCATCATTTCTTATAGCACAGTAGTATTCCATGACAATCATATCACAACTTGTTTAACTATTCCCCAAATAATGGCATCTCTGCAATTTCCAGTTCTTTACTACTCCAAAGAGAGCTGCTATAAACATTTCTGGGGTTTTGTTTTTCTGTTGTTGGTGGTGGTGGTTTGTTGTTGTTGTGTTTTTTGTTGTTTGCTTGGGTTGGGTTTGTGTTACTTGGGTACTATGTTTAAAAGGACTATCATTTATACTCATAATGAAATTATATGAACTATTTAAGAATAAGATTTGTTGATGCATTTCTGCAATGCTATCCACTTGCCCCACTCCTCCAATGAATCCTCCCTTTTAACAACGGCAAGAAAATAAAACAAGTTAGGCAAAACCGACTGATACTTTGATAACCTCCGCCAATGTATGCAAATAGTGCCATCTCTCTGGGAAAGAGGTCTTGTTTGTTATACTCTGTTCTCTAGGACCAATCTCATGTGTTGTTGTTGTTGCTGCTGTTGCTTCATAATTACTCAGAATTAACTTTGGTTTTAGTGATTTTTTTCGTTAATATATTAAGAGCATTTATGTTGAGTTTCTAGTTCTCTCTGTATCATTTCATAGAAATTTCCCCATTTTTCCTCTGAATTTCTCAATTATGTGAACTTTTGAAGTTAATTCCAGGCTAACTGTGGCTCTATATTCATAAGTCCCAACTCAAGGACTCGATTAAACTAAATTTAGTCCCAAGAATAGGTGAGGGTGAGATTTCATGATCCAAATTACATAAAAACTCCTCTTCACTTGCCAAACCACAATGATTTGTAGGCTGTACTGTAGCAAGCCTGCATAATTTGGCCCCTACACCATCTCACATTTCATTTGAATTTATTCAAAGCTAACCCTCTACAGTCTTGCCTAGTTAGTCATAATAATTGGTGATAGAAATTATGTAGTGTTTTTTATACACATTTAAATTATTATGTTGTTCAGGTATTAACTTCACTGTTTAGCAGCAAATATACCAATTTATTGCAATTATTGCTCAATTCATTTTCCTTGGAATGCCAATAACAAATGGTGCTATATTTTAAAGGGTAATCGGTTTTGCAGTAAAATAATCTCATATATGGTCATTCTATGGTTGTGACTATTGACATAAACATTAGTATGAAGATAATTAATAGGAGCAGGGCACTTTACAACCATAGAGGGCAAATTTGATTCACTCTTCCTTCCCATGCAATTGTACAATCTCTCATTTGTGATAGAAAATGCAACCGTGATGATTTACACAAGGATGTAATTTGGTTATTTTCTGGCATGGTTGGTCACTGTTCTAGATGGTATCTAATGTAATTTGTTTCTTACTGTATTTATAAAACATTCCATCTGGGCACAATATCTCTAGAAGACAGAAGATGATGAGATACTAAAAGTGCAATAAGACATATGATTAGCTACTCATTGACAGCAAAATTGGATATTCATTCTCTCTCTCTCTCTCTCTCTCTCTCTCTCTCTCTCTCTCTCTCTCTCTCTCTCTGTCTCTCTTGCTGTACATCATGCCTGTCCTGTCCTCTCTATGTAACTCTCCCTATTGAATTCCTACACATCCTTTAGGGCTCAACTCATATATCTCCTTCTTAAAGGCTTTTTCTCCATTCCTTAGAGTGATTGAAAACCTTTTCCTCCTTGAACCTCAATGCAGCAGTTTATTTCATAACTTTCTAATGCACCTTTCAAGTGCTCTCTGAATTCCATAAATTCTTCCTTCAATGTTTCATTATGGCATGGAGGTGACAGTACTAGGTTCTACCAGGCTGTATTAATGGAGTGAAAGCTCCAACAGGTTTTACTAGGGAACCTTCAAGTGCAATCCCAGCAAAAAAAGTTTGAGTTTTCATTTTTGGGACCTGCTTAAATATTTTGGGAAAAAGTTGTTCCCAGTAAGATGGCCATTTGGGCATGGATTCTTTCTCTATGACAACCAATGAAACAGTAAGAACACAGAATGGTCCTTAGTGATATACAGCCCCTTTCTTCTATGCTTAAGGTAGTTAGGTCGTGCAGTAGATAGTGTGATGGGTTGATAGTACTGGACCTTCATTCAAATCTGGCCTTAGATATTTACTAGCTTAGCTCTGTGATCTTGGGCAAGTCAGGCACAATTTGAATCTAAGTCCTCTTAATGATTAAGCCATGCTCTCTCTCTCTCTCTCTCTCTCTCTCTCTCTCTCTCTCTCTCTCTCTCTCTCTCTCTCTCTCTCTCTCCTATACAATGAGAATGCCATACCAAATGACCTCTGCAGTGTATTACAGAACCTCAGACTACAAAGAACTTGTTTTAAGAAACTATTCATGTGTCTAATGATAGGTCTCCCTGCGTTCTGAGGCCCAAGTGTGGTAAGGGCTGTCCTTCCATATGTAGCCTCTTTTACTCATCCCCATCCTTTATCTATGAGAGACTTTAAATCCTGATGGGAGGAGGAACAGGAAATTGGCCCAGGAAGCCACTCTGCTCTCTTCAAAGAAAAGGGGTACCAGACTAGAATTACACTTATATACTCTTTTAAATATGGTTATTCTAAGGAAGACAATTGGGTTCAATCTAACTTCTGATTGCCATGTAATTGTTGGAGAAAAGTAGGATTCTAAGCTTTATATTCAAGGCTTGACCCATTTCCCACCAAATATCAGTTCCACAATGAGGACATATAGCAAAGATACCAATTTATCCAAATAATAACAAAACCAATCTCAGAGAATATATACATAGGAAGATAGATACTGGACAATAAAGAGAAAAGAAATCTATCAGGAGTGAGATAAATCAGCTCAAACTGAAGGACAGTTCTAGATTTCACCCTACAGGAAACTTTCTGAACACTTTAGTGGGCATAGGGACATGATGGAGACTTCCAGCTCCTCTCATGTCTTCCACAGAGTTTTTTTTCCTTCAGCAACCTAAAGTAGGGTTGGTCTCTTCCTTTTGAAGCTAGAAGCCACAAAGTCCCAAAGCAACTTGAAGTTCAAAGATTGAAGAAGATTGAAACACTCCTGCTCTCATCAGTTCTTCTATGTCCTTCATAAAGGGCAGGGAATTCATCTGTACCAATAGGGAGGAAGTCCCATACCAATGGGCTCTGGGACTGGGTTTGTATGTATACTGACTGTGTAACCACAGGCAAATCATTCAGCCTTTCAATGGCCCCAGACGAATCTCTAAGAGTGTAAGATATAGGAAAATTGTCTATTTCAGGGGTAGGGAACCTGTAGATTCCTTTTATTAAGGGGATTTTTTCTCTGAAGCCACTGGCTCCCCACACCTGGTCTATCTCATCAGTAGAAGGAGGTACACTACTGAGTTTTTCACACTAATAAAAATTTAAGACTAGACAAAAGAGAAAAAGACCAGAGACATGTATACTAGATGTTTTCTCTAAATCCCTCCAGATTTTATAGATCCATTCAATAAGAGCTCACGTTTCAGTAACACTTTAAGTTTATATCCATATGAAGTAGAAAGCACAAATGGCATTTCCATTTTAAATGAGGAAATTTAAGCTTGGAGAGCTGTTTGACTAGTTCAGAGTCATACAGCTCGTGCCTGAGCCATAAATAAACCTGGATCTTCTGTGGCCCAGGGCACTGCTTCTTATACTACACTGAAGACAAAGAGAATGTAGGAGTAGCTGAGGATACCATTATGACACTCTCCACAATTTACGAAACCCTTTTGATAACATTCTATCATCTAATCCTCCTAACAATTTTGTAAAATAGTTACAGACAAGTATCATGTCCATTTTTCAGATGATAAGACTGAGTTCACAGTTTCAGGTAACAGGTCAAGCTAGTTACACAGGTAGGAAGGGAGAGAGTTTGGCTTTAAATCTAGCTGTTCAGAGCTATAAACTCAATGTGCCTCCTTCCACCCCATCCATCATGGCACCTTCCTCTCACTGAATTTGTGGAAATATAATCTCTTCTTCTTTTCTTTCATCTTCCTTGAATAGATTCTAAGATCATCAAATAATTCCAGGTTTGAGAAGGAGCTTATCTTTAAGACAGGAGTCTCTATACAGGTTCCAACTTCCTTTGGCTTAAAAGAAGTTGTTGAAATCATCAACCTTACTTGGCCTCAAATGGCTTTCATGACTCATGTTGAGCATTTTCCCCCTAAGTCAGAGATGGGCAGATGTCCCTTCTCATATCTGACTCTAAATCATTTCGAAAATTGTGTTCCTATGTCTGAAGCTCAAGTAAGAGAAAATAAAGGCTCAGGGCAATGTCTGCATTTCCACAGATGCCTTGCTGGTTTCCTGATCTCTGCTATTCAGCCCTTTTCCTCTCCCTGTTCTGTCACTACTTGCTTTTGTTCCAGTCTTGAGTATTTAAAGCCTTCAAAATGTACATCAATGGGAGCTAATTTAGTCATTGGAAGAAAAGTTGTGTATGTTTGAGTCATTGGTCCCAAGCCCCAAAGCTGGGTTTGAAGAGCAAGGATGAGAGGTGGACAGCCCTGGGATTTTGCTATTGTTTCTCAAAAGCAATATACCTCCTAGAGATCACTGTGCAGTTCAAGAAAGGGAAGAGGTCAAGGAAGTCAACCTGCAGGGGTGTGCTGGAGGGATAAACACTGCAGCTGCCTTTAGGAAGGAGATGGTGCATCTAACAAGCATTCTTTCTGGGTCACTCAGTCTAAGAGTTCATGGAATAGGGCTGTCAGTACTAGATCTAAAAATATCAGAGGCTCAGGGGCCTGGGACTCTCTAAAAAAAGCTGACAGATTGGTTTATAGGGCTTTTGGAGCTCAGACAGTGAGGGATGGGAGCTAGGATATTCCCTTCTCCATTTCCAAATACCATGGGCCTCAAAGAATAAAACAAAAATCTTTTTATCTAAGTTCAAAACTTTAAAGCTTCTCCCTGCTCTCCAAAGATGGGTCTTTTGCCATCTCTTAATTCTGTCCCTTCGTACTGGCCAAACTCACTGTCTGGAATGCATCCCCTCCTTGCCTCCTCAGAGTCCCTCTGTTCAATTAAAATGCAGGTTAAGCACCATATTGGTCCCCCTGCTTCTAGAAATGACAAGTGCCTTCTCTATCAAATGATGCTGTATTTGATTACTTTGTGTAAAATTATATTCATCAAAAAATTAATGAACACATTTATTTGTATATATTAATTTTATATTTATATGTAACATAAAATATATTTTTCATATCCATTTTTGTCTCCTCATTGGAATATGAGTTCATTGTGTGCTGGGAATGTTTCATTTTTTTCCCCTTTTTTGTGAGGGTACTTTTATCTCTAGTACCAAGTACAGATTTGGCTATAGTACATTATATACATATACTTGCTGCTAGGTGGCACAGTCAATAGACTGCTGGGTCTGAGGTCAGGAAGATACATCTTCCTGAGTTCAAATCTAGCCTCAGATGATTACTAACTATGTAACCCTGGTCAAGACCTTAATCCTGTTTGTCTCATTTCCTCATCTATAAAATGAGCTGGAGAAGGAAATGGCAAAAAACTCCAAGATTGTGCCAAGAAAACCCCAAAATAGGTCATGAAGAATCAGATGTGACTGAAATGACTGACCACCAACACTGTACACCAGGCATTGTGTTAAATTCTTTACAAATATCTCATTTGGCTCTCACAATAACTTGGAGAGGTAGATGTTATTTGTCATTCTCATTTTATAGTTGAGGAAACTGAGGCAAACAACTTAAGTGGCTTTTACAAGATCCCACAGCTTGTGTTTTTGGCAAACAATGATTGATTGATAAATAGAAAACTAGCTGTCTTGGAGAGAGTCAAGCTTAGCATCTAGAAGACTGAGTAGGTTCAATTTCTACCACTGAAAAGTAATAGTGTGATTTTGCACAAGTCATAACTTCTACATGACTGAAGTAACATGATAGGATTTAGCTACTAACTCAGAGAGGATTTGTGATTTGTACTCATGGAGGAAATGTAAGGGAACAAGCATTTATTAAGTGCCGACTGTTTTCTAGTCACTGTACTAGTGCTTTTCAAATATTATCTCATCTGATTCCCACAACAATGCTGAAGGTAGGGGTTATTGTTACCCTATTTTTACAGATGAGGAAACTGAAGCATATAGAAATCAAACAGACTTGTCCAGGGTCATACAGCTAATAGATGTCTAAGACCAGATTTGAAGTCCTATCTTCCTTACTCCAGGTCCAGAATTCTAGCCACTGAGCCGCCTAGCTTCATTATGCTATTGTAGCTCTTCTGAATAAGTAAGCTCTTCTAAGATATACTTGGTGAAAGCAGTCTGTTCACACCAAGGCTACAACTTATTAATTTCCTGAGGGTTTCTATGGCTCTCTTCATATGCTTCTGACTACTTCTTCTGTGTCTTTCTTTTTCCTTTGAGGGGGAAGGCAAGGCAATCTGTTTAAAGAACCTGCCCGAGGTCACACAGATAGTAAGTGTTAAGTGTCTGAGGCCAGATCTGAATTCATATCCTCTTGACTCCAGGGCCAGTGCTCTATTTATGGTGCTACCTAGCTGCCCCAGTCTTCTGTGTCTTTTGTAGGTTCTTCAATCTCTTCTTGTGCTCTAAATGGGCATGTTTTCACAAGATTTAACTTCTATGTGTCCAAGTTTCCTCAGGTGTAAAATGTGGGGATTAGATCCTCCAAGATCCTCCAAGATCCCTTCCAAATCTAGAGAACTGACCTACCTAATAAATTCAGCACCAGAAGGTTGGTCAACAAGTGGTGACTTTTTTTTTAAACCATAGAAATTTTTGGGGTGGAGCCAAGATGGCGGTGTAGCAGCAGCAACATATCTCAGCTCTCACATAGCCACCCCAAAATACCCATAAAATAGAATTCTAAACCAATCCTAGAACTCCAAAATGCACACAAAGATACTTCCCACTAAAGTCAGCTCGGCTACGAGGAACCATATCAGCACTGTGAACCAAAACCAGCCTGGCCTGAAGCCGGGACTCTGCCCCGGGGGGGCGGCTGGACGGGAGGAACGGAGGAGCTTCAGGTGAGCAGATTTGCGGCAGCTGCGAGCAGCATTCAGGACTAGCTCAGTGGGGACTGCGAATCTAGGAGAGTTAAGCAGTCCAGCCAGAAGGCCTCCAGAGCAGAAAAGCGAAAGGCACAGGTTTTGCACCCGCCTCCGTGTTGCAGCTTCCTGCCTGCAGCCTGCAGACAGCAGGGGGACTAAGCGATTTTTCTGAGGCCAGTGCTCTCGCGTTGAGTGGCCTGGATCCGGATCGCCATCTTGGGCCTCGGTCTTGGAGTCTTCATTATCCACTCTGCCAGAAGTAAGCAGGAAGAGTCCCAGCATCTTCCTGTGAGCTACGGCAGCCGGGAGGACCCCAGCGATTTGGGACAGAGTTTTCCCTTCTGGAAGCAGTGCCCCACAGAGATTTGAAAAAAAAATCATGGACTGAACAACCATGAGTAAGAATAAGCATAAGAGGCAAAGTAAGAACAGCTCCCAAACCCTAGATTCCTTCTTTG
>CM053581.1:559510232-559532500 GCA_028627135.1 Pseudochirops cupreus | reverse complement strand
CCGAAAAGTGACATAGGAGAGAATAGACTGGGGGAGGGGGGACACACTGGGATGGCTGTTTTGGGGCGGTGGGTGGGGGAAAGAGGGGGAGAAAATAATTAACTCAAAATCTTGCGGAAATCAATGATGCAAACTAAAATAAAATTTAAAAAAAAAAAAGAAATTTTTGAAAACATTCCACTAAGGCAGTATGAGTACAATAATATGCATCAGCCAAAGAAGTCCAAAGAAATCAGAGACTTTTGAAAGTTCTTACTATGTATTATGTACATGTGTACTATGAGATGAAATCACACAATGGAGTCCAACATGCTTTAAAAAAAAAAGTCATTTGTTGAACAGTAAAATGTAGTAGGTGGTGTGGTGGATAGAGTCTTGAACTTAGACTCAGGAAGAACTGAGATTCAGTCTTGGCTCAGATTCTTTCTTGTTGTGTGATCCAGTAGAAGTCATTTAATCTCTGCCTGATTGAGTTTTCACATCTGTGAAATGGAAATTACAGTAACACCTACCTCAGTGAGTTGCTATGGGGATTAAACCAAATCAAATTAATTACACGAAATCCAATGGGCTAATATGTAAAGCATTTCACAAACCTTAATGCACCACAAAAACAGGAATAAATACAATTTTGACAATGATAATAATAATAATAATAATAGTTCTTCCTATTCTCAGTAGATATCTTATTTACTACTTGACTCCAATAACTCCCTCCAAGACACAACATAAATGACATAGAAATAAAAACACAATTTCTTTAAGCTTATTTCCTTCTACTTGCTAAAGCAGGTGCCAACAGTCAGAGCCATTTGAAAGTAAGAGGTAAAAGCCTGAGGGAAAAGTACTACTACTTACATTCCTGTGATTCATGTGGGAAATTGCTCTGATCTCTGTGGGAGCTTAAGGATCTGTTTTGTGTTGAAAAACAATTTATAATAAGAAAGAGAAAAAATGAAATGAGGAGATGCATATTAATTCCTTTCCCTCTTTGCAAAACATCCCATGCAACTTTCTGGGTCAAATTTGTTCATGGGGATGAATGAGCCATCGCTGGAAGACAAGATCTACTCAGTCTGTCATTTGGCATTACAGATGTGTGGTTGAACATGCAGAAGTGAACATCTGCATGCCCAGAGACAAGTCGTAAGGAAAATCATTTGCTTTTGTTGTGACTTAACTGAGTTCAGGCCACATTTCATTTTTAAACACATTATTTAGATATCTGTACTTGGAAATTTGTCCCTTTAAACACAAAAAAAAATTAAAAAGAAAGGAAAGATGGAGCTAAAAAAGGTCTGAATCTGCTCACTAATTAGACTGTCCCTCAGAATGAAGTATCATAGATTTACTAATGAAATGAAACATACAGGAGATGTGGTCATATAAACCATCTGGCAGGAAATTCTGGTAGATAATTAGCTAATTGAATACCTGTGACAACCAGTTAATTTTTATAATCAGTGGATAGTGTATTCAGGGCATTGACTCATTCAAACCTCTTCCTTAATATGTATAAATGAACCTTCTGCCAGATGGGTCTGAAATCTGAGTATGGTTCTTTCTAGAAAATGGGCTTTGACTGTAAAAGCTAGACTTGCACATCTTGAATATTTTAGCTGCTTGCTTTCAAAATGTAGTTATTTAGAGAGAACTCTTATATACCTCTGTATGAGGTATATAAATTGTATGGGAGACATAGGCTTTGCCACAATGGCAAGAATTTCAACCAATTTCTACCTTTTCTCCTCCCTTTTTTTAGTGTTTCCCATCATGCTGGACACTTACAACTTTCAAATCCATGTTCATGAACCAGAATGTTGCTAGAGGGCACTACAAATTGAAAAGGAGGGAAAGGAAGGGAGTGTGGGCACTTATTTCTAGTCTTAAAAAGATGCAGATGAAAATGATGTGTGAGATTGCATGCTGCCTACATACCAGCAAAGAGAAAAACAATATTGAAAACTGGTAGCTTTTAATCAATATGTAAATTTAAAATTAATACCTAATTGGTATGTGGCTAGTGCTAAGCTACTAACATCCTTCCCCACCCCCTTTCACCTTTGAGTAACTGGGAAAAATAAATGAGCCAACATAAGAGACAGGAATCACTATAATGGGTGTGCAAGAAATTTGTGAGAAATGGAATGAGGTAGAACAGATCAAAAGTTTGTTGAAAAAAAGAATAAGAGGAGTGTGGACTTGTAAAAATCTCACCTTATGCTAGGGAGATAGTTTAAAAGATTCTTGAGGTTCACTCTAACCCAGAACTTCTGAACCTTTTTATGTCATGAATCCCTTTGGCAAGCTGGTGGAGTCTATGAATCTACTCGCAAAGTATATTTTTAAAAGCACAAAATAAAATGTTTGAGATTAGAAAGGAAATCAATTATTTCAAAAGACAATAATCAAAATTTGAGCATGTATATATTCACACATACATATATGTGTAGAAATATTATCTGTACACATACATATATAAAGACATACATAATAGAAACATGTAAGTGTGTGTGTGTGTATAGTGTGTACATATTATATATATGATATTCCTTCATGAAGCCCAGGTTTAGAACTTTTGCTCTATCTTGAGATACTAGTGCATGGAGATGTCATGACATGAAGACCTGAAGACTGGAAGGATGCCAGTGAAGTTGAACAGGTGGGGTGAGAGAGAGGAGAAAAGATAGATATATATATAAAGACAACACTCCTCACCTCTTCTATTGACAGGGAGAAGACAAGGAACAAAAGTCTAAGGTTTGAGGGGAAGTAGTCCTTACAATACTTGGGACTATAAATGGCTTTGGGAAATTTATATATCTTTGGAACTGATTGCTGTCCATTCTATGATGTCTAGCTTTTTACTTACATAAATAAAACCATATTCTCCAATTATGTGAACTACATACTTATGAAAGACCTTCAGTACAGAAATGGGGTACCTTGAATAAATTTTACTTGTGAAATTTATTTTGTGTGACTAAAAACCAAAGAAGTGATATTATCTATCAATATGTACCAAGAACCTTCATTCTATGAGTCTCTGGGACGGACTAGAGGCATAAAGAAAACAAAAGCTGCCATACCAATGCATCTTTAAAATGATTTGTTCTGTTGAAATAAGCTTCATAATGCTTTTAATTAGTAGAAATTTCTGATAAATATATTGACAGACAAGATAATATTTCTGGCTCCTGGCCATGGTACTGTTGCCTCTTATTCCCCTGACCCCGCTCTCTCTCTCTCTCTCTCTCTCTCTCTCTCTCTCTCTCTCTCTCTCTCTGTCTCTGAGTTTGCATCTTCCTGATCAAAAGAAAACAACTAAAAATCATTTATACTAAAATGTGAGTGATACTATCTTTCTTTAAGGAATTTGGAATTGTTTAAAGGATGTCTTTAATTATAACAGAATTCTAGGTGTTTAGACCTTAAAAGGGACTTTAGATGATGTCTCATAAAACAACCTCACCTAATATAAAAAAGCCAAGCCACTACACCCAGTAGTTATGAGCATGTGCAGAATGCCACTGACATAATTCTCTACATGGAAAAGGCTGGGAAGCCACATTATGAAAGGGTTGTAATGATGTATACAGGAAATGCCTTGGAGAGATTAAGAGCATGAGTAGAAATTTGCAACTGGTTCAATAACTTCATGATGAATAGGAGACTTTTGATTGACTGAATCTGTGGAGCAAAGCATTGATGGAGTGGGGAGAAGGTAAGAGGAAAGATCTTGGTTCAGTAACATCAAGGGTGAAACAAGGATGCCTATTATCACCACGATTATTCAATATCATACTAAATTGTTAGCTATAGGAATGAGAAGAAAAAGAAATTGAAGGAATTAGAATAGGAAATGACGAAACAAAACTATCATTCTCAACAGACAATATGCTGTTAAACTTAGAGAATCCTAGAGAATCAGCTAAAAAGAAACTAGGTTAAACACTAACAATTTCAGCAAAATTCTAGGATAAAAAATAAACTCACATAAATCAGCAATATTTCTATGTATATTATGAGAAAAGACCAACAGGAAGAGATAGGAGGAGGAACTCTATTTAAAAATAATTGCAGACAATATAAAAGACTTGGGAATCTACCTTCCAAGACAAAGCCAGAAACAAAATGAGCATTATCACAAAACACTTTTCACACAAAGAAAGTCAGATCTAAACAATTGCAGAAATTTTAATTGCTCATGGATTGGCCAAGTCAATAGAATAAAAATGACAATTCTACCTAAATTAATTTACTTATTCAGTGCAAAGCCAATGAAACTACCAAATTGTTTTATAAAGCTAGAAAAATAATAACAAAAATCTGGAAGAGCAAAAAGTCATGACTATCAAAGGAATCAATGAAAAAGAAACTTTAATATAAAGTCATAAGCATCAAAATAATCTCATACTTTTTAAAATATAGAGTGGTGGATCAGGAGAACAGATTAGGTAAACAATGCACAGTAGTAAATCACCATATTAATCCTGTGATTGATAAACCCAAAATTGAAGGTTTGGGGACAAGAATTTACTATTTTACAAAAACTACTAGGAAACTGGAAAACAGTTTTGAAGAAACTAGGTATAGACAACATCTTACACTGTATGCCAAGAAATGTCAAAATGATTTCAGCATAAAGAGTGATATCATAAGTAAATAACTTACTTGTCAGATCTATGGATTAAAAAAAAAAAGAATTAACAACCAAGGAAGAGATAGAGAGCATTACTAGATGGAGAATGGACAATTTTGATTACATTAAATTAAAAAGGGTTTCTATAAATGAAACCAATGCAGCCAAGATTATAAGGAGAGCAGGGAACTGGGGAGTTTTCTTTTTTACAAGTTTCTCTGTTAAGGGTTTTATTTTTCAAAATAAAGAGAATTGAGTTGAATTTATAAGAATACATGTCATTTCCCAAATGATAAACTATCAAAAGATATGAACAGGCAGTTTTCAGAAGAAGAAATCAAAGCTATATGTAGTCATGTGAAAAATACTCTAAATCACTATTAATTAGAGAAATGCACATTAAATCAACTCTGGTGTACCACCTCAAACCTATCAGAATGGCTAGTATGACATAAAAAGAAAATGATAAATGTTGTAGGACAACATGGAAAAATTTGAAGTGGTTAACTGATCCAGCTCCTCCAGAAAACAATTCAGAACTATGCCCAAAAGACTACCAAATTGTGCATACCCTTTGACCTAGGAATACCACTCCTAAATCTGTAACCCAGAGAAATCAAAAAGGGGTGGAAAATAGTTGCAACAGCTATTTTTATGGTGGCAAAGAATTGGAAATTTAGGGGATGCCCATCCATTAGGGAATGGCTGAAGATGTTGTGGTATATTATTGTGATGGAATACTATTTATTGTATTATAAAAATGATTAACAGGATGGTTTAAGCAAAACCTGGGAAGCCTTATATTCATGAAGTGTCCTGCCAAAGGTGACTCAGATTAAGACTGTTGTGATTACTGTTTATGTTTATCCATTCTGAGAGAAGTTTCCCACTGAGAAGGGAAGGAGAAAATTAGGCTGGTCTAGGCGGCCAAAAACTTAGCCAAGAACTAAAAGAGAGCTGGTAAGTTATCAGAATAATGAACAAATAACTATACTTAGGCCTCAAAGTTACAGGCGAACTGGCCACACTTCAAAAACAACTTCACTAAGGCAGCTTATACCCATCCTAGAGACCATTTTAGACTTGGGAAATTAGTCTAATTTACTTTAGCTCAGAGCCAAAATAGTCGATTACAATGTCTCTGTTACCAAAGGTATCCCCAATTTGCTTCCATTTTCCCCAAACTCAGAGATTGTGAAAGGAGGGATGAGCCATAACAAACTTAAATCTGACCCAGAGAATGAGCTACTGTTTTGCATTATTTCACATTTTTCTCCCTATCAAAAAATGTATTCTAACCTCTCTAGACTAGTTCTTCGTCCCTGTATACATCCTGCACTTTTCACCTTACTGTTTCTCAGAATTATAACATTTAATTACAACTCTCATACCCCAATTCCTGCCTAGTGAATTCATGCCAATCCTTCAAGACACAAGTCAATGTTCTCTCCTCCAAGAAACCTTCCTTGATTTCCTTCCCCTCCCAAGTCACCTCACTCAGAAATTATTTGTTCCTTCTTGGATCTCAAAGCATATTGCTTGCCTTTTTCTTGGAATGTTGAGAGATACCTTTTGGTAAAGTAGACAATTGCCCAGATGCAAATTTTAGTCTTCTCAGGTTCCAGTAAGGGAAACAGAAGAGAAAACACTCTAAGAGTCAATCCATGAGACTAAAGGGATAGGGGGAAGGAGACCGTATCATATTCAAATTCATCTAGTCTAACCACTTTTCACATGAAAACACTGGGGTCTTGAAAATTGAAGTGCCATGGTTCAGAGGAAATGAATGGCTGACAGCATTTGAATACAAGTATCAAAGTTTGTAACTAAGATGTCCACCCCACTGGCTGATCTTACCCACTGATGGGGGACAGAAATCAGCTGTGAAATATCTAAAACAGTTCTGAAGACAAATGTACAAGATACTAAACAGATCCCCTTTGAGTTATATTTTTACTCTAGTTTGAAAGAAGTACAGGGCACAACCATGGATCATACAAGAACCCCAGGGGGAAAAAAAAGCAAAGACATAGGAAATAAAGTCCTCCTAATTGACCTTCATGAAGGCACCAGGTAAGACAGAAGAACCAAAGAAAACTGATCTACACTTCTGGAATGCTGCAATATTTGTGTAGCTTCATCTGAGGGTACTTCCCTACTCTGTTACACACTGCTCCCTAACTAACATACAGGTTGGGCCATTCCATTGCAGGTACACCAGAATTAAAAGCAGCTCTAAGTTCCTTTAGCTCCTGTCCTAGTAGGAATAAGTGGAGTCATAATGATCTTTTTGAGGAAAAGCAGAGAAATAACAAAATAGCTAAATCTTTTTTTTTTGAGGGAGAAGAGTAGGGAGGAATGGGGCACTGAATGGCTCATTGATTGAATGTTTCATCTGTTAGCTGGCTTTTGGCATGATCTAGTGACATCAGTAATGAAAACAAAACAATAGAATGAAACAGCTCATGAAGGACAACACCAACCTTCAGACTTCCTCTTTTGTTTGACTCGTATGTACCTCCATGGCCTACAAGTCTGGCTCAAATGTATTTTGGACTGAATGACACACATAAAAAAGTGATTTGGGATGTCCTAGTTGTTCAATGACTTTGTATGTAATCATCACTCATATCATTTTGAATCATTTCATATACAGAGAAGACTAATTCTAAGTGTTAGGTACACATGTGAGATTCTACATATAAGCCTACAAACTTGGGTTCTTGAATATAATCTATGATGACTTTTGTAGTGATAATTTTGCTCATATATCAAAGACAGTATATGGCAATGAAGAAAGAACAAGTCTTGGATTCAATAGAATATGTAGGCTCAGTCCCTGAAACATACTTCTCATTTGAATATGAAGAAACTAGAATCTCTCAGTTCCCAAGGCCAAGTTATAGATGATCTGCCTATCTATGTTAGGATGTAGCCTATAAGTCTACTCTAAGATGTTTGTAACTGCCTCACTTCAGCAATGAAATATTTTCTTCTCTTGCCTTCCATGGAATTGTGTTTGGGGACAGCTTCTGTACTTTTAAGGAAGGTTTCAAGATAGAAGGATATTGTTTACCTAGAAGTCTTGAGTGCCTGTAATGGTAATGGGAATTTGAAGATCTTCCCTGTCCCTTACCAGGCCAAATGTCATCATGTGGAGCCCATGGTGGGAGGACTGTGGTGAAAAGGTGGAACAGGAGGGCTGGAGCAGGAAGGAGCAGGAAAGAGCCAGAACAGAGCTAGGAGCAAGCAGCATGGAGGCAGAACAGCTAGTGTGAGTGAGAAAGGGGCATTTTTGCTTAAAAGGAGCCTGTTTTGTTTTGAAGGCCTAAGGGAGGAAAGGCTTTGGAATGTTGGTACATGCTGCTTTGGTTGTGTGTGCCAACTTCTTTGTTTCTATGATAGATTTGGACTTCTGTTGTTGGGATTCAGCTTTCTGGCATTTGAATAAATGTTTTGGTTCTGTCTTCCATGTGGAGAGTCTATTACATTTTGTGATTCACAACTATACTAACATATTCATAGCCACCATGGGTGCTATGAATATTGCATTGGCAATTATAATGCCCAAAGTTTGGGTTCCATTCTTGAGATCTAGGACCTAAAGAGGAGGCTGGTACGCTTGTTGGGAAAATTATACAGAACATTAAAAGGGTTTAATATGAACATTTAGAAAGGAAAGCAATGAGAACTAAGAGTCATGCAAAATGTCTTACACACACATACACACACACATACACATGCATGCACACACACAATGTATCAGGCTCACCTCTTCCTTTTCTGACAGACTTTTCTGGACTGATATCAGTAGAAAGCTGTAGGTAAAGAACAAGAAAGCTTTCATTTTAAAAAAAAAGGACCCCATTCCATCCATGTGAACAAAATGGGAAAACATGGATTAGGTAATGGTAGGGGTATAAACTTAGAGCTCGTTGAAAAATTAGACCCAAACTTGGTCAAGGTCCACTTAGAAGACAGTTTCTAGCAGAGATACCCCAGGAATGTGTGCTTAGCTCTAGTACATACATACATACACACACATACATACATACATACAATGTATCTATATATATACATGTATGTATACTATACACACACATATACACACACACACATACATGTGTGTACAAATATAAGCAACTAGGTCAGTAAATATCTGGTATTTATAGCCCCTGAGTCAATGGTTCAGCACAGGATCTTTTCCCCATGATAGTGGGAATAAGGAATACCTAGAAGGTAGACTAGTTGTACACTATTCTTCTCTTAATACATGGAAGGAAAAATACTAGGATATTTTTGATGATCATTGGCACAGAGTCTCTCATGAATCTGTTGTGTCTTCACCATTGGTCCTTTACTCCCCTCTGGCTCACTGAAATTTAAATTCTTTCGTGGATCTGATAGCCAACTGATGACAGATGATCAATATAATGATTGTTCCTGCAGGGACTGAGAAAGCTTGGCAACCTCATTCCAACATAGCAGAGATTAAAGCATGCCCAGAAAACACCCTTCACATCAAGTAAGCACTGAATTGCCAATCTCAGAAGTTCTGGAAGCATCAGTCCATTAGTAACATTAGTAACATTACTAACGATTGACCTGAGGTTGAGAAACACTTATGAACACACATAGTATCTGCAACCAAAGTGAATCCACCATTGGTGCAGGGTCCCTAAGGCTTAGGAGTCAATATGACTCTAAGAGTCTAGCAACAGGAGATGCCAATTTTGGAACACATGCCTGACACCAACTCTGTATCTCCCTGTCAAATGATTGGAAATCCTCCCACACATATATCCTAAATTCATAGATTTATAGATGCAAGGATTCTTACAAGTCATCAAGTTATAAAATCATAGAATCATACACAATCACAAACTCATCGTACATATGATGACCAACCTTGATAAACCAGACTATCCTCAATGAAGCACAGCTAAAGACAACTCTACAAGCCTCAGGATGGAAGGAGATATCTAAACTCAGAGAAAGATATGGAAAGACTATAGTTTAAATGGAGACTGAAGCAAAACATGCTATTGTTCTCTTTCATGCCCTGTTTTGCTTTTTTTTCCCTAGTGATCACTCATTGGTTACAACCCTTCTATGTGACCAAACTGTTGTACAATGTGAAAGCATTTGCAGATCCTATACATGATTGCATGCCACCATGGGGGAGGGGAGGGAGGGGAGAAAATCTGAAACTCAAGTGATTGTGGAACTGAATCTTGTAAACTAAAAGTAAATAAACAAGTCATTCAAAAAACATGTGCATACCTTTTGATCCAATGATACTACTTCTAGGACTATGTCCCAAAGAGATAATACAAACAGGAAAATGGACCACATATCCAAAAATATTTATAGCAGCTCTTTCTATGGTGGCAAAGAATTGAAAATTGAGGAGATACCCATCAATTGGGGAATGACTAAACAAGTTGTGGCATAAGAATGTAATGGAATACTATCGCACTATAAGACGATGAACAAGCAGACTTCTGAAAAACATTGAAAGATTTTTATGAACTGATGCCGAGTGAAGTGAGCAGAACCAGGAGAACATTGTACATAGTAATAGACACAGTGTGCAGTGACTGACTTTGATAGATGAAAGGGCTCATGATGGAAAAATACCATCCACTATCTGAGAAAGAACTAAAGAGCCTGAATGCAGAGTGAAGCAGACTATCTTCTTTCTCGATTTTTGTTTTGTTCTGTTTTGTTTTCTGTATCATGGTTCGCCTCATTCTTTCTAATTCTTCTATGCAACATGAATAATGTGAAATTATGTTTAACAGGAATGTATATGTAGAGATTATATGAGAATGTATGCTGTCTTGGGGAAAGAGGAGGAGAGAAAGGGGAGAAAATTAAAAACTCATGAAAGTGAGTTTTGAAAACTAAAAATAAATAATTTTTTAAAAATGCTAGCTAATTAGTATCCTCCTCCTCATCATCATCATGATCCTCTGTATGAATCTACTCCTCTGTGACCCTACTCAGTAACCTGCCTCCATAGTTATATATTGACCTGGTAAATTTCTAGCCAATGTGTCACTTTCTGACCACTCCTCCTCATATATGTTGCTTGCTTCCTTAGAATGCAAGCTTCTTGAGGACAGGGGTTGTGTTTGCTTTTGCATTTGTACCCCTAACATTTTTCACAGTACCGGGCACATAAAAAGTACTTAATAAATGGTTTTTTTTTTCTTTTTAATTCACGTATTTGTTCACAAAGTCACTCAAGGAGAACACTGCAAAGTTGTAATTTAAACCCAGATCCCTTGACTCTAACTCCATCATTCTTTCCATTGTATCACAATGCCTCTACATATGGAACAAACATTTGCTTCCTAGGTTCTGAGTAGCCCAAAGCAAAGGCCCTCTCTAGTACCTTGGGAATCCTGGTGCTCAGGATCTAAGCTACAGCTGCTCAGTATCATTGATTATTTCAGTTTCCTTTGGGTCACACATAACAGTAAGCCAATGAAAAAGTAACCCGAAAGAGATCAGAAAAATCTATTTTTTATCTGAGATCATCTACACAAAAATAGGTAGAAAAAAAGTATTCCTTTGAAAAATTTAAGAAACCACAAATAGTCTTCTCTCTTGGCACATCCATAGTCAACCTTTGATCTTCTAGTTTGTCATCTTTCCAGTTTCCTCCAACTTACATCTGGTGCTATTACAATCATTTCACTGCTCATTGGCTTTTCCAACTAAAGGGAAGAGAAGTCAAGGGTGATGAGATTCTAGATAGTTTGGTCCATTGCTCACAGTTCTACTAAAATATTTGATGGATGAATGTAAAAATCTAAAGAAGACTTATTATTTAATTTAAAACTATGAAGTAAAAAAAAAATAGAATGATTTAGCAGAAGTGAGGTTGCCTAAGATAAAGGCAACTTTTATTCTGATTGGGGTCCAGCAGAAAGAAGGGTGTTGGAAGGTTCAGACAATGATAAAATTTGACTGCTATGTTTTCTTTGGGACTGCAAGTTTACAGCATAATCAGGTCATAGATCATAGAATTTAGAGCTAGAAAGGACATCAAGGTCATTTAGTCCAACCCCCATAATTTTACAGAGAAGAAAAAAGAGACATGGAGCACTCAAGTGACTTAAGATCACATTGTTATTGTGTGTTTGAGGCAGGATTAGTGATTTATATGTATTCTGTGGAAAGAGAATAATCCAATGGATTCTGGGCTTTAGTCTCTCATGGCACAATGTTTTCTACAATCAGGGGTAGTTTATTCTCCCTATTACACTATGAGCTCTTTTAAGAAAGACCCATGGAGAGAGTAGGGGGGAAGGGGATGAGAGGGGGGCGGATGGTTGGGAGGGCATGTTGGGGGGGGGGAGAGTTGTTAGAAGCACAAACTTCTGTAAAGGAACAGGGACAAAGTAGAGAATAGAACAAGTTGGTGGACAGAATAGGAAGGAGGGAAATAGAGTCAGTCTTTCACAATATGTCATTGTGGAGATGTTCTGCTTAACTACCCATGTATGGCCCGTATTAAATTGCTTGTCTTTCCAGTGGGGGTGGGTGACAAGGGAGGAAGGAAAGAATCTTGTAGGGAGATCCATCTTGGCCTACTGGAAAGTCATAGGGGTGATAGATGAGGATATAGGAGGGAGCAGATAGGGGGAGGGAGTATACAGTGGGATCATTGTTTTGGGGTGGTGGGTAGGGGAAAGATGGGGAGAAAATCTGTAACTCAAAATCTCATGGAAATGAATGATATAAACTAAAAATAAAAATAAGTTAAAAAAGAAAAAAGAAAGACCCGTGGATTCATAGACTCATATCACTGATAGCACTCAAGGTAGCTTAGAGATCATAAGGCATTTTGTCCTTTCCACCTTCATATCACTGGTGCCTAGTACAGTGCCATGCATGTATTTGAGCTCTAAGAATCATAGTGTCATAGAATTGAGCTGAAGTTCTCAGATAATTCAATTGAAATCTTTCCTCTTACAAATGAAAGCAGTTAAATTATTTTGCCCAAGTTCACAAAAGTAAAATCAAATTGTGATTTGAATCTATGTTCTCTGATTCAAAAACTGATGTTCTTTCCATTGTAGAACCCTGAACAGTCTCTGCCCCCATTACTATACCTGACATAGTGTCCCATGCTCTTAAGGCAATGATGCCAGCCAAATTAAACTGAATCAAGAATAATCCAGTCACTCCCAAAGCAGTAGACCTCAAAGTGTGATTCACAGACTTCTGGGAGGCTTTGAGACCCCTTAAGGGTCTCCACAAGGTCAAAACTAGTTTCATAAAAATTCTAAGACATGATTTAGTTCTTAGAATACTCTTCCATTTTCCAATTTCATATCTGGGTGAGACCAGGTTTTCTTTTCAACCAAAAATAGCACATGGGACCAGGTTGAAAACAGAAACAGATATGAGAATCCAGCTGTCTTCTATTGTGGCAGGCATTAAAGAGGTTGGCAAAAAACATGTAAAACAATAGCATCCTTCTCACTAATTTTTTGGTTCTGAAAAATTTACTTATTTTTATTAACATGTTTTATTAACATTAATGGGTTTACTATAATTATTTTAAAATGAAGTAATAAATATTTTTAAAACTAATTGGTAATACAACAAATAACCATAGATATAATCCACACAAACAAAAGCCCTTTGGAATCATCAACAATTTTAAGTAGGTAAGGTGTTCCTTGGACCAAAGAGGTTGAGAACTGAACAACTGTTATGATCACTCAGCATTCCTATGACACATTGCTTAAAGATATCTGTCTTCACAATGTTTCTCTGGTGAATATGGATATCCAAGCATTTAATTGTGCAATCTGAACTGTGACTACTGCTAACCAAATAACAGAAAAGCCCTGTTCAGCAATATTTAGTATTAACAAGAAATGGAATTAATTGATTGAACCATTTTCTTTTCTCAATGAAAATAACTCTCCTATTGTGTTAATGCCCACAAGAGATTATAGACTCAGGCATAAGGCTCTAGGCTTTAGAAAGTGAAATGTCTAGGACAGCAGAACAACCCAATAGTGTTAGATAAAGTTCAAGAAATATCACAGGGAACAGATTATACCCCAAACAACCCCAAGATCATTGACAACAACCTAAGGAGTCTACGAGCAGCAAGCAGGCTAGCAGTCACCATGTTTCATACTTCTTTTTCACATTCTGCACTTGCCTTATCTGAAGGACAAGAGTATACTCTGACAAGACTCTGCTATACAGAAGAAAGTTTACATTCAGAGCTGCTGAGTTTCCCAAAATAATAATTTTCCAGGGATGATTTTCATTCAAGAGGAATCATAAGAGAGAACTTTCAAGGAATGTGAAATTGGAGGGCACAAGACTTGACAATGTCCTAATTTTCTGCCTCACTAGTTTTTTTTATCTGTGTATATGGGAGACAGACTGAGGGAGAAAGGAGAGAGAAATAGGGAGGGAGGGAGAGGAAATAGGGGAGAAATTGGGAGGGAGAGATGAAAGGGGAGAAAGAGAGGGAGAAAGAGAGAGAGGGAAAGGGAGAGGGAAAGGAAGAGGGAGAGAGAGGAGGAAAGGGACAGGGAAAGGGAAAGGGAGAGGGAGAGGGAGAGGAAGATGGAGAGGGAGAGTGAGAAAATTGGCAGGTTGAATGTTCTCCCCACTCTCAGGAAAAGCAGCAGTTACACACAGGTGAACTGGGCTCTGTGGACTATTTTTCTTGTGTATAGCTGAACCTGAATGTCTCAAAGAAAGGAATTTTACCAGAGAATATTCAGTGCCAGAGTTAGAACTGCATTTTGATCTTTTTATAATCCATTGAGGAGATCATGTTTTGCCCATATGTCACCTTGAATAAGAAGATAGGTACTTACCTAGGACACCAGGAAGCAAAGTCCCAAGTGGATATTGCCTGACTTTTTTTTCAGGAGCACAAAACAGGAAGGAAGTAATGGCTCAGTACTTACAAGACCTACACTAAAAAATTATCCATGGTTATTCTAGCAATCCCAAATCTGTCTAGATCACCTCAACATTTAATATTTACCACAGTCCTCAATGCCAGCTTGAATCTTTATTGCCAATTCATCACTCATTCATTCTGCTTTGGGAACTTACACTGGCACCAATTGAAATTTTGGAAATATGCATAATGATCAAGGGAAATTTGCCACAGGACCCAAAAGGGAAAATTTTGTGCTGAAAGAGATTACATAATTCAACAGGGCAGTAGGGGCTTCTTTGTGTGACCTTGATTCAACAAGAAATGGCAGCTAGAGCCTGTGGTTTCATTTGTGTATGGTCCTAATCTACACAAGGGGTAAACAACCAGATATTTGAGAAATCTAGTCACAAAGTCTGTATTAAATGGTTATCTCCAATCTACCACATAGATATTTTACAGGTACATATTTGTTTGTATCTTCTCTCACTCATTATAGTATAAGCTCCTTGAAGACAGGGGCTATTTTTGCCTTTTTTTGTATCTCCAACACAGCATGGTAGTAGGCACAGAGTAAACACTTTAAAAATCCTCATTGACTTGTTAACTTACTGCCTGCTGAGTTGACTTATATGTAAACAACCCTGAGTCTAGAATTAACTTTGACAAATGTAAAGCTGTAAAGTGTATATCGAGTTGTGGAAAAAGAAGAACTGACACCCTCCAAAAAAAATGATCCCTTAGGCATTTCATAAGCCCTGGTATAGAGGTCAAAAAGGGAAGAATGGAAGCCAGGAAATATCACACAACTCAATTATGCATTTCCCCAAATCTGGAAATTGTCACTGAATAGACATTGAGTATACCAAGCCATAGTAAGGAGAGTTTACCACATTCTCATTCTACCTTGCCTTGGCGAGGAAGGTGCTAGAGGTCCATAATACTTAGTAGTTGTTTTGAGAATCAATACCTTTGCTAAGCCTTTCTGAGCCCCCATTCAGTGAACTGGATATATGTGCCACAAAAATTTGCAAGTAAAATCCCATTAGCTGGTCATTTTTGTAATGAATTATGGTGCATAACAAAACTATTTTCATGCTCCATAGTTTGGTCTCTTGCTTTTTTAATCTGATGCTAAAAGATTTTTCAGGGTCTGCTCCTGATGGAAAGTTCCTATACTAGAACAGCCTGAGGTCACAGGTTGGCCATTGTTTGGGAAGAAAATCACTGGATATTGCCGTAGTTAGAAAGTTATTAAGGGTTTTCTATCTCGAGTCAGATCTTGTTTATATTCAGGTTCTGAGTTCTCAAATATTATATCTGCTTAGGATCAAAGAATCACAGTTTCTCAAAGCTAGAGAGAATCTGAATGCTCCAGGGCATACTCAAATCTTGATTCCTTTCTATAGCATCTCTAACAAATGTCACCTAACTTCACTTTAAGAACTGCAGGAATGGAGAAGTCATTCCCTCCAAGTGTGCACCAATCTTTGGAGAGTTCTCATTATCAGAAAATTTCTCATTATGGGTTGAAATCCATTTCATTGCCACTTTGACCCAATAGTTAGACTTTTGTCCTTCAAGAAGGATCAGAATAAATCTATTAGCTCTTCACAACAATTCTTCACATGTTTGAAAACTGAAATTATGCTTTCCCCAATCATGGCTTCTCTCCTTCTGGCAAAATATCCCAGTCACTTTAACTACTTATGCTCTGGATAATCATGGTTTTTTTTTTTCTGAACTAGAAGAAGTAGAGGAGTGGGAGACTGGAGGATAAAGGGGATTTGTGTTTCCTGACTTTCTAGATACAGTGAACCATGTGAGACACTCTAACCAATCAGGGAAGCAAAGGCCCAAAAATATTCCAGAGTTGAAAGAGTTATGTGCCCTAGGCATGGTCTCTGGTCTAGAAGGCACAGGAGCAAGTCTGTTGAGGAGAGTAAGACAGAGAAAAAGAATGAAATGTGTTATGAAAGAACAATCTACTGGAGTGAAAATTTCTTATTTGCTTAGGCTATTTCTTTGACAATACACACTGTCCATCATCATTACATATTGTGATTACATATAGTGATTTAGTACCTTGATGGATCTGTGATTGAATCCATGTGAATGATAAAAGATTATCACACTAATGGTATAAATTCTTTCTCTGTCTCTATCTCTATCTCTGTCTCGCTCTCTCTTTCATTATTATTATTATATGGAACTCTAGGTAGAGGACCATCTGCCCATGCCAATCAACAACTTTTCTGTACCTTATTGTCTCAGGGAGTTGCCTGGGTCACTTAGAAATTAAGCAATTTGTCAATAACCACAAAGCTGGTGACAAAGGCGATATTTGAACCCAGATCTTTCTGACATCAAAGTCTGCTCTATCCATTGCACCACACTGTCTTTCCTTTTATCCATGTTTTATCACAGATCTTGGCTCTACTCAGTGAAGTAGAAGCCTTTGTCTCAGTCAAGTATTCTTAGACTGGAATCTATAAACATTTTTTTAATTGTTTGTTTACTTTTAGTTTACAACATTCAGTTCCACAGTCCCTTGAGTTTCAAATTTTCTCCCCCTTCTTGTCCTCCCCACCCTACCATGTCATGGCGGCATGCACTCAAATATAGGATCTACAGATATCTTCCCATTAATCATTACTCAGGTTGTAAAGAAGGATTATAACTGATGGAATGATCAGTGGGAAAGAAGAAACAAAACAAGAAAAAGAAACAGAGTGAGTAGTTTGTTTCAATCTGCACTCAGACTCTGCATTTCTTTCTCTGGATGTGGATATCTCTTTTGATCATGAGTCTTTTGGAGTTGTCCTATAACCTTGTATTGCTGAAAGGAGCCCAGTCTGTTGAAGTTAGTCATCACACATATGTTATGTCTGTGATTGTGTACAAATTTCTCCTGGTTTTGCTCTTCTCTCTCAGCATCAGTTTATTTAAGTCTCTCCAGGTTATTATGAAGTCCGTCTGCTCCTCATTTCTTATAGCACAGTAGTATTCCATTACATTCATATACCACAACTTGTTCAGCCATTCCCCAATTGATGGGCATCCCCTTGATTTCCAATTCTTTGCCACCACAAAACGAGACGCTATAAATATTTTTGTACCTATGAGTCCTCCTCCCACTTCTCTAATGTCTTTGGGATATAACCCTGGAAGTGCTGGGTCAAAGAGTATGCACTTATTTATAGTCCTTTGGGAATATAAACTTATTTTTTTATATCTGTAATTCCATATTATCGGTTTTCTTTTTCATCTTAATATTTTATTTTATGCATTTAAAATATTATCCTGAGAAGGGATCTCTTAGGCAACACCAGATTAACAAAGGGGGTCATGACACAAAGAATTAGGAAGTCTAGCTATAAAAATGTTGATGTTTTGTGGCTCCTGATAGAGCACAAGAGCTGTCCTTCAGGGATTCTTAGTTCTGGCCTTCTTAACGGCCTACTTCCCTTCCTGGTCATATATCTTTAAGCCCTTCATTTTTATAATTCTTTTCTTTGGTCTCTTTTACTTTTTAGTGCTGGACTATATTATCAAATCAAAGTCATCAAGTACCAAAATAAGGTGGACTTAATTTTGACATTCTTAATTTTGAGATTTTTAATAGCATTTGTTTCTCTACTTCCACTTCAATGATTGACATAGATGTATAGTTGCAATTATTTATATAGTGATTTTTTTTTTGCAAGGCCTCAAGCAATCACCATAAATGTCAGATACCCAAATGTTTCATGAAATATTTTTTATTAGTTATAAACAGATAATTATTATTATAAACACATATTATGTATGATTATATAAAAATATAAATAATTATATATAGATCATTACATAAAATCCAGCTCTTTTATTTCCCTTTCGAAGGAGAACTTGAGTCACCTACCTATTTCACTTATTTGTACTGAAAATGTCAAGGTAGGCTTGGTTCAATTCCTTCAGTAGTATGTCCATATGTTAATGAACAAGAGTTTCATCATATCGATACCTCCATTAAGATGTTGATGGTCTAAAAACCATGTGATTATTAGGACCCTATTGCCCCATCTCTTCCACTCACTGACAAAGTAGAAAGTGGCTGTACAAAATCATTTTGTATTTTTTCTTTGTTTCATGAGTTACCAAGAATTCCTCACCATATGACCAACAGCTGGTAACGAGCCTCTATTTTCCTGGGCCAGTTTTTAGACCACTGACACAGTCTATTGAAAGGACATCACCCAAAACCTTTCTAAGTGGTACAATCCAACAGTTTGTGTTCATCCATTGTCACAACCTTCAAGAACTCAGGGATTTTAAGGAAGGAGCAAACTTCAGTAACCACTATCACTTCAGAAGCTGATGCTTCGACCTGTTCTCAACCTTTTATATAAAATAAGCTGTATCTTTTTTTTCTTTCTTTTTTTTGTTCTTGTTTTTTTTTTTCTTTTAAGAGGATGTATCTTGCTTTTAATTATCATAAAAAATCAGCCTGGTCACAGCAATCACTGGAGTTCATGGAATTATGGCAATGCCTTTTAAAACATTATCAGTAACCACCTCTTACAGGACATGATCAAAGAAAATTGACACTGGCCTGATGGTTTTCACCTCTTTACCTGTGTTACCACTATTACCATTGACAGTTACTACCCTTGAGGTGTTGTGTCTACCATGGTCTTCATCATACTCTGATTGCTTGTTGCTGTTGTGTGTTTTTCCTTTGACAAAATAAAACATCACAAACCCACCTAAGTCCTTTGATTACAATACCAAGAACAGGAAATCAGCAACTGGAGGGGAAAAAAAAAAACAATTCAACGTTCTTCACGCTTAGGGATTTCTCCAGGAAGTAGAGAGTAAAAGGGTCTGACTAAGATTCAGTGGCTTTTTTCATAAAAAATCACATTAAAAACTCTATTATATGAGTAGTTTTTTTTTTTGATCCTCTATGTTCTTCTATCCTCTTAATTCTTAGCTTTCTGAGTTTGAATGCTGCTCCCTAAGGTCACTGGGCAGGTCTCAGTGCCATCAACCCCCACTTTCAGAGTTCTAATCCTAGTTCTGCTCATTATTTGCTGTGGTAACTCCATGCATGTCACTATATCCTCCCTGGGCCTCAGATTCCTCACCTGTAAGACAGGAATAATTACCTTGACATGGCTTCTTAGAGCTTTGGTGAGGAAGAGCTAATGATCACAAAGCATTTGCATCATCCTCAGATATTAATTAAGTACCCAATGCATGCTGAGCTCTGTAAGAGGCACTCAGGGATAACAAGGAGTTCCTCAGATATGTCCTTCATTCTCAAGTCCCTTATGTTATACTGGAGCAACAAGAAACATCCACAGAAAAATGTGAATTACTAACAGCAAAGAAGTAACATGATAATCTTTGTTACAAGACAATTGGGAAATTGGGAGGTCAGGCATGGTCCCAATCTCCCCTTCTTTACCACATGCCTTCTCAGGTGACAGGTGGATGATGGTGGTGGTGATGGTGGTGATATGATGGTGTGTGAGTGTGGGTGTGTGCATGTATGTGCATGCATGCATGCGTGTGTGTGTGTGTGTGGGTGGGTGGGTGTGTGTGTGGGTGTAATAAATACAAGGAAGTGGGCAGGAAACCCTTACGTTAGTAGTTGGGGAATTAGGAAAAGTTAAGGTGCATGATCTGACTCTTGGAAGGAAGAAAGGGATTCTAGGAGGCAACAGTGGATAATGTGGGCATTCCAGACATGGAAGCTGGAGATGTAAATTCTTGTGTTCATCTCTAAATATGACTCACCCACCTTCAGCCCACTCCTATAACAAAGAATAAGGAAGAGAATAACGACAACAAAGCAATTCAGCAAAATGAAACAACACGCAGAGGTGAATGACAACACATTCAGTAGGTGGCATATTCAGCCATGTGCTCAAACAGTCTGAGTTCCAGGAATGGACATTTGAATCCATTTATTACAACACCTTCATTTTAAAACACAAGAAGGTGAGAATTATGAACATTAAGCTAACTAGCCAAGGTCAAACCTGGGGGAGGGGTTCTTTTTGACTCAAGATTTGAATCCAGGACTTCTGAATCCAGAATTAGTATTCTTTTCATTGTTCTCCACCGCTCCCTCTACCTCTAAACTATCTTAGTCTTTCCAATGCTATGTTGTTGTGGTGGTGGTGGTGGTTCAATAGTTTTATTTATGTCCTACTCTTCAAGACCCCATTTAAGGTTTTCTCAGCAAAAATACTAGAGTACTTTGCCATTTCCTTCTCCAACTCATTTTACAGATGAGGAAACTGAGGCAAACAGGGTTAAGTGACCTGCCCTGGGTCACCCAGGTTGTGTCTGAAGCTGGATTTGAACTCAGGTCATCCTGATTACAAACCTGGCACTCTATCCATTGCACCACAAGCTATGACAAAGCCAAGCTGGAAAGACTTTAATTACTAACCTAGTTACTTGCTATATGCTAATCACTTATCCATTTCAGTGTTTAAATGCAAACCCCCCCCACAATCATCACCAGAATGCTGATGACCAGTTAATTACTTTTTTGTGTGGGGGGTGGGGAGCATCACAGGGGAGTTGAGGAACAGTAACTTTCGAAGATCACATTCCAAGATTTGGAAGGGTTGCCATCTGTATCACCAGAAGCAACAACTACTCTCAATCAATTAACAGACTACAGTCAGTTATTTAACATTTATTAAGTGCCTACTGTATGCTGAAAATTGTGCTAAGCACTTGGAAATCACATTATTTTAGAGTATTTGTAGAAGCGATCAATAATTAGAAGAGATGCAAAGTTCTATAAAGATCCACCAATGGAAGGCTTGCTCCTGGCTATGTGGGAGACCAGATAATCCTTTATAGAAAAAGAGATAGCAACAGATATGGGCCTTGAAGGATGGGCAGAATTATGCCAGGTAAATAAAAGGGATAAATGATAATGTAAGACCATAGATTTTGAGCTGCAATGAATCTTTTTTTTTCCTTTTCAAAATATTTTATTTTTTTAAATTTATTTATTTTTTATTTTTTTAATTGATTTTTTATTTTATTTTAGTTTGCATCATTCATTTCCATGAAATTTTGAGTTACAAATTTTCTCCCCATCTTTCCCCTACCCACCACCGCAAAACAGCCATCCCAGTGTATCCCCCCTCCCCCAGTCTATTCTCTCCTATGTCACTTTTCGGTAGGGCAGGATGGATCTCCCAACCACAGTGCCCGTGTATCTCAAGTTCCAGTTGGATGTAGTTAATAATAATAATTATTATTATTATAGTTATTATTATAATTGTATATATATATTTTTAACATTTGATTACAAAACTTTAGATTCTAGATTCTTTCTCTTTCTCCCTCTGGAAGGACAAGCAATCAAATACAGGCTGAACATGTGTAATCACACAAAACCTCTCCACAGTGGGCATATTGTGAGAGTCTGATTACATGTCCCTTCTTCCTATCCTGCCCCCCCATCCACTCTCTACCCTGTCCCTTTACAGAAGTGTGTATATTCATCATCCCTCCCCCCCACTCTGCCCTCCCCTCCATCACCCCACCTCTCGTCCCCCTTCCCCCTACTCTTCTATGTGGCAAGATGCCCAGTTTAGAGTTTATGTCATTCCTTCCCTAAACCAAATTCAGTGAGAGTAAGGTTGACTCTTTCCCTTTTGCCTTCCTGTTCTCCCCCTC
>CM053581.1:559484070-559509732 GCA_028627135.1 Pseudochirops cupreus | reverse complement strand
TTTCTTCCACTTCTCTCATTTGGTTTTCAAAATCTTTCTTCAGCTGATCTCTAGCTTTAAGGCAATCTTCATGTTTATTGGAAGCCCCTGGTGGGGGAGCTCTGGCTGTGCTGTCCTCCTGCAGCTCTCTGCCTTGGTCCTTCTTTTCTTCAAAGAAGGAATCTAGGGTTTGGTTACTGTTTTTACCCTGCTTCTTATGCTTATTCTTACTTATGGTTGGTCAGTCCATGATTTTTTTTTTTAAATCTCTGTGGAGCTCTGCTTCCAGAGGGGAAAGCTCTGTCCCAAATCACTGGGGTCCTCCCAGCTACTGGAGTTCTTAGAAAGTTGCTTGGGTCCTTCCACCACTTCCAGCTGACTGAATAAAAACAAACCACAGGACCAAAACCCAAGACCACAATCTGGATCCAGGCTGCTCAACGCAAGAGCACTTGGCCTCTGAACAATTGCTTGGTCCCCCTGCAGTCTGCAGGCCGAGAGCTCTGAAGCAAAAATGCAGAGGTGGGTGCAGAACCTCCACCTTTTGCTTCTCAGCCCTGGAGGCGTTTCAGCCTGATGCTTTTCTCTCACGATCTCACAAGCCCTACTGACCTAGTTCTGGGTCCTGCCGCAGCTGCTGCCAATCTGCTCACCCGAAGCTCCAGCCAGGGCTCGGCTCCTCTCGTCCAGCTACCCCCAGGACACAGCTGAGGTTTCAGGCCAGGATGGTTTTGCTTCGCAGTGCTGATATGGTTCCTCATAGCTGAGCTGACTTTAGTGGAAAGTATATTTGTGTGCGTTTTGGAGTTCTAGAATTAGTTTAGCATCATATTTTATGGATATTTTGGGGTGGCTATGTGAGAGCTGCGATATGTTACTGCTCTTACGCTGCCATCTTGGCTCCAGCCCCACTGCAATGAATCTTAGAAGCCATCAAGTGCAACTATTTCATTTTACAGGTGAGGAAACTGAGGCACAGAGGTAGGTGAAGTACAACACATAACTAGTAATTACCTGGGGTCTGATTTTGAACCCAGGTCATCTTGACTTCAATTCAGGGCCCTATCTACTAACCCATAAGATCTAGCCATTCCAGGACAGAGGTATTAGCTAGCAAATCTAACTAACCCAGTATATTCCTCCTGCTTCAAGAGGCTGAGGCATGGCGAAATGGCAGGGAATCAGGTCTTTTTTACCATATGATATGTAATGGTTTAGAGATAAACTTATGATAGACTAATAGCAGGAACTGCATTGGGATATGAAAACTGAGATTTACCAGGGACAGAAAAAATGTACACACTCAAAGAAACATGTGTGAAAACTGGGGGTGGTGGTGGGATTGCTAAAGTAATTGAAATCCATGGAGCTTATTGGGATAGAGCCAACTCTGCACAGAGTAAGCCAAGTCCAAACTTAGAGAAAACATCTCCAAATGTCTTTACCTTCTTTTCTCATGTGTGTTTGGAACTGACCACGCAGCCCTAAAGTAGCCAAGAGCCTGCTCTGATACACACACACACACACACACACACACACACACACACACACACACACACACATTTAATGAGGTGATATTACTGAACACATGCTTTTTATTTTAGGGATGAGGGAATTGCAATTTCCAACTTTTGAACCCTTTGAAAAATTGTGACTCTCTAGTTTTGAATATGACAGCGGTTTCCAGGAGTCTTGTTTCACATGCCTCTGTCTAAATTTGATTTCACTGCTTTAGTCTGCTCTTTCTCCCATAGCTTGAGGAACACAAGTGATTTTCAAAAAAGATTCTTTGTTGTTTAGATATCACTGGTTCCCCTTAATTAAATTTGTCCAAAAATCCCCAAACATTTTAAAAGAAACCAAATGTTTCATAACCATAATAACCAATCTTGTCTCTAGAAGACAAAGAAATCTTCCTCCTTTGGTTAAATAAGTGGAAGACTCAGGGTGCATGATGTTATCTGTATTGTCAGAGAAGACTCACTGTGTGTGGAGGGTAGGATGGAAAGTATATATACATGTGTATGCATGTATGTATGTATGCATATGTGTATGTATGAACACATATATGTGTACATTATATGTGTACATATGTATTGTGTGTGTGGAAGACTAAAGTCTAAAAACAAAAGGCACCAGGAAAATGTTAAATATTTTCCTGAATCTCAAAAATGTTTAATGTTTTAGGGTAACATTCCAGAATACTTCCTAGAGGTCTATGAAATGTGTGCTTCTGGATTCTTCCATCTTTGTGAATTTTTATTATATTATTATAATATATCATATATTAATATTATATAAGTTTATTATATTTTTGCCCATATTCTTTGTTACCTGGTCACTGAGTACTTATTTCTTAGCCATTTTCCCACCTGTCCCCACCTACCAGTCAATGAACCATTGCATAATAGAATTTTTAGCTGAAAGGGACCTTAGAAGTTGTCTATTTTTTAATGGGAAAATTAAAGCCAACAGGCATTATGTGACTCATCCCAAGTTGCATGAGTAGTAAGTGACAGAACTGAGATTCCACCTTTCTTTCCTTTATGTCTCAGGAAGTTCTTGTACCACACATGCTCTACTGCTAGGGCAGATGGGACACTGATTATTTCCCTGATGAGAATAAAAGAATGCTCCAAGGTCTAGTCAAATCAAAGATGCCTCCAGTAGAAGGTGTCAAGAGAGAAGCAATAACTCCAGCACAATGCCTGTCACATAGCAAGCACTCAAAAAAAAAAGCTCTATCTAGTTACCTACCTATAGATCTATCTATCTGTCTATCAGCCTATCTGTCTACTATCTATACATCTAGCACAAGTAGGTGGCACAATGGATAAAGTGCCAGGCCTGAAGTCAGAAAGACTCATCTTACTCAGATCAAATCTGGTTTCAGATACTTACTAGATATATTACTTTGGGCAAGTCATGTTTTGCCTCAAGACATGTTTGCCTCAGTTTTCTCATCAGTAAAATGAACTGGAGAAGGAAAGGGCAAACAACTCCAGGATCTTTGCCAAGAAGACCCCAAAAGGGGGTCATAAAGAGTGAGACATGACTAAAATGACAGCAAAAGCTATCATCTATCCATCCATCCATTTATCTGTCTTTGTTATTATTATCATCAAGTCATAAGTCCTTCATTCTCATCCCTTTGAGATCTGGGTAGAGAATTAATTAATTAAAATGCCCACAGAGCTCTGAGTTTGTCTTGGTGGTCAATTAGATATTTGTGATTCCACTGCTATACAGTCATTAGAACCACAATTAACCCATTAGTCATATGAAAAACCAAAGAAGCTAGATTGTTCTAGAAACAAACCCATTTATTTTTAGCATTCAAACTCATGATGATTGGCAGGGAGGAAGACGAGAGAGGCATTGACTAATCTTTGGTCAATTCAGTTTGTCAAATATTTATGGTCAAAGGATCTAGAATAGGAAACAGTGTGGTATAAGGATCAAAGGGCTAAGATTCCAAGATCTGCACTTCAAATTTGAGACTGCTGAGTAAGCAACACAACATCTTTACAATATCATACTTCATCTAATTAGAAATCTGGGCTAAGTGCCCAAGCTTCTTTGAAATCCAGAATTTTTTTCCCCCTAAAGTAAGGTTTCTTTCTTTTTAACAAGGTTCCCACTCAAGCCTAGTCCCCTCTTGAATGAGAGTAGGAAAAATGAGGAGGCAGATTCCAACTTCCTTTTCTTCAAAGAATTCCCTCCTGAGAGCAACCCAAAAAGTTTTCAGAATTTGAGTAAAAACTGTCACAGTAATCCCCAGACTTGTTACAAACTTTATAAATCTCTGCAATTTCCTTCTCATTTTCCAGGATGGTTGTCATCTCACTCACCATTCAAGTTGGCCTGGAAGGCCCGGGCTGGGATCTAATGTTGATTTTCTCTTTTGTTTTGTTTTGTTTTTTCTTTCCTTCGGATAGCCTCTGTGAATAACTGGTCACAGGAAGTGCTCCATGACTTCTGGCTCTGAGTAAGAAGGATTCTTTATTGTCTTAGAGGTTATGTGATTACAGAGGACTTAGAATGACTGTCATTTATAGCCTAGTAACTTTCCACATCGATTAGAAACACCTGGCAGATGTATTAGAGGTCTGGATGGGATTATTGCTCCAAAGCAGGTGTTTAACAGAATGGAGCAATAAGAGCGATTGCAATTAGGGATGCCATTGGGTATATTTGAAAATCGGCACATCTCTAGTGTCAATTAAAAAACACTGATCTAACCAAAAGCCCATTACAAATTGGTCTCACAATATTCAGGAAAGCCAATTTGACAGGACTTGGTCACAAAATAAATGTCTTTTGTCTCTTATGAACATCCTCATAATTGCTTTGGAGTTGAAAGTTCTTGAAAGAAATCTGTAGATGTCCAGATGGTGCCTGGACTGGGTTTGTTTTATGATAATAAAAAGGCAGGTGAACAAATACAATTGAAAGATGAACCAGAAGAGTAAACAATTAATGAGATGCTATAGCTCCCTAAACACAGGAGAGGGGATAGAGAAGGCTTGGCCCAAACTAAAGATAATATCAAGAACAAGAGGAGAGAGATGGATATAGAGGAAGAGAAGGGACGAGACAAGTTGCTGCTGTTCTGTGGACTCCACATTCCCAAAGATCTGCACATATGCTCCCAGAGGAGTTGGGAAGATTTCCTGTAGATAAGAAATGGGCTCCAGATGTTCTATCAGCCCACATAATTTTATATCCCAAAGGAAAAAAATAGTCTTGTTAAATTATATCTTACATGTTGTCAAAAAGGTCTCTAAGATGCTTAATATCTAGAGCTTATAACGTTGGTCTAAACACAAACATTCTGTTTAATTGAATGTCTTCCTCTGACAGGGACTTAAATCATTATATTCCTTTGCCTTGTTTCACTTTGAGCTCAATCATGTGACATCACATAATCAGTCCAAGAAGGGAAGTCTGCTGTTTCTTTTCTAGGCCTTTTTCTCAGATGTTTTGACATGCTTCTTTGTCCCTTATGACTTGCATTCAGTTACCTTTCATTATGCCTTTGCCTTTGAACTAAATGCTCCTGTCTTCCAACAGTAACTCATTCCATAGACATGTTATGTCCTAGTCAAAATTTTAACCCATTCTCTCAGTTGAGCAATGACATTTGTTCTTATATAATAGGCAATCATAGAATCGTTGAAAGACAGAACTGGAAAGAACAGGCCCAAGAATGAAAGGCAAACTTCTTACTTTCAATATGAAACTGAGAGGCAGGAATTTGAGGTGTAGAGGATAAATTAACTCTTCCAAGAGCAGGTAGATGATTATGATGACAAAAATGATGACGATGATGACGATGGCAACTCTTAAGATATATAAACAATGTGTAGGTATACATATACAAATATAATATGCAGACTATATAAACTATAGCACATATAGTATATGATATATAATGTACTATGACATACACTGCATCTGCTATAGTATATATGATACATGCACGTGTTGATGTGCACACACATACACAAACATGAACAATTATTAACTAGAAATGCAAACTGTTAACAACCAGATGAAAGAATGCTCCAAATCAATAATAATGAAAGAAATGCACATCAAAGCAACTCTGAAGTTTCGCCACATACGCTGTAAGTTAGCCAAGATGACAAAAGATGGGAATAGTCAATGCTGGAGGGAGTAGATGGAAGATAGTCACACTACTGCAGCGTGGGTGGAACTGCAAATCAGTCTGACCATTCTGGAAAGCAAATAAAGTGACTAAAATAGACATAGTCTTTGAACCAAAGATTTCACTACTGCAATTATACAGTCAGGAGCGCATTAATAAGAAGGAAGTCCCCATATCTAGTAAAATATTTATAGCAGTACATTTTGGAAGTAGCAAAGAACTGAAAAAGTAGACATCGTATAATTATTAGTATATGTCCTCAAATGCACAAACAAGTTGTGGTATATGATTGTGATGTAATGCTGCTGTGCTGTGAGAAATGATCAGGGGAAACCCAGTGGAGCAGTGGATAGAGCTTCGGACCTGGAGTCAGGAGGACCTGAGTTCAAATCAGGCCTCAAAGACTTACAAACTGTGTGAGATCAAGTCACATAACACCACTTGCCTCCCAAAAAAAACGGTAAAAAAAAAAAGAAAGAATGAGCAAGTTGATTTTAGAAAAGCATGGAGAGTTAGATGACATAACAAAGAGTGAAATGAGCAGAACCAAGACTAATATTGGTCAAAGACTAACTGGGTAAGTTAGACTTCAGGGATAAGAAACCTGAGGTTCTGAGGTCACATGTCACCTTCTAGGTCCTTAGGTGCAGCCTTTTTACTGAGTTTAAGTTTAACAGAACAAATCCTTTTATTATGTGAAGTTTGGATTCAGTCAAAGGGCCACACTTGAGGACCTAGAGTGTCACATGTGACCTCAAGGCCACAGGTTTCCCACTCCTGGACTGTTATTCTGAGTTATATGAATATTCAAATCAACTACAAAGGACCTAGGAAGGAAGATGCTTTCTACCATCACAGAAAGAACTAATATATGGAAGTATGTATTATATGGTTTGACATATGTGTGTGTATGTGAAATATTGGTTTTCTCTAGTGTAGGGCTAGGAAGGAAGGAGGAAAACAGCTTGAAATTTAAAATGTGACAATAAAATAAAATAAATATTTTAAAAATACAGAAACCATAGTAGACCTGAATCATATAATGACCCACAATGAACATTTCCCACTGCTGGTTATCATGCCATGAGAAGACCTAGCCCAAAGATAGGTCTACCATGCTCTCATCTATGCCAGTCAGTGTGGCCACTTCAGTGAAATCTGCTACTCTTCAGGATCCTGCCTCATTACCTCTACTGACTTTGATGTGCCTGTCAACAGAAATCTGTCGGCATTTCCTGAATTTCTTCAGCTTCATTATTTTGTCCAAAGTAAATGTCTCCTATCATCCATCACCTAATGTGATCTCCAAGTGGACTTGTACCATCATGGGATCATAAGATCTAGAACGACAACAGATGAGGAAATTGAAGCTCTGAGAAGAGGTGATTTGCTTAAATTCACCCAAGTATTACTAAAGGAACCAGATTTAAACCCAACCGATAAATGACAATTCTATACTCTTGCTGCCATATCGCAGCTTCTCCCATGAACTCTACAAGCACTACTTGATATTGAAAAGAGGGCCTATAAATCTCTGCCAACTCAGCTTGTGGTTCTGATAGAAACTTGTACTTACAAATGCCTATTATCTCAGTTAGATAAAATATGGTGCTAATGATACCAAGGTCATAGGTTTATGTGGAGGTCATAGGTTTGCTTCCTCCACACCTAGTTTGCACAGTAGACAGAGCTGGACTTGGAGTCAGGAAGAAGGGATTTAGACACTTTCTAGCTGTAGCACCCTGGGAAAGTAACAACCACTCTGTTTATTCATCTATAAAGTGAGGAAGTTGGTCTTGATGATCTCTACCATCCTTTCCAGCTTTTTATCTATCTATATGATTCTTGTAATCACTAGACCACTTTTAAGACCAAGTCCAGCTCCAAGAGTCTAGGTTTCTAACAATTTCTTGCCAAGCTGTTTAAGCAAAGTCATACCATACTGGTCAGGTCAGGTAGGTTTCTCTTTCAGTCTTCTCCCTGACTCTAAGTCCACAACCTTTGAGTACACTGGCTTCACCAAGGAGTAAAAGTGATGTGCCCACTAAAATGTCTGACTCTTCTCTGGAGTTTGTTTCTGTCCTGAGCAGCAGGAGAAAAAGCATTTCTGAATTTCTGCTCAGCCTCACCACTACCTGGTGACCTTTCAATTCCCTCTGGATGTCCTATTCCCACAGGAAAACACCCCAGCTGTTCGGAAGCCAGAAAGGCAGTCCAATTGTTCTATAATTCATTTACAACAGGCACTTGGAGCATGCAGACAAATTACCTGGGACTAGAAATGCTCTAGGGAGACACCAGGAAGCTGGATGCTAAGCACATTCTCCAGTTTCCAAGTCCTTAGGGCGTTGCTCTCCACTCTGCTTGACATGAGCACCTGGAAGGTCAGTCTTGAGAATGCTTGGTGTAATTACTGTAGTTCCATTTATTTAAAAAATAAAAATAAAAGCTGAAGTCCTGCATTTTTGTAGAGAACAATAAATAAATCTCACGTACTCATAAAAAAGGGAGTAGAAGACAGGAGGATGCAGTCAGGGAAAAAATGGGACAAAGGGAAAAAGAAGCAATGAAAGAAATGAAAAAAGATTAAAAAAAGAATACATTTTGACTGCATAATAGTAACTTACTTTTATATAACCCTTTAAAGCTTCCATGAAATCTTTACATGTTACGCCTATACATCCTTAAAACAACCCTTGAGAATAGTAAGGTAGCCATTACTGCCATCTTACAGAAGAGAAAACAGGCTTTTCAAGATGTTAATTGGTTTCTATAAGGCCACATAGATACAAGCAGCAGAGTCAGTAGTAGAAAGTCACAGTGTTACCCATGGCCCAGTGCTCTTAAATGGAGAGGATCTGATGAGAATGAAGAGTCAAAGAATTAACCAGTGTCTAAGAAGCAGGAATCATCAGCCTGTAGAAGTGGGAAAGCCACTTCATGGGATAAGGTTTCACAGATTTGGGAGATGAAACTGAAACTGAGTCTAAAGATTTAGAGTACAAAGCATTCTTTGCTCGTAAAGATCTCTCCAAGGACACATTAAGTGCATCTTGAGCCAGTGAGTTTCAATAATAGCCTATTGTATGTTTTAGATGATTCTGTTTTTATCCAGTTAAAATGTTTCTTCAAGTAAGGCCAAAATAATCATTCCCGTTTCCTTTTCTCTTTTTCTCAACTTTTAAAAACGTCTTTTGTTTTTACACAACAGATAGCTCCCCATATCACCTTACTATATATCCTCCTTTATAAAAAGAAAACAAAAAATTCAGAATTAAACAAAATTGAATGACCAAATATCTATATGACCATGTCTAGCAAAGTATGCATGCACCATTCTATGTCCATAATCCCCCACTTTGCAACAAAGAAGTTCTCCTGAAACCAATGGATCTGCATGTCCTTTTCTTACAGGCATCACAATTAATCGGTTTAGCTGCTGCAGTCTGGTTGCTTTCACTCACATTACTGTGGTCATCATGTTTATTTTTCTCTTATATATGTTTACTTAACTCTGCCTCTGCTCTTAGAAATTTTCTTATGATTTTCTGAATTCCTTATGGTGCAATAGTATTTCATTATATTTGTATATGACAATTTATTCAGAAGCACACCAGCTTATGGGAACTTTGTTTCCATTATTTTTAAATCTCAAAAAGTGCTGCTATAAATATTTTGAAAAATATAGGTTTTTATTTTTGTCTTTGACTTCCTTCTGGAATCTAGAAATAGAATTTGTAGACCACGGAATATAAACAGTTTAATGACTATGTACACAATTCCAAATTCATATTGACAATAGTTAGCCCATTTTCATGGTTCCACCAACATGGTAGTATGCCTATTTTCCCACAGCCCTTCCAACATAGACTCTTTCCATCATATATCATTTTTACCAATTTATTGATTGAAAGTGAAATCTCAGGGTTGGTTATTTGTAATTTAGAGTATTATATCATATAATTGTTGATAGTTCTGAGAATGCCTGATGTAATTGCTGGGACTCCATTTGTATCTTCTATTCATATTTTTGTCCATATAACTCCTAGGGACCATTCCTATTGTATGGATGAGAGACTCAAGAAACAAAAGAAATGGATGACCTGCTCTTAGTCACATGACAAGCAATAACACCATGAAGATCAAAATTCAGGAATTCCAGATGTTGAATCTTGTGTTCAACTGGATTTGTTCCATGTGATTATCCCTGCTATTTCTAAAAATACTTCATAGAGTGCATCTGCTTTATATTGTGAAACTCCACCATCAAGAAAAATTCTTAAACTCATGCAATCTATGAATTATGTGAGGGGAAAAGATTAGAAGATACAGCACCATAATCCATCAAGCTATAATTCCTTTCCTTCTGTTTCTAATATCCTGACTGACCCACGTGGTTTTAAATTCATTGATTCAGTCAGAGCAATACCAGGCAGGGACAATCCATTTTAGTTTATTAAGCACACTTAAAACAAATTGGGTTCCATCCAATTTTAAATTGTATCATGATAGTCAAGCCCTTTCTAAACACAGGCAATGATTCCTGGCTTTGATTCAAGTACTACACAGATGTTACATTTTAATAGCCTTTTTAATTGAATAAATAAAAAATATCCCTTTGAATTTCTGAATTTTTATTCTATATCTAGATTTTGCTATGTGGCATTTACCATTTAATGATGGATTTTTATTTCCTTCATCTTATTTTCCAAATGGAAATGCTTTGTCCTCAATGCTATAAGTTTTCTAGCCAGAAAAGGAGTAATAGAAGAACTAATGGTCACTTCATGCCTCTAGGACATAAGAGACCCATTTCTGGCTCTATCAATCTTCTACTGCATGTCTTTTTAGATTGATATAGTTACTCAGGCCCTGATCTCATTCACACGTTCCTGGATAAATCCTTTAGGAATGTTTCTCAAAGTAGGAATACCAAGAAATAACAATGGCGTAGTGAAAACCAGACCTACAGAGTTCCAATGCCCTATTAAAGGCTGCAAAGACAAATTGTTGCACATAGAACCCCATCTCTAGTCCTGATCCTTTTTATCCAAGTTCTAATTAGATGTCTCTCCCTAGTCACTAGGAATAGTAAGACCTAAAGCAATAGGTCTTCATTCCCATAGATTCCTCTTTTTTGCAATTCTCTCAGAGTCCCTAACTAGCTGATCTATATTTATCTATTTGGGCTCTCGTTACTAAGTTGTTCTTTATTTCTACTGTTCTCCTTTTCATGCCGAGTTTTACTAACCTGACTCTGGCTGGCCATTTATCTTGAACTCTGATTCCCTTAGTTAATACTAAATACTCACTCTATTTCATTAATTTAATTTGTGTTTCCTTAGTCTCCTACCTTTTTCACTATTTATTTGGTTGGATCTCATGTAACATGGCATGTTTTCATGTTTCTCTTGCTTTTTTCTTTAGAAAAAAGATGTGCTAGTTCTAAGGAAGATTACAGTAGTCTTTAACTAGTACTGGTTAAAACCTCTCTCATGCAGCTTCTGTGTTCTGTTCTTGCCTTTCTTCATGTCTCCAGCACTTAGAATAGTGACTTGCAGAGAATAATAAATATCTTTGGATTGGTTGAGAATCCATTCTTCAGTGATGTCTGACTCTTTGTGGCTCCATTTGGGTTTTTTTTTTTAATTTTTTCCCAAATTTTATTCAATATCAAATAAATCTCTACAGTTTTTTTTTGAGGAGGTTGACCATGTCCATGACCAAATCCACCTCTAAGTTGGAATTCTGTTGCTGACCCAGCCCCAGCCTCAGCCTTCTTGTCAGCATCAGGAGGAGCAGCACTTCATCTATATGTGTCTCTGTCAGCTTTACCCTGAGTAAATCATGCAAGTCATTCACCTTGACCTTTGGGCCTTGGCCTCCCTGTCTCTGGACAACTTATGCAAAGTGTGGCAGGCACAATTTCAGGGGGAAGGTGAAGGTAATCCCAGAGGTAGTTAATGCTCTCATTGGTGAGGTACCAGTAGAAATGCCTCCATGCAAACTGCTTCTTAACATAGCCCCGAGACTTTAGAGACTGCATGGCCTTCATGACATGGAGATTGGGCACATTTTTGTCTGCCAGCTCAGGGTGAGTTGGCATGTGAACATCCTTCTTGCTACCATTAGTTCCTCCTTAAAAAGAGTTCATAGATGGCAATTTGGTTCTTCTTGGGCATCAACATCTCAGCGGCGCCACTTGCTGCTCTAGATGGAGCCCGGGAAAGAAAAGCTATTTGGGGTTTTCTTGGCAAAGATACTGCAGTGGTTTGCCATTCCCTTTTCTAGCTCATTTACAGATGAGGAAACTGAGGCAAACAGCATTAAGTCACTTGCCCAGGATCACAAAGATAGCAAGTGTCTGGGGCCAGATTTGAACTCAGAAAGATGCCAGAGGAAGGGGGAATACCAGTCAATATATATGGAGTAAGTAGCTTGAAAGATGTGCAGTGATAACCGGACCAGATCATGGACCTTTAAAAATTACATTAAATACTACAGATTGTCAATCCTTGCTATTTATAAGAAGCAAAATTCAAAACCTGAAATAAAGAGCTACAATCATGAGCACAAACTCTAGCGTTTCTTTCTATTATCCTTTATTAATGTTTAATTGAACTTTGACTCTGGGCTTAAGTTTGGTCCTGAATCTCCCAGTGCCCATCTCTCAATGTCTACTCCCAGGCTCTCCTTCCCTAGTAACAGCAGTTTGGAAGTAAATTCAGTTCATGTAAGTCAGATAAGCAGGCCTAAATTGAGCAAGATCACATTTCATCCTCACTCTTTATGCCATTTTCTGTGCAAGGACATTCAGCAACATGAATCATAGCCCTGAATGAATCCAAATATATATGAGAATCTCTACTCAGGATAACAACACAAGGAGAAAAAAATGCAGAACTGAATAGCCCAGGCATCAAAGTTCAAATGTTCTACTCAGCTTCAACCAATCCCTGCCCTGTATTACGTCCATTCACTCTCACCATACCTTCTCCTCACCATCCCCTATACCAAGGTTTACATGAACTGATGCAAAGAGAAATGAGCAGAACCAGAAGAACACTGTATGCAGTGAAAGCAATATTGTACAATGATCAACTGTGAAGGACTTAGGTATTTTCAGTAATACAGTGATCCAGGGCAATTCAAAAGAACATAGGATGAAAAATGTTGCCTAACTCCAGAGAAAGAGTTGGTGGTGTCTGAATGCAGATTGAAGTATACTTTTTAAAACAATTTTATTTTTCTTGGGTTTTTTTGGAGGGTGTCTGCATGTTCTTAAATAACATAACTAACATGGAAATATGCATTGCATGACGGCACATATATAACTGATATAAAATTCCTTGCCTTCTCAATGAAAAGGGAGGGGAGGAGAAGAAGGGGGAAAATTTGCAACTCAAAATTTTAAAATAAAACAAACACTTGTTAAAAATTTGTTTTTACACAGATTTGGGGAAAAATAAAATACCAAATATATTTTAAATCATGCATTTGCAACACACCATCACTTTTGCCACCATTTGATTCCCTTAAAAACCTTAGTTTAAATGCTAACATCAATGGTGTCCAGTCAAATCTAAGTTTATACTAACATATAAATGACTAACAACAGCCTAAAGCCAACATTTCCAGGAGTATTTGTCCTTTCTTGTGGTTAAAAACGGTGCATTGGAGGATGAGTTTTATAGTGGTGGAACTTTAAATGATCAAGCAATGAATAAAGAAGGAAAGTTTAGGGGTTATGTTGCTTCCTAGTACTAGATTATATGGGTTCTAGGCTACATTGTCTGTTTGTATGTATAAGGCCAACTCGGACCAGTGTCCACTGTTGGAAGGACTAGCAGTCATTGATATCTCTCTCCTACTCAATTCTGAAACTTCCTCCTTCCTGGATGTACCTTAGAAGCAGGAGGAAGGGAGAAATAGGTAACTAGAGAGTAGGTTAGAGGTTCCGTGACTCTACCCTCCTAGCTTGGCTTCTGACTCACCAAACCTTCACACCATCCCTCAGCTTTTCTCATAACCTGGAACCTCCCCTAAGGTCTGGGGCCTCCTCACCCTGGAGGGTATCCTACATAGTCCCTGTAGTCTTCTCACCCTGGCCTATCCCTTCATGATAATCTTTTCCTTCCACTGATCAATTGCTCCTAGGGCCTCCATTTGGGAGAGGCACATAGATCAACCAGCTTTCATTCCCTACATGGCTCTGCTTCTGACTTTCTGGACTTGAATACCAGGCCTTTATGAGCGGTCCCTTCATTCTCCTCCAGGCTGCACTCCTGACATCTCTTTCCATAGACTCTCTCCACTTTGCTATAGAAATATCTTTACCTTGGAAGCACACTCTACCCAGGGACAACTTCTCACTTTGGAAGTGTCATCTGGCTCTGTGGCTTCACCTTCTGATTGGCTGCTTCCTCTCCAAACCTCCAATTTAAGGAGGAGGCCCAGGCCAAAGTCTTCCTCCCTTTCTACGATGTACTGATGACTGATCCCCACAAGACTTTATCTTGTCCAGTGTCTCCCCTCCCCTTTTATGTGCAGTCTCCCTCCATTCGAATGTGTGCTCTTTGAAGGTGGGGACTCTATTTCTTTTGGCTTATATTTGTATCCCAAGAGTGCCTGATGTGGAATAAGCACTTAATCAATACTTGTTGCCTTTCTCATTGCCTTGCGTCATAATAATGTTGCTATGAGTTCTGGTGAAGGTTCAAGGTTTTCCCCTGAATCATATCTTTCAAACAGTGAAATGCATCTCATGTAGTTATCTAGTCCAGTAGTCTCAAACTCAAACAGAAATGGACCCGCACTGCCACGTACTGACTTAGAAAACAACAAATTAACATTATTTTTGTGGCATCATGTTTTTATTTTGTTAAATACTTCCCAATTACATTTTAACCTGGTTCAGATTACATTCAGGAATATTGTGCACTGCATATCAAATGGGCTGTGAATTTGACTCCTCTGATCCCACCTAGCCTGAAGAAAAGGTCATATCTAAGCCATTTCTAGACAAATGGAATTTGCATATGATTAGAATGTAAGCTCCTTTAGGCCGAGGTCACAGGATAACAAAACTAGGTAACAAAACTAGACTGAGAATGTCCCTTAGAGAGCAAATTCAATATTTTAATGGTGAGGAAACAGAGGCCCAGAGAGGTTACTGGCTTACCCATAGTCACACAGGCATTAGGCATCAAAAGCACAAATTAAAACCAGGTGCTCTGAATCCAGAATCTATGTCCTTTCCACTATACCATACTGCCAATTAAAATGTTTCTTTTTGTCTTTGCTTCCCCATGTGCCTTGGCACATTTTTTGATTGAACCTAAGACTTCATTGCTATAAGAATGAAATGTCTTCTACGATGCAGAATATAAGTTCCTTAGAATCTTAGCAAAGTATCTGCAGCTTTGAAAGATGAAGTCCCTCTTCCAAGGTCACATAGTATAACTCACAGTTAAGATCTGAATCCACATCACCTCTGGAGGCCAATCCTAAATTCATGCTCTCTATCCATCAGGTCAGGTTGTCTCACCACACAAGACAACACACCCATGCCCATAGTATGCACCCAATAAACATTTGTGGTACTCACTAGAACTATTTAAGCAACAGAATTTCCCTTACAAGTTGGGCAGTGTCCTTCTTTTGATGCTTTAATCCCTATTTCTCTCTAAAATGGTCAGGGGCAGCTAGTGGTGCAGTGGATAAAGCACTGGCCCTGGAGTCAGGAGAACATGAGTTTAAATCCAGCCTCAGACACTTACAAGCTGTGTGATCCTGGGTGAGTCACTTAACTCCAATTGCTTCCTCTTCCTCCCATCAAAACAAAAAAAAAAAAAAAGGAAAATTAAAAAGCACATAGTGAAGTCTCTGGATCAGAGCTTCCTACTACACCTTCTCCTATATATGATCAGGCAGTCACTAAGTAGGTCTCTTTTTCCTTTTCAATCACTTAAGTCTTTGGTCTGAATTTCCCCTTCTATAACTCCAATGGAAATGACATAATAGATACCTTTGTTCAATGGGACACTTGCATAGGCATGCAATTGACCCTCTGGGTCCTCCACACAACACACACTAAGTGGAGCTATTATGCTTATTCTCCAAATGGATTGTCAGTATAATCGCCATTGTATGAAACCCATAGGGAACATTAGAGTGACAATGCTTTGACAGCAGCCACTTTTCAAACTTGAATATTTCAGCAATTAAAATCACAAACATAATCACAGCAACAAAAGCCCTGTCTTCAATTTCACTTTCTTTCCTTTTTTTTTTTTAATGATGTTCAAGGGGTGGGTTGTTTGGAATATTTTTTTTTGCTTTGCATTTAAATGGAATTAAACCTTCAATGTGTTTTAAGATTCTGTATAGAACAGAATTGGATAATGTAATTAATCAGCATTTTCAGTCCCATAATTATACTTTGTCCAAGTAAATCATTTTATACATCAATTTGCATTCGTTGGATTAAATATTTCAAAATAAGCAGTTATCATAGAGATGGCTCTGTGGCACTTAAAAAAAAAATCAATGGTGTTTGTCTATGATAATTAGGAAAGTAGTACAACACTCTGCCCTCCCCATTCCCAGTTTCAAGAAAATTCCTGGTACCTGATTAACTTTACTGTTTTGTAGCACACAGCACCAAAAGAGCCATCTGACAGATTCAGGCCAAATTCTCATCAAGAAAGAATTGCATGGATTCCAGGTTATTTCAGCCTGATTTGAGATAAAATGACTGAGTCATAAATCCTGGGCAAATAGACTCTGTAAAGAGACCAGCAACCGGCCTATAGTGTTCAAATGACATCCAGCAGTCAGATACTGGAGAAGATCTGCTGGGCACTTAGAGATTATTTCAGAGGGCATTGTCTACTCACAAACAACTCAGAATGCACTATAAGAGATGACTTGGGGAAGCAGTTAGAGATAGAGGAAGGTAGAGATTCCTATCATAGTGCCTGGGAAATAGTAGGTGTTTAAAAAGCATGTCAATGAACTGATGAGGAAGATCAAGGAATCAATAAGCATTTATTATACTCCCTATGTGCCAAGTTCTGTGCCAGGTCCCAGTTGTGGAAAGACAAAAGGAGTTTATAGTCTATATGGGGGAGACCAATGTACACATATAATTGTACATAAAATAGATGAAAGTGGAAGGAAGGGGCAAGTCAGAGATAGTGACTTGCCTCAGGTCATAGAGCTAGTATATATTAGAGGCAGGATTCATATTCATTTCTGCCCAAATGTGAATCCTGCATTCTATCTACTACATGAAATAGCTGCATCAAAACAGCATTATTATAATAATCATTTATAATATAATTTATAAATTTTAGTAACTATTAATAAGTTTTTTAAAAACTTAAATGAAATTAAGAAGGGTTTTTTAAGGCAGTCTTTCTAAATCTCTTAGTAATCAGAAAAACTCTCTGGTTGATCGACCTTTGTAATATCTCCTGTACATATCCCTTTCTCTCCTCTGGCATAACTACCACCTTGGTGAAGGTCCTCATTACTACATCTACCATCTTGGACTATTGCAGTAACATGCTAACTGATTTCCTTAACTCTTTAACCTCTCTCCCTATTCCAGTCAAGTGATAAAATGATCTTGCTTAAAGCACTGATCAGACCATGTTGTCTCTCTATTAAATGAATGCCAGTGGCTCCCAATTACATCTAGGATCAAATATAAAACAGTGTGGTTGGCATTCAAAGCCTGGCCTCTTCCTACAATTGCAGTTTCTTACACCTGACTTCTCCTTGTCCCCATATTGTAGGATCGGTAACATTGTTTCCTGGCTGTTCCTTGCATAAGAAATTGCATGACCTAGCTGTTTCCATGCCTGGTATTTATAATGGTTATGGGATTTGAAGATCTTCCATGCCCCTTGAACTTGCTGATTAGCAGGAAGGGATGGGGCAGGACAAAGCCAGAGCAGAGCTGGAGCCAGTGCAGTGACTAGAAGTGGCAGCGGTGGCGGCAGCACAAACTCCTTTTTTTGAGCCAGCCAGAATTTCTGTTAAGGATTCCTGCTGAGGACTACCGGGGACAGGAAATGCAGAGGGTTAGAGCAGCTGAGAGAGAGCTGCATGGACACTGAGCAGTTGCTGTGAATGAGGAGAGGAGGACCTTTGCCTGAGGTAGCCTGTTCTGTTTTGAAGACTTGAGAATGTGGGTGTTTAGTGCATTAACTTCATGTGCCAATTCTATAGCTACTGTGATGGCTTTGACTTTCTGGTTTGGGGACTTAGTTTTCTGGTATTTGAAAAAAAATGTCCTAGCTTTGTCTCCCATGTAGAGAGCCTGTGATATTTTGTGATTAATAACCATATCAGCATATTTATACTTACCCTAGGTATTGTGAATACTGCATTGTTGATATAGTATTCTTCTCATCTCTGCTCCCTGGTTTTCTTGGCTTCTTCAAGTCACAGAAAAAAATCCCACTGACAGAGGAAGACTTTCCTCTTTCCCTCTAACAATGCTAGTGCCTTCCTTCTGTCAATCACCTCCAGTTTATCCTGACTCTATCTTGCTTTTATGTAATTGTTTGCATGCTTTCTCTCCCATTAGAATATAAGTTCCTAGGGGGCTGTCTTTGCATCCCCAATGCTTAGCACAGTGCCTGCCATATTGTTGTTATTCAGTCATTTCTGACTCATTGTGACCCCATCTGGGGTTTTCTTGGTAAAAATATGGAATGGTTTAACATTTCCTTCTAGTACTCATTTTTCAGATGAGAAAACTGAGGCAAACAGGGTTAAGCAACTCGCCTAGGATCACACAGCTAGAGAGTATATAAGACTAGATTTGAACTCAGAAATATGAGTTTTCCTGACTCCAAGGTTGGCACTTTATCCGCTGTGCCACCTGTCTGCCCCACCTGGTACACAGTAGGTGCTTAAAATGCTTATTGACCTGGTGTATCATTGGATGTGTTGGCTTCTTTGGGCATCTTTCTATATTGCATTCTTTCCTTTCAATTCTTTACAGGCACAGCAATTTTAAGTTACCATCAAGTGGGAATCACTAACTATGGACTTAAATTAAAGCTTTTATTTGTTCCTAATTTTGTTCAAAGCTACCAGATTAAAAAAGCATTTAATTTTGAGAATCTTATACAAGTACCAGTGTTGGAGTAAAAGGCCATTTCAAGTTTATGAGCTGCTTTAACTCAGCATTAACTGTGCAGCTTCTAACCTGGGAGCCTACAGTACGATCTATAGAAAATTCATAGATAATTGGCTCCTCAGGTCTCAGAGACTCACTCTTATATGTATTTTTTTAATGTATCTCTGTTCCTATTGTGTTATGGGCAAATGGATGTCCAGTATATATACATGTACAGACAGTACTCTGAAACCTGATTTTCATATTAACAATAGCAACAACCAAAATGCCAAAAGGCCTCACTTACTAGAACAGGAGGAGTGTAAGAGTTGAAATTATCTGAACATTAGCTCTTCCACAATATGCCTTCTTGTTATGTTTTGGTTTGCTTGTTTTATTTTTCCCAGAAGTTCCCCAAAGTACACTGGCTTCTACATCAGTAAGAATTAGGGAGGCCATTGTGGTAGATTATTCTTATTCCCTCAACACCATCTTTGTTCCTAGGGCCTCAACCCCAGAACTGGGGGATGAATGAGGGTTCAGAGAAAAGGGCCTTTTCAATATCCCTCTAGCCAAGTTTTGCAGGCCTTCTGCTGAAGACATATCTCATTTGAGAGAGAATGCGTAAAAGACAAAAGGTGGTTATTGGTGTGGGCTGAGGGGGTAAAGGGTGAAAGCAGCTAGGGGACATAGTAGAGATGGTGATAGGCTTAGAGCCAGGAATGCCTTGAGATCAAATTTTGCCTCAAATATTTCCTTAAGCTCAGTGACCATAAATTCTTTAGCCTCTGTAAGCCTCAGCATTCTTATCTTCAAAACGCGGATAATAACATCTACCTTCCAGGGTGGTCGTAACAAACAAATCACTCTCTTTCTCTGTCTCTCTCCATCAAGAGATAATGTACATATATGTGGATATATGTATATGCGTTGTATGTATATGTGCATAAATTATGCATTTATACATATATCCACATACATACACTCATACACATACATACACATGTGTGTCTAGCATATATACTATACATGCACATTATGTACTCATTGTATATATACACATGTGTATATTTTATTGAGCAAATATTGAAGGACTGTATAAATGTCAGGGTTTTGTTTTTTTTTCAGATGGAATCACAGTTTTTATACCATTCCCAAGTATGATTCTCCAGAAATTGTCAAGCAAATGCAGAATATAATGGACCTCTCACACCCCTGGTTGTGGACACCACTTTAATCTAAACCAGTCAATGATCTCATTGGCTTCTTGGCCACCGTAGCCTACTGCTGACTTGTATTATGATATTCATGTTGTTGACTCATATTCTCCTTCATTCTGATGTCTGTTTTGCATTGGTTATGCTTCTCAAAAAAAAAATACTGAGCCTCCAAGTCAAAACCCTTGTCCACTTGCCATTTTTCTGAGTTGGCCTTTCTAAAACATTTCCTGCTGAGACTGCTCTGATCACATGTGGTCTTTCTTCTTCTTTATTCCTTCTTGGAAATGCTATGGACTTGAGCATTTCCTTCCATCAGAAGCTTTGAGAACTAATTGCACCCAGATAAGGGATTCTGAAATGATTGCTACCTTCGTATACATTAATTTGCTTGTTGTCTCTACTATTATGTTGTGAGCTTCCTGAGGACAAGATCTGTCTGTGGCTTTTTTTTTTAATCCCAAGTATCTGGCACATAGTCGGCAGTAAAGGTTTATTGACTAGCTTGGTTGTTACCTAATGTATACAAAACTAATGTGTCTGTGTGTTTCTGTGCATGCAGCACCACGGGAATTTGTCAAACCTAGCGCATTTTTCCCCTTCTGGTCTGGCACATAGGGAGTCAAGACTGTCCTAATGATTTTCTTGGTATAGGAAACTCTCCAGTGAAGAAATCCTTTCTACCAATGCAGGTCAGCAAAACTAAAACTCCTCTCTGCACATCCAAATCAACAACTAGAATATGGACTAGTTATCAAAGTTTCTCCAGCTCTCATTGAGATGCTATTATTATGCAGAAAACTGCGTAGCTTTCGATATCTACCTGGACGGTGCTCATAAAGGACCACTGGTATTTGTATGTGCTAGGCAACAGCCAGCAGGAGAGAAAACTAGACTAAAATCAGAAAGAAAAAAAAATGGAAGGGATTTACGAATCACAAACTTCACTAGTGGGAATGTGGCTTCTGGCAGATCACCCCAAGGGTTACATTCAGAACATCCCTTGCTTATAATAGCAGTAAATAATTTAGAGAGACTAGGAAATGTAACATATCAAAGCTGGCAGTCACTAAGTCAGCTACAAAACCCAGGAAAGGAAAAATGTGCACAAGCTGAATGCAGATAACAGAAAAGCAGGAATGTGGGAGATAGGGAAGGGGGACAGCAGAGGAAAAGAAAGTCATAAAAGCCACTTAATCTTAACTTCCCTAGCCACTTATTCTTAGTATAGTTATATTTCAGAGTATAAGCTCTTTGAGGACAGGTGTCATCGTTTCCTTGTACCTTAAAAAACACTAGGGGTTAATAAAGATTTTTTGAATTAATTGGAAATAGTTCATCTCTCCCTATTACAATACCAGGTCGTTGAGGGCTGAAACTGTGTTTCAGTTCAATTTTTCTGCTCGGTGACAAACGAATAAGAATCCCTTAGCAAATCTCTGTTGTTGAGACAATTGGGAGGGACATTTACTGTAGAAATATCCTTAAGGCTATGTATTTAGTATATGGATTCAGTGAAATAAAGAGGAGAAAATAAGGAAAGAGCGTATCTGTCAATCTCCACTGAAGGAGAAAAATGATCAAAAGATGTTTTGTCCTTTAGGCTGTTTACTTTTACGATTCATTTATTTATTTGTTCATCTCTAAGTTTGCCTAAAACGTTTGTGAATTTCATAGAAGTGAAGTGCTGCTATAATAGACCTGATGGGCGAAAAACAAAACCCAACAGCTTACAGGCAGTGGGAATCATAGGAAAAATAAACATCAGAAGAAACAAGTCTGAAGTCTCATATGGTATTCTGGTCGGAAACAATCTTTCATCTTTGTTCAAAGACAAATCTATAGACAGAAGACAGTGAAGAGGACCAATGTTGGTCTTCCATAGGTCATGCAAGATCTCTTTATAATTTGACACCTAGATAATGTTTTTATTTTAAAATCAGATTGCTGTGAATATTATTCATGTTGCAATGATCATGTTTAATTTTCCCTCTGAAATGTGGTGATTGCAAATGATAGATATGAATGGAGGATGCTTTGATGAATACATGGTCCTTCCTTCCACTAATGAAGGTCACAAAACCTCCATGACTTATCCTACTGGGTGATTCTTGTCCAGATGTTTTTTTACCATAGGTAGCACAGTGGACAGAGGGCTGAGCCTCAAATCAGAAGAACCAGAGTTCAAATTTAGTCTGAAACACTAGCTGTGTAACCCTGGGCATGTCACTTAACCCTGTTGGCCTCAGTTTCCTCATCTGTAAAATGAGTTGGAGAAGGAAATGGCAAACCACTCTAGGTTCTTTGTCAAGAAAACCCCAAATGGGGTCATGAAGAGTTGGACATGACTGAAATGACTGAACAACAAAACTGATTTAGTAAACCTGAAAAAAGCAATGGGGTTAATTTGACATGACCAGTTCTTGCAAAAGCCATGTTAAGGTTTTCAACAACCATCCTTTTAGTGATTCCTTCTAAAAAATTTTCCCAGGAATAAAAATCAAGCTCACTGACTTATAGTTTGCTGCCTGTTCATATGTATATTATATATGTATATATATGTATACATATGTGTATGTATAAATATATGTGTTTTCTGTATGTGTGGAGAGAGAGACAGAGATAGAGAAAGAGAGAGAGAGACGGAGAGACAGACAGACAGACAGCATTTGCTCTTCTATTTTGGAGGCAATGAGAGTTAAGTGACTAGTAAGTGTCTGAGACCAGACTTGAAGTCATGTATTCCTGCCTCCAGTGCCAATGCCCAGTTCACTGTGCCACCTAGTTGCCCCTAGCCTCTACTTTTCCTTAACAGGGACAATGGAAGGAAGTAGAAGGGATGAGTTCTAGACTGCATCACACAGCATGAGGTAAGGTTTTCAGGGTGGGAAGGAAATTCTTAGGAATCTGAGAACATAGTTATGACCAAGAGAGCAGCACAATGTACTTATTCCATGACTCTGAGAATAACAGAAAAAACTGAAAGGGTCAGCTAAGAATTGAACAACCCATGTTATCACACAGACTTGCTTTTTGGCTGCAACTCCTGACAGGCTTTGCACAAGTTCAGAGATGTAGGGGAATATAAGAGATCATGAGCAAATCTGGGAGTCAGAATGACTTGGGTTCAGGTTTTGCCTCTAATACAAGTAAGTCACTTAAACTCTCAGTGAAGCACTCCCAAGAAACTCTCTAAGACTCAATATGCAGAGTAGTTGCCCAATCTCTATCACTGAAGGACATTTGTAAATTAGGAGGTCCTTACACTGATGAAATCATTGGGCTGGACAAAGTAAACAAACCGACCAACCAAACAACATCAACAAAACATCTACTTTCCAGGATTCTTATAAGGCTCAAATGAGACAATGGATACAAAATACTTTGAAAACTTCAAAGAACTATAAAACTGAGTTAATATTTTGTGGTTCCTTGAAGTATCTGTGTTGTACCCTAACAGTCAATTACAGAAATTCTAAATAATAAATTGGCATATAGAATTCCCAAGTGGGAATTCCAAATGATTTGTAAAACCATATGGGTAGCATAAGGCATCATGTTTAAACATTATAATACATAAAATCTACAGTTACTCTAAGAACCTCGTCTAGTTCAGCAAACCTGCAAAGTATGCCTCGGACTTGACCTCACTTGAGACTTCTAATTTCTTTTCTTTCTTCCTTCCTTTTTTCTTCTTTCCTTCCTTTTCCTCTTCCTCTATTTGATACACATTTATTAAGAATGTATTGTAAATAACTTGAAAAGACTCATGATGGAAAGCGCTACTCAAATACTGAGAAAGAATTAGAGAGTCTGAATGCAGGTTGAAGCAAACTAATTGTTCTTTCTCTTTTTTGTTTTATCTTGTTCCTTCTTTCTCATTGTTCATGCCATCGCTTATAATCCCTTCTTCACAACTGGACTAATGTTTAATGTGACGGTATTCGTAGAACCTATATCGGATTGCATGTTGCCATAGGGGAAGAGGGAAGGAGAAAGAGTGGGAACAATTGGAATTCAAAAGCTTGTGGAACTGAATGTTGTAAATTAAAAGTAAGTAAATAAATAAATTTTTAAAAAGAACATACTGTATAAAAGACATAAAGATGCAACTCTCGAGAACCATAAAACCCTCATATAGTTTCAATTTTATTAAAGAAGACAAGATCCTGATGAAAACAATCACTTTCTGTTTTCTCAATTCCTCTGAAAGTTTAAAATTTCTAAAAGTTCTCTGAGAATACTACCCTTGATTACTCCCCTCCCCCTTCAATAAAAACATCTAGGAGACTGTAAAGGTCCTCAGTCTACTTAGGAATTACTGATTCTTTATGATTCTAAAAACATTTTTATAAATTTAATCTGAAGAAGTGACTCTATGTTGTCCTTTCCAAAGTTCCTATGACACATGGCTAAGGCAATTCTTTTCTACATAGCTCATTCCCCTATCTGCTCAGGGCAGGTACCTTTTATTTAGCGATTACTCTGCCCACTCATTTTTAGATCCCAGGCCTTCATCTAGGAGTACTTGTTATTTGTCTTGCTTTATGCTTCTCAAACTCCATCCATTAGTCACTTCTGGATCCAAAGTATTGTTTTAATAACTCAGATCTTAAGATCATCATTAAGTAAACAATTTGAAGGAATTATGGAAACGTGTTGAAACAAACCAGTGTCATTACTTGTGGCCCAAGCAAACTGTATTATCCCTTTTCAATACCTCTGGGTATGGAAGCCTATGAATGTTAGTCATGAGAATTAGTGTAAGACATGAGTTTGGTCTTGAAGAACTGGCAATATTTGAAAAGCAACCACCATTACCACAGCAAGGGCCATGCTTCACACAATTGAGAAGCCATGGCTACTAACCATGAAATTGGCTTTGAGCCAAGAAGTCTACTCTCTCATGGAAATATAATTCACTTAGAGACTGGGCAAAAGGGAAGGAGAAGGAGGGAGGAGGAGAATGAGAATTTCTATAGAGCCCACTATGTTCCTGGAACTGTGCTAAATGCTTTTTACAAATATTATCTTATTTGACCTTAACAAGTACTCTGTGATATAGGTGCTTTATCATCCTATTTAAGCATCAAGAAAGCTTAGGTAAACAGAGGTTAAATTACTTTCTCTGAGTCACACAGCTAATAATCGTCTGAGGCGGGATTTGAGGATGACTCAGGTCATCCTTACTCCAGGACCAACACTCTGTTCACTGTGCTACTGATAGTCTTCATTCTACCAGTCAAGCATTAGTAGAAGCAAGAAGATCTTCCAATGACACATCAGTAGAGCTATATCAATACCAAATGGCAAACTCATCAGGAAGGGAAAAATCCTAAACATTTCAAAATGAACAGCAGGAAGCTTAACATGTGGCCATAATCACATTGCCTCATGTGCCTTTCTCCCTCAAACACCAGATCATAGTAAAGTATATTTGTATGCATTTTGTGAATGCCTCCTGGACCAGAAATTGCAGTACTGTCTTCCAAAGCACATGTCGTTGAACCCCACAGTTTTCTGAAAGCTGTAGTTTCTTCAGAAAGTACTTGACCATCCAGGCTCAGATATGTTTCAAGACATCCCAAAGCACACTGGTCCCCTATACTACCAAATAGTCACAAATTCAGGGAGATGAATGTTCTTTGTCTCTTTCTGAC
>CM053581.1:559447808-559483570 GCA_028627135.1 Pseudochirops cupreus | reverse complement strand
ATCAGCAACAGGGGTTCATATCTTTTGTTTCTTAACAGAGGCTTGATCCAATCAATTTCAAACTAGGTGCTAAGTACCTGTTAGCTTTGCCAATACAAAGGGATCAAATTATATTACTATTACAGGCCATTATTAAAGTTACCAGATTTTTCAACTAATATTGTCAGATTCAGTTGGTCAATAAGCCTGTACACTAAGAGCTTACTTACTATGTGGCAATCAAAATGCCAAGTGCCAGGCATGCAAAAAGAGAGAGAGAGAGAGAAGGAAATCCAAGACAAAGATGCAGATATCTAAGAATTTAAATAGAAAGGTAAAATTAAACATGTTATAGTACATTTAAGAAAAGCAATAAGAATTTGAATACACACACACACACACACACACACATATACATACCTGAATGTTAGTGTAATGTTTCTAAACATTCCACTCCCTCCTTATGATTCCACACTAAGTTAGGCAGCTAGCTGCCACACTTTATATAGTGCAGGGTCTCAAGTCAAGGAGACATAAGGTCAAATATGGCCCTAGTCACTTACTAGCTGTGTGACTCTGAGTAAGTCATTTAACTTCTTATCTACCCCAGTATCCTCAACTGAAATTCAAGAATCATAATAGCACCTACCACCCTGGGTTGTTGTAATGATTAAATGATATAAAGTCCTTAGCACACTGCCTGGCATATAGGAGGCACTATATATAGATATCTATGAGAGAGAGATGAAGGGAAGGAAAGGAAGGGAAGGGAAGGGGAAAGGAGGAAAGGGGAGAGGAAGGGAATAGAAGGGAGGGAAGGTTTAGAGAACAGAAGAGCAGAAATACCAGGAGTCACTTAAGACTCAGATTGTCAAGGTAGATGAAAACAAACCTGAAGATGATGCCAGGGAAGACCTCCGTGCCCAGGCAGCATGGGCAGGACTAACAATGATCCTATAGGAATGGAAGAAGGATTAAATCTAATCACCTAAACTGTGTTTCTTGAAATCCCGAGCTAGGAACATGCCAATAGGCTGCTTTTGGACTGCTTAAGGCTGTTTCTATAGTTACGAGTAAGGAACAACAGTTAAGCTATGTTGTTGTGACTAACACAATTTTACAATGTTCATTTGATTTGGCTCCATCAAAATACAGCAGAGAAGGAAAAGGGTAGAATTTTCTTTCAGGTGGGAGCTCCACGAGCTATAAGAACCCAAGTGGATAAACCTATATACATAGCAACAAGATGACTTCTGCGATCCACCAAAGTGGTAGAAGTAGGGGGTTGAAGTAGTCAACTACTTAAGAATCATAGAGTGCTTGGAGGTTACTCTAAAGCCCTGTATGGTATTAAATAGAGCACATAACTTCCAGAATGAGAAAGGGAACTTATAGCTCTAGGGTCTCTTCAAAGAATACAATCACATGCTTAGTCAGCAGCACATAGAGCTTAAACAAAGTAGGGAGGAAGTATTATACTCTGTGCCATTCTCCAGTGGGGTTGAGTCATGAATGCTAATGGAAAGAAGGAAGTAGGCTTGCTTAACCCAATTCCAAGCAAAGTTACAAATTCAGAATTTAATGCATTCAAGGGTTACTTACATGATACCACAGAGAGTCAAACCACCGGCTGAACAATGCCATAGTAACAGGACAATGATATTCATGGACATCTCATTGTACTCACTCAAGCCAGGCCAAAAATTGAAGCTCTTGTCAAGCAGAGCAAATTCTCATGATTCAATATCATCCAGCAGATTTTCTAGCACCATAAGAGAATTATTTGCTCTTAATGCCAATGACAAAGTGAGGAAGGTAACAAGCCTGCATTAGTTGCTTATTATATCTCAAGAAATGTGCTAAGCTCTATACAATGTTACCTCATTTGATTCTTAGAACTATCCTGGGAGGTAGTTGCTATTATGATCACCATGTTATAACTGAGGAAACTGAGGCAGGTGGAAGTTGAATAACTTGTGCAAGGCTGAAAAGCTAGTGAGTGTTTGAAGTTAGATTTGAACTCAGGACCTCCTGACTAGGTCCAGCATTCTATCTATTGAGTAACAAAAATTTACCGTAGGTTCTTTTAGAGTTTACTTGGCCAATACCCAGCAGTTCTTAGCCTCATATATGCTCAGTTGGCCCTAAAGGAGATGATGAAGTGAATGATCTGCTTCCATGAATAATCAGCCTTCAGAGAAAGGGAAACATGAATTCAGTTCTGAAACAATTTTTTCTCCTTAATCAAGGAAAGGCTATTCTAAGCAAAAAATCAAATGTGTCATTTTCTCTTCAAGACAAATTATTTTCTTGGAGAAAAGTAGAAAATTCCACCTGTAGCCATACCATAAATAAAGATGGTTAAACTCTCCACATCCTCTGGCTATTATCGGTAACATTATTATTAATAATAATAATACAAAAAAGAATGAGTGATTTCTTTCCTTCTGCCCCTAGTCTAGAAATTTCTACAGAGAGCTTTTTTTTTTGTGGCTGACTCATAAGGCCAAATTTAAAGAATTAGGATTCTAATGAATTCTGGATATCTATATTCAGAAGGAAGGAAGAAAATATTTTTAAAGTTAAGTGCAAAATATTCAGATAAAGGTATGAGTCATTTGGGGCTATGAAGTAGTAGCTAGGAAGAGAAAGAAAAGAAATTCGGTTTGAAAGATAGTCACAGGACATTATTATTTACATCATAATATACCTAGAGTTATGTCATCTTTCATAGGAGACCTCCCACACACCCAACCCTCTGAATTCTTGTGCCTTCTCTCCATTGTTATATGCTATTTATCCTATATTTGGCTTGGATATGCAGATACATAGATAGATAGATAGATGGATGATAGATAGATGATAGACAGATAGATAGATAGATGATAGATGATAGATAAATAGATAGATGATAGATAGATAGATAGATGATAGATAGTTGATAGATGATAGACAGATAAATCGATAGATAGATAGATAGATAGATAGATAGATAGATAGACAGATAGATATGTACATATTTATATGTGTTTTTTTCTGGGTGGTGGCTAAGTGATAGAGTGGATAGAATGCCAGGCCAGGAGTCAGGAAGACCCATCTTCCTCAGTTCAAATCTGGTCTCAGATGCTTATTATCTGTGTGACCTTGGGCACATCACTTAACCCTGTTTGCCTCAGTTTCCTCATCTGTAAAATAAGCTGGAGAAGGAAATGACAAACCAATTCATTATGTCTGCCAAGAAAATCCCAAATGAGGACACAAAGAGTTGGACATAACTGCAAATGACTGAACAACAACATTTGTCTGCATGTTTTCTCTCCCATGAGATTGTAAGATCCTGAAGGGCACGCATCGTCTTTTGTCTCTTTTTTATCCTTAGTGCTTAGCACAGTGCGTGGAACACAGTCGGAACTTAATAAGTGCTCATTGATTGATTGATTGATAGATCCTAAAAGGCTTTTCCCACCAAATCAGATCATGATATCTCAGACCTCAATAAACATACTTCATTAATTGCTATTGCTAAAAAATAAGGAAATCATAACCTTTTTAAAATTGCAGTTTAATTTATGGAATAAACCAAATATTTCCATAACATAGTACTGTAAAAAAGAAGTTTATCCCAACTTTACAAACAAGATGTTGCCTCAGAATCATGGAAATTACACAAAAAAAACAAATTTACTGTCTCTGATGAATGAATGAAATATGTTTATTAATTGCTTCCTATGTGCCAGGTACTAGAGATACAGAGATAAAATCTAGCTAATTCCTTTCTTCCAGGTGTTAACACTTTAATAGACAGCAATTTTGGTGAAGAATGGTTAACGATGGGTCTTTTAATCTTGGAAGGCACAAGGACCACCATGGAGCTCAACTGGGAGGATATTCCTATTGCTACATCTCTCCCATCAGTTCCTTTGTCATTACTCGCCCAACCATCACCCTAGCTCAGGCCCTCAGTTATTCTCAGAGTACTACGGCAATAGCTTTCTGATTGGTTTCTGTGCTTCCAGGCTCTTTCCTCTTTAATCCATTCTTCCTGCAGTTGTCAAAGGGATTCTCCTTTTTTTTTTTTTTTGTTATTTTGAACATAACAAAATTATATTCCTAAAGCACAGGTCTAACTATGCTACACCCTTACTAAAGAAGTTTCACTGGCTCCCTATTGCTTCAAAAGTAAAATATAAGTTTATCCATCTGACATTTAAAGGCTTTTGGCATCTACTTCCACCATATTTTTTCAGACTGATCACACATTCTGCTCCCCTCACACAAAAACTAATTCTCTATATTCTAACCAAAAAGGTCTATTTCCTTTTCCCAGGATACAATATTCCATTCCTCATCACTTTGCCTTTGATGGCTTTCTTCCATGTCAAGAAAATTCTCTTCTCACCTCTACCTGACAGAATCCATTGCTTCCTTTAAAGCATTCCTTATTTGCCAATTCCTTTGGCAAATACTTTCCTGATTCTTCAGTGATAGTCCCCTCCCCCTGCCCTGTTACTTCATGACTAATCTGTATATATTTTATATATAATCATTTGTTATAAATGTTGTTTCCCTCTAATAGCATGTAACTCCTTGAAGACTCTTCTATTTTATTTTTGTCTTTGAAAGTCCAATGCCTAACTTAGGATCCAGTGTATAATAGTTACTTAAAAATTATTTGGTGACTTAAATTGAATTGACCAATGGGGATGAACCTAACTAGCTTGTGGGAAAAGACTAGCAAGACTTAATTTTAGGTAGACTGTCCTAGACAGGAATGGTGTCGGGAAGAGAAAAGGCCAGAAAGCCCAGGCTTTGTTGTCCAAGGCATAGGCCATTCCTGGTGCCAAGGAGATGGATAGTTCTACCAATATTAGAATTCAGCTTAGACTCCATAAAGTAGCATTGCATTGCATTGAATGCCTTTTCTTTATATTCAAGTTTATTTTTAGCCATAGGAAAAGGGGTGGGTTCCACATTTCTAATTGCCCCCAGGCCTTAGAATTACTTTTCTGAGCCTGCTGGGATTACTTAGATTGTCTGCATTAAGGCCTTACACCATCTGTTTCTTTCATTCTGCAGGCTTTCATAGTCTTGGCAGATTCTTTACTTCTGAGGTGTCCTCTGCCTTCCTCCAACCTCCCTCTGGGAAACATCCAAGCACCTGACTCTATTTGTACAAATGGGCTATTTTGGTGAACAATAAATTGGCTGGGAACTCAAGCATCCCAGATGAGGTACAAACCAACTCTTTGAGTTTCAAGTACAGACTCTGACACACGCAAATAGAACCTCTCTCATCTCTGAAGTTGCACTCTACACTCAATATGTTGCCAAGATGCTTTTATCATTCACCATTTTATCATTCATTAAGGTCTAGTTGGATGTTTTGCCATTTCTGATTTTATTGAAAGCAGCTGGTCTGGAAAACAACACCATTTCCTGATAGAACTCTTTGACTAATCAAGAAAGAAGATAGAAATGCAGACACCTGAGGGTAAATATTGGTGACAAACATGATATTCTTTAGCAGCACTAATTGGCAAGTCTTCAAAATAAGGCTTATCAGAGCAAAAAAAAAGAAGTGGTCAAAGCCACTTATAGCAATCAATGCTATAAGGAGAGGGTTGTGTTATTCACCTATCTGTAACTGACAGTTATACTGAAAGAATTTCAGACTAGAAAACTTTTTTTTCAGATTCCTCAACTCCCAAGTCTTTTTTATCCATTTTCTGAAATTAACAATGCCTACTTTTCTGGATCACCCTTGGACTTCCCTCAACAGCTGGGCAGTTCTTTATGATGAAATAGGCTATAATTCTGAGGTCTGATCATTCTGGAATGTCCCTTCACAAGGTCCAACCTCCTCTTTCCATTGGTGATTTCTTCCAACATCTCCATTTTGTGAAGAGGCCAAGGCCATCCAACCTTCATCCCATTCCTGGCTGTGTTCTGTACTTTATGGACTTAAAAAAAAAACTATCCCTCTCCAATCACTTTGCCTTTACCACTGATTTCCAGCCATTTTATAATTAATAAATCTTTGTTTCTTTTCTTCCTTCTAATTGGTTTGTTGTTTAAAATATACAACAATATAAAATTTACAACAAAAATAAAACAATACGACAATAAACAAGAAAAAAGTCATAAGGGATCCAATAAGGTTAAACTGGTTACATTCCTATACTGGAAAGATAATACTTGTAAGTTATTAGGGCAGTTAGAAGGCCTACAAAGACAGAGGGCACAGGTGTGAGTTGAATATAATGGGATGATTACCTAAAAAATAAAATTAAGAGATGAGAAATGGGAATGCATTGGGAGAAAGGGAAAGGAAGAGGTAAAATGGGTTAAAATATTTCGCACAGAAAAGGAATGAACAAACTATTACAGTAGAGGGGAAGATGGGAGCATGTGAATCTTACTCTCATTAAAACTGGCTCAAAGACAGAATAAGATACACACTCAATTGGGCACAGAAAACTATCTTACCCTCCAGAAAAGTAAGAGAGGAAAGTGAAAAGAGAAGATTAGAAGGCGGATAGAATGGAGGGCAGATTTGGGGAGGCAATAGTCAGAAGCAAAGCATTTTTGAGAATGGAAAGGGTGATAGGAGAAAGAGAAAGAGAGAGAGAGAAGGATAAACAGGTGAAAATTAGGATGGAGGAAAATAGTTAGTAATCATATTGTGAAAAATATTAAAGCAAGTTACTCTGATGAAAGCCTCATTTCTCAAATATATAGGGGACTGATTCAAATTCATAAAAATAAGAGCCATTCCCCAATTAATAAATGGTCAAAGGATAGGAACATGAAGTTTTCAGACAAAATAATCAAAGCTTTCTATAGTAATATGAAACAGTGCTTTAAATCACTAATGATTAGAGAAATGCAAATTAAAACAACTCAGATATACCATGTTATACCTATCAGTTAATATGCCAAAAAATGAAAAGCACAAGCATTGGAGGGAATGTTGAAAAGTTGAGACACTAAGGCACTGTTGGTGGAGTTGTGAACTGGTTCAATTATTTTTAGAGCAAATTGGAACTATGCCCAAAGGCCCATAAAACCATGTATACCCTTTAACATAACAATAAAAACTACTAGGTCTGTAACTCGAAGGAGATTTTTTTAAAAAGGTAAAGGATCCATATGTACAAAATATTTATTTTGTGATAGGAAAGTATTGGAAATTGAGAAGGTGCTCATCAATTGAAGAATGACTTAAAACGTTGTGGCATATGATGATAGAATACTCTTGTGCTATAAGAAATGATGAGCAGGATGCTCTCAGAAAAACCTGGAAAGACTTAACATGCACTGATGCAAAGTGAAATGAGAAAAACCAGGAAAACATTGTACATACTAACAGAAATATTGTATAATGATCAACTGTGAATGTTTTAACTATTCTCAGCAATTCACTGATCCAAGACAATTCTAAAGTACTCATGAAAAATGTTATCTATCCCCCAGAGAAAGAACCGAGAGAGTTTGAATGCAGGTCAAAGTCTTATTTGTTTGGTTTTTAACTTTCTTTATTTGTCTTGTTGTTTTTTTTTTCATATGTCTAATATGGAAATATGTTTTACATGACTATACATATATAATTTATATCAAATTGTTTGCCTTTTCAAGGAGGGAGGAAGGGAGAGAGGGAGAAAATTTGGAATTCAGCTATTTTTTAATGAATATTAAAATTGTTTTTATGTGTAATTGTGAAAATTGAATACTAAATGAAAAAATACATACAAAAAAATCAGCCTTTGCTACATAGATTATGGACAAAGATGTGGAGGACCACAGGCAAGTGGGACTCAGACCCTGGTGACTGAACAAGCCCTCTCAGGTGTTTGCCCTGATGATTAGCCTGGAGAGGTTTCCCATCACTCAGGAAAGAGCTCAAATGAACAGGTTTGAGGATTAGGTCCTCGAGATAAGGATGGCCAATATACCCATGGCCTGGGAACGTAGAAGTGTGCAATGTCCACAGAGGAAAACAATTAGGAAGGATTCTGGCTCTATAAAGCTGTGCCTGGAACAATAAACATCGGTTCTGTACTTGTACCATTCCAAGAATCTAGTCTCTTTTATGCACTCACTAGAAGCCTCTGGGTCGGTGATACTTTCTTAGCCCTGTCGGGGGATGGCAGGGCTCCCCCAAATCAGCTCCCCACACAAAGAGATCAATGGACTAAAATCAGATTTAATGAAATATGCAGGATATTATCCAGGAAAAGTCACATAAATGTTGTGATATAAAAAACCTGTTTATCTTGGTCTTTAACTACATAGGTAGGTAAACAATGAAATGACCAAGCTATGCCACAAACATTGATTATAGAAACCATTTTCCATTTAATAATAGCTCTCCTAGTACTAAAGGAAATACAACACTTAAATGACATAATCCTTGACCTCAATGATGTACCATCGGAAGGACCAATAAGTATCTATATTTTTTTGGATGGCTGTATAGAAGCAGAGCAAAATAAAGCACCAGCTGTTCATTCTGGATGTATATGAGGATAATTTTTGAGGAGAAAAAAAATGACACTTTGAGAAATCAGTCATCACATCCATGTGGGTTCTAACTCAAATGACATAGATCCCAAACTATCAATGACTTCTTACCCTGTGTGACGACCATCCACCTCCTGCTGTATACTGCAGATATTAGAACTACCCAATATCCTGAAATCCCACTTTAAGGTCTCTTGAAAGTGGAATATGTGGGCTTTCTATAAGTTATTACACCCTTTCACTAGAGGAACAAAACACCTCTTTTTTTTCTGGATGTTCAGTCTCTCTAATAATATCCTTATATAATTTTTGGACAAGAAAAGAAAGATAAATATGTATATTTCTGTGGTATGCATATGTATGTGTGTGTATGAATTTATGGGCTTGTGTATTTGGTCTATAGTAAGTCAATACAAAGAAAAAGAGATAGTATGCCATACATTGTCAGGAAAATGGAATTTGAATCCTGCCTCAAGACAATCCTAGCTATGTGACCATAAATACTACAGCTGTAAATTAGTTAATAAACATATAATAAGTACCTATTAAGTGTCAGGCACTGTGGTAAGTACTGGAGATATAAAAAAGGCAAAAACAGCCCCTGCCCTCAAGAATATCACAGTCTAATACAGGAGACAACAAGTAAACAAATACAGTCAACCAAACTATAGACAGGATAACTAGGAAATAGTCTACAGAGGGGAGGCATTAGATAGATGTAAGAGGAGTTGGGAATGGATTCCTGTAGAATATAGGATTTGCGTTAGGCCACTTGGTGGAATTGAGGGGGTGGTGATTATTCCAGGCTTGGGGGACAGCCAGAGAAAATGTCCAGAACCAAGGGCTGGAGTGTCTCATTCATGGAACAGCAAGATCAGTTCAAACAGTACATGGTGGTTAGTAAGATGGAAAAGGACTGGAAAGATAAGAGGGGGGTAGATTGTGAAGGGCTTTGAATGGTAGAGAATTATATATGCTTGATCCCAGACTTGACTTGGGGCCACTGAAGTTTATTGAGTCAGGGGTTTGGGAAAACCATGTTAGTGTCTAAAGGGTAAATTAGGGCTAACAACTTAGTATTACCTACCCCACAGGGCTCTTATGAGCCAGGCACTTTGTAAAGCTCAAGAAGCTCTAAAAAGTGGAGGTGTTTTTTTGTCTCCTTGGTAGGAAGAGTCCACTAGACCTGAGATTACATTGGTATGGAGAACTTAAACCATAGTTCTAAAGAGTTACCTGGAGCACCAAGAGGTTAGGTGACCAGTTCAGGGTCACCTACCCAGCAGTTCCCAGGGGAAAATATTGAACCTAGGCCTTCCTGATTCTGAGGCTAGCTCCCTAGTAATTATTCTTGGTTCCTAAATTTGCTTGTGGAATATTGCTACCTTTAGGACCTTTGGAAGGCCAAAGGAGTTGTAAATTACACTTGTGGAAGTTTGTTTTGGTCTTGTACAAAGGTTAGTTGTTCATCCACTTCTAAATATAAAGATGAAAACACTGGGTGCTTAGAGCTCGCTCTCTCTCTCTCTCTGTCTCTTTCTCACTCCATTTTTCTCCTCCTCTTCCTTCTTCCAGTGTCACTTGAGAAAAAAAAAACATGCTAAGCTGACATCAACTAATTCATCAACATTCTTGGCCTTTACTTAGTCAAACATTTGCACATTAGAGTAATTGTATTATCAAAAATCTAGGACCTTCTGTTTTTTCTCAAGGAAATCATGAGATACCTTGTTTTAAAAAAAGCATTCTTAAATCCAGGTTCATTGTGTCTACAGTGAACCTTTTTCTAAAAATGAAATGAAGTTATACTTCAAAGAATTAATCTATGTGAACCCATGCTGGTGCTGGATGGATAAAAAGAAGGGAGGAAAGGAAGAAGAAAGAAAAGAAGGAAGAGAGATAGGAATGAAGGAAGGAAAGAAACAAATATTTATTAAGTCTTTGTGTGCAAAGTGCTGTGGATACAGATACAAGCAAAAAGACAATCCCTTCCCTCAAGGAGCTTACATTCTAAAGGGAGAAGACAACCTACAAAAGGGAGTTGAAAAGCTAGAGTGGGATGAGGGGATGATTTTGAAGCCAAGAGAAAATCAGTCACAGGGCCAGGAAGAGAATAGAGGCAGGCTGTTCTTTCCCTTTCACAAAATGTGGAGGCTCCAAGATAATTTCTCTTCTTTCTGAAAAAAATACTTAGGTATTATTCAATATGTCCAAGGTCAGACTCACAAAATTATTATGTGAGGAGTGTACCTGCTTTTCTGTTTTGAAAATCTGGACAACATTTGAGCATCTTTAGTCATAGGATCCTAAAATCATAGATTTAAAATGTGAAGAGTTAGAAGGCAGTTATTGAACCCTTTCATTTTATAGATGAGGAAACTCAGGTCCAGAGAGGTTAATTTGTTCCAAGTCAATGAGGTACCAAATCATAGAGAAAACTTGAAAATGACCTCCTTTACTTCAAAGTCAACACATTTCTCACTACACTATAAGCCTATTTGCATTGCCTTTATTTTTCAAAGAACCTCCACAGTATATTAAAAGGTATATCTTCTAGTTCTTTTCATAATTTTGAATGTAGTTTATCTTGACCTAGAAACTTGAATTTACTGAGATTAAGGAAATTCTTTCCATCTCTCCATTCATCTATGGTTTCAAATGTCATTTAAGTATCACCCTTCTGTATTTCAGACTTCTAAAATGATCATGGTAAAAACCTCAGAAGCATCTGGTCCAACCCTTCATTATAAAGATGAGAAGCCTGAGGATCCTAGTGGGGAAATTAAGACCAGGTTTCCAAAAGTAGTAAACAGAAGAGTCAGCATTTCAAACCTGATTTTCTGACTCCAAAGCTATCTGCTTGGTAGAGAAAACAGGAACAAGACAAGATTTGAGCAGTTCTGCCTTTTTTTCACCTGCCTTCCTTCTAATCACGTTACTAAAGTCTTATCCAACCCATGCAGAGCTCCTATCTTTTTTTTTGTACTGTTTTTCCTCCAATATGAAAATCCTTAGAAACAGAGCATACATGAGTGCCCACTAAATATGCTATGGACTAGACTATGATAAATCTGAGTATCACAAACCTCTTTCTTCTGTACTCTAGACTTATGAATGCTTTTATACTTTTATTGTTTTGGCAGGTTAGAACTTAGATTTTTTAAAAATCTTCACACATTGTTTCAGTAACTGGATTTTGTGTACATTCTACCAACTCAGCAGCTAAAATTTCCCATGAAGAATAATAAAAATGATCGTGTCATGCCTTCCCTGTTAACTTCATGGAATATCAGACACTTCTAGCAATGCAGCCTTCAATTTGGTATTTCAGAGAAAATGAAACTGTCGGTCCCATTTTTCTGACTTCTGGGCGGAACCAAAATGTTTTCCTGTTATGTTTGGTTTTCTTTTTTCTTAAAGGTACTTTTCTTTCTTCAGCACATTTTGGGAAAAACCATTTACCATTTCAGTCTAGCAGGAATCAAATGAATCAGTTGACCTTGGGATGTCCCAGTAGTAGCAAGTGCAGTGATGAACAATATCCAGTCATCAGAAGCATCTCGCATACTTCCAAAAACGTTTTTTTTTCTTTACTGGAAGCTTCCACCTTGTGTTCCATAACTCCAAAATGACAAGATAAGCCTAGGACTGTATTTTTAGCATTTGGATTTATGTGTTAATTCTCTTGACAATCTTGTTGGATTGTTTTATTGTTTCTGATGTTGTTCTGAACCATGACTCTGTTCATTTAGCGAATCCGTGCCCAGAAATGTCTCTCTTCTTATCTCTACTATTTGGCTTTCTTCCCTTTAGTTTCAGATAAAACCCTACTTTATACAATCAGCATTTCCCCACCCCACTTCTTATTATTCCCAGTCTCTTCTCTGTGTTGATTATTTCCAATTTTTCCTATATATGTCTTATTTGTACATATCTGTTTGACTGCTGTCTGTCCCATAGACTGTGAACTTTTTGAGATCAGTAACTGTCTTTTGCCTTTCCTTGTAGCCTCATTAGGTGCTTAATAAATGCTTGTCCATTGATCTACTAGAAACTTTCCACTGGCACAAATTGGCAATTAAATCTTCTGTAACCTTAAAGAGTTGCCTCTGAACTAAGGATTAAATGATGTGCCCCTATGATCATCCAGCTAATACACACCACAGGCAAGACTTGAATCCAAGTCTTTCCAACTGCAAGACTAACACACTCTGTTCTTCACAAATTTGCTTCTGCCTTATACATGCTACTAATTATTTCAATTTTACTTCAACTTGTTGCCAATGGCATTTCCTATTACACAGTAAACAAACACTATGTCTAAAGAGAGTCTATAGAATCGTTCTTGCATTTTTTTTAAATTTTTCAGTTCAGAAGCTATGTTGTGGAAGTTTTTTTTTTAATTCCCCATGTATGCATTTTCTCATCTCCATAAAATGTTTATGAAAATGGACCATGCACATGTCAATGATAATCATGAAAGAAACATGAGAAGGAAACAAGCAGTAAGTTTTTACAGACTTTTGTCTCCAGTATAGCACATCTCTACACTCCCACAGATGAGGAAAACATAAGAATCCCCTGTGTTTCTTATTTGTTGATTTAAAAATTTAAAACAAAATGACTAGGTAGGTCAAAATTGAGCCTTGAATGTTCTCTTCAGAAAAGGTGTTTCCCATGTGTATGTGAAAATAATACATATATAGCAGCATGGGGTTTAGATATATGAGTGGTCCCTCTCAGGTGCACACAGGGACAAGCTCACCAACCCCAAACTCTTTATGTAACAGAGTTATTTCCTTTTTAGTACTTTTCCTCTGGGTTCCGCCATAGTGATCATTGTATTTACTAATCCACAATATACATCAAACAAAGCCTAAATCAGGAAGGCATATGCTTACTAAGCCAGAGCTGGTATCTATTTCTGGGACTAAATGAGGCTCTGTAGAAGCATTAGATGATCCAGGCAACAGTGAAAGCAAGAGACCATTTTACTTATGTTTCAGGAGGAAAAGTTAAAAAGCTTAACCAGGCAACTAAGAGATTAGAAGGCAGGAATGACAAAGAATCAGCATTACAGCAGTCCAATAAAGCTTTTACATTGGGTCAGAAACAACAGCTTAAAATTATGGCTGCCCTTCAAACTCCTTACATTGGATCTCAGACAATATAAGAAATCTTTTAAGTTGCAGGAAGGGGAGACAACCAGGTTCACTGGCACAAAGCCTTGGGAATATTACTCTTTGGGCCACTTTGGGAGAAGGTAGTACTTAATGAGCTAGGGCTAGGACCTCATATTTCAGAACAATTATTCAGTCTAGGGATCACAGAAGTGATCCAATCAGAAGAAATGAGGTGCTTTATAGGGAAATGGATGCAATTCTACTCAGGTAAACCTGAATGATTTCCCAATGGATTACAAGGCAAGAGATGCCAGTCAGCTTGTAAAGTTGGTGGCTTGAGACTAAAATTTAAAAAAAATGTGATCATGAGGGCTAAGGAAAAGACAGAGTAGGAAGAATGAGATACTAGAGAGAAAGAATGAGCAAAGTTAGGCAACACATAGCCTGCTGGATTAAAACAAGATATTTCTTCAACAGGCACTAAAAATCAATAATGAGCTAGCCCCAGAATTTACTAGGAAGAAGAGATCAGTCTAGAATACATTTATTTTAGTTTATTACAGTAACTGAAATCTGTGAGATATGATTTAAAAGGCAGAAAATAGAGTACAGGCTATATACCTCTCCTCCATTAACTGGATATGGTACTTGAAATCCCAACATTGGAATCATTTTTTTTTAGTTAAGAGCTTATGGCTTCAGAAATACTTTACTAAAATGCAAATATCTTACCAGTAATACATCAATGTAAATGTGATTATCAAACTAGTTAGCCGTCAGTTTGAAAAAAAAAATCAAATGGTCCTTCATGGGTCTACAAGTAAGATTTTAAGGAGGATAAATCTTAGACCGATATACATTATGTGATTCTGCCAAGAAAATCAGGTTAAGAAGAATGCTTTGGGTGGAGAAGAGAGCTAGAGAAAAATCAGGTGTCATTATAATGTAATGGGATACCAATCAAGAGAGGCACTCCAATGATATAGCTGGATACTGGGACAAGGTTTACCTCCTAATTATATTACGTAACAGATAATACATTTTAAAAATGTAAGCTGCTTTAGGTCTCCAGTTTTCTGTTTATCTTTCTAAAATGGAAAATATGTGCTTTACCCAATTAATAGGATGCTTATAAAAACCAAATGAGCTCATTGATGTTGAAGTGCTTTGTAAGCAGCCACGTTCTAGATAAAATAGCATGATATGTAAATATTATCATCACCATCCTACCCTGCCTTAAAAATAGCAGACACTTAAAAAAATTTTTTATCATGTCTATTAGCATGACTACTAGTAATTTTCCTAGAATAATGGTCTATGAAAGGATACAGTTTTTCCTGTTTTTTTTTTCTAATCATAACATGATTGAAACATTGTATGATGTGTATGTAGAGGCTCAAGAACCCAGAAGACCAGGATTCAAGTCCTAACTCTGATATAGTAACCTATGACTCTGAGTAAATCAGTTGGTCTTTCAATATCCTAGTAACTCTTCAAGACAATAAACTACAGAACACCCACAAAAACTTGCTTATCTTTGGTAAATTGCTCAAAAATTTTGTTGCTTTCATGGAACTCACTGCTGCAAATATCCATCTTTTTAGTACTAGCATCAACTTGATGATAAATGGCATTAAATAATGAGATAACACGATCTCATTTCTTGCCTCTTTGTAGTAACAAGAGCCTACCTGGAGGCACTGAGAAGTTTAATCACAGGTGTAGACCACAAACTAACAAACCCATAGGATATGCTAAGAGAAGCATAATTCAGAGTCTATCAGTGGATGTCTAATTTATATTGTTCTGGGACGTTTTCACAAGCTTTCTAACTAGTACATATTTTCCATCATTTCTTGGAGAAGCCATTGAATGATGTCTAGGGAACTGGTCTTGGAATCAAGAAGACTTTGTATCAAATCTTGCCTCAGATACTTACCACCTGTGTGTCCCTGGGAAGGTCTCTTACTTCCCTGTGTCTCCGTTTCCTTGCTGAGAAGATCATTTGCCTCCCTGTGTCTCAGTTTCCTTACATGTGAAATGAGAGAATTGGACATGATGGCTTCTAAGGTTCTTTTTGGCTCAAACTATAATCCTTAAATATGTTTGGTAAAGGAAGATTATGTTCTTATATATGAAAAAGCCAGCTAGTGTGCAATAGATAGAATGCTGGACCTAGAGTCAGGAAGTCCTGGGTTTAAATCCAGGCTCAGACATTTACTAGCTATGTGACTCTGGGCAACATCTCTTAGCCACCATTTCCTCAATGGCAAAATAGAGGTGATAACAGCATCTACTTTATAGAGTGGTTATGAGGATGAAATGAAATATTTATTCTTAAAAAGTACTTACTTAGTATGTATGATGCCTGGCATATAGTAGGTATTATATTAATTCTTATTCCCTTTTCTTGCCTTGTCCCATATCTTTGCACATAGAAAATTGGGGATCTGAGAATACTTCAACCACCTGCATATCTCTTAACAGTGAGATCAACATTAATTCAACAAATTTCAAAGATGCATTCGGATTAAGAAAACATTTTAATAATATGTGAACTTTTCTAAAAGGAAAACAAATACAAAAATCCCAGGAAGAACCACTTCCTGTATCATAAACATGCCAGTTTTTCTTTTATTTCAAAAACCCAAAAAAGGAATTTTATCTCTGATGACTAGAGATTAGCAATGATTAGAATAAATGATTGAGGCAATAGATTAATGAAGAAAGAAAGAGTGAAAAAGAGAGAGCATCTTAATCCCATGGTCATCTCACTCACTTCCGCCTTTTCTTTCCTTGACTTGATGCTGGTAGAGCATTTTATTCATTTTTATTGCCACTAGAACACCTTTGACTAGGAAAATAAATGAATCTTGGAATTTCTTATCTTCTTTGTAGTGTCAACATTTTTGTGGGGAAAAAAGATTTCTTCCCTCCACTGAGAATGTGTCCTTTTCTGTTTTTATTTTTTACAAGGTAGCTTCAACATATCCATTTTTCAAGAAGTAGAAATGGGATATTGAAGATGTTGAAAAGTAGGTGCCTGAGTACTATTTTCCCTAATTAAAGAGCAGACCATAAGTTGATAAGCATTCTTTCTAAGAAAAATTTTTCATTGTATATTTTGCTATCGATAATATTTTTATTATAGATAAAGACATAGCTAATTCAATAAGAACTTCCTCTTTTTTTCTAAGACTTCACCTTTATAGACATCCCTACAAATGACTACAGCCCTAACTAAGAGAATAAGTTAACTTAAAACAACAAACAACCAAACAAAATCCCTAAGATGATTTGGTTTACAACACAGCATTTCCTAGAATTATAATCCCTTTAGATGTTCATGGGTTCTTAGTCTCTTCATCTCTAAAAGGAAGTGATTAGAGTCATCCCAAAGTCTGAGGCCAAAAGAGGTTTAATGGTTTGTCCAAATTACTAGTGGAAGCAAAACTAAGATTATAACTCAGCAATTAATTTTATTTTTTCATTTGTTTGTTTTTTCATCATGGGCTTCTATGACCAAAGAATTTATCTTAGAAGTTGTTAAATTAGCCCATTAAAAATATCCTGTCACCAGACTCATAAACAAACTCTTTCCATTCATTTGCCTGAATAGACAAAATTCACTTGAAATGCCCCTGCTTTAGAAAGCATTTTCACTTATAATTTAGACATCAGTAAGCAGATATAAGGTTACATCCTAAAATCTCTGATGATATCATGTATGGCCATATAGAAATGGCTTAACCCCCACTGCAATTCATTCTACTCACTCATTTTAATGTTTATTAGGTCTTTACAAAATCTCTACCTTGGCTAATTTGGTATCTATGATCCTTTCCTTTGGCTTGACTACCTACTTTTTTGAAAATCACTACTGCCTTTTAAAAGCTTGGGCTATATTCAGGATGGGGCTTGTTCAAACAGTGATTGGATCTTGCAGAATAAACTAGGCCTTAGAATTTGAAAAGGAAAAAAAATGATAGTAGGTAGGCTCCTCTGCTCCCCCGTCTGACTCCTTTAATCCTCTGACCAAAGGCTTAAATGAGTTGGGCCAGGCTGCTTTGTGAACATAGTCCAATCCCTTTTCTCATTCTAGTTGTTCAATGCCAAAGTCTTGCCCAGAAATTTTCAGGATTTTTTTTTAACTAAAGAAGACAAAAGTGAACAACTGCAAGAAAAATGATTTCCTGTATCGCTAATGCAAAAAGGGATGCAATTCCTTCCTCTGTATCAAAGTCCAAAGAATTCTTGCAGATGGCTTTGCCACTTGAATTAAGTTGATTCCCTTATTGCACAATGGTAGAGCCTGCTTCAGAGTTAATGATGCATTCTGCCTTTTAATACCCTAGTGACTAAAAGAACTGTAATGAATCTCACTGACTTGAATTTCAGGGCATGAACCTGCTAATCAATGGTTTGGAAAAGTCACCTTCAAGGTTGTCAAAGTGTTACATCGTTCTTTATTTCTCCTGCTGTGGAGGTCACTTGTCTTTTTTTTTTCCCTTTGTTCCTCAAGATATGTTTTTATTTCAGGCAATATCATTGAAGTGTTCAGTACTCTATCAAAACTTAAATAACATACTGTAATTGTTTTCATGGGAATTATTAGTCTATCCCCATCAGGTTACAATTCGCAATATCCAACTATAAAAATGTCCAGGCAGAGGAAAAGGCTTATCATAAACAATATAGTTCCCCCTTTTATAGATTAGACATTTTCTGTGATGATTGGTGTCTTTTTTCTTCAGCATCTTTTGAGTATACTGAGAGGCATAAGAAGCAAAAGATATTCCCAGTATGTCAGTTTCACTACATAGCCATTCACAACAGTGACCCTCTTGGGAAAAATATGTGGCAGGAGATAGTACTCATGTCACAATGACATTAAGAACATGGGGTCCTTCATCTTATCTTTTCTTAATTTATATGAGCATTTATATCAGTGCAATTTCAATTCAGGCTGACATGCATATTTTCAAAGGTCCTTGTATGTTGTAATATGCCCAGGTTGTCATTGTGAATGGAAGGAAGAGAATTAACATCTGAATCTTGGCAAGAGTGGAAGGTGCAACAAGTATCTTGCACAGAGTCTGGTTGTGGTTAAGCCAGTAATTCACTCCCACCTCAATCCCCCTTCCCCAGGTAAGAGGAGTTCTCTTGCCAGCATTTACAATACATTCCCTAAATTGTTGAGAACTGCAAGGCACACTTGATTTACTGGGCAAATCAGATTGAGCCAGAGCAGGTCAAAGCTTCTGTTGGATTTTAAGTAACTGGTTAAATTCTAAAGGACCCAACTAGCCCCCAAGGCAACAGCAGGCAGATATATTTTCAGAGAAGCAGTCCTTTTTAAGGGGATGGCAAAGTTTAAATTATAAAACTCTAAGTATTTGTCTGGTTTTTAGTAGCGCTATTATAGCAGTTGTACCTCAGGGCACACGAATTTATTCCAAAGGCAAGGTCAGTGGCTCACCATTTTTTAACTGAGTCTAACTGAAGTCTGCTTTGTTATAACTGCAGGCAAATAATGTGCTCTCCAAGGCCCTGATGTAGTATTTCCTTATCACCAATGGCCCCATTGTGAGAGAGAACACAGCAATTTCTTTGTAGCACGCACCCAATCTGATCATCCCAGGCTCCACCAGGAATTGTAGGAGCTGAGTAAAATGAGACATGACTTACCATGTTTACTTTGTTCTCTTTATCCACAGAAGTCTCAGAAGGTGCCTTTTGTCAGCCTGAGAGATGATAGCAATTGCCAGAAAGCATGCCTCCCCACTTCTTATTTTGTGACCCTATCAGATTTCACAAGTTACAGAAAAGGGTATGGCAGTGTATGAACAAGAGGCCTGAAAATTATTGCGACTCTGTTAAAGAGTAAGCCTATTTTTAGATTAAAAAAACACTAGTATCATAATAAGTAGCAAAGTCTGAACTCACTACCAAAAGCCTCCTTTGGGAATTCAAGCTCTGAAGTTCTCAAAGTCACTACTTACTTAGAACAAGCTTCTCTTCAGCGTGATTTGAATCAATTCAATTTCATAAACACTCATTAATCACATACCCTATGCCAACCATGTTGATAGATAATGGCAAGTAAAAAATTTTTAAAAGGATAGTCTCTCTCCTTGAGGAACTGACATGCAGTTAAATAAATGATGAAAGGAACTGTAATAATTTTATAAGGCATATAATGCCAATAATACTAACACCAGATACCAAATCTGAAAAGTTCATACAATATAACTCAAATGGGCTTCAATCAGAAATTAACCTAGATTGTTGCTAGGAAAAAAGAACCCACCACCAAGAGTTTGTGTCTGAAGTAGCATATATCAATTCATATTGACATATCTGCCCCATCAGGAACTTGATTTCTCTTGCTGCAAAGTGAAGCAATTCTGGGTCTTCCATCTGGTTACTCTTCTCTCCCTATAGATCATGCTTTCCCCTCTTTGCATGTCCTGCTGCTTTTCTCTCACTTATTCAGCTGGATCAGCTCCTAGGTCTTAAATCATTCAGAGGGATAGACAATAGGAAAGCTTCTAGATGGTGAACTAGAGAAGATTTCAATCTACCCAGTGGAGCCCTTAGTTATTCAAAACGGATTATCAATTGCTATGCTACTAAGGACCTCTTGGGTAGTGAGTCAGTGTTTATTCATCTCTCTTAAATCCAGATCAACAAGGCCATAGGGAATAATGTGGAATAATCTAAAGGCAGCATCTGTGTGGGTCAAGTGCTTTCTTTTCCCTTCATTGTCAATCTTCACAATGTGTCTCTCAAGTGAACTGATATTTCTATCCAACCTTTACAAATGAGAAAATGAGGTCCAAAGAGGTTAGTGAGCTGAACAACCCTGACATTTACTATCTCCCCTGAGTTGTTCCACTGATTATCACTGAAGGATTCTCAAAGAACTAATAGTTACTCACTTAGGCATCTCATTTAGGATAAGGTACATTGGTCTTACCAGGGCTCCCAGGGCAATTCACCCTGAATGCCACATTCTTTTCTTCATGTCCTAAATTGCTAAGGAACAGCTGGTGAGCTCTTAAACAACTGATCCATTTCAACCCCACAAGTGTCCATCTTCCAGATGGGTATGAAGCAGTCTCTCACTCTGGTCTTTCATTCTAGCTTAAACCAGCAAAATATTTAAGAATTCTTTACAAGAAAAGACATTTTTGGAAAAGGAATATTCAGAGTTAAAAATGAAAAGAATTTGCTATTTAGCTTTTAATGTAACTTCAGATAGCAATGGGATTAGGAAACATTCATCCTATTCTATGTCCCTCCTGGCTCTATTTGAAAAATTATTTCTGGCCAATCCATTTGCTCCCTTCAAAAGTGGGAGAAAAAAATGTATCATGTGCTCATCTAATTAGGCTGTTAGGTAAAATAATGGAATTACATGAAAAACATTTTCTAGCATTCTATAAGAAAGTCCCATGAAGATCACTCTTACTAGCACATTGTGTCATGATTTTTAAAACTCTACATGTACTTATAAAATATGTATCTTATCCTCACTCCAAGGATGATGGTAGATGAAGCCTAACTTTGTCACGTGAATCCATGGATGAGTAGCATCATCATTCCCCCATGCATAAAATGAGGAGGTTGGAACATATGACCTCTAGGATCATTGATCCAAGATTCCGTAGCCCTTGTGTCAAGTGCTAAAATGGGAGTCAGGAGCTGGGAGATTTCCCTTCAGAGTTTCAGGGGAAAAATCAGATCTGTGATTTTTACAAAGGCATTATTTGCATGCTGGTAGCCTCATGATCAATCAGTCAACACGTATAAAGCATTGATGTTTGACTAGTGATTGTGACGATTGATGTTTCTCATCGTTCCACATAGTCTGGCTTATAACAAGCGCTATATGAGGTGCCTATCCAGAAAATGATTCTCTAACTGTTGGTAAATCAGCATATGCACACACACACACACACACACACACACACACACACACACGCACACAATCTATTAATTATATAAATTCTATAAGATTGTAAGATTCTTGAGGGCAGGCCCTGATTTTTTTTCTTTTTTGTATCCCTAACACTTAACACAGTGCTTGCCACATAGTATTGCTTAATAAATGTTTATTGACAAGCAAACATCATATTGATAAACAACAATGGTTAATTTGTAAGATAGGAATAGGAGAGTGTGTGGCAAGGTAACCAAGTTAAGACAGACACTTGAGAAATGAAATCTAAATGTTGGCTACAGTGATCAAGAAAATGTCTATAGAGGAAGGAGGATTTTAGCTGGCTTATAACTGATGGGAAGGATAGTGACAAGCAGAGAGAAAATATTCTAGGAGGGAAACATCATGAGCAAAGACGTGAAGGTGAATATAATGTGTACAAGAAACAGTCTAAGAAAACTACTATACAGTTGAAACAGTGTTTGATGTGAAGTCAGAGAACCTGGGTTTGAATTTTCAATCTGTCATTTAGTGTGTACATTTGTCACTATGGGCAAATCACTTAACCTTTCTTGACTTCACCTTCCTCATCTGTAAAATGGGATCTTTGGAACAGATCAGAGTTCTCAAACGTGTGGTTATGAGCTGCATGGGCCTACAACACTCCTGAGTGCTTGAGAAACAGATTAAAATGAAACTGTGAAATATTTAACAAAATAAATGTTAAAACAATAGAACATACATAATATTAATTTGTGATTGTCTAAGTTGTTTAAGCAATCAGGAATCTATTTCTATTTGAATCTGACAGGATTGGAATAGATAAATTTGATTTTTTTTTCCAAGTGTTCCTATTGGAAAGAAGTGGGAAATCCGGTTGGATACATAATGTGAGGTCAGATGACAGAAACCTTTAAAAGCAATAAAGCGAGATATGGGTTTCATCCAAGAGAATATGGATGAATAATTTATTCATCATTTCCATGAGAGCAGTGGCTTCTATTGGAGCCATTACAGTTCTTGAGTAAGAGATATAGCATGATTCTTTCTGGCTCCACCCTTTCTCCAACATGGCATGCCACCCACATACCCTGGGGTCTGCTAGGACTGGGTCTCTGGGCTCCTGATTGGTTAGACTTCTCCCTGTTTAGTCTAACCCCAGCTAGAACATGGTAATCACTGTCCATCTTCATGTGATAAGATACCATGTGCATATCCTTCCTGCACTTTCACCCTCTCTTTTCATCTACATTTCTTGGAATAATAAATATATCAAGCCTAGAATTGCTAGAAGGACAAGCCAATCAATTTTTCTATAACTTTTCTATAAGGGTAGGGATGGTTTTCTTTTTGTCTTTGTATCCCCAGTTCTTGGTGTCAGGTTGTAATAGTAATGAAATTTGAAGTTCCTTTTGTATTGCTAAACTGAGAGGTATTTAGCACCTAGTTTCAAATTAAGCCTCTGTTAAAGAAACAGAAGGTACAAACTCCTGTTGCTGATGTGACAAGAAGGGGATGAAAAGGGAGCAGCAATACTGTATATCAGGAAAAGCCCCAGAGAGAGAGAGTCAGAACTTCTTGGGATAAGCTTCATGAAGCAGAAGCAGCTGCTGCCAGGGAGGCTGAAGAGGAAAGGCCCAGGGTGGAGAGAATGATTTTGATTTTGAGAACCTGGGTGAAGTGATTTTGATTCTTGGAACCAGCTGGAGCTTCTCCTGTGAGCTGCCAAAGACTTCCAAGGGCCATCTGGAGCTGTTAAAGACTGAGGATGCATGATTGTGATGCTGGTACTTTGTATGAACCTGTTTTTGGCTTTGTTGAGCCTTTACTTCCAGGGAACAGACTGTGAAGGATTTAAGGTGGACTGGAAGCTGTGAGCTTCAGTGTGGTACAGGAATTGCATGGAGATCTGGACAAGGAACTGGGAGCTGTCTGCCATTGAGTCCAGGTGACAGTTTGCTGAATCCAGGTAGGATCTGGGACCATGGAAGGGGATCCAGGGAATCTGAGAGCCTACAAGATGAAAAGACCTCTCTGTGAATACTGAATAGTGACTGACCCTGATGTGAGGTTTTGCTTTGGGACTCACTTTGGGAAGAATTGTGTGATTTGGCCAGATGAGACTCTGGGCAGCCATTGAGCCTCCCGGCTTTGAAAACTCAGATGTTGGTGCTTCCCTCTCTAGTAACACTAGGTATGGATGTAATAGTCAGAGAGCTGGAAGCCCTGTATGCTGAATTATGTAATTTATTTGTGATTGTACTTTGTGATGGAATTAAGGACTCTGTGATTGACTAAATGAACATACTACTAAATGAATTACTACTACTAAATGAATGTACTTCAATCAACTCATCATTCAATCATGAATTGGCTTGCCTCCTTAAGGATGATTGAATGAACGAGTTGATTGAATGATTGAGTTACTAAGTGATTGATTGACTAAATGATTGTACTTTGTTCAAAACCATGTGACCACTGTGGTGAAAACTACGTGAATATGTTTGTGATAAGTTGAAAATGCTGTATTTTGATTTTCTGTGTTAAGTTGTAACATTGTGAATGCTGTACCTTGATTTACTGTGAATGTTTTGCTCTGATTTGTTATTGAGTAGAGTGTTCACTATGCTGTGTAATCAGAACCTTGAAAACTGTTCACAGAAGTCATTCTCTGGAAAGCTGCTTGTGCATGGCTTTACACAGGTAGATGGCACAGTGGATAAAGTACCAGGCTCAAAGCCAGGAAGACTCATCCCCTTGAATTCAATTCTGGCCTTAGATACTTAACTAGCAGCATGACCCTGGGCAAGATGCTTAACCCTGTTTGCCTCAGTTCTACATATGTAAAACGACCTGGAGAAGGAAATAGTAAATCATTCCATTATCTCTGCCAAGAAAATGGGGTCACAGAGTTGGATATGACTGAACCACAACAATAACATCAAATACTCAGTTTTTAGCATGTTTTCTGTCCCATGATAAATACTTAGTACATACTCTTTCATTCATTCATTATATCATTTTTGATGAAATGGTGTTTAAATACTTTTCTGACAGTGAAGCATGAGATGAATTGAGAGTTAGAGACATGAGGCAGGAGCATCAGTTAAGAGGCTGTGAGAGTGAACCAAGAAGGTATTGACAAGGACCCTGCTAATTATTTTCATTAGTTTCTCTCTTTTTCCCTAACTGAGCTTGAGCAAAATGTACCTGATATCCTTAGGGACTAATACATGCCAACACTGTACAACAGATTCTTTAAGGTAGAACTTGACCTAAGGTAGCCCATTCCCAGATTTTCCTAACCTGGTTAGCTTGAAGTCTCTCCCTTTCTGGGTGTTTTGACATATGCCAAAGACACACTCAAAATGACCCTCTGCTATGGCTTCTCTTCCTAGGAATCATTAAAAAAAACCATGAATTTGTATTCATATAACCCAGGTTCTAATCTTGGTTTTGTGTCTTAGTACCCATTAGATTTAGGGCATGTCACTTTATATACCAGGATTTCAATTTCCTTTTGTTAAAATGGGGATATTTTAAACTGGACAATATCATACTTAAGATGCCTTATTAAATAACAATAATGACAAAAATAATAATTGAATCTAGCATTTATATTATGCTTACTGTGTGGCAGTACTAGGTTAAGTGCCTTACCATTACTAGTTCACTTTATCCTCATACCATCCCTGGGAAATAGATGCTATTATGATCTCCATTTTACAGATGAGGAAACTGAGGCAAAAAGATGTTCAGTGACTTGCCCAGAGTCACAGAACTAGTAAGGATTTTAGGTCACATTTGAACTCGAGACTTCCTGGCTCCATATAAGATAGCAAGATAAGGTTAGAAAGCCTTACATACCTTATAAAGTAATTGGTAAAGCTTAATATAGAGTTGTGCATGTAATATCCTACAGCTGGGTTAAAAAAATCAACTTCCTAAGGACAAAGGGGGGACACATGGCTAGAAAACAGGGCATTTGAAAAGATCTAAGGATTTTAGTGGATTGTAAGATCAATAAGAGTCAACAATGCAAAGTGGCTGTTTAAAAAGTTAATGTGATTTCAGCTGCATTAAGAGCAGCAGAAAATCAATTACATGCAAGATAATAGCCCCACTAGACTCTGTCTGCTCTGGTCAAACTACATCTCAAGCTATGTCAGCTCTGGATGCCACATTTTCAGGGAATGTTTTGAAGAACACAGATTTAGGAAAACTACAAATATTCTTCTCTTTTCTCCCTCCTTTCCAATCATTTCCTTCACAACCTTCTCTCTAACCACTTTGTTCACTTTTTCCTTGATTCTTCCCAGACTCCAGTTCTGGAACCATGAGCCATGATCATGTCAACTGTCATGACAATACAGTGTTTGTCAAATTTACTCCTCCATGACTCCCCTTATCATTCCAATAACTTTCTAGACCAAGTCTCCATTCCACTATATATGTTATTTCTCTATTCAAATGTCAACTCCTTGAGGGCAGTGATTGTCTTTGCTTTTTTAAATTTGTCTCCCCTGTCTTTTACACTGTTTGCCACATTGAAATCATTTAATACATGTTTCATTTATTCATTCACACAAGGAAGGACATTGATAAGTTTCAAAGCATCAGATGAAGGCAAGGAAGGATGATTTAAAGAGTCATCATTGTGACATATAATAATAAGGTGGAGAAATCAGGAATGTTTATCTAGGATAAGGGAAGGTTTGGGACTGCCAAGAACACTGTGTTCAGATATACAAAGAATTGTCACAAGGAAACAGGATTAGCCTTGGCCTACTTTCCTCCCAGAGGGTAGAACTAGGAGGAGTGGGGAGAAGCTGTAGAGAGATCGATTTTATCTTGATATCAGAAAAAACCGGCCACAAACTCTGTAGTAATTTGAGCTATCCAAAAGTGAAATGAGCTGCCTTAGGGGGCAGTGAGGTCCACGTCAGTAAAGGTCCTTAATTGAAGGTTGGATGACCACTTTGGGGTCATGATGTGGAAAATATTCTTGTTCCAGTATGGGTAGGATTGGAAGGTTGCTGAGAACCATTCCAGGTATGTAATCCTGTGACAGTATATACTGTACCTAAAAGATGGAAAGCAAATGACTTATATTTTCATAACTTGACACAGGTTAATTTCCACCACCCTTCAACTAAATGAGCTCTGTCCCAGCTTTGAAAAGCAATACTTTCTCAGTATTGATATTTATGTAGAATTCAGAAAGTGAGTTGGATCATCTGGGAAATGGGCTGGGCTCCCAAATAGGATACTTTAAGTGAAATAATGACCTTCAGCTTGGTTCGGTGAATGAGGACACCATGCGGGATGACAAGCATGGAGGGCACTGACTGGAGGAGGACTGGCCACATAGAAAACAGCATTTTCTGAATTCTGCTAAACCATGTGATTTTGAGATTAATGGATAAGCTTAATGTCTGAAGCACAGGAATTAGAGCCATTTCCTCCTAGGGCGTAAAGAGCCCCAATAAGAAATGGCAATCGGATTCCGTTATATTTTTTTTCAACAGTGCCTTTTTACCCTTGCAAGAACCTTTCATGATCTTTATCAGTCATCAATTATAGGTTGTTTCAAAACTATGAAACCTGCTGATGAAAAACATAGCTGACCTCTCACCCAACCCAGGCTATCTTTGTCAGGATTTTCTATTTCAGAGAGGAACGCCTCTTTCCCCCTCTTTCTCTCCCACTTTTTTTTAAAGCTTGAAAACCCACTCAACAGAAATCGTTCAATAATGTTGCTATTAAAAAGCCTTTTCAAAGTTGAAAGCTGTAAAGGGGACACACAAAGTTCCTTTCAAGGGTTCACCATGTCCCTTCTGACATTCATTCTTTACTTGCATTTTTTAACTATTGGCTTTGTAGTGGGAAAAAGTATATTCGGTTATAAAGCTTATCTTTGCAGCATTAGCTAAGCTACAATATGCACTCATTGTTCAAGATGGGAATGAAAGTAGTTTTTAGAAAACAGTTCATTTGCCTGCCGTTCTGGCTGCTTAATAATATTTGACCTGTACTTGCCTTGCAAGCCTCAAGGTCTGATAAAAGCTATTGCTTGAAAAATCTTTTATAAAATTCAGTTCAGTACGTCAACAATCAAAAGAATAAAATATTTTTACCCTTGAGGGCAGAATTTTCAGTTATAGCGTGAGTTCCAATACTAAAAAATATTACAATAATGTGAGTGATAACAGTGAGAAGAATTATGTCCCCTCAATGACATGATAGTGGAAGGAGAAGTGGTTAGAGGAATAGGAAAACTGGGTTTGAAACCAGGCTTTGTGATTTTGGACAAGTCACTACACCTCTGGGAGTCTTAGCTTCTTTATCTAAAAAATGGGGAAATTGATATCTGGAGTAACTCCCTTGCAGGAATGTTAGAAGCTCAAATGAAATAATATATAGAAAGCACTTTGTAAACCTTAAAAAATAAGCAACAATAATAACTAGCATTTTATAGTGTTTTATAATTTGTAAAGCATTTTACATATATCATCTAATGTGTTTCTTACAGCAATCACATGATACAGGTTTTATTATTATTTCCTTTTTTAAAAACAAGAAAAATGAGCCTAATTTATTTTAAGTGACTTGACCAAGGTCACATAGTTAGTGTCTAAGGTGGGATTTGAACTCAGGCCTCCTGCCTCAAAGTCTAATGCTATATCTATCATATAACTTACTTCCATCTAATATAATTTATAGGTAAGGTAAAAGCAGCGGAAGAGGAAGAAGAAAAGGAAGGAGGAGGAAAAGGAAGAGGAGGGGGAAGAGGAGGAGGAGGAGGAGAAGATATGAACATGAATGGATATGAGATAAAAAGATACTTAGATAGAACCTGTGATTTCATTGATGTTTTATCAATGCAAATCACCATCTAATCTTCAGTTATAGTCTTGGAAAGCTGTCTGTGGCACTGAGAAATTACTTTAGCAGGATTACACAGCCCTTATATGGCATACATAGGACATGAACAGAGATGCTGTTGATTCTGAAGAAAGTCTTCTTTGCCCAGTCTCACATGACCGCTCATTTTGTGTTACGAGGTTCAGGCATAAAGTATGCCTAATATTCAGTCAAGTGTTTTGATGATGACATATTAACCTACTATTAGAAGCCTTAACTGTTTGCTTATGCATTGGATTGTCTTCTCTACTGTCTGTAGTAGCGAGGAATACACACACACATGCACATACATATATGTATGTGTCTAATTATCTCACAATAAGTACTTGTATAGAATAAACAAACCAGTTTGTTTGTTTTTAATGAGGCAAAAGTCTGATCTTTTCACTTATTTTTGAAGGGAGGAATTTCTGAATTTTGATTTGTCAAGGATTCATTTTCCCTTTATATTACTGTCTTTTTTCCAACACCAGTCTTAGAACTCTTCTTTGGTAAGCAAAACAAATTGAAATATATCATGTCTGATAGCATATGCAGCATTCTATACCCATGACCCCAATTTCTTCATCAGGAAAAGGGAAATATGTTATATCCCCAATCCTGTCAATCATTATAATTCCCCACTCCTACAACTGTGATGATAGAACAATAGTTCACCTTGCTCTTTGTAAAATACTTTTCTTCCCATAGTAGTGGGGGTTAGGTGATGCCAATAGTAAGTGGATACCCCACTTCTCAAATCATGACCTTCTAACTGTTAAGCCATTGCTTTTTCCACTCCACATACTGTATTTCCTACTCAAACAGGCCATATTTTTGTTTTAAAAGGTAGGAAAACCACCCCAAGTTACAATCTTCATCCAGCTTTTTAGTCATCTTGAGCAAACAAGATACAAGCAGAAACATTAGGAAAATATAACTCAATACTCTAATAGTCAATTATAGCCACTGATGACTAGGACCACAAGTCAGACCAAAGCGGTATAGCATAACCACAAGGAGGTGATACACTTCCTCTCAGTCAAAAGTTTTAAGGTGGTGGATGGGAGTGGGAGGATTATACTCTTTAAATCCTCTTAGTAACACACACATAAAACTGACCTCCAAACTATGCAAGTCCTGGAAGCCCTTCCATCAGGAAAGCACCATATCTGTAAGCTGATTCCTTCTACCATTTTGTCAACTAATGCAGCTATAAGGGCACAGGTTACCAACATAATTTCAGATTGTGATAGGGATTGGAAAATAAAGTAGGTTAAAAAAATACCTAAAAAAAAAAAAACCAGTATGCAGTCCCTGTAACAACAACAACAGCAAAGTCAAACAATGATTCTTTGCTGTGTGTTCTCTATCCGGTCAATAGCAAGATTATACTTTGACTCAATATGATAAGGCCCACCAATTGACTCAATGTGTATTTGATAATATTCATAAACAACATTAGCATAGGAAATGAAAACAGTACCAGCTCCATATTACTGAATAGAGTTCAAATCCCAGCTCTGTTATTTATGAACTGTGTGACTTTGTGAAGGTCACTTTACTTCTCCATGACTCAGTTTCCTCATCTGAAAAAGGAATAGGTAATAAGACCTATATAAGATTCCTTCCCACACTATGGGCTATAACCAATGTATGGTCATGATTTCTGAAGTCTAAAGAAAATCCAGTTTGTTCTCCCTTAACATGATTTCTTATTTTCACAATGAATTATCTGAGTTAATTTCATGATATTTAGGATGAATATCTTTCCGCCAAAAACATCTTCTCAAGAGAGCAGAAGCAAGCCGTTGCTGTTTTATTCAATACTGAATGTGATTTTTGCCAAAACTTCATTGTTATTAATCCATTGCTAGGGTTCACCATATTTATTGCAAATTGGAATAAAAATATTCCCTGAAGTAAATGGAAACTGATAACCGGCTACTTAATTCACTTGTTAAAAAGAAACACTACTCCTTGGTTCTTTTATAGCTATTTAGCTCTGTTTATTTCTGGGGGAAATAGCATAAGGGTATAGCTACTAGAACATGAGTCTAATTGGGTCCATGAGAACTTCTAGAAAATTATATCATTTGCATATTTAAAATAGATGTGTTTTTAAATTAGTGTACATCAACTTGCAGATTGATGATATATTCAACTAGCTTCTTTAATAGGGTTTTGTAGTGGAAGTAAATGCAAAGAAAGATTTCACAAAAGGCAGGCAGCCCTTTTTAGCCAATATTATGACTTCTGGAGTGATACATCATGTTCTTCTGCCCCTTGGACTATTGAACTCTAAGTCTTCTTCATTGGATCCCTATTCTTCTCTAATGTCCTAAATGGAATTAGGACAATAAAACCATGGCTTTAATGGTAGAATGGGACCAATCCCAGAGAGGTTAAGTGATTTGTCCAATGTCATAAAAGTACTAAATCAGCAGTTCTCAACCTGTGGATTATGTTCAATTTGTAACAATGAAAATACATCCTGCATATAAGATATTTACATTATAATTTATAACAGTAGAAAATTACAGTTATGAAGTAGCATAGAAAATAATTTTATGGTTGCGAGTCACTGCAACATGAGGAACTGTATTAAAGGGTTGCGGCATTAGGAAGATTGAGAACCACTGTATTAAATGGTAGAAATTATTTCGAATGCAAATCTTCTCATTCCCAATCCAGCACTCTTCCTCCTGAACCATGTTGTTTGAAAGGCAGTGTGTTGTAATATACATAGAGCAATGTACTCTATAGAAGTTAGGAGACCTGAGATGTAGGTGCTTAGGCTTAGACTTGCTATTAAGGAATAATGTGATATAGGGGAAAGCACTTATCCTCTCTGGCTCTCATTTTCTTATCTATGAAATGAGTATGAGGTACAAGAATTATTTTACCAACCTGTGAAGTGGCTTGACAGGTCCTATACTGACTTTTTATCCCTCAGTGTCATTGTCATTTATGCAGCAGCTAGGTGGCACAGTGAATGGTCTCTCTGCTATGAAGTCAGAAGGACCTGAGTTCAAACTCAGCCTCAGATACCTGCTAGCTGTATGTGCTAGTCACTTAATCAAATTTGCCTCAGTTTCCTCATCTGTAAAAATGAGCTGGAGAAGGAAATGGCAAACCACTCCAGTATCTTTGCCAAGAAAACTCTAAATGTGATCATGAAGAGTCATATATGTTTGAAACCACTGAAAAACAAAATGATTATTTATGCGTGTCTTGACTTCTGCTATTCTGATTTAGTTGCCTCTTCCAAGGAATTAGCTTCTTGCAGTTCCTGCTTGACAGTGAGAATAAGACAAGCATCCACAACTTCTCCTAAACTACTGCCCTCCCCTTTCTGCACATATTCTGTGCAAGACCCAACAGGGAGAATTTCATTTTGAAATGATAAAGCTCTAAACTCAGGGTCACTGAATAAAATCCACTGCAGGATTCTACACTGTACCCTCAAGGAAAACTACCAGCTGAGTCAGTTTCTCAACCTTACCATAAGGGATATAAAATAAGAAAGAAAAAAGGAATATAAAAATGTATCACCTGGGGCAGTAGAAGAGCTTGGGAGTTGTTCCTGAGCCTTTAGGGCACTGTGATCCAGTGACATGGCCATGGTGCTGTTTCTTGCACCTGACACTTCAGCTTTAAAGTCATCATCTACACTAGCTGTCATTCCAAGCTCAGAATGCCACTCCAGCCACCCCCCTTTCTCATCTCCATCTCTTCAACTTTGAGACTTCCTTCAAGTCTCCACTAAAATCCCATTTTCTTGAACCTACTTAATTCTACTGAATTCCTTCTGTTGATTATTTTCAACTCATCCCATAAATAGCTTGTTTGCATATTTTCTCCCTCAATGAAAATAATCTTTGAGAAAAGGGACTTTTTGCCTTCTTTGTATCCCCAACACTTAGCACAGTGCCTGACAAATAGTGAACGCTTATTAAAGGCTTGTTGAATGACTGATTTTCCAGATATACCTTTTTCTTTTAACCTCATTTTCTTCTGAAACTGGCACAAAGTTACCAAATCTCCTAAGTTACCAATGATCTCCTAATTGCTAAATCCTAATCATCTTTCTTGGCTTTTTCATAGCCTTTGACACTATAGATGAATGGTATCAACCTCAAATAGAAATGAGGACCACTAAACTATATATAAGGATCCCTGTGGGGATCTGTTGCATATTGAGTTATTTTTAAGTACAGAATTATTTATGTTTTATTGAATTTTATTTATTATTTCCCAAATATATTACATCTGTTTTAGGTTGCATGTGACTTGCATATTTGAAGGCTCTGTGGTAAATTACCCTCTTCTTCTTGAAATTAATTCTCTTTATGATTTCTTGACACAGCTTTCTGCTGGTTCTCTTCCTACCTGAATGACCACTCCTCAGTCTACCTTACTGGATCATCATCCAGGTCAATAACTGTGAATGCCCTATAGGGCTCTATCTTGCACCCTCTTCTCTTTTTCTTGCACACTATTTCATTGAAGACTTGTCATCTCCTATGGGTTCAACTGTTATCTTTGTGCAAATGATTCTCAGATCCATTTTCCCACTCTTAACTTGTCTCTGACCTACAGTCTCACATCCCCAACTGCCTACTGATTATCTAGAATTAGATGCCCCATATACATCTTAAACTCAGCATTTCTAATACTTGAACTCATCAACTTTCCCCCAAACCCCACCTTTTCCCTAATTATCTTATTATGTTCAAGGACTCAGCATCCTCCAAGACTCCCATCTTATATGTCATCCTCAACTCTTCCTTCTTTCATTCCTCCTATCCAATCAGTTACCAATTCCTATTGATTTGACCTTTTAAACATATGCCCCATATGCCATTTTTGTCCTCTACTGTTGCCATTACCCAGGTGCAGGTCCTCATCACCTTATGCCTAGAATATTTCAGTAGATTATTCTTCCTGCCTCTTATCTCTCCACTCCAATTCATCTTCCAATTATCCGTCAAGTTGATCATCCTAAAGTGTTTGTCTAAGTCATCTCCCCCCCTCACCCATTCAATAAATTGCAATGGTTCCCAAGTACCAACAGTATCAAACACAATATCTTCTATTTGACATTTTTAATTTTTTAGAACCTGCCCCTCCACCTTACTAGTCTTCATATACCTCCATTGCCCCCTCATAAACTGCAATACGGTGACATTGATATCTTTGTTGTCCTCCATAAATGAAACTCTATCACCCAGCTTGGTGCATTTTCTCTGGCTGTCTCTTATGCCTGAAATTCTCTTCCTCATCTCAACCTCCTGGTTTTCCTGACCCCCTTCAATTTTCAGCTGAAAATTCTACTTCCTGCAGGAAGCCTCCCTGATCCTCCTTTATCTGAATCATTTCTCTGAGATTATCTTCAATTTACCTGATTTATACCTTGTTTATACATAGGTATTTCCACTAAACTGTGAGATTCTTGAAATCAGGGGCTGTTTTTGTCTTTATTCCCTAACACTTTTTACACACTGCCTTGCATGAAGCAGGAGCCTAATAAATGCCTGTTGAATTGGTTCTTCATCAGGACATAATTCAAGTACCACCTTCTATATTAAGCCTTTCCTAATACACCAATTATTAATGAACTCCTTGTCTTGGACGTATTGACATTTATTCTCTATGTATTTATTCTCTATATGCTTATATATCCTCTTGTTAGCTCTCTTATCAGATGTCAGGCCCTTGAAAGCATATATTGTTCCTTCCTTGTAGTTCTAGTGCCTGGAGTGGTGTCTGGCATTTAGAAGGCACTTAATAAATGCTTGTTGGTTGATTAATTGACTGACACATTGATGAAGCTTGTCATTTCCCTAGAATTATGAATCATAGTTCTGGGGTGATGTCTGAATATTTGATTGATGGTTGGTCCAGAAGCTAAAATGAAACCCATTCAGGATGTACAGGGGTTCTGATGAATACTTCTACCTGTGTATTTCTGCAGTATACTGACTTTACTCTAAGTCCATAACATAGATTTACAATTAGAAGGGACCTTAGAGACCATGCAACACATATTCCTCATTTTTCAGATATGGAAACTGAGACCTGGAGATGTTGTGCCTTCAGAAGGTCATACTGGCACCAGAAGCCTCTCTAGTGAGTCACTTTCTTAAATCTCCTTATACTTTAAAAAAGAGCTTTCATAGACTTTTATACCAGATTATCACTGAATGCATTAGATACTTTCCAAAGTCTTTCATCTCCAAATCTATACATCTTCAATGTCAAAAACCATAAAATTAAGAAATTTCCTCCAAAATCTGTTGCATTGACTTAACATGGGACATCAAGAGAATGCCCACAAAAGGGTGAGTTGAGGATGCTTTAGGCTGTGTGTTTTCTTTGGGATAAAAATGGACAGAATGTGGAGTTTACCCAATTTTTGACAAAAAAGCAGCAATTCAGTTTGTATTTTGTCTTTATATTCTTTCCCAGGTGAAAACTATGGTAGATTTAACATTTTTAAATTCCTTTTAATCCATCCTGCCAGAGTTAAACTAGAATTGTCAAACTCCAGATATGTATTGGGATCTAAAATGGACTCCTAGGAATATCCCTAATAGCTGATGTCAACTAGAATATGATGGAATCCTATAAGAACTGAGCAAGCAGTCCCAGGCCAAATGTAGTAGATGGCTATCAAGGGAAGGGAAGCCACTGCCACGTAGGGCTACTTGTTTGATTCATTTGCTCTACCTGCCAGTTATCATTTTAGACTCATGAAAAATAATTTTTATAGCTTGGATTGTTTTAGAATTTTCTACTCACCTTTTTGATTTTGCATTTTCAGTGCACTGAAATAGAAATATTTTCCAATTTAAAGAATTAGAAGGAGGATGAGAAGGCATTGATTGTGCTCCACTAGTAAATGACATTATGAAAAAGAACATTTTCATCTGGGTCAAAGGAGGAACTGATCAGCTTTTTGCTTTTTATTTTGCACAGTGATGCTCCTGGTGGTAAAGAAATGTTTTATTTTTAAATTTGCTTGAGACTTTCTGTAAAACCATAACCAATGTGGGGCAATTGAGATACCAAAATTGAGTGGACAATGGTCTTCTGAGCAATAGCTTTCGGTGTGCTGTAGTGTCTGTTTCTCATGCATAGGTTCAGCATTTGGATACTGCTCCTCTATAGGACCAGTATCATGATCTCCCCTGCCCCCCACCATGGAGCTGATAATATACTTAATGTTAGTTGCCCTTGGGTACTACTTATCCTAGTGTTTTTCAACTGCTATTTACAGATGTGATTAT
>CM053581.1:559440405-559447308 GCA_028627135.1 Pseudochirops cupreus | reverse complement strand
AAAGAGTCAACCTTACTCTCACTGAACTTGGCTTAGGGAAGGAATAACATAAACTCTAAACTGGGTATCTTGCCACACAGGAGACTAGGGGGAATGAGGATGAGAGGTGGGATGATGGAGGGGAGGGCGGGGGGGGGGGGATGGTTGATGGAAGTGCACACTTCTGTAGAGGGACAGGGACAGGGACAGGGTAGAGAGTGGGGGAGGGCAGAATAGGAAGGAGGGACATATAAACAGTCTCTCACAATATACCCACTGTGGAGAGGTTCTGTGTAATTACACATGTACAGCCTGTATTTGATTGGTTGCCCTTCCAGTGGGGGTAGGTGATGAGGGAGGATGAGAAAGAATCTAGAATTTAAAGCTCTATAATCAAATGTTAAAAATATATACGTATATATGCATATATATGTACAATTATTATTATTACTATTATTAACTACATCCAAGTGGAACTTAACATACACAGGCACTGTGGTAGGGAGATCCATCTTTCCCTACCGGAAAGTCAGAGGGGTGATGGGGGAGGACATAGGAGAGAATAGATTGGGGGAGGGGTTATACAATGGTATGGTTGTTTTGGGGTGGTGGGTAGGGGAAAGATGAGGAGAAAATTTGTAACTCAAAATCTCGTGGAAATGAATGATGTAAACTAAAATAAATAAAAGTTAAAAAAAAGATATAAATGGGTGATATTTGATCTTATTGAGAACAGGTTCTGATGAGATTTGAAGGAGCCATAGAAAAGAGAAAAAGAGAAAAGGAAGGGTCAAAACCAAATTTTTCCCACTTGATATTTTGCCAAAGATAAAGCTTAGAAACTTATGTTAATACAGTTTATATTCATGTCAGATATTAATTGGAAGGAAATTCTCATCTTAACATAAATGGAAATCTTAGATTCAGATATTGTAGGGCTAGAGAGGGTCTTAAAATTGTTACAGTAATAAAAAAATTTTTTTGTGGAACTTGGTATAATACTTTCAAAATATATTACAATTAAATTCACTTTCTTCTGTATAATATCCATTTAGTAGGCTTAAAATAAAGATAGTAGATGCTTTCTATACATATAATAACTAAAGATTAATGCCCCCTAGGTTCTCTCTTCTACTTAAATGGAAAAATTGTAAATTTATAGGGGTAAACAACTGCCACAAAATTTAAAATATATTTTAGAAAAAACATACACACATTCCAGAAGATGCAGCCTATTAAATAGTGGGGGAAAGGTTCCAAAGGAGGCAGATGACTTTTTATTTTTATTTATTTTTAACATTGTTTTTAAAAACTTTTAAATTCCAAAATTTCTCCCCTCCCACTCACCCTTGCCCCACCCATTGAGAAGGCAAAAAACATGATAGCAATTATACATGTGAAAAAACATGCAAAACATATTTTCATATTAGCCATGTTGCAAAAAAGAAAAGCAACACAAAGTGAAAAAATTATGCTTCAATCTCTACTAACTCCATCAGTTATTTCTCTGGAGATGGAGAGTGCCTTTCATCCTAAGTCTAGTATTTTCTTGGGTTGTTATAGTGATCAAAGTAGATTCCTAATTCTCAGTTGGTCATCATACACAGTTGTTGTTACCATATAATCAATAATGATTTAGAGAATATTTCATATAGATATCTTTGATTTCTTCCTCTGAAAACTGTCTTTTATATCTTTTTACCATTTATTATCTGGGGAATGATTTCTATTCTCATCAATTTGCCTCAGTTTTCTATATATTTGAGAAATAAGGCCTTTATCAGAGAAACTTGCTATAAATGTTTTTCCCAGTTTTGTGCCTCCCTTCTAGTCTTGGCTACATTGGGTTTTTTCTGTAAAAATTTTTAATTTGACATAATCAAAATTATCTATTTTTCTTCCCATGATCCCTTCTATCTCTGGTCATAAATTGTCTGGACATAAATTTCTTATCATTTATGAGTTGTCAAGAGATAGAGAACATAATTGCATTACTATTTATTAGAGGAATGCAAATTAAACTACCTAATGTACCACCTCACACCTATCAGATTGGCTAACATGATAGAAAAGTAAAATGACAAGTATTGAAGGAGGTGTAGAAAAATAGGGGCACGAATACACTAGTGATGTAGTTATGAATTGATCTAACCATTCTGGAGAACAATTGATGACTATGCCAAAAGGGCTATAAAACCATGAATACCCTTTCACACAGCAATGTCACTACTAGGTATATACCCCAAAGAGATTTTTAAAAAGGAAAAAGGACCTGTAGACATAAAAATTATAGCAGCTCTTTTTTAGGTGAAAAATAATTGGAAATTGAGCACATGCCCATTAATTTGAAAATGGCTAAGCATGTTGTAAGATATGATTGAAGTAGAATACAATTATGCTATAAGAAATGATAAGCAGGATGCTTTCTGAAAAATCTAGGAAGAGTTGCATGAACTGATGCAAAGTGAAATATACAGAACCAGGAGAACATTATGTATATCAAGGGCAAGATTGTATGATGATCATCTGTGAGTGACTTAACTATTCTCAGCAATACAATGATTCAAAACAATTCTGAAGGACTTATGAAAAATGCTATCCACCCCCAGAGAAAGAACTTATCGAATCTGAGTGCAGATTAAAACACACTTTTTTAAACTTTGCTCTTCTTGTTGCTTTTTTTTTTTGGTCTGCATTTTCTTTTGCAACATAGGTCATATAGAAATGTTTTATGTGACTGAACATATATAATCTATATCAAATTGTTTGTCTTATCAAGGAGGAGGGAGGGGAAGGATGAAGGAAGAAAATTTGGATCCCAAAATTTAAAAACTAATGATAATTTTACATATAATTGAGAAAAAATTAAAAATGAAACTTTAAAAATATTTTCTATTATCCATAGATCTGACAGATAAAGTGTTCCATTTGCTTATGATATCGCCCTTTATATCTAAATCATGTACTCATTTTAATTTTATAATGATATGTAGTGTAAAATGTGGGTCTATTTCTAGTTTAAGGCAGATGACTTCTTTACCATCACTCCCACATGCACACATACATTAACAAAACTAAAAAAAAAAAACTCAAGAGGAGGAAATGCCATTTGGGTTTTGTAATTCATCCAAGCTCATGAACCCAAGATCCTACGAGGTTGTGCTCAAGTTCAGCCATATACCTGGACAAAACATAGCAGTGTTTGGAGGGAACAATAAGAAAAATTCAATTCAACTCAAGCCAATTCATTCATTCTTCTAAAAAGCATTTCCTAAATACCTCATATGTGCCAGGCACTATCTTAAGTTCTAAAGCTTCATACACATCCATAATGCAGTACTTGCTCTTAAGTACTTTAAATTACATTCAGAAAAAAGGGCATGTGTGTATATGGTAAATACAATCTAATTTTCAAGACAGAGGTCTCTAGCAACATATCACTCTGAGTGGTCCTCTTTCATGTAAAGTAGCACTTGAACTGAGCAGCAAAGGAAGTTTATTATAAAAGATGGTGTTAAAATCATGATGGCCAGCTTGTTAGAACATTATTATTATTAGAACCTATTTGGGGATAAAATACTGTATATGAGAAACAACAAGAAAGTCATTTGTTTGGAATTTTATATGCATAAATATTTTGTTGTTGTTCATTTGTTTTTTGGTCATGTCCAACTCTTCATGACCCCATTTTGGGTTTTCTAAGCAAAGATCCTGAAATGGTTTGCCATTTCTGTCTCCAGTTCATTTTACAGATGAAGAAACTGAAGTAAGCAGGGTAAAGTGACTTGTCCAGAATCACATAGTTGGTAAGTTTCTTAGGATACATTTGAAATCATGAAGATGAGTCTATCTGATTCCTGGTTCCATATTCTAACCTCTGTACCATTTAGCTGCTCATCACATGAAGAAAAGTTCATATCAATAAGCATTTACTAAATAACTTCTATTAAGTTTAGAAATGGCCAGGTTTAAACCATATTGTGAAGAACTTTAAAAATGCAGCAGAAGAACTACCACTTTAAGAGGCAGGAAGGAGCCATTATGGTTTCTTAAGAAAGAAAGAATGTTTCTTGGTCAGAACTGAAACTTAGGAGGATCAGTTTGTCAGCTGCATGATACGGACAACAGTTTGAGAGGGCAGAGGCTAGAGGTGGGGAAAATAATGCCCATGCTATTTCAAAAATCCAAGCAAGATCTAAGGAGGATCTGAATTAGGTTGATATGCCTGTGAAAAGAATAAAGGGGACAGCTACAGGAGATAATTGTGGGAGGTAGAAACAACAGGACAATTGCTGACTGGATAGAAATGGTGAGGCAGACAGAAAGATTGAAGATGAGTCAAGTTGGGTAACTAGAAGGAGGGTGGTGCCCTCAACCAAACATCTGGAGGTTAGGAAGAAGAAAAGGAAGAAGAAAGATAATGAATGAGTTGAGTTTGAGATGGTATGCCCAGTAGAAAGAAAGCTTCAACTAGAGTTCAGTAGAGAGTTTTGCCGTGTGTGTGTGTGTGTGTGTGTGTGTGTGTGTGTGTGTGTGTGTGCATACCATTGCTATATATGGTCTCCATAGAGATCATAGTCGAACCCTTGCTAGCTGATCATTAAGATGGTACATAGAGAAGAGGTGCAAGGACAGAGCCCTTAGTTCACCTAAGCTCCCTCAAAGCAGCTTCTTTTTGCTTGTTTTACCACTAGCAAAATAAAAAATGCAGAAGTAAAAGATTGTTATAAGGAAAAACTTCACTTGGCATAGCTATTCGTAGGTATGTGGTATATGGAGGCACGTTACAATGGTAAATGCTAACACAAAATATTAGGCTCAGTAATCTTTAAATTTGAACCTCAAGTTCCGAGTAAATGTTTAGAAATTGTTTTTTTCTTGCCTTGACTAATGAAAGATGATTCCAGTGGATGACAGGGAAGATCCTATTATCAACTCCATTCTATATTAGTTCACAGACTATTGTGGATCACAAATCAAACACAATTCCTTGTATTGTGATGAATTTAGCACAACTCCCTCCGTCTCGGGTTAAGTATTCACTTATCAGTTAAAAGAACTCCTTGCAATGCTTCCTACCCCAATGACCCCTCTGCAAGAACATCCTGTGTGATATCATCTGTTCAGGGAGACTTCAAAGGTTCCCTGATTTGGGGAATTGGTTGTGGGATTCAGGTCAAGGTGTCTCATTTAACCCGAGAGCTGCTGCAATATCTCCCATTCTCCTTTTTCCTGAAAACTTCTCCATTCTTTGCCTGTGCAAGCATATATAATAAGCCCCATGGAAACATGCTTTGGGGAGTGGGTGGGGTTCCCTTGCTGGTGAACTCAATAAACCCAAAACAAGTTTGTGAATCTGGAGTTTCATTATTCCTGCTTCAACCACACTATTTACACTATTTACATAGGAAATTCAGCCAAAGAATTTGCCATTGCCATGAACAAATCTCAAAACATACAGAGTCTTCCACAGTAATGAACCTACGATGTCAGAGAACCAATGTGTTGTGTTGGTGAAGACACAATTACAAAGTGATGACATGAGTTTCCAATAGGTAAGGGTCAAAAGCAAGCTGCTTTAACCAGAGACCTTTTTTTCTCTGGCTACGGTGCATGAATGGAAGTTTATTTCCATAGCAATCTCTTGAGTGGAATTCTTTCACATTACACAGTGCAAACCAGTAAGCAGGCCTTCTTTGGGAAAGTGAGTTGAGCAAAAAAATCAGACAAGTAGCTCTAGGCAATATCAGAAAGCCATGGAGTCCCTCTTTGATGGGCTCTTTGTCCAATCTTCAATAAAATATAGGACATAAATGCAAATATTTATATAAATGCCCTAGAGAAAATAAAAACCTCCATAGGAGATGAGGGAACCGAGAGTCATGTAGCACAAAAAAAAATTACTAAAGAAACAAGACAATAAAGATAAAAGCAGTCAAGCCACACCAGGCTTTCTAGAGCTTTCCTTGGCTCCTCACCCCTCACATACTCCCCCAAATTGTACCATCATACCATAAACTTCATAAAACATGGGCTGCTTCAACACACAATTGTGTACCACCAGTGATCCCAGTACATACCATGCTTAAGTATATTTTCCTCTCTGATCCAGATGTGTGTGTGGGAGGGAGGGTGTTGAACTCCATGAACTCCAAAGTTCACAACCAGCGCAAGAGCCCAGCTGTCTTGTTTCTCCACCCTTTTACCTATGTCTAACATTGTCATCCATTTTACTTAGATTTTTACCTGCCCTTCTGAGAGGAGGCAAATATGAAAAGGAGCAAAGTAACTTGAGTGTGAAGCAATCAGGTGTCCCCGCCTCAACATCTGTGCATTCCTGATGAATGCGATAGTTCCAGGTGGCCAGCAACCTGGTAATTTTGGATCACATCCACCTGGACCACAGAAATGGCTCCTCTGCTGTAAAATAGGCCCCAGCTCTTTCAGACTGAAAATCACTATCAAAATCCCAACACTTTTTCTCCTAATCACTGATTAAGAAAATGAAACTGATGCAAATACCAAATTACTATTTTCCATGTTCTACTGTTGTCCACAGAACACATGTGCTGCCTCAAGTTTCCAGAAATGGACAGGTAAGTTGGCTCTGCTGGAAATCAAATCCTCTGCTGGGAAACATAATCGAACAAATTCAGATCAAATGTGTTTGTGAACAAATACTTCATTTCCTTGGGATAGATATGCTATATATCTGCTTGGGACAGGACAGGAAATCCTGCTTTGATGTCCTGTGCTAAAATAACATTTAATTCAGTTACTATTAAAGCCATGATTTGATAGATTAGGCAAGAGGGAGCTAAGGAGAATAGCCCGAAGGTCCTGTAGCCAGTCCTGAGAACCAGGATTAAATTAGAAGAACTTTTGCAAGTTGTGAAACTGTTGTTCTTTTCCTTTGCATAAGTA
>CM053581.1:559430405-559437905 GCA_028627135.1 Pseudochirops cupreus | reverse complement strand
TGTGTGAACTGTCAGGACAATTACCTGAAGAATGACAAGGAAGACAGTAAAATGAGGCTAGCAAGCAAAACACCAGATAATGTAGAACAGAATGTGCTGAATAAGATGGAGCTGGGAGGAAACAAGGAAAATGACAGACCATTGCCCAAGGGAGAGGGGGAAAAAGAAAGAAAAAGAAACTTCTCTTAGATATGGAATTTCTATTAAGTGAAGAAAATTGTTTGCTGACGTTTCTACTCAAAGATGAGAGATGAAAGAAATCTGAGGTGTATTTGATTGCTATAAGTCATTTGTTCAACAGTCCAGGCACCAGTAAATATATTCAAGAGCACATTGTATATTGACTATGAATTTAGCCTTAGATCTCATCATAGCTAGAGGTAGGGATGGATGGAAGAGAATAATGAAAGACAAAATGATCAATTACAAGGAATGAGAAATGGATTGACTTGGGCACATTGACGGTCTGCTGCTGGCTTTCATAGATCCAGGTAATCTGGGAATAGTTCTTTGATATTCCTTGTTTTTAATGGAATTTGACTATCATTATTTTTCACAGGTTGGGGGGGTGTTCAAAATAATTAGCCACCTTTTACATTCCCCATTGACATCTGCTTACCAGCCTCATTCTTTTTCACACAGTTGCGAAATGTGGCACTTACATGAACTACAGACCAACACAGAGAATGCTAAACGTATTCCATAGATTTTAATTTATATTAAACAACAACAAAAAAAAAAACCTATTTCTACGGATTTTAATGCTGTCCATGAATAAAGACAAGTGGACCTGACCAGAAACGCTGTCTTGGAGTGGAAATATCAATAGGTATTTCCAAACCACGTGCACAATAAACAACAAAGTAAAGTGTGTGAACTGTGTGGGTTTGAATCCTGGCTCTCTTCTATATTACCTTAGTGACTGAGCTAATCATATAACTTCTTGGCATTTTAATATCTGGGTGATGTGGTGTCTCAAGTCACCACAATTTGAAATACTACAGTATGATGTAGTAGATAGATTAGGAGACTTGGAATCAGGAAGCAGTGACTCTAAATCCTCCCTTAAAGCCTCCCCAGCTATAGGACAAGTTTCTTAGCCTAAATGGGCCTTAGTTTCCTTACCTATAAAATGAGGGAGATGGATTTGATGACCTCTGTGTTTCCTTACAAATCTAAATCTATGATTCCATGATTCTATATTCTTCTCTTGGTGGTGCTCCAGATTTCTAGCCCTGTGCAACAGCCCCGTCTATGTTATGTTATGTCATGTCATGTCATGTCATGCTATGTTGTGTTACATCATGTTGTGTCATGTGGTGTCATGTCATATCATGTATCATATCATATCATAATATTATAATAAACCCCTTCAAGGAATCAAACAGCTTTGCCCTATGGAGGCATATCTACCTTTGAGGGCTCAATGGACTCCCACTATGTCTTCTGTACATTCTTATTATATCCTAGCTGGCCAAAGTTGACAAAAGCTAACACAATGTCCTCCTCATTTTCTCCCTTCTTTCTCCCCATTTTCATCCATGGTTGAAAAGTTGAAGATCACTGAATACATTGTAGAGACACAGCCTTCACTCTCTGGCATGAAACATTCATTCAAAATGGCACACAGGAAAAACCACCTATGGTAAAATAAGGTGGGTACTAGAAAAGGTAGTATTCCAAGGCCCACTGGTCCAGCCTCTTCCTGTTACTTCTGCCTCATAGTCGTCCATTTTCCAATGTTTCCTCTTTAACTATAATTCCTAGTTACAGTTCTAAACAGTTACTAAATTTTGGGGTCTTGGTGTTAATAGTCATCATCCTTAGGGATTGGCACTAAGCCATTCTCCTTGTACATTAATATTGTGGGTCTGATCCTATCTGTTAGCAGAGTAGATTGATGGTTAATTATGTGCTTTGACCTGAAACGTACTGGAATAGGCTTCTCCCCCACTGTTCTAACATAATGCCCCAAATTTTTATCACCCAGCTTGTTCTTTTAGGGTAAGGCATTGTTTCCAGAATTTCTGTTAATATATCTCTCTGTTACCTGAGAGGAAGGGAAAAAATAACAAAAATCATGAAAAAATTATATAGCTTATTTTATAAACATACGGAGAACTGTGGTCATGAGGCACGGAGCAAGTAAGTTTTGATGGATGGATACAGTAATTGATCTCGACTAGGCCGCAGATTCTCGGACAATGTGATTATGTTGATGCACTATTGCAGGTCTTTCTTTGCCTCTTCGTAGACGCCCTATCTCTTACCCCCAAGGGCTATCATCCTCAATTTTTGTTGGTTAGTTTATTTTAGTCAATGGATCTCTGCTTTCATTGTTATAGAAATTACATATTTAAAACTTTCTCTCATAATAAAAATCAGCAAATTTCTGTCTATTAATAATCTTAAGAAGTTGCCTAGAACATGAAGACACTCAATGATTTGGTTAGGGCCCCATGATATGTCAAGGATAAGACTTGAAACCAGGTTTCTCTGATTCCAAGGCTAGAGTTTTGTCCACTAGGCAACAATGCCTAGTCATTGTTCTATTTACCAACAACTAAACAAGGCCTGTTTAAATCACGGCATTTTTAAAGAATCCTTCACATTAACTATTGCAAACCATGGTATTTCATATGTTTCAAGGAATTTGGAGCTTGCAAAAATCTTGAAGTTCAACTGGTTATCTCTCTTCCATTATGCAGAAGATATCAAGGGGTTATATGATTAGCTCAGTCATTAAGATAATAAGTAAGAGAATCAGGAGTCAAACCCAGCTCTTCTCCCGAAGGGAAAGAGCACTTTAAATTTTATCTTTATCTCCCCAGCACTTAATACAGTGACTAGCACAGTTGGTTGTTAAAGTTCAGAAATTTTTCTGTCTTTTGTGAATTTTTGTAACCCCCTTCTGGAGTTTTCCTGGCAAAGATAATGGAGTAGTTTGTCATTTCCTTCTCTAGCTCATTTTATAAACAGATATAGGATAGGATAGGATGGGATGGGATGGGATGGGATGGGATGGGATGGGATGGGATGGGATGGGATGGGATGGGTTGGGATGATGTGGTGTGGTGTGGTGTGGTGTGGCATGGTATAATACAATACAATACAATACAATACAATACAATATAATATAATACAATATAATGTAATATAAATGTTACTTACCCAGGGTTACACAGCCAGTAAGTATCTAAGGTCAGATTTGAATTCAGGAAGAGGTCTAGTGCTCTATCTATTTCACCACTCAGACAGCTGACTAGCAGGTATTAGGTCCCTAATAAATGCTTGCTGAATGATTGGGCCTGGGTTCTTGCCCTCCCTCTGATTCATAATAACAATTTTACATTACATAAGTGCCTTCCTCTCTACAGGACTCAGTTCTCTAGTCTTTTCTGCACTATTTTCTCATATGGTGACAATTTATTTTTAACTGAATAGGTCAGAGGATATAGTTAACTGTAATATGTCAACAGTATACTTTTAAGTTAATTCAATATTTAGCATTATTGAGAGATAAATGATGTCCTTCCCTAGGGAGGTGATAATCATTCTTTACCTTACCCTGATCAAACCACTCAGAGAATTGTATTCGGTTCTGTGCACCAGATTTTAGGGTGGATATCAGTTAGTTGGAAAGTACAGAGAAGGCCATTGTAATAGTAAACAGTCTATAGACAATGCGATATACTATTGTTTAAACTGAGGATGATTACCCTCTAAAAAAGAAGACTCCAGGGGAGGTATGGATAAGAACTGTTTTCAAGTTTTTGAAGTTTTTTCACGTTGAAAGGACATTACACTCACTCTCTTTGACCTCAGGGGTAGCACTAAGAACAACCAGAGGAAATTGTAGAAGGGAAATTTCATCTTGCCAGCAGGAAGCACTTCCTAACAATGAATTGAACTACCTCAGAAGGCAGTGATATCACCCTCAAGCAAAGACTAGAAGATCCCTTGTGAGTGGTGAATTTAAAAAGATTTTTGTTTTCTTAGATGAGAAAGTCACAGAAGTTTCTTCCAACTCTGAATGTCTCTAATTCTGCTTAAACAGTCTTATCACAGAAGCACATCTTTTCTATGTCGACATTGAATGTTAAATGTAATATCCTGCCAACACATGGGGTTTGTATGATTGCAAACAAAATGCATACCCTAATAGATTTAAAGTTTTAAATTTTCTTTCAAAATTAATATATACAATGTCAGATTCCATTTCAAAATCAGTATAACACATTCTTTACTCACCCCAGGCTAACACTGGGAAAACTAATGTAATAAATTATTTTCAAGGCAACCAATAGGCAACAATGGCACAATTTACTTTGAATATTCCCAGAAGTGAAGAGAAATCAGACCTTCAAACTTTTGTGAGAGAAACATAGCTCTACCTCATATATTTAGCAAATGGTACTTTAAACCATGAAGTAAATTCAAGAAGCAGAAAAAATGCATTGGCAGGGAAGGACAACAGTGGTTAATTGGGCATAAATGATGTTGAGGAGAAAGATTTGCCCCTTTTTTCCTGGGCCCAAGCACATATAACAATTGCTCTGTGAGCTATGAGATCATGCCATCTGAAAATCAATTGGCAGGACATTTATCGTAGGGAAGAAAGTACCAGAAACTGTATTAGGCATTGGGGATATAAATTTGTTTGGTTGTCATTAAAGAAAACAAGTACTTTTGCTTAAAAATTAGAACTTTTCACTCTCTCAATGTGGTTGGTCTTAACCTACAAACTCTTAGAACATGGGAATGGCATCTACAACTCAGAGTTTAGTAAAGTTCTATGCTCTCTTATTTTTGTATTGATTGTAATATAAATTTAAAGTGAAACCATACTTGGATAAAGGTATAGATGCCGTGCTTATTCAATTTGCAGATGTGGGGAGGCTGAGAGGGGTTGCTCAATCATGGAATGACAGGGATAGGACCCCAAAACACCTCGACAGATTAGAATAATGGAACAAGCCTAGTGAGATATCACCAAGGAGCAATAGATACAAAGTGGTTTATTTGTATTTTTTAAAAATCAGTTTCATGAATGAAAGATCATAAAGGTATGGCTATGGCGCAGGGAATAGAGCACTGGCCCTGGAGTCAGGAAGACCTGAGTTCAAATCCAGCCTCAGACACTTAACATTTACTAGCCATGTGACCTTGGGCAAGTCACTTAAACCCAAGTGCCCTGCCCTCCCCCCTCCAAAAAAGAAAAATAAAAAATAAAATAAAGGTATGGATAGACAACATTTCACAATGAAAAAAGATCAGTAGGTTTTAGTGGATTACAAATATCGTATTTGTCAAAAGTATTAGATAACAGATGAAATAAACTAACGTAATGAACAGTCTGCAAAACTAAAGATATGGCAAGTACTGCTATATTCTGCCCTGGTCAATCAATCAATTATCATTTATTAAGTGCCTAGCAAGTAGTCCGGGATATTGAAAAGCTAGGTCTTTTCATGATCCCATTTTGGATGGTGTTGGTAGAGATACTGGAGCAGTTTGCCATTTCCTTCTCTAGCTCACTTCAAAGAAGAGGAAACTGAGGTCAATAAGGTTAAGTGATTTGCCCAAGGTCACACAGCTAGAATTTAAGACCACATTTGGACTCAGTAAATTGAATCTCCTTGACTCCAGGTCCAGTAGTCTATCTATTGGGTCACCTAGCTGTACAAGAGTTTTCTAGAAGAGGGAAACTATATAACACTGGAGACCATGCCATCTGAAAATCAACTGGAAGTATATTTGTCTTGTAGAAGAAGGTACCAGAAACCATAGTAGGCATTGGGAATGTAAATTTGTTGTTGTTCAGTCATTTCGGTTGTATCTGACTCTTGTGACCCCTTTGGGATCTTCTTCACAAAGACAGTGGAATGGGTTTCCATTTCCTTCTCCAGCTCATTTTACATATGAGGAGAGGAAGGCAAACAGGGTTAAGTGACTTGCCCAGGGTCACACAGCTAGTAAGTATCTGAGGCCAGATTTGAACTCAGGGATTCCTGACTCCAGGCTTGGTGCTCTATCCGCCTACTATTAAGCTCACTCCACTATTCCACCTAATACAACAAGTCAACTAACAGTTAAGCTACCCACAGTTTCCGTTCTGAAGGGGCAGACGATGAAAACCTATAAAAGCAGATAGAAAATAAGGATGAAGACAATAAATATAAACCGAGCCAAAGCAGTTCAACACAAGATAGTTTAAGAGGGAAGGCACTAGTAGTGTAGGGAGGGCAGGAAGGGCTTCAAGAAGAAAGTGCTGTGTGAAATACATTTTGAAATCATAAGGAAATTCTAGGAGGTAGGTGTGCCTGCACTTAGAATGATTAAGACCTTCGTTCTAATCCTGCCTCAACTTACCAACTCTGTAACCTTGGGTAAGTTACTTAACCTCACTCAGCCTCAGTTTCTTCATCTGTAAAGGCAGGATAATAATAGTACCTACCTGGCAGGACTACTGTGAGGGTCAGATTAGGTAACAGGTAGAAAGTTCTTTGCAAATCTTAAAGCACAATATAAATTCTAGTTATTATTTCTAAACTCTCCAAAAGGAGCATTGCACTCTATACAGTGCCACATTTTAGATAAGTTATTATATAACTGTAATTTTTCTAGAAGAGGGAAACCACAATGGTGAAGGTACAAGAGACTATGCCATCTAAAAATCAATTAAAAGGAAATTTGGCCTAGAAAGAGAAGACATCAAAGGAACACGATAGCTGTCTTCAAGTATCTGAAAGGCTGTCATGTAAGTGCATAATAAACATCTGTTGATTCGACTCATGAATTAATTAATGAAAATATTTATTATGTTCTTATTAAGTTTCAGTCACTGTGCAATGTTCTGGGGTCCCATTACAAAAGAAACAACCCCAACTTTCAGAGAAATTACATTCTAATGGAAGATCCCACATGTGGTTAGTGGTGGCCAGGGAGTAATATTTGCTTATAAAGTCCCAGGGAATACTGAATGAAGCCACAGAATACTGGATTGACTCTCCCCTCCCAGTAGTACTGGTGGCATTTCAGTTGCTCTTCCAAGAGGAAGAGATGGAAGGGGATGTTGCATGAATTTGCCTGTGAAGAAGGTCTTAAATAGCTTTTCCAGCTTGTGATGCTAATCAGGACAGGTTGGCCCCAGAGTGGGAGTTCCAAAACTGAGCGTCTGAGCTCTCCCAGAGCATGGCTTCTGGAAGACCAGTTGGAAAGGCATAGTAGCAGCAGTAGCAGCAACATCAAGGCTAGACTTACCCTGCTGGGTTGGACAACGGAATAGTACAACATGTTGAAAATGATAAGGACACACATTAAGGTTTCATTCGAGGGAAAATTTTGTTAACAACTGGAGTTCCTGTTATGGGAATCTGAAGATCTTCCCTGCCCCTAGGCCCTTTGCTAAAGTGTCTACGTGACTGAGGACCCTTTGATATTTGAAAGTATACTCTGTTCCCTAATAGGCTGAATGTGGTCACGTGGAGCCTGTGGCGC
>CM053581.1:559408265-559429905 GCA_028627135.1 Pseudochirops cupreus | reverse complement strand
ATTATTATTATTATTATTATTATTAACTACATCCAACTGGAACTTGAGATACACAGGCACTGTGGTTGGGAGATCCATCCTGCCCTACCAAAAAGTCAGAGGGGTGAGGGGGGAAGACATAGGAGAGAATAGACTGGGGGAGGGGGGATACACTGGGATGGCTGTTTTGGGGTGATGGGTAGGGGAAAGATGGGGAGAAAATATGTAACTCAAAATCTTGTGGAAATGAATGATGCAAACTAAAATAAAATTTAAAAAAAATTTAAAAAAAAAGAAAAATGAGAGGGCTGGATTAGATAGCCTTTGAGGTCCTTTGAAATAGCTATAATATGATATATGGACCAATGATCCTCTCCATCACCCCCGCCATTACATACATACACACACACTCACATGTCCACACATTCTCTCTTTCTCTCTGTCTCTGTCTCTCTGTCTCTCTGTCTCTCTGTCTCTCTGTCTCTCTCTCTCTCTCTCTCTCACACACACACATTAACGCACTCACACACACATACATACATACATACACTCTTGCTTTAGCTCCCACCCTTGATCTCTTGCTTCCTCACTCTCTGCATATATGTGTATCACACACACACACACACGCACACACATAAAACCAAGATATGGTTTAATAATCCATATACGTATACATACACATGTATGTGTAAGTTAAATGATCAATATGTGAGGGAAATAAGATGTTATGTGACCAGATGTGGAAGAAATCATTTATCATGAAAAGAATAAGTCATATGTGATATCAGCATCATATAAATAACATTCTCTAAATGCATACATGGAGTGTTAAACAAAAGACATTTAAGCATAGTGCCTGCCCTCAAGGAATATGTTGTTAATAAGAGTACAAAATTCCATAGTTCCAGAACTTGAGGGGATCCCAGAGATCCTTCTACATATTCTATTCTAACATGTTCCTGAATTCCTCCTAAAACAACCTCAAGAACGGATATCCAACTTTCTCTTGAAGACCACAAATGAAGTGGAGTTCATTATTTCCCAACGTAGCCTATTTTCCTTTTAAATAAGTAACCTATTCTCTGTTCTCAACCCCAATGAAGTGAGGAACTTGAGTCAGAAAACACATTGGACACTCTTTTTATCTGGAGAACATTTGATATCAATACATACATACATACATACATATATACATACACACATGCATATACATACATATATATGTCTATATAATTACACCTGAGATTTCATTACTCCAGGCTTCTCTTCAGACTATTCCTTATGCTTGGAGTATCTTTTTTGTTCCCCTTCAAATTCCTAAACAACCTTTAAAGTTCAACTTAAATACCAACTCCACAAAGCCTTGCCTTGTCACCCAAATTAAGAGTGAACTATCCCTTTTCAGAAATCAAAGTGAATTTTGTTCTTGTCTGATACACTTAGATAATACTGTGTATTGTAGTTATACAATAGAAATAATTGAATTCCATTGAAGGGTGGGTATATGATGATTCAAACTGACTTCCTATAATAGAAAAGAATAGATACTGGCTACTCAGATATATATGCATCTACTTGAGGGCATTTGAGTTTGTTGACCAATAGAGGCATGAATCAGATATTCACTAAGACAGCTGTAGCTATCAGTATGATTATTCAAGATACTAGCATACCTGAGCTACTAGCAACTGAGAGGCTTTTTCCTGTCCCATCACCACCTTTTCATCCTTTAAGTCTCAGAATGTAAACTTCTTGAAAGTCAGTGACTTTTACATTTAAGTCTTTGAATTACCAACACTTAGCCCAGAACTTGAGACATAGAATGTGTTTAAGAAGCATATGTTGAATGATTTTGTCCAACTTGGTATTGTTTTTTTCCATTCAGTAGAAACACACAATATACTCTCAAGAGTATTTTAATGATGGGATAAATATTTAGAATAAAGACAAGGGTAGACACCATCTTTCATGTTGTATGTAGACTTGGCAAACACTGGGAATGATTGTAACTTGTAAATATCCATGAGAATATTGTTATCAGATGCTCCAATAGGTGAGCTTGACCAAAATTTAAAGTGTGTGTGTGTGTGTGACTTTTGTGAGTGAAAAAATGTTGCCTTACTTTGAAATGTCCAAGAATATTTTGCAATCATTGGATGCACATCTCACTGAAACAGCAGCACTCTTTCTGTAAAGTGTCACCTGCTTCAAACTATACTTTTACATTAATCAGCACCAAAGATAGCAAAAAACACCAAAGTTATTTCAATTGATAACAAAGAATAGAGGGAGCCTGCAATAACAAGGTAGAAACAGCAGCGGCATTAGCTGGTCCTGATATGCCCAGTGAATGAAGGACTCAATAAGTAAGGAAGTATTCATTGACTAACTCTATAAGCCAGGCACTATGCTGGGTGCTTAGGATATAAATTGAAAAGAATAGAACAACCTCTACTTTCAAGGAACTTATAATAGAAGAGGCAGCAAGTACATATAGAGATATATTGACTGAAGTATGAAATGAATAATGGTCGCTATACATAAAGTATACAAAGGCACTATAGAAGGCACTAGTCATTGGCAGGAGGGAGGATCAGGAAAGGCTTCATGAAAAAGGTAGTGCTTGAGTTAAATATTAAAAGAAGTTGTTCAGTTGTGTTTGACTCTGTTTACCCATTTGGGGTTTTCTTGGCAAAAACCACTGGAGTGGTTTGACATTTTCCTATTCCTGCACATTTTACAGATGAAGAAATGGATGGTTAAGTGACTTGCCCAAGGTCACAGAGCTAGTAAGTATCTGAAGCTGAATTTGAACTCAGATCTTCCTGGCTTCATGACTGTCACTCTATCCACTGTGCCAACTGGCCTTGAGATGGATGCTATGAGGCAGAGGTTAAGCAGTAATCCATTCTAGACATATGATATGATCAGTGCAAAGGCACAAAGATGGGAGATGAAGTTTTGTTTATGAGGAAAGGGATCTATGGCTGTGTATCTCATAAATCCTATTAGGACATGAGCATTGGAAATTCAAAGTCAGTAGTTGGATGGAGAGAACGGCTTCAGATCATGGGCAACTTTGAAACCCAGATATTGAACAATAGGATAGCTAATTGAAAATGACTTTGGTCCAATTGGACTTTCAGTCCAATCTTTACATTTTATAAATTAGGAAACTGAAATCCAGAGACAGGAAATATCTTCCCCATATTTATTTAACTAATAAGAAGCAATGGTGCAATGTAAAAGCAGGTTTCATGACTCCAAAACAGATGCCCTATGGGAAGACGGTCCCAAGTCATTAGCTGTCATGGACTGTTGATCATGATAACAATGACTCCCCAAGGGCAAATGCCCCTTTCAAATAACCAAGACAACAGCTCTGCTGCTATTTAACTACCATAAATTGAGTTGAATGTCCCTGTGTAGTCAGTGTGGTTCCTTGTAAGTATTCCTCTAATTTTGTAGTTGGCATGGCTTCTAGTTTCTGTCCACTTTATTCCTCAAAAGATGGGTTTGGAGGGAAAATGTGTCTGTGTCTGGCTGAATGATCAACTAGGACTTTTCCTCTAAGATTTGAGGCTCATTATTTCAATCTTGTTCTCTGCCTCTGCCCACCCCTTGGCGATGCAATGCTTCACTGGTTCTCAGTGAAGAAGATGATTTGGAGGCTGCTTGTCAGACCAAGGCCCTTTACTTTTGAGGATGGGTCAATAGATAAGAGCCTAGCATTGGCTACTTCCACTAGGGATTTCAATTATTTTGAAAGGGCCTTGGGGGATGAATGACAACTCTTGAAATTATAGGAATTTGGATGATAGAAAAGACATATCAGAGATCTGAGTATTAGTGTATGTGTGTGTGTGTGTGTGTGTGTGTGTGTGTGTGTGTGTGTGTTTTAGCAAAAGAGTCAAGTGGCCTTTGTTTTTCTTAATGTCTATTTTTTATCTTAATGCCAGAATATTCTGAGCTCAGGGAAACCTTTCACCCAAGGACACAAAGGGTTTTTCAAACTTGAATTCATTAAAGGTTTAGAACTCATCTATGAAGTACATAATGGGATCTTCATTTCCCCTTTGGGTATAAGAGGGTAGAAGTAGTTATAGAAGAAGTTGAAGCATCACAATCATCATCATCATCATCAGCAGCAGCAGCAGCAGTAGTTGTAATAGTAGTTATAGTTGTTATCATAATAGTAATAAATACTAGTAATAATAATTAGCATTTATATAGCACTTTATGATTTGCAAATCCGAGAGAGGATCCAATGCTCTTCACATATATTTACCATGCCTTGCTAGAGATGAGACTGTAAATGAGGGAGACCTAACCAGGTGTGGTAAAAAGTACCAAGATTCTCTACTGTGGAGGAATGGGTGATTGGAATTTATCATGGTACTGATCCAGACAAAGTGAATGACTTAGGGATCAAGCTTTTATTATCCTCCTTCTCCTCACAATTAATACCACCCCCTTTTTGCAATTTTATATTTAACTGCTTTGTATATAATAACTATATTTTTACTATATATTTTTATATGGACTTGCCTCTGCCATGTGCATTTAAGCTCCTTGCATTTAAAGTTTGTTTTATTCTTTGTAATTATATCCCTAGCATCAGCAGAGTACTTGGGGTATGATAGGAGCTTACTGAATACTTGTTGATTGATTGATTTTCCTATAACCTGATTCTATTGCTGTTATAAATTCACCCTACCCAGAAAGACCAAGGAATTGCTATGATTTTTCCTGGGATTCCCTGCAAATGGGATGGTAGAAGGAAAGTGTTAACAGAATATCAGACCTGTAAAGGAACTCAGAAACTGTAACCTAACCTAGACTTGAATTTGACTCTTTGAAACCTTAATCTATAACTCCTTGCTTGGTCCACTGGAACCAATCAAAGTCAGTGCAATACCTCTCCCACATAACTTTCAAGGATTGGGATAAAACTATCAATTCTATTGAAAGAAATCAGACAGACATTTTTTTTAAGTCAATCAAAAGTCAAAACATAGCCAATAATTGACTCATTGATGAATCCCTTAACTTTTAGTGAACTCTTTAAAGGGAAATCCTATGAGTCTTATCAGGGTTTTTCCAGTTTGGCAACTTTTGAGGTATAGCTGCAAACTAGTTTCCAGAATTATTGGACTAATTCACAGCATCACCATCACCATTACAACATCACAGAACATTAACATACTCGTCTTTCCATAGCCACTCCAACAACTAGCTCTTTTTTTCTTTATAGTCTTTGCTAATCTGATAGGTTTCAGGTAGAAGGTTGCATTTCTTCTCTGGAACTCTTTCATCTCTGGATAATGTATCATCTGTAACTTATCTGTAATGTTGAGTGCAACTTCTTTTTCCCTCTTCCTATTATGTATGACACTCTTTTAATTCACAATCCCCTGAAGTGCCTCTAAGAGCTGAAGAAACTATATTAGACAGAGTCTGACCAAGGTAGTGTAATGGGATTATCATTTTCCTATACCTGGTTTCACTATGTGTGTCCTAATATAATCAGAGATTTCATTAGTTTTTCTGGCTATCATACAATTTTTTTGTTGCTATTCAGTCATTTCAAATGTGTCCAACTCTTAATGACCCTGTTTGGGGATTTTTTTTTTTGGCAAAGATATTGGAGTGGTTTCCTTGTCCAGCTCAGATGAAGAACTAAGGCAAAAGGCCCAGGGTCACATAATTACTAAGTATCTGAGATCCGATTTAAGGAAGATGAACTTCTGGACTTCAGGTCTAGCCCTTCATCCACTGAACCACCTAGCTGCCCCATCATGCAATGATGTTGACTTATATTGTTTAATCAATCAAATATAAATGAATGTCTATGTTGTTCTTGACTGGCAAAGTTGTAAAGCTGATTCTAAACTGTCTGTTTTCAACCTATTCTTATTTTATGCTAATATTATCTTCTTAGTAACAGATTTTTTTAAATTTTGGGTTTGGGCTTTGATTATTTCATAGCTAATTCAGTCAGGAATAACTTTAAGAAATTAACTAGAGGCTTTGGTCCACACAGTAGTGGGTTGTTTGTGCCCGTTGGGCTTTAGTTCCTGATATGGCAGATCTGGGTATTTTTTTGGGGGGTGGTTTCTCACAAAATCTCTCCAGTTCATACCCCTGAAATATGTCTCACACAGAACCTTAGTTGAGAGTCAAATCTAAAGTCCTTCTAGTGAATCAGTTGTCATCTTCTTAGATTTTGCTCTATCTTCTAGACTGTAATGATCTTTGGATTTTGACTCCACGTGTGAAATATTCTTCTTGTCTTTGATAAAAAGATGGCACAGTATGTAGACCATTAAACCTCTAGTTAGGAAGATTTGAGTTCAGATCTGGTCTCAGACACTTATCTCTCTGTGACTCTAGAAAGTGACTTTACCTCTATCTTCTTCAGCTTCTTCATTTGCAACATGGGAATAATAACAGCACCCACCTCCCAAGGTTATTGTGAGGATAAAAGGAAATAATATTTGTAAAGCATTTAGAACAGAGCCTGACACATAGCTGGTGCTTAATAAAGACTTGTCTTCTTCTCTCCTTTGTTTTTCATCTTCAAATTTCATAAGTATATAATATTCTTATTTTATCATTATGGAGTTACCCTACTGCTCTCCTTTTCTTCCTTTGAATCTTTTTGATGGTCTCCCACCATCATTGTACTTCTATAGGTCCACATCATTATTACTTGAAGGAAAAAACTAATGTTTAGGGCCTCCAACTCTCTCATCTTTGGGTAATGTCTCATCTGTAACTTAGTTCTAGTGTTGAGTGCAACTTCTTTTTCCCCCTTCCTCCTATGTATTACATTCTTCTAACTCTCAATCTCCTGATAGAGGTCAAGATTCCCCTCTACCTTATCAGGTAATTTTCTGATTTATTTTCACACTGAAGCCTTCTTCTATATTGTTTATTTTATAAAACACTTCCTTGTCCCTTATACCTTAAGGAATAGTAAGGTGTTTCATGAGGCACATATGTTATGAGCATACATAAAAATGACTTGCTGTGGCAAAGATATAAACATTCACACATTCTAAACATGGCTCTACAAATTTCTGCCTTCTCTGCATGCTTGCTGGAAGTAAGCCCCTCAGTCTTTGTCATTCTGGCTAGTAGTCTTTCTGGAGAGAGGCTTTGGCTAACTGCTAGTGTGGAACTTCACTTTTAGGGCAGTCATTCTCTATCTTTCTTTAGTAGCACCTTGACAGCTACATTTAAATTTTTTTTCCTTTGATTACTGACTTCATGCCTTTTCTTACCAACTTAGCCTATGTGTCTTATTAAAAAATAAACAAAAAACCAACAAACTACAATTTTAATTAAGTGTTTATTTGCTTTTCTCTTTTTCCTCTTTGAGCTCTCCGTTTTCTTCTCTTCACACTCATTCCACTTCTCTCTAAATCTTTCTATTTAAGAATATTGTTATCCTTGAATTTTTCTCCATCAGCTCAAGTCCTTCCCTTTTCCCATCTTACTCCCCTTTTTTGACTGCTAAAGGCTTCCAAAAATTGTTGTTGTTGTTGTTGAGTTGTTCAATTGTGTCTGAATCTATGTCACACCACGGATGAACTGTCCCTGGGTTTTCCTTGGCAAAGATATTGGAGTGGTGTATGTAAGGAGGATTTTGTTATCCTTTTTAGAGATGAGTTTCTCAGGATCCATGGCCATGGCAATGTTTAATTTTCAGGTGCTAGATAATAACTCCCAAAATATCCCCAAGGATTCTAGATAGTATTTCCTAGAATCATAGTGATAGACCTACTGAGACTGCACCATGAGATATGGAGTGACATAATTAATATTTACAATGCTTGCACAGAATGATGATATTGCTGAAGTTAACCTGTGAGCTTAGTGTTGGCAAGAAGCCTTCCTTGTCTGTTGCCCTATAAAACAAGTGGTTACTGGTCAGGGAGTGGGGAAACCATGGGGAACCCATAGGAGAATCTGTGTGTTCCTTGATCAGCTCCCATCAAGGCTTGAGGAGATTTAGGGGAGTGCACAAGCTGTGCCTGTCTCCATTGACCCCATTGAAATGCAGGGGTAGTTGCATCCTCTTCTTGCTGTCCTCTGTGAGAAGGGTTGTTAGGGAATGTTGTAGGAGTTGATGGTCCCATTATCAGCAACTTCCTCTGAGACTAGACTAGAAGAAAGCTGATTATTAACCCCTCCAAAGGTGTCTGCCTATCTGACCAAATCAAGAGTGAACCTGTTAGAGTCTGGAGTCCCAAAACTCCAATGCCTCACATGTGTTATCTGTGAAACAAATGGTTTGCCATTTCTTTCTCTGGTTTTAGGAAGGGTTTAAGCAACTTGTTCAGGGTCACACAACTAGCAAGTGTCTGAGGTTACATTTGAATGATGTTTCTGACTCCAGACCCACTGCTCTGTTCACTGTGCCACTTAGCCACCCCATCCAAAATTTTCTTCCTCCAACTTTAATTTCTGTCCTCTCCAAAAAAAATTTCAAAGCTTACCTAATTATCTTCACAATTCCTACTTTTAAAAATTTCTTTTAAATTCTTCTATTGTTCCTTTCCCTTTGTCCTGGTCTGGTCTATGACTTTTAATATGATTCCTATGATGAAATAAAAGTAAGAAACCCTTTTAGAACTATCATGTATCCTGACATTTTCTCTGCCATAGGATAAATATTCTCAAGTCCTTTAATTAAAGCTAACAGGGCCATTGCTTGAGGAGGAGCAAACCCATGGGCCTTGCCCTTAAGTATTAGAGAAATGCAGGACCTCAGAGAACCACATATATTAAGGGTATCTTCAACCTATTCCTTTGTTGATTGTATAAGTCATGTATACTCTAAAGGTCCCTAGGGAAGGTGGGACCTAATAGATGGGAAGGTTGACTAAAGGTCAATGGACTCAAGTATTTGTGTGTGTGTGTTAAGAAAAACTATGACATGTATTTGATGTTGTGTTAACCTGATTACTTGAGGGGGTGCTGAGAATTTTGGGGTGGCATGAACCAGACACAGCAGAATTTTGTGATGAAGTACCCCCTCCCAAAGTATACTTAACTCTCTTTTTTTCAGAAACCAGAACTCAACTGATCTATGGGTAACTCAGATAACCCACAATTGTGTGGCCTGAGGCTGCTCATTGGTTTCTGAAAATAATTCCTAGCTCAATTAAATGTGCCTATCTTGGGAAAAGAAGAGAAGACTCCAACCTAAGTGAAAATGTGTTACTAAAAAGCAGAATATTAGTTTTAGAGCAAGAACAGATTGAAAATAGACAACCTGGAATGAAATCCAATTTGTTTCTGCAGGGCAAGTTGTCTTTTATGAATATATGGTATATATCCTATATTGGTTGAAATGAGTTTACCCTGGCAGTGCTACCTGAATGGATCCCTATGAATATACTGTATCCCTGACACAGCCTGAATGGACTGCTTGATTTAAGGAGGAATAAATTGAGCTGCCTTCAGGGTCTTGACTGGAAATATCAGGCACCAAGGAAATAAATGTGGGCATAAATACATATTCCTTCCTAGAAGTGATAACTCTGCAGAGGGGAGGGGAAAGGAATACTACAGGATATGAGGGAGATAGAAAAACAAAGAATTTCAACAAAAGATTTTAAAAAAGAAAACGAGCATACATATAAGGGAATCTATATGTAGAGTATCAGATTTTGATTGAGTCCTTGGGTTTAAGTCTTGCCTCTATCATTTATTTATGTGGCCCTTGGCAAGCCAATTAGCCTCCTTGATCCTCAGTTTCTATGTGTATAAACTTGTTATAATAATCACTATCCCAACGTTCTCACTCTGAGTTTCAAGAATGATAAAGAGATACAAAGCACTTTAGCATTTTAGAGCACTAACCCAATATCAATTATTATGTGCAATTTCAGGGTAGTGCCACTAATTCTTACAATTTAAAGTGTCTAGTAGTGGAACAGGATGTCTCAAGAAGTAGTGTGTTTCCCCTCTTTGGAGGTCTTTGAGAAGAGGTTGGGTGACCACGTTTTTGTTATACTTGTTTTTTTCTTTTAGTGTGTGAGTTGGATTACAGTAGATGGCATCTGAGGTTCCTGCCAGCCCTAACATTCTTAGATTCTGCGATTTTGGAATTTCATCTGATTAACCTGTTGCATGACTGTGTCTAGAAACTATTAGAAACTTTAAAAACATATTTAAATGGAATGGAGAAGAGATGAAGGGGTCATTCATAACAGTGAAAGACCATAACATCCTTAAGGGTTTACTGTTGGCTCTGAATGCATACATATTATTTTGGAAAAAAATAAAAAAACATTGTCTACTTTAAAGATGAGAGATTCTGCACGTCTGTTTTGATACTTTCCACTGGCTATTCATTTAATGGGTTTTCTGTTTATAGATTTAAAGAGAAGCCTCAGAGCTATTATCTTTCTCCAAATGCCTTTGCTGTTAAGCCATTCCAGACAGCATCTCTTCAGAGACTAGCCAGTTTCCAGTGGACCTGAGAGATCAGAATGACCTGGCAAATTTCATTTTTAACAATGACTTCCTTAAAACTGACTTTGCCATCTGGTCAATGGGACTGCAGAGAAGGGATTCCAGCCCCTCTAAATTGGTGCAATTAGCTGTACCAAGGTGCAAGTTTTGGGGACAATTTAAATCCTCCTCCTTCATACTTCCTAGAATGGGAATCAATCACCAGGATTCTTAAGAAAAAGATGGGCAATGACAGTTTTCCAATCTCTCCAGAGCAGTGTTGAAAAATAGTTTAAGGAATCCTCGAATCTCATTTTAGTCCTCATTAGGCTAACCCTCTATGCTCCACCTCTGATCTTAATAACCTATCAGTGAATCCTGTTATTCCAGACTCACACACCCAGATGATCCACTAAACATATAAGAAGAGGAAAACAAAACAGATTTCATCAAGCCAAGACATTTATTGACAGATAGGCAGAGACTGACAGCTATGATATCCTGGATTTCAAACAAATGAGTGATATCTAAGTAGATCCAATAGGTTAGACTGTGAAGGAAGTGGGTGGCAGGAAACTGTGACTGATTACATAATCAGCTTCTGTTTTTCCACCTAAAAATGGCAAGTTTTTAGTAGCATGGAATGATTTGGAGTCAGAAGGCTTAGTTTCCAAACCTAACTTGGCTATTTACTGCCATATTGATTTTGGGCAAGATGCTCCCTTTCTCTGGGACTCATCTTTATCTGTGAGAGAGAAAGAGAAGTGACCTAATTCCTTCTATTACTAACATCCTATGCTCTGCATTGATATCTTCTAAGTAACTTATGACCCTTGAAAGGGCTGAACAGTTTTCCAAAGGTAATCCAGTCCAGTCTTCTCAATTTTGGAGCCAGACGTGCTTTACTCCTCTTGGCCTTCTAAAGGGTTAGTATCCACACCAGTGAGCAAACATAGGACCTTGAACCTTGATTCCTTCCCAAGAAGCTTTCCCTTACTCATCTGTCTCTGCCACTGACTGAAAACTTGTGAAATATTGAATTGGATCATGGGCTGCATCCTGGAAAGACTGAACTCATTGGGTCTCATTGAACTTTAGTTGTTTTCTGAAGTTTGTTAATCTCCATTGATAAGGGGGAGTGAAGTGAATGACAGATAAAGACACAATTTTCCTATTTCCATTCCTCCTTTTCAGACTTAAACCAGCCTTAGCCTTGCATAATTTATGTTCCAAAGTACTCTGCTCTTTGGCTGTCCTCCTCTTATCTCAGCTCTTCTGGAGGTATCAAACACATACAAGACTCACATATCATTACAGAGGGCATAGAGATAATGTAACCCCTGTTATACATAAAGCCACCAAGTGATCAATATCAATGCCCATTCAAAGAATCAGAGATTCCACAATTTTTAAAGTTGGAAGGATCTCCACAGTCATCTAGTCCTGCCTTATATGTTCATACATATTCTTTGCCGGATCATCATTCAGGACATGCCCACTAATTCTAGATGTTCCCCAAGGGTTGTCTTGAAGTTTTTTTTTTTTCCTTTTATTTCCCCCTCTATATTATCTCATTTGGTTTTTACACCAGCTCCATGGGTTCAATTATTTTTTCTATGCGGGTAATTCCCAGATTTACATATCTAGCCCTAATGAACTCTCCAAAACTCTAGTTTTACATCACCTTTTGGATATTGTGAGCTATATTTGCTTGAGGCATCTCAAACTGAACACATCCAAAACAATTCTTTATCTTTCCCCTCCAGCCCTCCCCTCTGCCCATATTTCCTTTTACCATTGAAAGCATCACCATTATTTTAAGTACACAGGCTTACCCCTTGGGAGTCACCCTTGGTTCTTCACTCTTCCCCACTCTTTATATCCAATCTGGAGCCAAATCTTAGTTTCTACCTTCCTAATATTGCTAGCTTGTATCAACAGCCACCATTTTAGTTGAGTCCCTCATCATCTCCTACCCAGACTACTATAGTAATCTTCTAATTGCTCTTTCTGTCTCATATAGCTTCCCATTCTAATCCATTTTCTATCAATGTGCCAAAATGACTTTCATAAGGCTCAGATCTGATCACATCATCCCCTTGCTGAATCAGCTACAATGATTTTCTGTTATATATTTTTCTCTCTGTGGCAGTTTGAACTTGGCAACCTTGCATCTTCCCTCTTTTCAAGTCTTCTTATACTTTAGTGTCCTCCCCACACTTCACATTCTAGTTGTTCTATCCTGTTGACTAACTGGTGTAGTGGATAGGGCACTGGAACAGGAGTCAAGAAGACCTGAGTTCATATCCAGTCTGAGAAACTTAATAGATGTGTGGCCCTAGGCAAGTAACTTAACCTTTGTCTCAATTTTTTATTGACAAAATGGTGTAATAATCATGCCTCCTCCTCAGGGTTGTGTGACAATCAAATGAGCTCATAATTGTAAAGCACTTACCACAGTGCCTGGCACATAGTTGTATAAATGTTAATAATGATGACAGTTATTATTATTATCACTTGCTTTTTCCTATATATGACACTCCACCTACTATCTGTGCACCTTTACATTGACTGTTCCTCATGCTTTGAATTACTTGTCCCTGACCTCTGATAGAGCCTTTTGAGCTTACATTGGTCTAATTAGCCACAGCTGGACATGTGGTACCTTGACCCCAACATAGAGATGTTACTTTGGTCCTCTTCCCAAATGAAGGACAACAACCAAGCCTCTTGCTTTGAGTGTTCTTAATCATTTCTGCCTCTTAGTTCCCTTAAAGAATCAGTTCAAATCTGACCAGCAAGAGCTCTCTCTAGGTCCCTCAGTTATTAAAGTCTTCCCTTTCTGCCTTCCTTCTACTCTGTCTCAGTTTATCAATCAATAAACATTTACCAAGCACCTACTATGTGCCTGGCACATGATAAGTTCACATAATTTGTGCATGTACTTACTTAATTTTTCATGTTTATCTCTTGGACTTGAATGTGAGTTCTTCTAGGCCATGGACTTTTTTTCCCTCCAGTATCACTAACATAGCAATGCACATGACAAATAATATGCACTTAATAAATGATTAAAGAAAATTAAGTCCTAAGTTACTGTGGGAATAAAGTGAGGGAAGAAATAATATTCATTTGGCAAAGTAGCAGATCTTTTTCTGATGATTTCTTGATTTTGATACTGGGATATGTTAGCATGATAAGTAACTGAATATCTATGTACAAGTTAACTTCAGAATTTCCCACTTTCAATGGGTTGAGGCAAAAATCAACAAGAGGGAGAAAATGTCACTGAAAATCCTCAGAAGTTCACTTCAAGTCCCAGGAAGTCGAGAGTTTAAACAACATTCACACATAGAACAAGTTTTCTCTCTTTTCCCTTTGCTCAGACTTAACTTCTCCAGCATTTGTCACCTTTCCCAAGCTCTGCCACTTGGTTTGTATAGTAAGCCCAAGCTCTCTAATGTGATCAGGTGAAGATAAATAGCGCTCTATTCAAATTTGATTAAAATCCAATCAGAGAAAATAAACTGCAGGCATCTGCTCTTCCTCTGGCTGATCTTCCAAAGAATGTAAAGCCTGCTTTGCCCTGCTGGATCAAGGGCCCCCCAACATTCCAGCCTCTGATCCACTAAATTATAATTTGCTGGGATCAGAGGCAAAGTAAACTTGAAGGTGAAAGGACTGAGGGGTTATAGATTAACTGGCTGTCGTTTCTCCTTCAGAAATGTGGTGATTGGCAAGCTCCCCTCTCTGTCTGGTTACAGTAAAAAACTGCTTTCAATCTCTCTGACAGGAGACAGTTACATATTGCATTAGGGCCTACAGTACAAAATTTAGAGGGGAATGCATTTTCAAGCCAAGAAGAAAAGATAGCCACACAGGACTAAAAAAAAAATCACATTTTATCTGTGACTAGGTAGGTGAAATGAGGATCTCCCAGTTCTTTGAATGTGAACAATCTAAATAATTCAGTTGTTTTTTTTTTTAAAGATGCTTGGTCAAATTTTCAAATTCAAATAGCAACAGAAGCATGGTGATAAATGTTTAACAATGGACTCTACAAAAAATACTTGAGTTAATTTAATCTGCATTATCAACATTATCTTCATTGTTTTCTTAAATCGAGACAATCAACAAGTCAATAAACCAGACCATATTTGTTGTCTGATAATTTTTGAGGCATAAATGTACACACTGAAAATTTAACGATTGGCTTTCCTCCTCAGCTGGTTCAAGCTGTCTCTGGGCAGGTCCCTCAATGTAACTAAATCTTAGACTTTTGGAGGTAGAAGAGACCTTAGATTAATTATATAGTCTAAAGTATACTTGGATAGAAATCCTCTTTACAGTATCTAAAGAGGGGGTCATCCAATCTCTACTTGGAGGCCTTCGGTGATGTGGAATTCACTACCTTCCAAGGCAGCCCATTCTATGTTTGGGATAGTTCTGACTGCTAGTAAGTGGATCGTGTTGTATATTATCAATCAATTAACATGTTTTAAATCTCTGTCACATGACAGGTACTATGCTAAGTACCGAGGATACAAAAAGAGCCAAAAGACAGTATCTATTCTCCAGGAGCTTACAATCTAATAGAGGAAGACAACATGCAAACAAATATATAAAAAGCATGGTATATACAGCATAAATAAAAGATGGAGGGAGGGGGGCAATCTGAAGGTGGCAGTGGGGAGCAGAGTGTTCTAACTCCCCTACCTTGACTGAAGGAGTGAATTTGTAGCCAGTACTGAGAAGGGTGGTGAGGGAGGCTGTGGCATTAGTGGAAAATCATGTTTTAGTAAGAGATAATAGATGGAAGGAGTGGGAGAGGAAAAGATTTAAGATGAAGAGAAGTTTGTTGCCTAGGGAATAGGCATTCCACAGGGCACAGTGGAAGGGCTGTGTAGAGTTAGGTTGAAATTTTGGGATGGGAGAGTTGACAGGGATGGGAATGAAGAATTGAATGGCAGGGGGTATGAAGTGGAGTTTGAATGATGATCTACAGGAATCACTGGGACATGAAAGGTGTGACCAGGTGTGAGAATGTTCACCACTAAGTAGAGGGTACCACTCCTCTGTCTGCAAAGGACAGTCTCAGCAGGAGATGGTAGGTCAACAAACAAAGAGAAGGTTGCTCTTGTTTTCCACATCTTATTTTGGAGGTTAAACTGGCAGCAAGAGTTAGAATTTGCCTTGTACTGGCATACATTAAAGAAGTTTCTTTGGGACAATTAGAAGATACCCATCTTTGGCCCCTAGAACTACTAGGTATAAAATAAGCAGTCATGTGAACCATCCCTGGATCATGAAATAAGAACTTAATAAATGTTTATTAATTTATTAGAAGGTATAGACTAAATAAATATACATGTATGTATATGCATTTATATCTAAGTGTATATATAAAACATATGTATACATGTACATATACACATGTATGTATATCCATATATAACACACAAAGAGTAGTACAAATCATTAAATTTATAGAGAGATTATATAGTTATAGTTGAAAGATACTTTAGTGGTTATCTAGTCATAGGATTATAAATTTAGAACTGTAAGAGATCCCAGGGATTATTCACTCCAATAGGTTATTATACAGATGAGGAAACTTAGGCTAAGAAGATGTGATGGTTCAAGCTCACTTGTAATGTATAGTAGCCATTTCTGACCCTCCATGCTCCTTTTCAATTCTTCTTTGGGTGAGAGCTTACTATAATTCTTCAGAAACTCTTGTGTTCCATGACTTACAGCCATGGGTGTGTTGAAAAATGTTTAACAACCAGCTCTCTGAAGTAAAAAAATGTATTTACAGTACACTTTTAAGTTTAGCTTGACTTATTAACACTTTCTTCACCATTTTATTAAACCTAGACAAAAAAAAGTAATAAATCAATCTTTGATTTGTAGCATTTGCTGATTTTTGAGGTATAAAGGCTCACACTAAAAATTTGTTAGCTCTTGAAAACCATTTACAATGTCTCTAGCAGGGCCTTTCAGCTACAGCTATACACAATCACTCAAAGCCCATTGGTGTGTTTGTTCTTTCTGTGAGAAGTCATGGCACAATCTTAACCTGAATGGCAACTCTAATAACTTCCATCATGATCACTTAGGATAGTAAAGTAGCTATTGTACTTTATATGAGTGATACCTCGCCAGTGGCTTACCTTCACTATTCTGCATCCCCTTAATTTGTAGCACTATGTGAGATATTATTCATATCTCTGTTGTATGAGTTCTTACACCCATTTCATGTGTGCTTATCTGGCATAATAGGAAGAACCTTGGTTTGGGAGTCAGGAGACTAAATAGGTGACTCAGCCAATAAACCTTTATTAAGCACTATTATGGGTCAGGCACTGTGTTGACTTGGGTAAGTCTCTCCTGGATTTTAAAGGGCGCTCTCCTAGTTTCCCTCTGATGGGCATGTCTTTTCTAAAATATGAAGGGGCCCTATTTCTGCATTTGTGCAAGAGGATTGGGTTAATTCAGGGATTCTTCTTCTTTTTTGTTAATTTTTGGCATTCTAATGGTCTATGGAAACCCTCTTAATATAATGCTTATTGTCTACATTTATATTTGAGGTAAACTCTAAATTTCAGTTAGAAATCAGGGAAAACAAAAATGTATTTTCCCATCCAAATTCATAAAATATGCAGTTAGAAACAGGATTAGACGGAGAATTAGGACCCCCTGAAATCTCTCCATGGACCAAGGAGAAACCCTGGATTAGATGATCTCAGATCTCTTTCAACTTTGATATCCTAGAAGTCTCTGGGTCTATTAGACTTTAAGCTTCCTCAAAGGAAGGAATCATATTTTCTTTCTCTTTTTACACAAGGTTTAGTATATTTCTCACACCTGAGATTGTAATTGACAGTGATGTAAAATATTGCCATTTGACTGATAATTTAACTTAAAACTTATAGCTCATTAAGAGAATTAATTGATGGAGGGCATTTGGAGCACATTCCCTGGATCCTGAAAAGGGAAGGAAGTGTCAAAGAGCAAATATAGGGAGAGAGAACAAAAAATGTATCAGGATTATTTTCTTGCTTTAGGAATTTTCTCTGTGGGCACTGTCTAGATCAAGATCAAGAGCTAAGTTAGGGAGCTTTGCCAGTGGGCTGAACTCTAATGTGAATGCTTATGGCAGCATCAGGGAAAGATGTCCTGAGAATACCAATTATGTTGTCATTGTAAAGATAATTTTAAAACAATGAGTCAATTTGTCTTATGTTTGCCCAAAAGGAAGTACCACAGGGGTCAAGTTGGTCACCACTTCGTGTGATTTTATTTGAAAAAATGAAAAAATGGCCTATTCATGTGGTAAAATAAAAAGTGTACTTCTAATTTCAACATCCTATTTTTCGGGGTGTGCCTAGGCTGGGACTACATCACTTAGGCACATAAGGTAGCTTTGGCTTAAAAATACTGTCAGGGAGGTCTACCTTATTTATAGTAAAAAAAAAAAAAGGTTTTAGAGGTATCACCCATCCTTTGTCTATGTCCTGGCAGACCTCACAGGCACAATTCAAGGAGTGTCATAAATGCCTTGTTGTTTCACAAGAAATTGCTGGGATGAGAATTAGGATGACACAGAGAGAGAGACAGAGAGAGACAGAGACAGAGAGAGACTGAAAAGGTGAGGGGGCAAGCAACTAAAAGACATGGTAAGTTTATATTTGTATATTGCATATTTCAGAATTATCATAGTAATGAATATGCATAATGCAGGTACCATTTTTAATTTAAGTGAAATAATATCCTCTCCTTCAATCTGTAATATACTATTGAATCACAAATTATTATAAAGGAAACAAATTATACTAACATACATAGTTATAAAACCTATACATACATATATTATATACAGACATGTTTACACATGCATATTACATGTACTTATGCATAGGATACCATCAGACATCTATGTACATGTGTGCATACACATATACATACACGATACATACAAATTCATAGACATTGGGTTAAAAAGGCCTACCTTGAATCTTAATTGGTTATGTTGCCCTTCATGGGGGACTATAGACAAGTAGTACACTACAAAAATATTCAAGATACTTTACAGTTAGATATGAATAGCTTTAAATGATTTTCATCCTATTTCTAACTTATCACAACCTAAAAGCATATGGGATAGGGATGAGGACCAGATCTGTGATTTCTCTGGTATAAATGAAGAAATTCCCTGCAGCAAGGCAGAGACTTTCTTGAAACATATAGTCTTAACTGGATGGTACAGTAGATACAGCGCTAGGTCTAGAGTCTACAAGACTCCAGCGCAGATTGGAACCTTGAGCAAGTAATTTACCTTTTGGTTTTAAAATTTCCTCAACTATAAAATGTTGATAATAATAGTGCCTACCTCCAAGGATTGTTGAGAGGACAAAATGAGATACTATTTATGAAGTACTTAGCAGAATGTCTGGAGCACTCAGCTACTTAATAAGTGCACAATAAATAAATAAAATGTTTATCCTTTCCTTCCTCCCTCCACCCCTTCCTTCCTTTTTTCCTTCCTTCCTTTCTTTCTTTCTTCCTTCCTTCCTTCCTTTTTTCCTTCCTTCCTTTCTTCCTTCCGTCTTTATTCCATTCCTTCCTTTTGAATATTCTGCGACACTAAGAATTTTAATGACTTGCTCAGGACCATCTAGCTAATTTGTTCAGAGGCAGAGCTTTGACTCAGGTCTTCATGACCTTAAGGCAAGCTTTCTAGATATCATAGCACACTGTCTCTCTGTATGTTCATTTGTAAAATAGATCCATTTAGAATGTCAGTTTTTCTAAGAGTTTGGGGTGAAACACTTTCTTCAAGGCCAAAAGAGAAATATATCAATGGAAGAGTTGGTTTTGGTGACACCATATATGCAGGCAAGGGGATTGACTTAAATGATTCCTCAGTTCAATAAATGTTACTGTGTGCCGTGGAATCTGAAGATCAGCACACATTCCCTGGGTCCTGAAAAGGGGAGAAAGTGTCAAATACAAATGGGTATGGATGGAAATTGGGCTGCTCTCATCACCCATGCAGCTGGGCAGATACAAGTAGAGAAGAAATCTCACCCTACTAATCACCTGACATTTATTAATTACCTGCTGTGTGTCAGGTATTGTGTTAAGCATCAATGATACAAAGAAAAAGAAAGAAATAATCCACTCTCAAAGCACTGACATTCTAATGGTGATGGCAATAAATACACATAGAAAATACATAGAATAAATATAAAGAGAATAAATTCAAATGACTATGATGTAGTTAAATACAAGGTGGTATGAGAACAAGAACACTAGCAATTAGAAAAATGAGGAAAGGCTTCACATAGAAGGTTATGTTTAAGCTATGTCTTGAAGGAAGGGAACGCTACAGCTAGAGTTAAGCACTCTGCCCTTGGAAACCCTCAGGCTCTGAAAAGGGGGCTTTTGCTTTTTCTGCCTGTAGCCAGGATTCAACACCACTGCCAAACCATATCCAAAGCACCATTTTCAAAGTTGTCTTCACAAACTTCCACTTCTATATATTACTATTATTGTTGTTATCGTTATTATTAATCCATATTGTAGAGAGGTTGAATTCTATGCTGAGGATTTTGTATTTTATCCTAGTTGTTATTTAGAGCAACTAAAGATTTTGAGTAGCAGAGTGCTGTAAGTGTTGGCGGTAATGCCTCTCTTATTCCTGACTTTCCTCTTAGTTCTGTGAATAGGAAGCAAAAGCAAATCCTTTCCTCATCCTTATTTTGTGTGTTTATACTACAAACATTCCATCCATTAGAAAAGAAGTGAGTATGTGATAACAGATGAAGATGCCACCATTATCCTCCAGGAGTTTTCCTTAACAAAAGAAAAAAAATAAATCAAATCCTTCTGGTGTTGTCAATGGTACTCAGCTATTAAAAGGCATCTCTGGTAAACTCTTTAAAAGCTACTTGATTGGAAGATTGACTCCACATAAATGGTGAGCACAGAGCCCAAGAGCAGACTATATAGTACATTCCAATGCTTAAAGGCAATCTTATCTTAAAAACACCTCAATAAAACTCAGCTTCTATACATTTTAGAGAAGAAGTAATATGTTTCTTGGAAATCCACTGAAATTACTAGTTTGGATTCTTACATATGACAATAAAAAGTATCTTTGTAAAGCTACTTGAATTTTCAAAGTGTTTCATATGGATGTGTGTTTATAAATCCACATTTATAGGATGGCACCAAATTCTTATTGTGGTTTTAAGTTTTAATAACTTCAGAAGTATAAGTACTACAAACTTAGAACTAGCAACATTTCCAATGTTAATTATTTAAAATTTTAACATATTAATTTTCTTTAAAAATTTCAACCTCGCCATCATCTTATGCTTTATATTGCTCCAGTAAACTTTTGAATTTTGTAAAAACTTTCATCCCTAAGATCATTTAAAGAATGAAGTTTTGATGCATAAATGAGAATTTTCATGTGATCTGCAAAAGAAAAAGTTTAGTAGAGATAGATCAGATGACCGGAGATGTCAAAGATGACCACCCTACCAATTCATTGATCTGAGAAAGTCTCATTTAAAAAATTAAGCATGAATTACAATTTATTTTTTAAGATTCACAAAATTAAATATATAGAATACAATTAAACTTTCAAATGGTATTTTTCAATTTTGTGGCATTTATACTCATAATTTTATTAAAACTTTAAACAGTACTATGACTTTGGGGACTATATCTACATATATATGTGTATGTATGTATGTATGCATGTATGTATGCATGTATTCTCACAAACAAATAATCTCATTTGATCCTTACAACTACCTAGGGTAGTTGGTCCTATTACTATCTGCCTTTTACAAATGAGAAGACTGAATTTCAGAGACGTTAAGTAACTTGGTCACATTGTGATTGTTTGAAGAGGGACTGGTGTTATAGGTTTCCAGCTAGAAGAGGCCTTAGAGTTTACGTCATTCAACTTTCTCCTTTTTCAAATGTGGTCCAACATTATTTTCCCACGCAGATTGCATAGACTCTAGAATTAGGATCCTAACCTAGGTACCCTGGTTCCAAATTAAGATCTCTTTCCATGACATCACATTTCCTCTACCAATTGAACCCAGATGCCCTTGACTCATACATACATACATACACATATATATACACATACATACATACATACATACATACA
>CM053581.1:559378011-559407765 GCA_028627135.1 Pseudochirops cupreus | reverse complement strand
GCCGCCATCTTGGCTCCGCCCCCCCTTAAGTCACATTTCTGATGATACAAAGCCAGACAAGGGACTTCTCACTGGGATTGGCTCCACTTCTAACAAATTCTGGATTCTCAAAAATGGGAGACCCTGTTGCACTTCAAATTCAAGAGAGAAATTTCCACTAATTCTATATTCAGATACAATTATTACTACTGATATCTCCTGCTAATGCCTCCCCCCAACATGTGTTACTGATCCCAATCTATTTAAAAGTTGAAGAAACTAACTAATTTCTCCTGAAGCATCTCTTTTTAATATTTCAGTCTTTTAATTCATCAACAAAAGAGCATTTGTCATATTCTACAGGCACTGTGAAAGATGTGGGAATATAATTACAATGAATGAAACAAAACATGGGCACAAGGAACTCATATCCTAATAATAATGTCCTCACAATTGTATGGAGGCAACCCTGGACTTTCAAAGTTATAGAACAACACAAGCAAGATGTACAGTGATGGAAAAGCTCCAAGTATGATTTCTAAGGTAGGTAGTTTTCCAATTGTCATTGGAGAAATTCTGGCAAACTTTGGTTAGGCATGACCCCAGCGTGGCTGCAGGGAGATGATTTTCTTTTTTGTTTGGTCACAGCATATCTCAAAAAATGTCAAAAAGGCAAAGCATGAATGAGTTCTGCTCTGGTGAAGAAATTATCAAACAGAGGAAAAATGGATCTCTTGTGTATTTTAATTAAACACTAAAAAATAGATCTTAAGCAAATGAAAGGTAAAAAGTCATTAAAATTATTGTGGGGAATGTGGTTGATAGGAGAAAGTAAGACTGGGACCTGTGCCCCACTCTGAGGATCATCATTCATTTTGAAAAATGAATTTAGGTAAGGGATTATGCACTGATTTTTTATTTGTTTATTTTTTATATATTTATTAGTCATTAGTGATAAAAACCAATGGTAAGGATAGAAAAGAAAAAAGACAACTTAGGAAGGGGTTGGGAGTTGGCTATATTTAGTAAGTCTTTTAGGCCATTGCTTGCATTACATCCTGCTTAAATTTACTGATTAAAGAGCAAAGACTATCTCCCTGGAATCTCACCATATAGGTTGTTTTTTTTCTTGTAACTTTCAAATATACTCAGTTTGTAATATAAGCAGTGCAAACCTATGTCAGTTAGGTAGTTTGATTGTAGAGGAGTATAATGCAGAGAAATAATGGGGAAAGGAGCCCCAATCAATTACTGAGGCATAATAACAGAATGTGAGGACCTTCTATGGAGGATAGAACTAGAATTTGAAGATCATTAGCTACCTGTGTTGCTTAGATTAAGGAAAATCTAGAGGTTCTTCCAGAAGAAAAGCCATTTAGCACTAGTGACAGGATGAAGGACTGAGTCCTGATAGCATATCACTCCCTTTTTCTGGGCCCTGAGATGACTATATGCCATAAATAAGCTAAAGTTATGCTACCTTCATATCTTAATGAAAACTTCCTAAGACATCAAAAATCTAAGAAATGATATTCACTTCTGATGATGCATCTGTGAACAAATTATATCAAGAAAAGGAACAAATAAAACATCCTCTATGCTTACAAAGATTTATCAGGAAAATAAAGCCTTTGAGAACAAAAAGGAATAATAAAAACAATAGTGATAGCTATGGTGGAGCCAAGATGGTAGAAAAAGGACAGCAACTCACCTGAACTCTCCCCAAACCACCTCCAAAAACCTTTAAATAATGCCACAAAATAATTCCTAGAGTGGCAAAACCCACTCAAAATAATTGAAGTAATTTTGAAATAATTGAATTAATTCTACCTCTCCCTTTCCCTTTCTCCCAGTACATTCCTCTTTATCATCCCTTTACCAAGACGTTGACTCATTTTTCATGATATTCTTGCATTACTCATTTCTATTCCAAGTTTGAAATAATTGGTTGAAATAATTTTCCAGCCAAAGGTCAGCAGGAAAGATCATCACATCTGGATAAGAGTGGAGCACAGTTCAGCACAGGTTGTGCCAGCACAGACCAGGCCCCAGTAAACCATGAGCAGGCCTTGGAAGCCACTGAATCAACAGTGGCAGCAAATGCTTCCAGAGCTCTCAGACCACAGACAGTAAGGGGGTCAAACAACTTGTCAGAAGGAGATTATGGGGTCTCTTTACTAGCACTGAGGAAGGACTCTGTTGTATTACCCATACTCAGATACAGGTCTCAGTCCTTGGTTAAAGTCCCAGAATGAGGTGGAGCATTGGCATGTCCCAGCTTGCAGTTGCAGTGGATCAGGGGGCCTCATTACACTTCCAGGGCAGAAAAGAGTGCTTGTGCTCACTCACATACCAGGAAACAGGCCAGGAGAGTGGTAAACACACCTCTTCTTAGATCATACCAACTTGGAAGAACTGAAAACTTACAGGTCCCTAGAAGTATCTCTGAAAACAGCTGCACAAAATTCCTGAAGCTTGGGACAGTGCACCCGCCACCCTGGAAACAGAGCTTCACTGTAACAAAAAAATAAAAGTAAAGAAATAGGCTGGGAAATTCAGAACTATGCCCAAAGGGCTATTAAAATGTGCATATCCTTTGAGCCAGCAATACCACTTCTGAGTCTGTATCCCAAAGAGACCATAAAAATGGGAAAAGGACCCACATGTCCAAAAATTGTATAGCAGCTCTTTTTGTGGTGGCAAGGAATTGAAATTGAGGGGATGTACTTCAATAGGGAATGACTGTAGTGCTATATGACTGTAATGCTATACTATTGTTCCATAAGAAATGATGAGCAGATACACTTCAGAAAAACCTGGAAAGACTTACATGAACTGATGCTGAGTGAAGTAAACAGGACCAGGAGAACATTGTACACAGCAACAGCAATATTGTGTGATGACCAACATTGATAGTCTTAGCTCTTCTCAGTAATGCAATGATCTGAGACAATTCCCAAAGACTCATAATGGAAAATACTATCCACAACCAGAGAAAGAACTATGGAGTTTGAATGCAGATCAAAGCATGCCATTTTATCTTTTTTTCCCTTTCTCTTATTTTTCCCCTTTTGTTCTGATTCTTCTTTCACAACATGACTAATGTGAAGATATGTTTAATATGATTATACTTGTTTGACCTATATCAAATTGCATGCCTTCTTGAGGAGGGGAGAAAGGAGGGAGAATTTAGAACCCCAAATCTTATGAAAGTGAATATTGAAAACTAAAAATTATTTTTTTAAATAAACTAGATATATGACCCTTGGCAAGGAAGAAGAAGGAGGAGGAGGAGGAGGAGAGGAAGGAAGGAAGGAAGGAGGGAAGGAAGGAAGGAAGGAAAGAAAGAAGGTGTAAAGCCAAGCACAGTCAGCTTTCTAGAGAACTGCTGCTGTAAACAGCTTTCAAAGTTCTGATTACAAAGTGTAGTGAACTCTCTATTTATTCAGTAACAAACTAAGACAAAATGTTCACAGAAAATCAAAATACAGCATTCACCATGTTATGGTATAACAACTTATCATTAAAATGGCCATGTAGTTTTCACCAAAGTGGTCACATAGTTTTAAACAAAGTATATTCATTTAGTAACTCAATCATTCTTAAAGAGGAAAGCCTCCTTAATTAACATAAAGTACAAAGGTCAAAGTTCTCCTGCCCTAGGTCACTGTCTTAATCTCCTCAATCAAAAAGTCTTCTTTCTTCTTGATTGGAGATTAGCTTCCAATCATCCTTAATTAGTAAGTCCTTGACTCAATCATCTAAATGTAAAGGTCAAAGGTCTCCACCCCTAGTAAATCATAATCTTCTCAGTTTCCATTAAATACCCAAGGAGAGGTCTCTTCATCTTGACTCAAGACCAGCTCTCAGCTTCCATGGTTCCCTTTCCGTGGTCCCAGCTCCTGCCAGCTCCTTGTTGTCCAGCTCCTTTTCCAGTTCCTGTTCCATACTGAAGCTCACAGTGTCTAGTCCACCTCAAGTCCTTCACAGTTTCTATTCCTGGGAAGACAAAGCTTAACAAAGCCACAATAACAACATTGCCAACATCCTCGTCAATTCACTTTCTGCCTGTGAAATCAAAATAGACCCAACAACAAGATCTGAGGGATCAACACAAATCATCAGTATAGTCCCTGGACCTCTGAAATCATCAGACCCTCCTTCAGGATTTCTGTAAACATACAGCAAGAAAATCCTCTTTCAGGGCTGCTGAATCAGCAACAAGGTCCCAGGGCTTCTGTAACAATGGCACCATCCTCTATTAGCAGACAAACCTGACAAAGTAACATCAAAATAGACAAAGTACCAGCACCACAGCCATGCCTGCTCCTAGTTCTCTCTTCTCATTTCTCGGTTCTTCTCAATTCCCAGTTTAGTCCTCAGTTTTCATTTCTCTTCTTAGTTCTTCTCAGTTCTTAGTTCAGTTCTCAGTTCTATTCTCTCTCTCCAGCAATAGCAGCCCAGCCTCCAGATGCTTCCTCCCAGAAGTTCTGGCCTCTGTCAGCTTGGGCTTTTCCTTATATATGGTATTAGCTCCTCCCTGTTCTGTCCCTTCCTCTTACATCAACAAGTCCATTCCACTGTGGGATTCACAAGTTCTGAGTCTTAATACTTGACACAATTATGAACTGAAACTAAGTGCTAAGTACCTGTTAGCTTGCCAGTACAAGGGACAGGGAAGATCTTCAAATTTCTGTTACCATTATGGAAGGAAGCAAGGAAGGAAGGAAGGAAGGAAGGAAGAAAGAAAGAAAGAAAGAAAGAAAGAAAGAAAGAAAGAAGAGGAAATAGGCTGGGAAAATGAACAAACAGGAAAAAAAATTCTGATCATTGAAAGTTACTATGGTGACAAGGAAGATGAAAATACATACTCAGAAAAAGATAACAAACTTTAGAGCTACAGAACCCACAAAGTGACAGAGAGAAACAATTCTTCCATTGAAGGCAGCCTGGAAGACTAACAGGAGTCTATCACACAGAGCTGGGAGCCAAGCACAGTTCCACATGAACCATGCAGTTCCAGCCCCAGGGTGGCCCTGACCAGAGCAGATGGCAGAGTAGTGAATAACCAGCTGCTATAGCAGTTTCCAGACTTCTCAACCCACAAACACCAAAGCCAAAGTAAAAGGTCAGTGTGGAATTCTGTTGGAATGAGAGGGGGCAAAGATGAGTGTGGCCTGGCCCCTTCCCCTATGGTGAGGAGAGGCAGAGGTGTATGGGCTGTATGGCTACCTCAGGAACTCCTGGCCTGCAGATTGTAGGGGGACCAAGTGACCGTTCAGAGAGTAAGTGCTCTTGCTTTAACCTGCTTGGATCTGGATTGCAGTCTGGGGTGGTGTTCCTGGAATATGTGACCAATGAGCCAGAGCTTGTGGGCGATGTAGAGACGGTGCCCTCCTAAGAGCTCTGGCAGCTGCAAAAACTCCAGCAGTTTGGGACAAAACTCTCTCCATTCTGAAAGCAAAGTTCTATCATGGCAAAGAGCTCAAAACTCAAGTAATTGGCTGACAACATGAGCAAGCAGAAGAAACACAAACAAACCATAGAATCCTTTTTTAGGGACAAAAAGGATCAAGGCATGGAGCAGGAGGAAGACAGCAAAGTCAGAAGCCTCCAAGAAAAATATGAACCAATTACAGGCCATGGAGGATCTCAAGAAAGATGTTGAAAATCAAGTAAGAGAAGTAGAGGAAAAATTGGGAAGAGCAATGAGAATGATGCAAGAAGATCATGAAAAGCAAGTCAACAGCCTGGTAAAAGAGACCCAAAAAATACTGAAGAAAATAATACCTTAAAAAATAGACTAACTCAAATGGCAAAAGAGGCCCAAAAAGTCAGTGAGGAGAAGAATGCCTTAAAAAGTCAAATTTTCCAGATGGAAAAGGAATTTCAAAAACTCACTGAAAAGAATAATGCCTTCAAAATTAGATTGGAACAATTGGAAACTAATGACTTTATGAGAAATCAAGATACTATAAAACAGATCCAAGCAAATGAAAAAATATAAGGCAACGTGAAATATCTCATTGGAAAAACCACTGACCTGGAAAATAGATCCAGGAGAGATAATCTAAAAATTATTGGTCTACCTGAGAGCCATGATCAAAAAAAGAGCCTAGGCACTACCTTTCAAGAAATTGTCCAGCAAAATTTCCATGATATTCTAGAATGAGAGGGCAAAATAGAAATTGAAAGAATTCACCACTCACCTCCTAAAAAAGATCCCAAAAAGAAAACTGCTAGGAATACTATAGCCAAATTCCAGTGTTCCCAGGTCAAGGAGAAAGTACTGCCAGCAATCAGAAACAATTTGAATATTGTGGAAACACAATCAGGATAACACAAGACCTAGCAGCTTCTACATTAAGGGATCAAAGGGCTTGGAATATGATATTGTGGAGGTCAAAGAAGCTAGGACTAAAACCAAGAATCACCTACCCAGCAGAACTGAATATAATGCTGCAGGGGAAAATATGGTCATTCAATGAAATAGAGGCTTTTCAAGCATTCTTAATGGAAAAAAAACAGAGCTGAAAATTTGACTTTCAAATACCAGAAGCAAGAGAAGCATGAGAAGGTAAACAGAAAAAAGAAATCATAAGGAACTTATTGAAATTGAACTACTTACATTCCTACATGGAAAAATGATAATTGTAACTCATAAGATTTTTCTAATTATGAGGATTGTTGTAGGGAATATATATGTAAAAATGTATACATACACATATATGTATGTATAGGAGATGTATGTGCATATAAATATATATGTGAGTGTGGGCATATGTATGTTCATGTATACACAGACAGAGGCACAGGATGAGTTGGATGGGAAGGGATGATATCTAAAAAATAAAATTTAATAGGTGAGAGAGGAATTTATTGGGAAAAAGAGAAAGGGAAAGATAGAGTAAGGTAAATTATCTCATATAAAAGAGGCAAGAGAAAACTGTTACAATGCAGGGGAAGAGCAGGAAGATGAAAGGGAGTGGGAAAATATTATTCTCATTGAATTTGGCTTTAGGAGGGAATAACATACACACTCAATTGGGTATCTTACCCCACAGGAAAGTAGGGGGTAAGGAGATAAGAGGGGGATGATAGAAGGGAGGGCAGATTGGGGGAAAGGGTAGTTAGAACCAAACATTTTTAGAAAGGGACAGGGTCAAAGAAAAAATAGAATAAGTGGGGGAGGGGGCAGGATGGGATAGAGGGAAATATAGTTAGTCTTCTACAATATAACTACTATTGAAATGATTTGAGTAATTACACATGTACAATCTACATTGAATTGCTTATCTTCCCAGTGGGGGTGGGTGAGGAGGGAAGAAGGAAAAAAATCTGGAACTCAAAGTTTTAAAAAAATAAATGTTTATAAAAATGTTTCTTACATGCAACTGGGAAATAAGATATACAGGCACCAGGGTATAGAAATCCGTCTTGCCCTACTATAAAGTTAGGGGGGTGATGGGGGAAGATAAAAGAGAGTGAAGATTGGGGAAAGAGGTATTCAGTAGGCTCGCTATTTTGGGGTGGTTGTAGGGGAAAGATGGGGAGAAAATTATAACTCAAAATCTTGTGGAAATGAATGTTGAAAACTAAAAATAAATAAATATTTAAAAAAAAAAAAAAGGATAACAGTTTCATGGCCAGGAATAGAGTGAATATAAGGAAGATCAAGAAAACTGTATTTCTCCAATCAAGACTGCTTTAAATTGAAAATCAATAGAAAAGGACATAATTGCCCATACACGATAAAGACAAATACCACAGGGAATTGCAGATGTAACACCAGAAGAGTAGCAAGAAAAATGCCCACTAATTTGCAGAGACAATAGTCAGGAGAAGTGGTAAAAGTCATACTCATAGTTTCATGTTTAACTATATCAATGCAAAGAACATGGTGTTTTTGAATACAAAGTGTATTTAAGTTCCTAACGCAAGAGAAAAATATGACCTCATAGGTATAATTGCTACGTTAAAAGATGTGAGAAATGATAAGAATATGGCCATATAGGAGCATACTTTCTTCAAAAGAAGGCAGATAAAAAGGAATGTTTGACTAGGATACATATAAAGATCACTTCTATGTGAAAATATGTGCACAAGAGTGGGAAAGAAGCATGATGGAGAGTATCTCAGTAAGAATCAATGGAGTGAGAAATAGAGGACAGATTTAAGTGTATTGCAGATTTCCTGACCATCAGGAGAAAATGATTGGTAAGTTCCAGAAGTCTTATGATACCATATGATCACAAAAGTGCCAGAGAGGTAGCATATAGTAGTAGATGGGGGCCTTTGCCTACCTATAGTTATCACTCTGCTTAAAAAAAAGGGGGGGGAAGCAGCTGAGAAATTATTTACTCATCTTAATGATTATTTCATCATTCAGAAGATGGAGGGTACATCACTGGGAACTAATCTCCCAGACTTGGGTATAATCAATAAAGAAAAACTTGTTTGTTGGAATATTGGAGAGAATTAATCATATTTTCTTAGAATTATACATAGAACTTTTGAAAAGGGATAGAGGGGCCAAAGGAGAAAATAGAATAAGTGAGGGTGGGGCGGGATAGGATGGAGGGAAATACAGTTAGTCTGTCGCAATATAACTACTATGGAAACGTTTTGCGTGCCTACGCATGTACAACCCGTATTGAATTGCTTATCTTCCCAGTTGTGTGGGTGAGGAGGGAAGAAGGGAATGAATCTGAAAATCAAGGTTTTAAAAACAAATGTTTAAAAAACATTGTTTTTATATGCAACTGGGAAATAAGATATACAGGCACTACGGTACAGAAATCCGTCTTGCCCTAACAGAAAGTTAGAGGGCAGATGGGGGAGGATATAAGAAAGAGCAGATTGGGGGAAGAGGTATTCAGTAGGCTTGCTATCTTGGGGTGGGGGTAGGGGAAAGAAAGGGAGACAATTTGGAACACACAATCATGTGGAAATGAATGTTGAAAACTAAAAATAAATTTTAAAAAAGAATTATACAGTAGAAATGAAAGGGAATGCAGGTAGAGTCTAGAGCATAAGTGAGATTTCAAAAACCATTCAGAAAAAAGAAAGCTAAAATATAGTGGTCCAAGATTCTATAGCAGAAATTGACTCAGGAAGAATATGATACTCTCAACGATGAAATTCAGATGACACAAACACAAATAATTCTGTTAAGGGAGAAAAGGGGAGCTAACTAAAGAGAACAATGTGGCTGCACTAAGAACTTATAAGCTAATTTGGGATTTTTAATTGAAATATGTGGAAGCAGAAATATGGTTCATGTTTAAGAAATGAGAGAGAACAAAGACTTGTATAGGAGACAACTAGATGGCTCAGTGGATTGAAGGTGAGGCCTGGAGTCAGGAAGACCTGAGTTTAAATCCAGCCTCAGACACTTAATAGATTCTGGCCAAGTCACTTAACCTCTGTTTACCATACTCCACTGGAGAAGAAAATGGCAAATGACTCCAGTAACTTTGCCAAGAAAACTCCATGCACAGTATGGTCCTTGGGGTCATGAAGAATTGGACATATGTGAATTGACTTAACAACGACAACAAATACTGAAACACTAACCATAAGTTTCATACCTATTCTGAAATAATGAAACATTTCTTCAGAATAATTTTTTTTAAGTTCTGGGTAATATTCTCCCTTCTAAAAAACTTAAACTATGTCTGTTCCCCTCTTGCTATAAAATAGAAAGCCACCTCGTGTTTATTTCGTATTTATTTTGTATATACACAGGTGTAATAGAGTGCGAGCCTTTTAAGCAACCTCACAGATCTATGAAGGATTGAAGTAAGTATAGGAAAGCGTTCTGTAAATGAGAGTTCTAAGGAAATCCAGCTTAACCTCATCTACATTAAGTCAGTTTTTGGACTTCGCAGTTTCATTGGAAAATACAAGGGAAAGATAGCATACTAACATATTAGCTCCAAAAAAAAAGCCTTTTTCTCATGCCTTAGATGTATGTGCTCACAAAAAGGCCTCTCCTTGTTTGCTTCTGGGAAATCAGCAAAGTGAATGCAAATCAAGGCACCTTTCCCAGTAGCAAAAATACACAGGCAGGAAGTTGACTGAGACTGTTTCAAACAGTTCCACTGTTATGACAAGCTACCAGGCAAAAAGGTGAGCTACTTTTTCAACAGAACAAAGGCCTGCCTCCAAAGCATTGCCATCTCTCCTCCATTTCTTTCTCAAACACAGAAGGTGAACAAACAATCCTAGATCATTTTTATTCTCTGAAGAAAATTGATTTTGGGCTCAACTTTGTATCCCTTCATGTGAGCTCTGAGAGAGCTCCAGATCTGGACACAGAAGATATTTTCAGAAAACTGTTCAGACTGCCTGCCAAGTTCAATCCGTGTTCATAGACAGCAACACAAGCTGGGGGACCTCATGGGAATTCATCCTATTTCTAAACTAAATATCCCCAAATCCTTGCCAATGTCTATATCTTGTCCACACAGTCCCTCAGCACCCCCAAGTGTCACTGGTTTATACCATGGGGTTCTGGGACATAAACTGGAGGATGAATCACTAGCGAGAAAATTTTCTATCGGAGTAGCAACTTAGAAAGGAAACTTAATTTGTGAACTGCCTCTTAGGGGACTGGCTCATTGAAAGAAAATAACTCTGATCACCCAGAATGTTGTCTCTTGCAACTCTGAATTACATTTTTCCAGTTGTTTTCACAGTCTAGTCCAAGAGTCTAAAGAGGTGTAGCAAAAATAAGTCCTGAAACAGGAGAAGGTAGGAAACTAGCTTAGAAAACATATACCAACTCTAGCCCAGTATTCTGAGCACGTCCACTTCTAACCTGGAACCAGCCTTAAAAGGCCTAAGAATATACTCCATTTATCTAACCCAAGTAGGGCGGCCTCTTGTGATTGGCTCCCTGCATCTTGAAAAGAGAGACTGAGCCATTCGTCCTTTTCAGACATTCCCTCTCCTTTCCACCATCTCTTCTCTCGTTTTTTCTGCTATATCCAGTGTGGACAACATGGACTGAAGAAGCCAGAGTGGAAGGAGAATCCTGCCCTGCTCTCTCTTTCACCTCAGCTCCAAAAAATTAGCTGGGAGTGGTTGTTTCTGTTCTCTGAGTTTTGTTCTCATTTTCAGGTGCCAGAAGTGTTCCTCATGGGATGGGGAGTTAGGCGATGGTGACCTCAGATGCAGGACTGCAGGCAATGTGGTTCTACCAGTCAGGCTGACCTTGAAGCCCTGAGAAACCAGAGTGCCTGGGATTCAACCCCAAGAGGGATTTTGATACTAAAGCTGGGACTATATTCTATGGGATTGGAATTAAACTATGAACATAATCTCCTTCCCCTTCCCAAGGACTGAGGTATAAAGGCAGAAAGAGATTATTATGCCTTCCACATGTTGGGACAAGTAAATTTATATATTTGTGATTATACCTCCTAAGCCTTGGAATTTAAGATAAATATTCCTTTGTAAAAGCTCCTGCATTGCATGCAGAGACAAGTAACTTTGGCATTTAGAACCTTAGTTTCCTCATCTATGAAATGGGTATAAGCATGTTCATACTGGCTGCCTCACAGAATTATTATGAAGAACTTGCTTTGACAATCTTATAGCAAATATGATGTAGTGGAGAGAGAGATCTGCATTTAAGCCCTCTTTCACCTACCATCCCTCAAACACATATATTAACTATATGGCCCTGGGCAAACCACTTAGCATCTAAGAGACCCGTGAGTTGCAGAGTAGGTTCTGATTGGCTTTAGTAGAGGGAGCTTCCACACTAAAAGTCCCCTGTAACAAATTTGATCTCCAAAGTGCCTTTAATAAATTGGCCTGATTATTTTTAAAACTCATAGTACATAATTCCCATTTCTCTCCTATAAAAGAATAAGGCATTTTTATATACCCAGTACACTCTGGCCCACTCTCCCAATGCCAGAATGCTTCATCAGCCCCTTGGGTTCTGCCCTTGTAGATTTCTCTTCTCTACTGCATTCCCTCCCTCCCTCCCCAGCCCACACCTATTTTTAGGGTATAGTTAGTTGTGTCCAAATTCCATTTAATTTAAAATTCCTAAGTCTTTACACAAAGGAGTATTTACATCAAAGATATAACAGAAAGACAAACATTTTCCCAGAGGAGTAAACTCAACTTGGCACAATCCCTACATAGGCTTGTCCCCACCAAGTACTCTCCATATGTGAGATGTTTATGACTTGAGTCTTTGCCTTAGCTACTACTGGGAAGGGGTTCTACTAAAATTCATAAGTTCTTACAGTGAGTTCTACTGCCCCCTGGGGGACACTGGAATGACCCCCTGGGGGACACTGGAATGATCCAAGGGGTAGTAGTAGCCTTGAGTACATTTGGGAAGTGTTGAATAAAACCAAGGGGGATGGTGAACGCATAATGAAAGAATAGAAGAAAATATTTTTTAATTCATAATTGTTTCTTCTGTTCAGTAAAAAAGTTAAAGTCATAATGATTATGTTATTTTCCAAATAAACACACAAAAGGCAAGTTATAACTGATCAGTGGTCAAGTCCGCTGACAGGTTTTAACAAGCAAGTGTTGATAATTGAGTGTGTTTTGCATTGTCAGGAACTCCAGCAAGCATCCACAGGAACATGTGCAGGTAATAACTTTGATTTATGATATGATACTGTGTGGTTACACAATGCAAAATTATATAATCAAAATGTCAGTGCAGGAAAAAAACCCATAAATTTATGATAAATTATTAAATTTAAGATGTATCATTTATGTGTGTGTATATACAATTTCTTTGAAATTATGCAAATTTTTTAAACTGTTAAAGGGTTAAAGAAAGTAGATTTCCAGGAGAGGCACTGAGTAATTTTTTTTTAAAAGGGGGTGGTAGGTCAAGTCAGTTTGGGAGTTTCTGATCTAAATGATCACTCAGGGCATTGGTGTTACACTAGCTCTGGAAGTCAGACCCTGGAATGTTGGGATTCTAAGGTACCTTCCATACCTTGAGAAATCCACAAGGTCAGAAATTCAGTTCCCTTCACTTAGAATGTAAAAGAATTGACAACAAGGCCAAGAACCAGAGTCCATCTGAGCAAGCCCCACAGTTATCCCCTTATATCATGATCTCTCAACAGACACTATTGGCAAAGTAATCATGCCACTAGGAACAGAGCAATCAAAAGAACTTGGGCAAGAGAGGGAGGCAGAAACCAGGTAAGTTTTTTAATGCCTTTGCATCTAATCAAAGAACTCCCTATTGATTAGCACGTGGCACAGTGTCTGATACATAGAAGGAACTTAGTAAATGTTTATTGATATTGATTGACCATGTGATTGGCAATCTGGAACCAGTTACTGAACGTCTATTCATGCTCTGCATTCTCTCCCAGTCACTTCTCTCACATGTCATCATGGTTCTCCTGGAATCAGATTCCCCAGCTGCCCAACATATGTAAGTTGTATCCACCAAATAAGCTGATGATGTTTTAGCTACTCCAGTCCAGAAATGTCAAACACATAGATGCAATGTAGCTTTCAATACTCCCAAGTATATGTAGCCCAGAACAAATTTAAATATAATTGAGATATGTTTAATAAAATAAATAAAACTACATTTGAACATGGACAATGTTGTGATGTGGTTTTCTAAGTCAATATACAGCCAGCAAGGATCCCTAAATATGAGTCATTGGTCCTATTTCTATTTGAGTTTTACACCACTGCTTCAGACCTAGTATATTTTAAATGTCAATTGATCCAAAAAGATCAAACACTATATCAAAAAAGTCAGTGAAAGCATATGAAGTTTCCCTCAAACTCCTAAAATGAGTTTAAATCCAATGGAAACCCAAAGAGGCCTGGACAAGAGGAAAAGGGCTTCTAATTACCCAAAGTCCTAAGTAAGAAAATGGAAGACTTTCTAGACTTCCCAAGGATTGGAGACTTTCATTAAAGGCCCCAGAGTTTAAGAAAAACAGTATTGTGTGTTTTCTGCTCTCAATTTCCCCACCAATATATTTCTGTGAATAAAATCAAATTGTAATGAAAATCAAGACTAGCTTTGAAGGGAAATAAAAAGAAATGATAAAAGGACAATAACCAGAAGAAATTTAAGTACTCAATGTTATGTATATGGGCATTGTGGGTTTTTTTTTTAATCACTAACTGTTAAAGCTACCTTCTTCTATGTAAGCAAGTAACTTCCCATGTCACTGAATAGGCATTAACATCAGCAGGATTTTGTTGGGGAAGAGGAGCCTGAAATGTGGGGTTCAATTACACATGCCCGAGGATCATCCCTGGGCTTCTAGGAGTTTGATTAAATAGTGAAAGAGATGACCAACGGTGATTGTGAAGTCCTTCAATAATCCTAGCTGACAGTTATATGGGCTTCAAGTCTTGTAAAGCACTTTGCATATGTGATATCATTTTATCTTCATGAACAGATAACAAAGGTATTATCTTCACTTTGTAAATGAAGAAATTGAGGCTTAGAGTTGTGTCTTACCCGTATTTGTCCAGAACCACTGAAGAAACTATGCACAAGGCACTATGGGATATAATGACAAGTGGGCAGAGTCCCTACCCTCAAGGACTTTACATTCTATGTGAAGGATGAAATGTATGCACAAAGAAGTATATACAAGATGATTTGAGAAGGTAGCAACCACTGCCAAGGGGATAAGAAAAGGCTTCTTGTGAGGTGTGTGTGTGTGTGTGTGTGTGTGTGTGTGTGTGTGTGTGTGTGTGTGAGATAGAAGGGTCCAATTCAATACCTTAGGAATTTAAGGGGCCAAAGGTGAGGAAGAATTATTTTTAGGATTGGGGGCAGATTTTGAAAGAGGATGGAGGCCAACTTAAGTGAATAACAAATACTTTGGTTTGATGGAATCAGAGGATGAGAAGAAAAGAAAATGAAATGCCTGGAAAGGAGGCTAGAAACCAGACTGTGCAGATTTTTCAATGAAAAGATAAATGGCTTGTATTTTCTCCTAGAAACCATAGGGAGCTATTAAAGATTCATTAGCAAAAGAGTGACATGGACAGAGCTATGCTTTAAGAATATCATTTTGGCACGTTAATGGAGAATAATTTTAAAATAGTGACTACTGAAATAGTCCAAGGAAGACACAATGAGAGCCAAACTTTGGTGATGGCATTGTGAGTGGAGAAAAGGGAACAGATATGAAAGACTTCCTCCCATCCCCTTCAAATTGAAATAAAACAAAAGAAAAGAAAACATTCATAATCAATGTGTATCATCAAGCTAAACAAATTCCCACATTTTCCATGTCCAAAATGAATGGCTCTTCACCTTAAAACTATGACCTCTGTCAGGAGGTAGCTAGCTTGCTTCATTTGGCTGGTTTGCCTCAATCAGCAGTCCACTGGAATTGTGGTGAATCAGTGCATTGATCAGAATTCTTAAGTCTTTCATATTTGTTTGTCTTGATGATGTAACTTTTGTTGTATAAATTGTTCTGCTGGTTCTGCTTTCTTTCCACTGCATCAGCTGATATGTCTTCCCACATTTTTCCTGGAACTATTCCATTTGAAATTTCAAAAAATAATATTTTAAGGATGCCATAGTATTTTGCGTTAATATTAATGGTTTCTCCAAAATGGGTCTTTCAATTTTATTAATGACAAGACACCATGAATTTGTCCATGTGGGCAAAAATCCCTATTGACAATAATTTAACTCTTTTAGCTTTGTGAATCTGCTGGACAATGGTAAAATCATCAAAATTATACATGTTGCCTGATATATTCTCTGAAAAGCAGGACTAGCATTCAGTACATTTGCATGGAACATAGTAGTTGCTGAATAAAAGTTTATTGTTTCATATAGTAGCTAGTAACAAAGTCTGACATTCTTTTTAGCATGAAATAAGTAATATCTAAACTGGAAATAAGTGTAGGTAGGTTCCAGGAAAGTGTAGGACTGACCTTGGGCAAAACCGTAGCTGAGATCAAGTTTAGTTTTTGATGCACTTCTAGCTCTCAGATTCTGTTCCTGTGATCCATTGTCATGTTCTTCTTCTCTTTACTAGTTAACTAGAAGTTTCTAGCCTATCTCATAAATAAATTGAGAAGTATTAATCTTGTACTTTGGTTTGAGTCTAGATAGGAATTTCATTGGTGCACCAAAATTTTAATAAAGAAATTTTGTAGATTGGTCATACTTCTATAACTTGGGATCTTAGAGAGTTGTACAGGTCACTTGAGGGTTAAGTGATTTATCTACAATGTCAGGGGAGAGATTTCAACCCAGGAATTTGTGATATTGACACTAGATCTTTTTTCCATTATATTAAGATGCTTTTCTCTGACCAATAAGAGTTTGAGTTAATACTCCAAGGCTACTCGCTACATGGAATTCAAGCAGATTGCAGGTGTCAATCAGCTGGTAGGGAGGGGGTGAGTTTTGAAGTCTTCCTAATGCTTTATAAAGTACATCACTCACATGGTGATTCATCTATACTATGTATAAATCTGGCCTGAGAAGGCAAAGTGAGAAATTTTGCAGAACTAAACTGAAAACATTATTGTCCAAAAGCTATCGGAATAACGCATGACAGAGAGCAAACATAATACTGTGGGCCATTAACTTGACAGGGAAAGGGGAGGATAGTTTCCTATTTGTGAAGGGCATTGATTTTAGTAAGCATTTTGTCTGCACAAAAAGTGTAGGCGCAAGCCCCCAGCAGGGAATATTTTGGCCCGCTGAACTTCTTCAAGGCTTGACTATCCATCATAAAGTCAATGGGAATTTTTCCAGTGCTCAGCATTTTGCTGGCAGGCAGGGAAGTTAAGAGATTCCCAAGCAAAACTAAAATATTATGGGCTGACCCCAAAGTAATCGCTCTAACTCATCAAGGACCTCCTGCAAACTAAAATGCAACACCCACAAAATTGTCCCGGTGAACACTGTGTATATATTTGCAGATTTGGCAGTGACAATATCCAGTTAAAGTCACACAGCTTTTCAGGTTAATAGATGGAGTTGGGCAAGGTTACAGAGAGGGAGACTGAGTAATTTATGCTAACCTGATGTCTTCCCCTTGATCTTCTTATTGAACTATTTCTGGCATTTTCTATTTTATTATTCAAGTGCAGAATTAGGAGCACTAGACAAAATGTCACCATTCTAGATCAGTGTGTATATAATTAACAATTGAGTCAAAGAAATTCGACTTGTTTTTAAAAAGCAGACTTGGATCACTTGCCAGTGCCCCAGACTCGAATTTAATTTGGATTAATTCTGCCACCAACAAGATAAACCAGGCGCACAGGCAGAGATGGTTTCAGCGTTTTGGATAAGAAACATCGTAAACTGTTGAAGTCTGACATGGAAAAGAACTGGAAACAATCTCCTACATATCTAACTGTTGGTAAATGACTTAATATGCTGTGTTATGTCAGCGTAATGCAATTAAAATAAAGGGACTATACAGAAATGCAAAAAGACTTAAATTAAGTTATTCAAAGCAAAAAAAGCAGAACCAGATGAAGAGTATACATATGTGTTGTAACTTTATGAAGGAAATATACACAGACACATATGGAAACAAATGAAGAAAGAATGCAAAGGAGGTAACTACTAAGCTGCTATGGCCATATGTTTAAAACTTCATTTTTAAGTATGAATCATTTTAACTATATGTTTTCATTGTTGTAGGAATGAAGAAAGGGAGGGAGGGAGGGAGAAAGAAGAAACAAGGATAGGGGAAAGGGGAGGGAGAAAGGGAAGGAAGGAAGGATAGAGAAAAGAAGAGAGAGAGGAAGGGAAGGAGGGAAGAATAAAGGAAAAAAGGAGAGAGGGAAGATGGAAGGGAGGGAGGGAAGAAGAGATAGAAGGAGACATATGTGCCAGGTACTATGCTAAGCACTTTATAAATATTTCATTTGATCCTCACAACAACCATGGTTGATATTCCCTAGTTTATAATTGGGGAAACTGAGGCAGGCAGTAATGAAATGAGTTGTGCAGGGTCAACAGCTGGCAAGCGTCTGAGACCGAATTTAAGTCTTGGTCTTTCTGACTCCAGGTCCAGGGCTCTATCCATTGTACCAAGCGATGTTGTGGTCATTATTGCTGTTGCTCTGTTGCTCCTGCTGCTGCTGTTCAGCCCTGTCTGACTCTTCATGATCCCTTTTGGGTTTTTCTTGACAAAGACACTGACTTTCCTTTTTCTTCTCCAGCTCATTTTACAGTTGAGTAGGCAAACAGGGTTAAATGCCTTGCCCAAGATCACACAGTTAGTAAGAAGTGTCTGAGACCAGATTTGAACTCAAGAACATGAATCTTCCTGACTGCAGGCCCAGTGCTCTATCCACCACTCTACCTCGCTGCCTAGGACACCACAAAACTGCTTCTTAATTAAGGGCAAAATAAATTATTTTTAAAATGAGCTTCTAAATAAATATTTCTTTTCTTTTTTGATCCAAATAAATTTGCCTAGATTTTCAGGATAATAGATACGGTTGGGCAAATAACTAACGTGATTTTATTAGTGCTGGGAATTCCTAGTTTGACTACTCCCTCTATCAATGTAAATCAGCCATTTGTGTCTAACTCAGAAAGGTTCAGGAGGAGTTCAAGTCAAGAGCTTTGCCTGGGGTCATGAGGTTAATACATGCTAGAGAGAAGAATTGAACTCAGCTTCCTGACACCAAAGCCAGGATTCTAACCACTAAATTCCTATTGCAATTAGATTTAAATGCTATTAAATATCAAATCAGAGCTTGGAGAGAAAAGTTTAAAAGAAGAAACACTGGATGTCCTCTTTCTGATTAAGCAGAAAAGACTCTTGAGCCTTGTTTTAGGGGGAAAAGAATAAGGAGAAACCATCTTATTCTCCATTTTGACATAGAAAAAGACAAAAAGATAGAGTGTGACAACCACAAAGGATGCCTAACTCCTTCAGTTGGATACTGGACAGTGGCAGACTTGGCCAGTGACAGTAAAGAACCATCACTAGAGAAATTAGTTTCCATCTGCAACCGCAGAAGCAAGCCATCAGCAGATGGTAGAAACAAAGCTGGAAATTCTAGGGTCCACAAACAGTGCTGGTCAGTTATAGGTAGTATGTGACAATGGGACAGGGTAGGGTAGACAAGGTAAGCCAGGAGGCCAGCTCCAAGATCCAGGACACCTGGAGAGGATAAACTATTATTACAGCTCCGAAGTACAAAGGGAAATTTTGAGGCTGGAATGCTAGGCCAACAGGGAGAACATGGGCCAGGTATGAAGCCCTGGTTGGTGGGCCAGGTTTGGAGTTCAAAAATACACCTGGAAAAGATGGTGTAAGCAGGAACAGAATCCAACCTTTCAAGCCAGAAACGGAAATAAATACAGAACAGAGTCTGGATGAAGAGACTGGGAACAGTCTCAGGATAGTTAAGAGGTTTGAGTATATCTATTGATTCCAGAAGAGTGACTATTTTCAGTAGTCTTTCTGATATGAGAAATTAGGGCAGTTATGGTCTGCTCTCATCATCCAGGCAGGTTTATACAGGTGCTAGTGATTACAGAAGAGGCCTAAGACAAAGAAGGCATATATATATAAAATAAATCAGACTGCAAAATAAGCCAACTGCAATGGAATCCTGTTAACAAAATAGTTTTGGGGGAAAAAAAAAGCAAATTTATTAATCCTAAGGCAAAATTTACTGACCTGAAGTCTGGTGAAACCTCACAATTTCAAGAATTGCTTTATCTTGGAAAATAGTGGCCTTTCAATATAGTATAATAAAATTTTTTTTAAAAGTAAGAGATTGCTAAAACTCATAGACTTTTTCTTCTGTCTTCAGAAAGGCACTATCATAGGAACTGGAACTAGTAAGGGCCCTAGAGATTAATTATATAACAATCAGAAGTGAGGAAACTGCAACCTCAAGGTTACCTGTGGCCCTCTAGGTCTCCAAGCGCAGCCCTTTGACTGAAGCCAAACTTCACAGAACTAATCCCCTCAATAAAAGGATTTGTTCTGTAAAACTTGGACTCAGTCAAAAGGATGCACCCAAGGACTTAAGAGGCCACATGTGGCCTTAAGGCCACAGGCTCCCCATCCCTGATTATTCTATCTCAACACCTTCATTAGGCAAATGAGGAAACTGAGGTTCAGAGAGTTGAAGTAACTTAGTTACGCAGTAAGTGAAAGAGCTAGAATTGGAAAACAGATTCTCATGTTCTACATTTGTCAGTATCGTTGTTTGTCCTTCCTTCTCAAAGAGGCCCCATGATATCATGATAATGGAATCTTAATAAAGCTACCCCCAGCCAGTATTAAAATTTCCTTATAGGCCCCAATGAAAAGTAGGCCCACTGCCCCTACCTAGCCCCTCACTCACACCCTTGCTTAATATCCTAACTTCTTCATTTTTGCCCCACTGCTGACCAGCACAACAGATGTGTCTAGAACTCATATTTCTCACAGAAACAGGAGGCATGCCCATGTGATGGGATGCCAGTCACTGCCTCTAGCTCACCAGACCTATTCCTCATATTCCCCACAAAAACAGCAGATGTCCATGCACTCAACCACAACCACATCCATCTAGCCTTAGACAGGACCACAATACTCAGCCAATCAGAAAGCAGCACCACCAGGACACCCAAGCAGGATGTGGACCCCCAAAACAGAGACTTTCCCTCAGTAGAAATCTGGGCAGTAATAGTAAACAACTGACCTAGAGTAAACTTATGATACAGAGAGGCTTACTATAACATCATTACCATATACATACATACCCTTCCAAATGGGTTTTTCTGTATGCATTGTGGGTAATCACATGAACAGTTTCACTGTGGCTGGGGCCCCTCTCCTTTTATCAAATCCTTTAACAAATCCCTCCTGTCTTTTTAATATTCATAGTTTCTGCTATGTAATTAAATCTTTATCTTATAAAAATCCATCTTGCTTTCTCTGAAGTTGCTGGCTCCATTTGAAATTTAGCCTGCATCAGGAGAGGCATCAATCTCAATAAACATCTATACCTGGATTAGAGGTGGTCTGACTCTGAATTCTTTGAGATGGTTCTACCACAACACATCTGTGATGCCATGCACTAACAGATTCCCAAAAAAATACTGCTGTGAACAGCTTTTAAGGTTCAGATTACACAGTATAGTGAACACTCCATTTATTCCATTACAAATCAAGGCAAACATTCACAACAAATCACAATATAACACTCACAACAATACATCTTATCACAGAAATCACAATATAGTGTTCACAACAGCTTAACATTAGAATGGCCAAGCAGTTTTCACTCCAGTGGCCACAATATTTAGAACAAGGAAAAAAAGAATAATCATCTAGTTTCCCTAAGGGGGAAATCCTCCTCACTTAATCATTGTCAATTCAAAACACAATAATCAATACTTAATAATTCAATCAATTCACAATACAATAATCAATCTTCCACTCATGGGGCAACCACAGATCAACTCAATCAGTCACTTATCTAACAATCAGTCACTAAATACAACCACTAGAAAACCACACAAACCGTCCACCCCTTGGTATCAAACAAACCTCAATTTCATCCAAGGGGAGGCCTTTTCTTCTTCTTGACTTGACAGAGTACCTGGCCACCACAAAGTTCCCCTTCTCATGGTCCCAGGTCCTACCTGAATTCACCAAACAGTCACCTGGATTCAGAGGCAGCCAGTTCCCAGGTTCTCATCCAGTCCTCAGAGGTAGACAGCTCCCGGGTTATTCTCCAGTCCTCCAGGCAGTGCCTGGTACACATTGAAGTTCACAGAATCTGGCACATCTCAGACCCTTTACCACTTCTGTTGCCCAGAACTCAAGGATCAGCCAGGCCATGAACAAACAAAGTCTCATCTTGGTCATGCTTCTTCATGACCAAGTTCAGCTGGCCGTAGGACCCAGTAGAAAACTCAGCCTTCCAGGTGGCAGCAACAGCCACTTCAGCCTTCACTAGATTGTGGTCTCAAGAAAAACTCCAACTCCGTTCTCAGTCAGCTTCCAGATGCTGGGAGAGAAACTCTCTCTCTCTCTCAAGAAAACTCCAACTCACTTCTTCAGTCCAGCAGACCAGGTCCCAGATGCTGGGACAATCCTGCTTCCTCCAACAGGAGCCACCAGGAAGAAGATCCTCAATTCTGATTCTCTGTCTCTGGAATTCTTATATACACACACTGGCTTTCTGTCTCAGCCAACCCCCTTCTGCCAGTCAGCAACAGGGGACTTCACATCCTTTCCACAGGAGACAGAGCTCACACCTTCCATACTTAGCCCTAAGTTACTAAGGGCTAAGTATCTGCTAAATTGATTACTGTTACAACATCATGAAAGCTCAGCAGTTTTTGACATCCTTGGGAGGGCAGAGCTTAAACCCATAACAATGAGGGTGATGTCTTGGTACCATACTGCTTTGCTTCTCAAAATAAATTATAACTTTCTTATCCATTTGCTGTTTTGCAGTATCTTCAGGGAAAGGGAAAACCATAGCCAGATGTAGATGACCTTATCTGAAAATTTTGATTAATAAAGACCAGCTGCTTGTGGAGAAAATGAGTTTAGATTACCAGAAACAGATCTGCAAAGTCTGGCTGATTCAATAAAGGAGAGCTGACTCTCAAGTGGCTAATGTGAACATTCTCAAGTTAATTTCAACCATTACCAAGACACGACTTGAGATGGTCCGTGAAATAGAACTAGTATTTACCAAAACTCATTGAAATGCTGAATTGATAGACACCATGAAGGTGGTTGGTGATATTCACTAGCTAATTCTCAAGTGAAAATACTGCATATATTAGATAGATAGATAGATAGATAGATAGATAGATAGATAGATAGATAGCATTTGATTGGTAGATGATAGATTGCTAGAAAAATGGAGAGATAGATTGTTAGATTGATAGACTAGATATAGCAATTGATTGATAGATTGCTAGAAAGACAGAGAGAGATTGTTAGATTGTTGATAGATAGATGGATGGATGGATAGATAGATAGATAGATAGATAGATACATAGATACATAGATACATAGATAGATAGATAAATAGATAGATAGACTAATGATACAAAAATCACCACAAACAGAACAGACAGACAAAGTACCTGGCCACCACAAAGTTCCCCTTCTCAATTCTGCCACCACCAGTGTTCTCTTCTCAGTTCTGTCCTTTTGTAGCTTCGGCTTCTCCTTATATATGGTCATCAACTCCTCTATGTTCTTCCTCTTCCTGTTGTATCAGCAAGTTCCTCACCCTGTGAGGTTCACAAGTTCTGATTCTTAACAAAGACTTGATATAATCAGGGCAAAGCTGAAAGACACTTGAACTCAAACAAGGTGCTAAATACTTAAGTAGCTGAAATAAGGCTCTAAGTCCTTCTTTGCTTGCCATTAGAGGCCCCAGTGAGGCAAACTATCTCTCCCTGTTACAAGAACAAGCTGACCTCTGGGCAACTTTCCCTTTTATGAACAAGACTATCTTGTGCCAGCAGAACTATCATCTATTGATTCCCATAATTACCATACACAATCCAGGGGTCAAACTATAGATGTCGACTCCAAAGGCTGTCTTGTTATAGACCTAGATGCAGAGATTACAGTCCCCTTAGGAAGCCTTCCTCTTCCCCCTGCCCAGATCTCACCAGTAGAGAATTATGCCCGTGCCCAAGATACAGAAACTGTATGTTCACCATCTCATTAGCATACTTGGCATACCAGTCACTGAACTTTTCCTTTGTAAGCTTTATCATCAGTCCTACTGGGTTGCAAGTCCCTTAAGGAGCTCTGCCCACCATATTGGTATTACAATAAACTTTTGGCTGATTGACCTGAAGACTGCTTAAGTTCATGAATTCTTTTCAGACAACTCTGCCCGGAACCTTGGTACTGTAGGATCCCTGCACCACTCAAACCACACCATTTCCTTCTGCCTTAACAACTCTAATTGTACTTATCCCTACCATGACCTCCATTCTCTCATCCCTTGATTCCTCTCCAGGCCATTGCCTGCACGGGCTGTGTTCTCCTTTGTTCCCTATCTCAACTCCTTAGTTAACCAGTTCAATTCTACACCATCCTCTATACTTGAGTTCCTTGCCATATCATCCTATCACTGATCACATCTTGTCAAGCCCAACCTCCTGTTAATCCCACCATAAACTGCTTTCATTCCTATTCACATGTTGCTGAAAAAAATAAAGAAAATCTTGAAACCATGTTAACTGGGTCCAATATAAATTTATGTTACATAATCTCAAGTGGAGCCTCAATTGAATCAAGGAAATCTTTTTACTCCTCACTAATCTATTCAAAACAGTTGACTATTCTGAACATGTCATCCCCCTTCACTCCTTTTAAGCATTCCATCTCCCAGCATCCCAAGTGAAGACTTGCCTTATAACACATTTCACTGATAAAATTGAGATCATCATTTCTCAGATATATAGTGGGTATAGAACTGAGTCAAATTTATAAAAAGGAAAGCATTTTCTCAATTGGTGTAGTCTTGACCATTAATAAATGGCTTTGACCACTGGTAAGTGGTCAAAGAATATGAACAGGTCAAGTACAGGTCAAGAAGAAATAAAAGTTACCTACAGTCACATGAAAGAACACTCTAAATCACTATTGATGTGAGAAATACAAATTAAAACAACTCTGAAGTACAACCTCACACCTATTGGAAATGATAAATATTTGAGGGGATGAGGGAAAACCAGAAATACTCATGAACTGCTGGTGGAGTTGTGAGCAAGTCCAATCATTCTGGAAAACAATTTGGAACTAGGTCAAAAGAGCTATAAAACTATACATACACTTGACTCAGCATAACACTACTACTTCTATCACAAAGAGATCAAAGCAAAAGAAAAATGACATATATATCTAAAAATATTTATAGTAGCTCTTTTTGTTGGGGCAAAGAATTAGAAGTCGGGGGGATGTTCATCATTTGTGGAACAGCTAAACAAGTTATGGCATATAATTGTTATGAAGTACCATTTTGAGGTAAGAAATGATGAGAGGGTGGTTTCAGAAAAACATGAAAAGAACTATATGAGATGATGAAAAGTGAAGTGAGAAGAACCAGGACATAATTGTGCACAGTAACGGCAAAGTTGCAGTAATGATCAACTGTGAAAGACTTTGCTACTCTGATCAATACAGTGATCCAATAGCATCCCAAAGGACTTGTAATGAAAAAAATGCTATCCACCTCCAGAGAGAAAACTAATAAACTCTAAATGCAAATCAGAGTATAATTTTCTCACTTTTTTATGTCTCTGATTTTTTGAAAAATATAACTAGTACGGAAATGTGTTTGGCATGATATCACATGTGTAATTAATATCGCACTGCTCACCTTTTCAGTGGATGGAGAGGAGAGAATTTGAAACTCAAAATGTTGAAAGAAAAGAAAGTTAAAAGTAAATAAATAATATAATTTTAATTAAGTGAGACCGTTCACCAAGAGTTTCCTTTTCTTCTCCTCATCGTACATCACTCAGATGTCTCCCACGCTATCTCCTTCTCCACCCGTTTCATATGAATTAGTGGCTTTTCTCGCCAAGACAAATCCCTCAACATGCACCCTTGATCCCATTCTATCCCATTTTCTCCAGCAGATTTTACTCTCTATCATTACTACTTCATCATTAATTTCCAATCTCTCCCTAGCAACAACATTGCCTTCTTGTTTCCTGCAAACAAATATGCATCTCCCTGTCCTTAAAAAATTCTTGTTTGATCCAACCATCTGTTATTGGTATCATCTTATATCTCTCCCCCCTTTCTGGGGGGTGGGGGGGTGGAGAGATTCCTTTAGAAATTCCTTTGGAAAGTGGTCTATACCTGGTGTTCTCCCTTTCTCCCTTCTTATTCTTTTCCCAGACATTTTCAAAATGGCTTCTAATCTTATCACTTAACTGAAATTGCTCTCTTAAAAGTTGCCAGTGATATCTCAAATGCCAAAGCTAATGCCTTTTCTAAATTCTCATTGATCTTGAACTCCCTGCAGACTTTCACTGCATTGATGACCCTGTTTTCCTGTATACTTTCTCCTCTCTAGGTTTTAAGTGATTCTGCTTCCTTCTGGTTTTCTTTTCACCTTCCTCACAACTGCTTTCACAGTCTCTTTTTCTGGACTTTCCTCCACATTATTCCCCCTACCCCCAGGCTCTGTCCTGATCCCTCTTCTCTTCTCCCTCTATACAATATTTTTGTTGATCTCACCAGCTCCCATGGGTTCAATTATCATCTCTTTGTGCATGATTCTCAGGTCTATTTATCCAGAACTAACCTCTCTCCTGACACTTCAATTCTTGCACCACCAATTGCCCATTGAATATGTTGAACTTGATGTCAAGACATCTCAAAGTCCACATATCCAAAATAGAGCTCATTATCTTTCCCTCAAAGCCTTCTTTCCTTCTTCCCTATTACTGTTGCGGGTGCCACCATCCTCTCAGTCACTCAAGTCTAGTGTCATGCTTAACTTCTCATTACCACTCACCCCATATAGCCAATCTCTTCTCAAGTTTGCCATTTCTACCTTAACTACACCTCTCCTAGACATCTAGGTCATTCCCTGGACAAAATGCTAAGCCAAAGTCAAAAAGACCTGAGTTCAATCCAGCCTCAGACACGTATTAGCTGAGTGACCTTCAGCAAGTGACTTAACCTCTGTCTACTTTAGCTTCCCCATCTATAACATGATGAAGATAATAATAACACCTACCTTCCAGCATTGTATGAGGAAAATCAGATATTTGTAAAGCTCTTTGAAAACCTTAGAATGCTATATAAATGCCATCTATTATATATGTCCTGTCTCTCCACTTATATAACCATCATGGTAGAGCTGTCTGTCTAATTACATCACTACTGGATTATTGCAACAGCAATTTAATCTAATGTTTCCAAAATCTATTCCAGAGGGCAATGGTGTAAAGAATAGATCAGAGAAACACCAAAAGACTAAGAAAAAAGAAGGAAAAGGAAGAGAAAGTGGGGAGGGAGGAAGAGAGAAACAGACAGACAGAAACAGAGAGACAGAAAGAGAGAGAGAAAGAGAGAGAGAGAAAGAGGGAGGGAAGGAAGGAGGGAAGGAGAATTATTCTAGAAAAGAGAAGATGTTATGATAATCATAATAAACTATTTTTTGCCTCAGGTCTCTGCCACTCCAGTAGCTCTTTCACTCAGTTGCCTCAGTGACATTTCTAAAGTACAGGGTCTACCACTTCACTCCTCTATTCAGTAAATCCCAGTGGTTCCCTATCACTTGTAGGATTAACTATAAGATAATCAGTTTGGTTTGAAAGCCTTCATAACCTGATCCACTCCTATCTTTGCTCTCCCCACATACTCTGCTTTGCATTAATGTTGGATTCTTTACTCTTCCTCACACAAAATACTCCATCTGCCAGTTCTGGGCATGTTCCCTGGCTGTCCCCCATGCCCAGACTTCTCTCCTTCCTCATTTATGCCTCCTGGCTTCCTTCAAGTCCCAGCTAAAATTCCATCCACAAACAGCCTTTCATGGTCTTCTTTATTGCCCCAAATTTCCATCTTGTATATACTTGTTTACATGTTTTCTCCTCCATTAGACTGCGATCTCTTCTGTAAGGGTTGGCAGTCACAAGCAGGACGGGATGCACGTGATCGCCTGTGGGCACAGTTGAGAAAAGTCTCCTTGCTCACGGGGTGGGACACGATTGGTCCACCTCGGCGGTGACGCCCTTACCTGTACGGCAGCCTATCACATTGCCAGAACTCGGGTGATGCCTGTACTTGGAGACTCTGTGAGAGGATGTAAGGCTAGCTTCTTCCGGTAGCTCTCTCTCTTGCTCTCTTGCTCTCTCACGTGGTGTGCTCGTGGTGCGTGGTGAGTCCCTGTATGAGATAGGCTTAGGGATGTAGTCATACAATAAAGTCAGCCTTCGCTATAACCGTGTCCTGGGTGTTCTGTGGTGGTTGCAGTCCTCCAGTATCGTGCTGGAGCATGAGCAGTTCCCCAGTATCGTACTGGGGCCAGAGACGTCTGAGGTACCGGGCCAAGGTAGGAATGCCAGTGAGTGAACTTAGCAGTGAACAAGGGAACTAAGGGAACCTAACACTCTTCAAGAGTGGGAACTGTTTTTTTTTTCCTTTATTCTATATCCCCAGCCTTTAACAGTACTGGCACACAGTAGGCACTCAGTAAATGATGATTGAATAACTGACTCCTCATACACTACAATCTAGTTAACACTTGCTACCTTGCCATTTCTTCTAGATGATTTTTCCAGCTCCCAATCCTATCTCTTTTCACTGGCTATCCACCTGCCGGGAATTCTCTCCCTCTGCATCTTTCTTCTGGCTTCCCTGGCTTACTTTACAACTCAGCTCAAACCCTACTTTCTAAAATATACCTTGCTTTCAATCATTTCTTTAAACCCTCATACTGCTAGTGTGTTCTCTCTGAGATAATCTCCTTTTTGCACAGTTTATATCTCATATACACATAGTTATTTAGATGTGAAGGCCCCAATAAAATGAGAGCTCTTTGAGGAAAGGGACTTTGTTTTCACCTTTCTCTGTATCCCCAACACTAAGCATGATGCCTGTTACATAGGTACTTAATCCATTCTTGTTCATGGGCTGACTCTGAGATTCCTTCTGGCTCTACCAGTAGGGTTCTAGTAAGGGTCAGAAGAAAGATCTGAATCAAAGTCTTCCTAACTTGCAATCCAAAGCTCTGTCCATTGTACCAAGAAGCTTCTCACAGGTAGAGAGACAATGGAGATAAAGATGACCAAAACAAAAACCCTTTTGCACAAAGACAATCCTCTGAAATGAAATGAAGAAGAATGAGCCTCAGGGTGGAGGATCAGGCAGGCATATCTGCCTTGACCACACCAGCTTGCCCATGCTGAGCTGAGTCAACAAAACATCTTTAAACCACAGATTCCTCTGCATTGTACTGTGTCTTTTTCATACAGTCTAAGTGGGATGGTGGAAGTGGAAAGGAGAGAATATATAAAAGGACTCTTTTGTATATTCTGGGAAATAAACAGATCCATTTAATATAGGCAAAGATGTTGCCAATGTCTGACTTTATGCTGAAAGTATAACAGAAAACATGTACTGAATAATATGTAAGATACATGGGACTGGACAAAAGCGAAATAGAAGAAAGGACAAAGGAAATGATAGAAAGTGATGGGTGTACATTGGAGAAAATTAGAAGAAAAAAGATTTAGGAAACATATGAGTAGGAGGGAGAGAGCTCTTCCTGTTTTTAATCACCTATAATTTTTAGAAATGCTCTAAATGTGATAGAAAGAGGTGGGAATAAAGAGAGAAGAAAAATAATGTGAGACAGAGGCCACCCTCCTAAAATGAGATGCAGACATCGAAAAATACTGCAATTATAGAAAGATTAGTGTCTCATTTATAAGGAGCTTGCATTATTTTAAAATCTTCCATTGCAAAGTCAGGATGTTCTCTCACTCTTGAGAATTACAAAATATTAGTCTTTCCCCCCAAAAAAGTTCTTGTTTTCTTTCTTTCAATTTTTAGTTATAGGAGTCTGTGCTCTCAACCTGGTTTGACCTTTTCACTATTATGTAGTTTCATTGTCCATTGAGTTCAATCCTGCCTTTTTTTAATAACCTCACTGACCTATAGGGAAAAAGTGGAATGACTAGCCATTTGAACACCGAATACCCCAAACATATCACTAGTACAACAGTCCACATCCATTGGTATCATATATTAGCTGTTAAAATTCTGACACTTGGTTTCTCAACACTAA
>CM053581.1:559348538-559377511 GCA_028627135.1 Pseudochirops cupreus | reverse complement strand
GTATTATAAAGCAGCAGTAATCAAAACTGCTTGGTACTGGCTAAGGAATAGAGTAGTGGGTCAATGGAATAGACTGGGTACAAAAGACTCAGTAGTCAATGATTATAGTAATATACTGTTTGATAAGCCCAAAGATCCCAGTTTCTGAGATAAGAACTCACTATTTGCCAAAAACTGCTGGGAAAATTGGAATACAGTATGGCAGAAACTGGGCATAGACCATCATCTAACGCCATACACCAAAGTCAAGTCTAAATGGGTGCACGATCTAGGTATGAAAGCTGATACTGTAAATAATCAGGGGAAACAAGGAATAGTTTACCTGTCGGATTTATGGAGAAGGAAAGACTTTATGACCAAAGAAGAGTTGATTGCATGCCGCCATCGGGTGGGGGAGCAGGGAGGGGAGAAAAATTGAAACTCAAGGGATTGTGGAACTGAATCTTGTAAACTAAAAGTAAATACACAAGTCAATGAAAATTAAAAAAAAAAAAGAGATGATGATATGATAGAAGCAGGGGGGAGGGCCAGTTCCTAGAAAGTAGAAAAGGAACTGGAGTTAAGGCCAAGGAGAGATATGTCTTCTCTTGTGGAAATAAAGGAAAAAATAATAAGTAACGTTGAAAAATTGAATGTACCAAGATACAAAAGAAGGATGAAGAGGCACTGTAGCATTTGTCCAAGAAACAGAGGTGAAGTTCTACTTTTGTTTCCTTGTACAAGTCATTTCTCTTCCTTTGGGCCCATTTGCTCATATGTAAAATAAGGGGAACAAATAGCTTCAGATGTCCTTTCTGACCCTGGATCTATGATCTTATGAAATTTCTATTTGACATCCTCGATCTTTTCAAGAAAGTAGAAGGTCTGAAAGTATTTGTTTTTCATATTTCTATGAAAAATAAAATCAGAAGAAAATGAAAACATGTATATGATATACTTGCTTTGGTTCCTGTGTTATTTTATTTTATTCATGCCTAATTTCCTTTAAGTATAATTCCATTTTTTGAAAGTCCTGGTACATGCTAGGATTTGTATGAAGAAAGAGTTCAGCACCTGTACTAACAGAGAAGCCTGTAATGTCATTTTTCATATGAGCTATTAAAGGATACTGCAACAAGAAAATTAGCCAACCCTCAAAACAAAGAGTAAAAAGAAAATTAAAAGGGCCATGAACACTATAATCCCTGGAGATAAACTTGCCATTATTTCCCCAAAATTTTCCCTCTCTCTCTTACTCTTAAAAAATGCCACCTTTCTTACTTTCATAAAATGATATTCATAATCCTAAGAATGTCTCCTATGTACCTTTCTCTTTTATCTCTAATTAACAGGCTTTGTTTCTTTTCAAACACAGTGCACGCTATGTATTGTTAGGAATACTTTATGAAAAGGGATTACAGTCCATATTCAACATCAAGTCTCTTGAACACTCAGAATATGAGGAGAAGAGTAACCAAGCCTTGAAGCAAAATCTGAAGCCAAGGGCTTATATGAAAACCATAAAATTTTGGCCTCATTTCCCCAAAAGCTTACTGAAGAGTTCAATGTTTTATAACTAAACTAGAATCAAATTGGGGTAGTGGGACCTTCTTGGCCTCAAAATGATTATAAGGCAAAGTTGCCTACTTCACCACCTATGCACAATTATTGGTCAAAGGTTATCTCTAGGATCACTCTGGGTACCTTAATTAACAAATTGAGATGTACTCTATGGCCTGCTTGGAGAGGTAGTAGATTTCCCTTTCCTTGGAGGTTTTCAAGCAAAGGCTAGATGATTCTTAAAGGTATGTTATAGTGAAGATTCCTTTTTTGATTGGGTTGGATACTAACGTCATTTCCAGCTCTCAGATTGTGAGATTCAGTGATAATCCTTACCATTGGTGTGACCTCAGATTCCTGGTTATTCGTGGATACTGCCTTTTGTCAATAAAATTCTAGAAATTTTGGAAGTCTAATGTGCACTGGAGGCAACATAGATAAAGCATTGGATTTGGAATCAGGAATATCTTGGTTCCAATCTCACCTCAAATACTTCCTAGCAATGTAACTGAATGACCATGTCCAAATCCTTTAACCTCTCTGTGCCACAATTTCTTCATCTATAAATTGATGGAGCTATGCCCATGATAAGCTCAGAGACGCTTTCCATCTATGATCTATGACCTTTCCATATGCATGGAGTATAGTTCTTTATATAGACCTAGCAATTTCCTTTAATGAATCTAGGTTCTGGAGATAGGATTTTAGTGCCACGCATCAATCCCTCTGTTGTCAGTCTTTAAAAAGAAAGCTATGACTTTTCCAATATTCTCCCAACCCACTCTTTTATCTCCTTTGTAAGCTAACTTATAATACTTTTCAGTTCTGTTGTTATTTTCTTGGTTTGGGCACTTCTTCAATTGACGTGAATTGTCTATGCCCTCTGGGTCTTGTTAAAATGTCTTTAGAGGTACTGTAGCCAGAATATGTATTACCCTATGGTCAACATGGGATAGGCCAAACCATTTGAGTAGAGATAGTATCTTATGGCCTAAATCATATTGGACAAGAATCTGCAATTAGCACAAAACATTCAGGATACAAATCAGTACACATTTTAAGTCTATATCTAGACAACCAATCTCTGACTTCATTATGTATTGGAGTTTATATTTTAATTCTTTTCATGCAGAATAAGTATTCTGTAGGAATTCTTTCTCCAAACATTCTTCCTTCTGTTGAAAACATCACAAGGTTCATGACTTTAGAGCCAGCCATGTTTCCTCCCCTCTCCATCTTCCTTCTTCATTATCACCCTGGTATCAAACAATTGTCAAATCTCTCCCAGAATCTCTTACATATTGCCCACTTCTCTTCACTCGCATAATCATCATCCCTCTTGTTCAGACCTCATCTCCATTTGCCTAGAATATTACGGCATCTCTGACTACAGTATCTCCCCTCTTCAATCTATGTTAGGGGTAATTAAGTGGGATTATAGATAGATTGTTGGATTTGGAGACAAAACTAACAAAGCTCAAATTCTGCCTCAGACACTTACTTGTGTGATCTTAAGCAAATCACTTGTCTCTCTACTCTCAATTTCTTCATCTATAAAATGGGCTTTCTTCATAGGGTTATAATGAGTAAATTAAAGAAAAATTTAAAAAGATAATAGTTCAATTATTTTGAAAACATTGAAACACTATATAAATGCTAAATATTATTTACTATTATTCTGAGAATTATTTTCTCAACACTCTTCTTTTTAGTAAAAATCTCTTCGAGTATTAAGAGAAAATACTGTAACTAACTAGACCCAACTTGGACCTCACAAAGCAATATCAGACAAGGAAAACAACTCTAGACTAAGAAACCAAAACCTGGTAGCAGTTCTGATTGTTTTGTGTTATTTTGGAAATGGCAGTCAGTCATAGGCTTCATTCTGCTCATCCCTTTGAAAAAAATGGACCACGAAGATGAACCAAATGAACAATGAACACTATGGTCCCTTTCTTTGCAAGAATTTCATTCTATTAATTCTAGCACAATGCCTGGCATATAATGAGCTCTTAGTAGTTGTCAGTTTCAAGGTCAGTTTTCCTTTGGGGGAACACAAACTGATTGATCTTTACTTAAATTTACCCTCATACAGTAAATTTGAGGGTCTTTTTGAAACAAACAAGATCTTTATAATGAGTTAAAGATCAGACATAGAGGTAGAAGATAACTCATAGATCTTCTAGTCAAAACCCCCTCATTTTACAAATGAGGAAAGATAGATAGATAGATAGGTATAGATATTTATATAGAGATAGAGAGAAATATAGAGATAGAGATAGACATAGAGCTAGAGCTAGAGATAGAGATAGAGATAGAGATAGAGATAGAGATGGAGATAGAGATAGAGAGAAATGAGATGACTTACCTGGGTTACCCTGGTCATAGCACCAGAGACAGGACTCATTTTCTCTCTTTCTAGAGTGAGTGTTCATTCTACCATGATCAATCACACTGCCTCCTTCAGCCAGATGAGTAGAGAGGCAGCCTGGAGAGAACCCTAGTTTTTGAGCCATTGACTGGGTTCAAAGTCTTTCTCTGACACTTGCAACATTAGGTGACCTCAAACAAGTCACTTTCCCTTAAGCTGCCTTCAGGGGCCTTCAGATGCCTCATTTGTAAAATAGGGGGGTTAGACTATATAATCTCTGAGGTCCCTTCTGTCTCAAAATCTATGACTCTACAATTGATTGTTCCATAATCCCAAGTAACATAGATAAGTAGACTAGATTCTTTAATGACAGTTTGTAAACTAAGAGAGGAGGAATACAACTATGTCTAAAGCTGGTCCCATCATTTTCTCCATTCCCCATCAAGCCCTTGGAAAACCAGTTTTGACATCTGACAAATTTAAGAAAAAAGTGGGACTGCCTTCAATCATGCCAACCCTCTCTTCCGTTTTTCACTGTGGCTTCAAGGCAGGCCCCAAATCCAGAGATCCAAAATTACTCTATGTGTCAAGTGCAGAGGGAAACCTTTGTTAAGGTACTCAGCAACCAAAGGAATAAAAATAGTAGCTTGATTCTCTCTCTCCCTATATGTCAGTACACACTGCCTCACCAGTCATTTTGTTTTATTATTATTTAAGGTGAAGGTAAATGTTATAGATAAGCAAATACAGATGAGGAAATACTGCAGCTAGTTCAAGGTATGCAATAGGTCATAGCCCAAGCTGATGTTTTCAGATAAAGCAACCTCCTCTAACTAGTCACATTGCTTCTACGGAATTGTAAAACTGTTCCCAGCAAATAAATTCCATTTTACAACATGGTATGGTACAGAGGGGCAGGCACTAAGCACAATGTATATCGAAATAGTGGTGATCTTGCCTCACTTGTTTAAAACACACAAATAACAGAGGCCTGTTTCTCATGTGAAAACACACTTGGCTAATTGAGTTCTGGGATGCTCTCCTATTGCCTGAGTGTCAAGTTTCTTTTGTTTCTCTAACCTGAACCATATGATTACGTGTTCTAACATTAGAATGATTGTTCTGCTTCTTTTGTATTTTATCAAAGAGAACCAGTTAAAAATACTTTTACAGTAATAATCTTCCTAAATTTAAGAGATCCAAAGAGACTAAAATAAATATCCAGCACTGAGATTGTGTAGGAAATAGTGCTATACATCTTTGATATTTAATTCGGAAAAATCTCATAAAATGCTATTATGCAAAATAAATTCTACACTGTAAATTATCTGTTAGCAAGTGTCATTTTTCAATTTCACTTCCAAATTATTCCAAATGAATTAGTTTTCTATACATGTATATATGTGTGTATACATATGTATGTACATATACACATATATGTGTATATTATATGTGTGTACATGTGTGTGTTTCATGTGTGCATTTGTAGTGTGCATGTGTGTGTGTGTCTGTGTGTGTATGTATAGCTGTCAGAGTGAAATTTTGCCTCCTGAAACAGAGGTTAGTTTTTAAAAAGAAAAAAACACAGACTAGCCAAAGGAGTATGGGTCATCCCCAGCCACTGCCTTACAAGGCTCCGTTCCATGTTCTGGCACAATTCTGTGGATAAATAAATCAAAATTGTGCGATTGATACAGAATCACCAAAGTGGGGTCATTTGTCTGGTCCTTTCAGCTTTGTGACCATATGGGAGAAAAATCAAGCCAGGAAGATCTTCTTTCATAAAATATAATTAAGAATATCAATATCTTGAAAAAGGATGTAGTCAAATAGAACCAGATTTGGGACTTGCTTGGCACAGCTGTACAAGGTCATGGCCTCCTTGAAAAGCAAGGAAAGTTATGATTCAGTGTTACCAATAATGTGCAACTGATTAAAATGAAATTATTGGATTCTAAGCATGGTATACATCATGGTGACATTTTCCATTAATCTTTTTTTGGCTTTGAAATTAAACTAAGAAGGAGTCTTCTGATGTGAGATAACCAAGCTGACACCCCATTTAGCATGAAGACAAACATATTGCTATCGTTAATAGAACATAAGCACTAATGCCAATCAGATAGAGGTTTCTTTTTATGTAACTGATGGATGGATATTCATATGAAAAGGAGGTAAAGTGAGCAAAGAAAGGTATAAATTTAAAACAGAAACCTATCTTGCCCCTCATTTTTTAAGAAATAGGGTTGAGATAAAGCCCATATTGGAAGACATGGAACTATAAAGTTTGTGTGAAACAATGGGAAGAATATGCAGGATTTAGAGGGAAAGGACATGGAATTAAATCCCAACTCTACTGTTTATTGACTGTTATGACCTAAAGCAAGCCATTCAATATCTTCAAATTCCAGATGAATGGATAAAGCATTACCTATAACACAGTGTCAAGAAGGCCTGTGACTTTGGGCAAGTCACAAACTCCTCTCCATCTCCTCATCTGTAAATCAGTAAGGATAATAGCACCTACCTCCTAGGCTGATCATGAGGATCAAGTAAAATGATAAATGTACAGTGTTTTTCAGCTTTAAAATGATGTACAAATGCCTTTCATTGCCATTATCAGAAATATTAATATATGAGGAATCAAATATACTCAAAAATGTGAGGTTGACTGTTGGCAACAACCAGGGTTGGTAGATACAGGATATAGATGTAAACACCTTAATATCCAACATACATAATAATATTTGTGCTATATGATATATTAAATGCATTGTTAGACAGTAAAGTTCCATGAAAATATTTTCTGGTATTACTGCTACTATTTCCTACCCAGATCATGGGACCATGGTGAGAAACTCCATTCTCAATTACGCTCTACCTACCTTTATACAAACTCAGCTATTTTGGGGGGGAGGCAATTGGAGTTAAGTGACTTGCCCAGGGTCACCCAGTTGGTAAGTATCTGAGGCCAGATTTGAATTCAGGTCCTCCTGACTCCAGGGCTGGTGCTCTTTCCATTGTGCCACCTTATTGCCCCTCAGTTTTTTCTAACAGAAGAATTGCTGCACTAGAAGAAGCTGAAAGCTGGAAATGGCTGAAATTTGGGCAGAAGATTTAAGCAGCCTGAGATAACCTCAAATGCTGGAACTTGAAAAAATGCTTACATGAGCACTGGACATGATCATTGGGTCAGATTAGAAAGCATTCCTTCTAGATGAGTTTACCCTCATTTGGGAGTTTCAGAGCCTTGTGTGCTTGCCCAAATTTCACCCATGACTGTTAGTTCTTCCTCCTTGGATCCCAGTATTCTTGATGTGTTGACCCATTTCTGTTCCATGGACAGGTCTCGTACCTTGGATCTCAATACTCCTAAAATGCTGACCTATTTCTGGAACATGAACAAGTCTCAAGCCTCTGACTCTTCTCTGTTTGTTTCTCTTGATCAGCAGTCTTTGGTTTTGTGTCACCCTCCACTTGATTTTGGTCTTTCACATTTTACCTGTCATCATGGTTCCTGCCTTATTCTACTCCAAGAAAGATATAATCCAGGCTGGTTGTGCCAAAGAGAGTGATATTCTTTCTAAAAAATGTCAGTTATTGGCACTGATCAGCGTGAGGGCATGAAGAGGGAGGTAGTTGAATTAAGTCTTTGAGTTTGAAATACATTTCCACCTTTGCCCTTAAAGAGTCGAAGCAATAGCTAGGTATTAAGCATTCCAGCGTTGGTTTGATAACAGTTCATGTTACTTGGCAGACTCCAAACTCTTTATGGAGAAGGGAAAGATAGAACATGAATTGTCAGTGACATGACATTGTATGTGATTGTGGAAGAAACCAGAAATAAAAATTGAAAATATACACTCCAAAGAGATAGCCATCTCTTGAAAGGACCATGGATAATCAAAAAATTAGTAAGCACCTAATGCATACCATATATTGTGGTGAGTGCTGAGGATCTAAGAGCAAAGAATGAAATTATCTATGCTTACAAGGAGTTTACATTCTAAAGGGGGAGAGAACAAGTACATATAAAAATAGAAAGAGCAAAAATATAAAATAAACACACATACACACATACAAAGCAGGGTTATTGGTTTGTTTTGGAAGCTAGAATGTATAGTGGAGAGAGCACTGGATTCGGAATTTGGAAGACTTAAGCAAATCCCTCCCCCGAAACCCTCATGAACTGTGTAACCCTGAAAAAGCCATTTAACATATTTGCCTTAGTTTCCTCATCTGTAGAATGGGAATAATAATAACACTTACCTCACAGGGCCATTATAAGTATCAAATGAGATAACACACACAAAGCATTTTGCAGATGTTAAAGGAGTAAATAAATATTAGCTTTGAATATAGTTAACATGGGTGTTTGTGAGGGAAGGGTAGAGTAGTTCAGGTGATAAAGAAAAACTTCATCCTTCAATTATTCATTTATGGCAAAAGTCGTAGTATCATAAATATAGAACTGTAAGAATCTCATAATAGCCCAACACTTTTAATTTGAAAATAAGGAAACTGAGAACTAGGAATATAAGTGGCTTGCCCAAAGTAATTACAAGGGGTATACACCTGAGACAGGATTCAAAAGCAGATCTGACACCAAAGTTAATGCTCTTTCAACTTTGAGTTCAAACAAACCTCAGAGAGCTAGATGGATACAGGGGAGAAAGGAATTTCTTTTTCTAAAATAAAAAACATATTCCATGCCTCCTCTTGGATCATAATCCTGATCTCCACCCTGCTTCCCCTCCTGCCATCACCATCTCTGAAGAGTATATTACTAGAGCATTCTAGTCAATAATGCATGGATTTTGAAAAAGAAATAAACAAACAAAACAAGAAACACAGAGCTCTTGTGTTTAAAATCCATACTAGGACCACAGAAATGTGGCCTTGCTTTTTGAAATTACCTAGAGCTTGATATGTGAGATGGGATCCCTCAGGTGAAAGTCAGGATAAGAAATCAAGGGAGTAATATGGAGTCTTCTCTACAGTACTATCTGCACTGCTGGACCCTCCAGTTCAAAATTCCAGCTCATCAATGTTTTATAAAAGTACAAAGATATGAATGCACCATTGGGCAATGCAGAAACTATGAGTTGCATTGAAGTCACTCAGTGACCACTTCATTCGGTAAAAGCCTCTTCCTTAACATCCAATAAAAATCACTTCTGTTGAAAAATATTCTTTTGTTGGAACAACATTGACAAAAATGGAAGGTTGCTTAGGAATATCTCAAAGGTCAAAGCTAGAGGATGCTCAAACATAGAAGCAAAACTTGTCTGTTCACATTATAGAAAAATTTATTTATCACTAACCTGTGGAGGAGGGCAAATTTCAGTCCCCAGGTGCAAAAGTTGCTTCTAGAACACCAAAAAAATCACTGAAATCCATTTTGATGAGTTCATTCCCTTCATGAATATTTCATCCCCTCTTTTCCTCTCAGGGATAAACATCTCTAGTCCCCTGTTCCCTCGCCTGATACATCTAAGGCTGAAATGAGTATACCCTTGTGGTCAAACTGCTGGACAATTCCTTCTTCTATCACACATCTGTTCTCATTGATTCTTCTCTCCTATGAGACAGAGAGACCTCACTGGTTTTGCATAATTCAGCTTTAGTAATGTGAAATAGATGACTTGATATCAAAAGCATTATATGGTATTATACGGTTTCAAAATAATGAATAAGGTCCTCAAAACATTTCATAAGTCAAATAACATTATGAAATTATATATACTTGGCTTCAAAAATATAATTGTATTTTTAAATCATGAATCAGTTTTCAAAGCATTGCTCCACTTAGTCTGGAAATGTAAACATGAAGCATATACACTTTGTGAATCATATTATCAAAAAACATTTCTATAATTTAATTCAAAAGCTTGTGTTGAATGCCTACAATGTGTCAGTGTTGTGGGCAGTGTTGGTGATACAAGGCCAAGATTGAAACCACATCTTCTCTCGAGGAACTGAAATCGTAAAAGGGATATTAATCTACTTGGGAAATAAATTCAAAGTAGATTCAGCATAAAGCAGAACTAAGAAGATTCCTGTCATGAGAAGGGATTGGAATTAAAGCTTCCTTAGTTTTTACGGTAAGGTAAGGTAAGGTCATTCTGGCCTTTACCCTCTTCTCTCCCTGTGCTCCCTTCCTTGGCAAATCCATCAATTTCCATGGCTTCAACCACTACCATTATGTGTGGTTGTTAAGTTGATTTTCAATCATGTCTGATTCTCCACAAGCCCATTTGTGGTTTTCATGGCAAAGATATTAGAGCTGTTTGTCCTTTCCTTCTCCAGATCTTTTTACATATGAGAAAACTAAGACAAACAGTAAGTTAAGTGACTTGGCTAGGATCACACAGGTAATACGTATTTGAGGCCAGATTTTAATTCACAAAGATGAGCCTTCCTAACTCCAGGCCCATAACTCTATTCACTGTATCATCTAGCTGTCCCCAACAAGAAGAAGAGTTCAATCATTTTAGTTATCTACAAGGTTCTGTAACCCCGTGTTAGGGTTTTTTTGGCAAAGATACTGGAGTGGCTTGTCATTTCCTTCTCCAGCTCATTTTACAGATGGAGAAACTGAGGCCAACAGGATTAAGTGACTTGCCCAGGGTTACACAGGTTGGATTTGAATTCCAAGACCAGTGCTCTATCCACCATACCACCTAACTACCCTGACTACTGTGTAGATAATCCCTAAATTATCATCTCCAGCCCTGACCTCTCTCCTGATCTTCAGACCCATAGCTCCACCTATGGGATATCTTCATCCAGAGGATTATAAAACTCAAAATGTCCATACCTCAAGTCCTTGTCTTCAATCTCTCCTCTAGAAAGTTATCAAAGTGATATTGCTAAAACACAACTGTGATCATGCCACTCTCCTACTCACTCAAGTAAGCTGCATATTACTTCTAGAAGAAAAAAAAATATGCTTACTTTTCTGTTTGGCACTGAAAGCCTTTCACAATTGTTTCCCAGCTTTGTTCCAGGATGATTACTTCTTAGTCCTTCTTATGCATTCTACACTCTAACCACTCTGGCTTCTTTGCCACACTCTCTATTTACAATTATATCTCCTGCCTCCTGGACATAAGTCCTTCTCCCAAGTCTAGAATGCTTTCCCATTTTCTTCCACCTCTTTGAATCCCTTCAAGTCTCAGCTCAAATGTTACCATCAATTTCAAGAGTCATGTCTTGACAACCCCCCACGGTCATGCAGTCAATATGTGTCGGAGGTCAGATTTTAATCAAAGTCTTTCTGACTCCAAGGAGAGGTCTCTACACTGCCTGGTATAAAGAATGTGCTTCAGAGACATCTGTTGACAAGCTTATTAACATATCTACTCCACTGCTAGTGTCTGTCTTCTAAGATTTCCTTCCATTTATACCGTATTTCTCTTATGTGTATTTTTTTTAATGTTATCTGCCCCCATTAGAATGTAAGTTTCTTGTGGGCAGGGACTGGTTATTCCTTTCTCTGTATTCCTAGCATTTGGCACATTGCCTGCCACATAGCAAGTTCTTAATAATGCTTCTTGATTGAATTATTAATAAATTATGTTATCATTTCTATCAGTGGTGTGCTCAGGGAAGCTGTGGAAAGTGCTTTAAAAATATAAACCCCATTGGGGCAGCTAGGTGGTGCAGTGAATAGAGAACCAGCCCTAGAGTTAGGAGGACTTAAGTTCAAATCTAGCCTCAGACACTTAATACTTACTAGCTGTATGACCTTGAGCAAGTCACTTAACCCCAATTGCCCTGCATTTGCCCCCTCCAAAAAAAAAAGCAAAATAAAAATATAAACCCCAGAGTCTTGTAACTCTTCTTTTCTCAAAAATAAAGAGTATGTTGCTTCTTTGGAGATGCCAACCATTAGTTGGGCAAACGTAGAAATACATATACCCCATTTGAATGTGGCCAAAGACAATCACCTAAGTTCCGGCACAAAGTCCATTCATCCAGACATAAGACAGCAGAAGGAAAGGGCAATATTCAGAGGTCATTTCAGGTTGCAAACCAAATTCTAAAACCCAGCTCATCTGGGTCATGTCAGGCCCTGTTCCCAAACTGGCAAGTGGACTCCAGTCTCTCCCCTTCCCTCCCAGTCCAGAAGAAACAGCAGAGGGAGGGAGCTATCAGGCCAATAATATCCCTGTTGATGAAGAAGGTAAAATGACAAGACCAATAATATCACTTCTACAACGAATCCCCCCCAAAGTGGGGGTGATGGATTTAATTTTTTTTTTAATTTTAGGAAGAGGAGTCAGTGCCATGAATTGAGTAGAGAAGAGCAAAGACAGAATCTCCTGATTAATGGGCACAGTAGAAATCAGGCAACAGAGCTTCAGTGCAGCCTTCCTGAGCTTTTATTATCAAATCAATGGTTTTCAGCAGCTTGTCTTTTAGAGAGCCTTTCTGATGCTGTATGTGAAAAGTAATAAGGACCTTGCCATTGGGGCTTTTGCAGTCATCTGATTGGTTGAAAAAGAAAATGCATCCAGAGTTTCAACCAAGCAGATCATTCACTGAATTTAATTGCTTGGCATTGATGCTCAGTTGTTGTTGTTTTTTTTTTCCCCTAGTTACTGGTCTTGGAGTGGTGGTATAGCAAAAAAAAAGTGCAATATATGGAATCCAAAGAGATCATGGCCCTTCCACTACCTGTGGCTTTGTCCCTATTGAACGTTGCAATGTTTGATGAGTCATTCATTCACTCAGTAAGCATTTGTCAATGATTTACTACATTCTGTGAGCTATACTAAAGACTAGGGGGAAAACGAAACAGTCCTTGCCCTCAAGGAACATACATTCCACAGGGGGACAGCATGTCCATGCAAAATACTAAATGTATATACAAAATAAAAAGGGGGCAGCCACTGCATTCAAGGTCTTATATTCTACAGAATGTATTTAAATATGTAAATTTTTAAAAATACACAAAGTTCAGGATATGTAGAGTATTAGGACCAGCAAATGTGAAGATCAGAATATGGGACTGGTCTGATTTAGGAGGTAACACAGTTGAGGTTTGAAAATGAGGGGTGTGGAGGCAAGAGGTAAATGTTTATCTTGTAGGACCCCAATTTCCTTGCCTTTAAAACGAATATCAGTTGATCTACAAGCTCATATTAAGTGGCTGCTATGTGCTAGGCTGTCCTACTAGGTTCTAGCATTAAAAAGATAAAAATTAGAGTCCCAGTCAGCAAAGTGCAGCCATTCTTTGGGCATAAGCAATATCAGTGCCTAAAAGTAAGTGAAAAAATGTATATGATGTAAATAAGGATTAATTTCTACACCTTGGGAGTCACTAGCATCTTGGAGAATTAGAAAGAGACTTCCACTTGCATTCCTCATTTCAAAGGAATAAATAAATACTAATCCCTGGATTTTGGACTTTGGGGATCTGTGGACTGTCTTGGGCCACTGAAATCCCTTGATAACTGTGATTTACTCAAAGCCATATCAGAGTGGCCCTGAAAAGGAGAGACCCAATCAATACCATGGACAGAGCATCTACTATATGCCTAATACTGTACTAGTTCCTTAACCTTTCCTGGTTTCAATTTTGATGTGTAAAATTGGAAGGAGGGAGCAGAATACTTGGGTGTGAATGGCACAGAAATTGAACAATGGCTGACAGTAAAAATAGCAGATAACATTTATACAGTGCTTTAAAGTTTACAAAGCATTTCATAAATATTATCTTGTTTTTTCCTCACAGCAACCCTGGGAAGTAGATGCCATTGTTTTCCCCTCTTTACATAGGAGTAAACTGAAATTGAGAGAAGTTAAATGACTTGCTCAGGGCCACACAGTTAGCAAGTATCTGAGGCCAAACTGAATTCAGGTCTTCCTGACTCCAAGTTGAGCACTCTACCCCTTGTGCTACTTAGTTGTGTTCAATAATAGAAGGCATTGTTTTTATTTCATTTACATATTATTTTAATCTCCCACTAAATTGTATGCTGATGCCTCCTCCTAGCTTGGAGGTGACTCAGGGTTGACATGCCAGTGGAGCCCACATGAGCTCATGCCAACACTAACAAAATGGAAAGGCTTCCACTATGGTTCTGGTAAAGTATCCTGATCTCCCCAGTCTCTACTATTCTTTTTCCAGATTTGAATCACAGAAGTTAGAACAGGAAGGGGCCTTAGCAATACTAAAGTACATTGGTTCACAGATTTAGAGCTGGAAAGGACCTCTGAAGTCCCCTACAGATGAGGAAACTGAGGCCCAAAGGTTAAGTGGCTTGCCCACTATCATAAATATAAAGTGGCAGAACTGAGATTTGAACCAAGATCTTTTGATAATAAATAAAAGACTCTACTCTCTAAAGTATCATGTTTCTCATTTTAGTAGTCCGTGGGTTCTTAATCTGAAGTCTGTGAAATTAGATAGATGAATAGATAGATAGATGGGTGCCGGGATCGATAAATTGATAAGTAAATAGATAGGGTAGACAGATAAATAAATGATAGATAGATAGATAGATAAATAGACAGAGATGATTAGATACATAGATAGATACATAGATACATAGGTAGATAGAGGATAGATAGATAGATAGAAAGAAAGATAGATACATAGATACATAGGTAGACAGATAGATGACAGATAGAGATAATAGACAGAGAGAGAGAGAGAGAGAGAGAGAGAGAGAGAGATAGGTAGATAGGCAGAGAGCCAGAGTGGGGGAGAGGAGACAGAGAGCTAGCTATTTCAATACAGTTTCCTTTGTAAGTCCATCTATTTCATTTTATCTGTTTTTAAACATTCTGAGAATCTTTACCAGGTTGACACAAAAAAGTTAAGGATCCCTAATTTAGTCCAATCCTCTTAGTTTACAAAGAAGGAAATCAAGGCCTGGAGTGACTGAGTGACTTGCCCAAGCCCCAGGTCTCTTGGTTTGCAAACCCAGCACTCTGTCCATGACATTATGTTGTCTCTTTCACTTTAAGTCAGACTCATTTTCACTTCCATTCTCTTTTTTTTTCTGGATAGGATTTCCAGCCAACTAGCAGAAGTAATTTTCCTTGTCTGTAGTTAAAGAAGCAAGTAGCAAATTATTAGTACTCGAGGAAGGCAAAAGCCAATTTTAACTGAGTAGGGAGCAACATCAATGGGCAATTGCAGTCATCTTAATTATTTGTCCATTGATTTTGACAGGGTTCTGATATTCTCAGCAGCACCTTTACTGGTGACCAGGTCTCCTGACTTCACATTAGAGCCACTGCCTGTCAGGAAATTTGGCATTCCAATACCTGGGACCCCTTTCCTCAGAGCTCACCATGCTCTGAGTAGCTTTTAGCAATTGTAACCAGTTGATAAAGACCATGGGCTTGAAGTCAAGAACACCTAGGTTCACCCAATTGATCAATTAATTAACAAGCATTTATTTAGTGTCCACTATGTGTGAAACTCCGTGTTAAATGTTGAAGATACAAGTATAAAATTGGGACAGGCCCCACCCTCAGGGACCTAACATTCTACTTGGGAGGGGGGGGGCATAGATATTAACAGACAAATACATATAGATTGTCTACAAAAGAAATAGACATGGGAGGAGGGGACACTATTAACCAGGAAAATAAAAAAGGGATCTACAAGAGTTTACTTTATACTGAGGAAAATCAACATGTACAAAAACAAGCAAACGGAAAATAGCTACAAGCGAATGCAAAGTAATTCCACAGGGGAGGAGGCTGATGAGGAGGAGGTGCTAGAACAGTGGTTCTCGACCCGTGGGTCACGACCTCTTTGGGTGGTCAAACGACCCTTTCGCAGGGGTCATGGGGGTCTCCTAAGACCATCGGAAAACACATATTTCTGATGGTCTTAGAAACTGAGACATGGCTCCTCTATCTGTCTCCAGGTGGGTCCGCCCACATATGAGTATTAAAGGGTCACAGCATTAGGAAGGTTGAGAACCACTGTGTTAGAAGGTGGCATTTGAGCTAAACATTGAAGCAAATGAAGGGTTTCAAGAAGCGGAAGTAATGAGGGAGAATGTACCAGGCATCTGGTAAGGTGTTGGTCCAACCTGTTTAAAGCAACTGAGGCAGGAGGTGAAATATCCCATGTAGGGGTTGTCACAAATAAAAAATATATATATATGGCTAATCATAAAAACAGGAGATAGCATTTATACAGAACTTCAAAATTGCAAAGTGCTTTATAAATATTGCCTCATTTTATCCCCATGACAGCACAGGGAAGTTAGTGCTGGTGTTTTCCCCATTTTACATGTGACTACACTGAGGCCAAGAGAAGTTAAATGATGGAGATTCACAGAAATAAAATAATGGCAAATAGTAGCAAGCATTTATATAGCATTTTAAAGTTGGCAAAGCATTGTGTAAATATTTTTTATCATTTTATCCTCACGACAACCCGAGGTGCCCTTTTTTTTAGTAGGCTAATTTGAGTGGCATGCATGAGAAATGAGCCTGGAAAGAAGCTAGATCCCAAGTGTGAAGGTCTTTAAATGCCTAGTAGCAGAAAGAAGGAAACAAACATTTATTGTCTACTATCCTCCGGGTGCTTTACAAATAGGATCTTATTTGAGCCTCACTATTCTTTTATTATACCCATTTTGCAGTTGATGAAAATGAGGCAGAGGTTAAGTCACTTGCTCAGAGTAACTCATCTAGTCTCATGGACAAAATTTGAACTCGGATCTTCCTGATTCCAGGTCCAGAACTCTATTCTATCTGTTCATGTTGTTCATTGAAGCATTGTGAGGTCCTTGGGATCAGAAACTGGCTTTTGCCATTCTTTGTATACCCAGCAGGTTGAAAAGGGCCTGGTATACAGTAGACACTTAATAAAGGCTAGGTGACTGAATGACTTGCTTATAATCTTGGGTTTAGTATGAACTTCCTATGTGATGCTCAGCAAGGCATCTTTCGTAGGATCCTAAAAGATATATTTGAAAGTGACTTTTGAAAGCAGTCTGCCCTGCTCATTTTACAGAAGAGGAAACTGAGTCCCAGAGAAATTTAAATCACTTGCCCGAGGTCACAAAGGCAACAAGTGATGGAGCCTGGATGCAAATGCAAGGCAACAGAAGACAAGAGGAATTGTTTACTTATTTTTTTCTTTATTTTTCAAACCTGCAAAGCTACCGTCTGCATTTTGAGCCTAACTTGGCTTTGGGGGAGGATAGACTTCAATAGTATGCTCGCACCAACTGTTCTGAGCAGCTGTAGAAAATCATTAACCCAAATTGCTCATCACACCTTTATTGTCACCAAACAAGTCTGTCTGCTCAACACAGATGGAAATATAATGGGTAGGAATAGGAATAGGAATTGGTAGAAATATTAAATCCAAAAAAAATCTGAAAGCAAATGAAAGTGGTGCAGGAAGCAAATACCTTCCAGTTTGGGGGTCTGCCAATGAAGAATATATAGAGCTTGATGAAGATGTCAAGAATACCCTCACCCCACCAACCATAAGTCAGTCAATCAACATGAAGCCTTTGTTAAACACTAATGGCCAGGCACTATGCTAAATGTTAGGAATAAAAAGAAAGGTGAAAAACAAAAACAATCTCTGCCCTCAGGAATGTTGCATTCTAATAAGAGGCAAAAAAATATACGGGAATAGGCACATACAAGATAGATGTAGATTACATGGAAGGCATTTGTGGAGGGGAAAACACTAGCAGCTGGGGAGACTGGAAAGCTTCTATGTCTAAGGTAGTGTTTGAGCTGAGCCCAAAAGGTAGCCAAGGATTCTAAGTGAGAGGATACAAGGCATGGCGAACAGTTAGTACAAAGGCCCAGCGATGGTTATAAAGTTTCCTATTTGAGTAGCAGGTAGACAAAGATGTCTGGATGAATTGCAAGTGTGTAGAGAAGAGAAAATTATAAAACAGCAAGAAAGAGCAGAAGGGACCAAGTATTAAAGGGCTTCAGATGCTGTAATAATAGTGTAATTTGATCCTTTTGTATTGGCAAAGCTAACAGATATTTAGCATTTAGTTTGAAATTAATTAGATCAAGCCTTTGTTAAGAAACAAAAGGTACGAACTCCTGTTGCTGATGTAACAGGAAGTTGCTGATGTAAGAGGAAGGGGCAGAACAGGGAGGAGTTAATTGGTATATAAAGGAAAGCCCCAGAGAGGGAGAGTCAGAACTTCTTTGGATAAGTTTTATGGAGGCAGAAGCAGCTACTGCTGGGGAGGCTGAAGAAGAAAGGCCCAGGCTGGAGAGAATGATTTTGATTTTGGGAACTTGGGTGAAGTGATATTGATTCTGGGAATCAGCTGGTGCTTCTGCTAAGGAGCTACCAGCTTCTCCTGGGAGCTGCCAAAGACTTCCAAGGACCAGCTGGAGCTGCCAAAAGACTGAGGAAGCATGACTGTGATGCTGGTACTTTTTATGAGCCTGTTTGTGGCTTTGTTAAGCCTTGACATCCCAGAAAGAGAGACTGTGAAGGACTTAAGGCTTACTGGACACTGTGAGCTTCAGAATGGTACAGGAACTACACAGAGAGCTTGGACAAGCAACTGGGAACTGCCACTGAACCCAGGTGACAGTTTGGTGAATCCAGGTAGGAACCGGGACCATGGAAGGGGATCCAGGGAATCTGAGAGCCTAGCTTGGGTCAACATGAAAAGATCTCTCTATGAATACTGAGTAGTGACTAACCCTGATATGAGGTTTTACTTTAGGACTCACTTTGGAGAGAATTGTGTGATTTGGCCAGATGAGACTTTGGGCAGCCGTTGAGCCTCTCCCCCCAGTTTTGAAAACCCAGATGTTGGTGCTTCCCTTTCTGCTAACACTAGGTATGGATGTAATGGTCAGACAGCTGGAAGCCCTGTCTGCTGAATTGTATTATTTTCTGTTGAGCAGTAGCTGATGGAATTGTAATTTATTTGTGATTATACTTTGTGACTGAATTAAGAACTCTGTAATTGACTAAATCAGCGATTCTCAACCTGTGGGTTATGTTCAATTTGTAACAATGAAACTACATCCTGCATATCAGATATTTGCATTATGATTCATAACAGTAGCAAAATTACAGTTATGAAGTAGCAATGAAAATAATTTTATGCTTGGGGATCACCACAACATGAGGAACTGTATTAAAGGGTCGCAGCATTAGGAAGGTTGAGAACCACTGGACTAAACGAACGTACTACCCAGGGGTGGAGTACTTTGACTTTTATATTTTTGTCCCACCTCCTTAAGGATGATTGAATGATTGAGTTACTAAATGATTGAATTACTAAATGAACATACTTTGTTCAAAACTATGTGACCACTCTGGTGAAAACTATGTGGCCATTTTAGTGATAAGTTGTTGTGAATGTTGTATTTTGATGTTCTGTGATAAGTTGTAATATTGTAAATGCTATACCTTGATTTTCTGTGAAAGTTTTGCTCTGATTTGTTATTGAATAGAGTGTTCACTATACTCTGTAATCAGAACCTTGAAAGCTGTTCACAGAAGTAGTCCCCTGGAAAGCTGCTTGTGCTTGGCTTTACAGATGCCAAACAAAGGCTTTGTATTGGATCCTAGAGGTAATGGGGTGCCATGGAAGTTTATTGAGCATGGGCGTGACTTGGTTGGACCAACACCATAGGAAATCCCTTTGGAGGATTAGAAAGGGGAAAGATTTTAGGAAGGGAGAACAATTAGCAGGCAGTTGCAATAGTCCAGGTAAGGGCTGATAAGGGTGTGGCCTGGAGTTATATCTGCATTAGCGAAGAGGAAGAGACTATGAGATGTCACAAAGGTAGAAATAACAAAATTTTGCAACGGAATGGATATGTGGGGTGAGGGTGTGAGAAACTGAGGACAACATGTAACATAGGCCATAAGCTTAAGTAACTGGGAGCATCGGCATTTTCAAAAGTACTAGGGAACTTCAGAAGATGGGCAGGTTTTCTTTGGAGGACAGATAATATGGAGTTCCTTCTGTTCATTGAAGTAGCCTGCAATTTTGTCCAAAATACAAGTAAAGAAACAAATAAATAAATTATGCCTGGGCATAAGGGGAGAACAGAAAAAAAAATTTGAAGAGAAGCATGCAGAACAATCAGAAGTGACTCGTGCCTTTATAGCTGGAAGGTGATTTCTACCATCTTGTGGGGAAGGCTCAGGAGGGGAGGAGAAAAAACCTTCTGGTTCTTGCTACAGAAGGACCTTGGAATGAGTGTTTGTTGCCCAGGAGAATAAACACACTGTCTGGTTTCCTTTCCCCCTCTCACAGCAGCTCTCAGTAGTTGTTGAATTCCTCTGTCAAATCCCTTTGCTTGACTCTTTCTAATAAAAGAACAAGGGGGGTCAAGATGGAGAGGAAAGAGCAGCAATCCACCTCTCAGCGGATTGTAGAGAACCAGCAAAATGTCTTCAAATGCCAAGGCTGAGGCTCCCACTTGAATTCCAGGGGAAGCTAATAGTAAACTAAGCCCTTTTAGCAATCTTTTCACCAGAAAATTAGGGGACTCAAAGTTCATATGGTAGCCAATGACTTTCTTTTTCTTTTTAAGGTATAATAGAAGAGTGCTTTATTTTTCCCCTGATGAACACAATTCATGCCAGAATCTGTATGTCTTCCTTGTGCTCATCTTGGGTTGTCTTTAAGCTATGTCAAAGATATGCAAAGATAATGCTGTTAAATACATAAAGTAAGATACAACAGATTATAAAAGAAGTCATTTATATGAAATCCAGTTATCTTTTTTTTTTTAACTTCACAAATCCCAGGTGAAAAGTCCCTAACTTAGAATCTGGAAGACCTGAGTTCAAGTCACATTTTGAACAAATGGGTGTATGACCCTGGGCTAGTCCCTTTAATTTCCCAGTGCACCCAAGTAACTGGGGCAGCTAGGAGGTACAGTGGATAGGCACTGGGCTTAGAGACAGGAAGGAGTGAGTTCAAATGATAATTAAATGACATAATAACTTTAAAATGCTTAGCATGGTGCCTTTCACATAGTAAGTGCAATATAAATGCTTAATCCCTCCCTCTTTTACACTGTTAAATGGGAAATCAGGTGCTAATCCATGGGGAGGGAAGAGGTCCTACACCAATGAAATCAAACCAAAATGATGGTCATGCCGTTGAATTATGAGGGAACATCTCATGCTGGTTGTCTAGGTTGTGATTACTCCTGGTGCCCAAATTCCTATACAGGGTTCTGGCTAAATGGGTGAGGTCAGCTCTAGCCATTTAGACACCTGAGTGGCCCTCTCTATTTCCTCTCTTCCCTAGTTATCCCAAATTCACATCCCACTTAAAGGGAGAAGAGGTATTTCTACTGTGTTCCTAGCCAGAGTCTGAATAGAACTGAATCCAAAATGAGGTCACACTTGGCATTATAAAAGCTGCAATCTGACATAATTAGCCATTCTTGTCAGCACCTTGTGTCACCTTAACTGCAATTTTGTGTAACTCATAGAATTAGGTTTCTAAGGCTCTTGAACATTTAAAATGACTTTCTCTTAATCAAGGGAGCCAGGAGGAAATTGAGATAAGGGAAGAATATTCACAATGGAAACCAAAGTTTGCTTTGCCATTTTTGCTGAGAAAATTGATTTCTTCCTGGCCTCCCTACTTTTCTTGATAACGACTTTCCCTAAACTTCCTTAATTTACCCTCTTGAGATAGAACCTCAGAACAGTTATCTGTTCAGAACTGAATGTGTCTCTTTTATATGGGTTTCTCCCTGCCTTCCCAGACCAGCCATCTTTGTGTTCATGAAAACCATACCACTTGATGAGCATGATGTAGTTCTAAAGATATAAACTGTTCCCATTCATTCAAATCGAATAGGTTTAAGATAGGATAGCAAAGACTTCAGGGCTGACTGTGAACAGATTGTGTGTGTGTGTATAAAATTATCTTTCTCTCAAATTACAGTTTTATTTGTAAAGGAAACGATTACGTTGTATTCTCTTTTTCTTAAATAAATTTTGGACTAATGCTATTATTTTATCGGTTCAAGGAACTTCCTAGGAACTACTTTCCACCTTCAAATATGCATCTGTTACTTATTCTTCTTATCTGAAACTCTAGGAGGATAAGTGACTAGCCCAGGGCCACACAGCTAACATTCAATAACTCATTGTGTAGGTGAGATGCACTCCAAAGATGCAAACAAATGTGTGTTTATTGTGTCCTGATTCTACGAATTACACAAAATTGGAGTTAAAAGTGAGGTGAGGTCTGTTTATTGATTGATACACATTTGCAAATAGGGTTGACACCTATGTTTTCTCTTCTCCTCCTTCTATTCCCTTGATCTACCAGAATTAGCCCAGATTTATGGGTAGAAGTTATCCACACCTTAACCTTTTGAATGAATGAATGAATGGATAAATATATGAAGGAATAAAAGATAATTTATTGACACTTACTCCACATTAAACACTGCTAACCTCAGAAAATATGCATTTAGAAAGTCAGGTCAACAAGCCTTCCCTTGCTACAGATTTTATATACTAAGGTCTAGGAAATCAAAGAAAGGCAGAAAAATAGCCTCAGCCTTCAAGAAGGTAATATTTTGAATAGAGGAAGACAACTTCTGTAGAGCACTGGTGACCAGAAAAGAAAAAATTTTGGTCAGGGAAGTCAAAAGGAATGGTAACTGTTATCAAAGCACAATTGATTGAAAACACAAGAACAAGAAGATCGATTTAATTATTGTTCTCAGAGCTAGATTTGGAAGGGAGTTGGAAGGAAGTCAAAAGGAATGGTAACTGTTATCAAAGCACAATTGACTGAAAACACAAGAACAAGAGGATCGATTTAATTATTGTTCTCAGAGCTAGATTTGGAAGGGGGTTGGAGAAAAAATGAAGTGGCATGACAAGCAGCTGGCCGAAAAGTTGTGTGGCGGGTCTGAATCCCAGCAAAAAAGGTAAATTCTAGGGTACTTCCAGTCAACTGTAAGCAAAGGGTAAACATTGCAGAGAAGGAAATGTGAACTCAAACAAAAGAAAAATGTTCCAATGTGAAATAGGCTGCTTCAGAAAGTGATGAGAATTCCCATCAAGGCATGGCCTAAAGTGGGCACAGGGCAAACACTTAGTGAGAATGTGGCAGATAAGGAATTATTATTTGTGGACAGAATAAATTACATGTACCCTAAGATCCCAACAAAATCTGAATTTTTGTGACTTAGTAGTTTCATGCTTATGTCTGCTGTGATGAACAGTCATAGGGGTCAGCCAGTAGATTACAGTATGCCAAGTTGATTTACCCTAGAGCAGTGGTTCTCAATCTTCCTAATGCTGCAACCCTTTAATACTTGTATATGGGCGCATCTGCATGTGGGCAGAGCCGCCTGGAGACAGATAGAGGAGTGGTGTCTTGGTTCCTAAGACCATCGGAAATATTTGTTTTCCGATGGTCTTAAGGCAACCCCTGTGAAAGGGTCATTTGACTCCCAAAGGGGTTGTGACCCACAGGTTGAGAACCATTGCCCTAGAGGATTAGGACTAGAGGTAGAAAAGGGAAGAAAGGTTGGACCACAGACTGTTACTTGTGGAATATTACTTGGTTCCCTGGTATTGTGAGCATTTGCCCATCCTGCTTCATGAAGGTTATCTGGCACCCACAACATAGAACCACCAATGCAAGACAGCCTGCATATAATCAAGTAGCTTAGTTTAATACTTACTTCAGCACCTGGCTGACATATGAACAATGGTGGGGCTAGCAAAGAAGTACCTTGTTGTCTCCCTTTTGCCCCAGGTCCAAATTCATTAAAAAGCTTACCTCTCCTTCTATCCTTACCTCTCCATTTTGGCACATAAAATTAACCAATTGTACCTAGTTAAATACTTATAATAAATTATAAGCATGTAGGGTGATGGTGCTGTGCTGTGCACAATTGAATCTGAGGCAAAATTTTGCAGTAGCATTGAAGAGAAATGTGACTTTAATATTAAAGCTTGAAAAATCTTTCAGAAATTAATTTGCTTTGTTGTAAATTAAAAGTATTCCCCCATGAATACAGATGAACAGTTGAGTTTAATTGGGCAATAAATAGGGCTCATTGTGAAGAATCTTAAAGTTTCCTATTGAGATGTAGAATGTGCTGGAATCATTTTGTCCCAAAGACAACAAAGTGTGCAGAACATTGCCTAGGTTTAATATCTGAATGCAGAAGACAGGGAATATCTTCAGGTCTTCTTTTGCCAATTTGCAAATAGAGCAATCACAAAATTAGGCTCATGCTCAGATAGCAGGATTTTCTAGCAGACTGATACCACTGATTGAGTCTGAGCCACTCAGAAGGAAGGGGAAAAAGACAAGCCAACACGTGGTTTTGTCCCAGTGATATCAAAGCCATGTAGAACAGCTAAGGGACCTAGAGAAGGCTGTTCTCCTGCCCTCAGGGTTTTGGAGACTTGGACCAAAATATGTCTGACTCCTAATCAATTAATTTACACTAAATCTGTAAGTTGAATATATATTCACATCATGAAAATGTTAGAAAATTGTGGAGAGCCCCAATCAAGTGCCAGTCATATTTCTGTTCATAAGCAAGGCAGTGGAGTATAATGGGCAGACACCAAATTTGGGCTTAGCTTGGTGGTCCACCTTTGACATTTGACATCTTTGATCTGAGTGATCCTGGGAAGTCACAACCTCACAATTCTCTAAGGATGTAAGCCATGGATCAGGTGTGGGTCTGTACTAGTAGAAGCTCTAATAATCAATCACTAAACACACAATTGTCAAACCCCTCCAATGTGCAAGGCACCAGAGATAAAAATACAAAGAATGAAACAATCTCCACTCTCAAAGAGGTTACAGTTGATTACAATTATAACTACAACAGCAGCCATAATAATAATAGTGGTTATATGGCACTTCAATAAAACACTATGTGTATGCATATACATATACACACATGCATGTACACACACAGATGTGTGTGTATTTCTAGATAGATAGATAGATATGTATGTATAGATATGTTGTTGTACGATATTCATAACAACCCTATGAGATGATGTTATTATCATCCCCATTTTACAGATAAAGAACCTGAAACAGACCAAGGTTAAGTGACTTGTCCAGGGCCACAGAACTAGTAAATGTTTGAGGCTGGATTTGAACTCAGATCATTCTAGCTCCAAGGCTAGTATTCTGTGCCACCTAGTTGCGTCTATACACCAAGGAAATTGTAGAATCAGGGGAAAAAAAAGCAAAAATCTCTATCAAGGCTGAAATCAGGTTCCTGAAGAGAAATATAGTGTTTTCATTTTAACTTTTTTTGAACCAGCTTTAAATTCTCATTTTGGATGGGAAATTTTTTTTAAAGGTTAGGAAATTTAAGTTTCAAGGGGAAATGAAGAAGAAGGCCCTGAATTGCAGGGGATATCTGGACTCACATTCCGATACTAAACTGACTTCATATAAGCAGTGCCAAAATAGCAGAGAAAAGCTGCCCTAGTCCTCAGACACCCCACTAACAATACATGGAAAGGATACAAAGATGCTTAAGAACCAAAATGACCAGTTTTTCCTCCAGTTAGCCCTCGCTGCTGTTCAAAGCAGCCTTCCAGTGTGCTCCCCCTTAGCACCATTCCCCCCAGGAGCTCTGCAGATGATCAAAGGCCCCGACAGCCTACTTTATGGTGGGGCTAAGACAGTTTCTGCAATTTGCCTGAATTTTTGTTTTACTATGAATATTTATATATGTATATCACACTCAGATCATTGGGAAGTGAATCACCCTTCCCATCCCCAAGTTCCTGCATCTGATCTGAAAGGAAATGAAGACATGCCTGGGTGGCCTCAGCAGTGAGGAGATGCAGACAAATCTGAAGGGCGTCCACAGAGAAGCCAAGAGGCTATTCTGGGCTACTGTCACAAAGAGAAGAGATGCAGGAGAACAGTATAATGATGGCCCAGCTCTGAGGGAACAGATTTTCCACGTACAAAAAGTTACCAATATGTTGGGCACTGAAAACTCCCATGGACAAAAATGGTGGCAGAGGGAGAAGGGAGAAAGAGCAAATAAACATTTGAAAGGCTAAGGGGAGGGGGGAGAGCTAAGAGTGCCAGGGTAAATTTGGCATAAGCCCTCTGGGTTTTTGACCCTTTTTCTCTCTTGTCCTTTCAGCCCTTCTAATGGATCTCCATGTGTCCTCATGATGCAGATAACAGTTTGCCCAGGCCACTACCTCCTGTGTTTTCCAAAAGCCCCAGGTACTGAAGCCAAGGGAAGGCAGGGGGAGAGAAAGGAGACAAATGTTTCTTTGTGCCATTTGGAATGAGCATCAAGTTCTCATCTGGCATTGGTGAAGGAGAGATGTCTGGGTCTCCATATGGTGATTCTCCTGGCAGGCTAAGGAGCAGATGTACGCCACATGGAATGGAAAGGAAAGAGGAGGAAGGAGGGGACAATGGTCCCTCCACAGCAGAAATAAAATGAAGAAAATATCCAACCTGACTTGGCTACCCTACTGGGGAGGACTCACTGATGCCAAAGGGTCTGGGAAGGTAGAAGGAGCCCCACAAGAACCTTCACTCCTGCTGACTCAATAAGAACAGGAGAGTTTCTATCCTGGTTACTTTTAATTTTCTCTAGTTTGAAGGGACTAGAGAATTCTTTAGCTTTATTTTCCACAAGTGTGGAATATTCACTTAAGAATGTTATTGAGTAGTTATGGGGAGGCCAGATTTTCATGCATGATTCATCTTTGTTGCCCGTTGGCCAGGAACAAGTACTGGGTAGATGTACTGGGTGTTAGAAAGAGAGGAAGTGGAGGGAGAGGGAAAGAAGCAGAGAGGGAAATGGAGAATAAAGGGAAGAAAAAAAAGAGAGTGAATACAGAAAGGGAAAAGGGGAAAGAGGGAAGAGGAGAATAGAGAAAAAGAAAAGGAAGGAAGGAAGGAGCACAAAGAAAGGGAGGTAGAGAAAAGGTGAAAGATAGGGAGAGGCAAAGATGAAGGAGCAGAAGTGAAAGAGAGTGAAGACAGGGAGAGATTAAAAGGACTGGAGATGAGGTGAGGGGAAAAAGAAGAGGAGAGGAAAGGGAAAGAAGGAGATGAGAGGAAAAGAGGACACTGTGAATGGAGGGGAGAGTTGAGAAAGACAATGTTTTCAGCTTATGCTAAGGCCTGCTAAGTACAACCACGGTGACCTTCCCTAGTTACATCATTGGCCCAGCTCTCAGCTGCATTCAGCTCAGGAAACATCCCTCCAGCCTGTGCAGCCAACCGTAACTCTTTCAGAAGCATCTGTGGATTTTGAACAATCCCTAAGCATTCCAGAAATGCAAAGCTAATTAAAATTATGAAAGGATTTCTGTAGCTTTTCATGATAATTGCATGACTACCTTTGTGAACTGCTCCATCCCTCCAAGCCCCACCCCCCCTTCATGTCCCCAGTGCATGGAAGGATTAGCTGAGGTCTTGGGGAGCAATTTAAAGCAGGTTTTAATACAGAGAATTCTATAAGGACTTTATTATTTTTTGACTTGGGAGCTAGGGAGATGCTGCCAATACCTTATTCTACCACACATAACTGGGCATCTAGAGGGCAACCATGATTATAGCTGGGAATGTGGCAGGAGATAAAGAAATGGACCAAGTTGAGATAACTGCATTCAGCAAACACCTTACAAAGTACAAAGGGTTTTGAAGGGGAAAGCTTTGTACTTATTGATTTATTCTCAGGGAAATGGTTGGGGAGTCAAGCAATTATACTGCTTTCTTTTCACTGATGGTGAGGTTGCTTCAGGGACAGCCTAAGAGGTGGCCTAAAGCCAAATTTTTCCATGTCTTAAACCGAACGGATCTAGCTGGGCCAGGCCCAGTATTCTAGGATATCTGGGAAGCCACCAAGAGGGGGCAATAGTGAATAGGTATCCAAAAGTGCCTCTGATCCTGAGACTTAGACTTAAAACTATGGCCTGATTTCTGAGGATGGGTAGAGCCTTTGGCCCACGGGCATTTATTGTAGCCAGAAAGAGGTTGGACTTTAGATGCACCCTTGTCCTTAGTAGAGGTAGTCAAATGACCTGGTAGATAGTGTTGACTTGGATTCAGGAAGACTTGAATTCAAATTCTGACTTAGTCACTAGTTGTATGTGACCCTGAGCAAGTTTTAATGGGAAAGCTAATCTGACCTACCTCACAAGATTGTTGGGAGGACCAAATGAGGTTATATATGTAAAGTACTTTTGCCAGCCTTAAAGTGCTATGTATTATCATTGTTCAATCCTTTCAGTCATGTCTGACTCGAGATTCCATTTGGGGTTTTCTTGACAAAGATGCTAGAGTGGTTTGTCATTTCCTTTTCGAGCTCATTTTACAGATGTGGAAACTAAGGCAAACACAGTCACGTGGCTTGGCCAGGATCACATAGATAATAAGTGTCTGAGACCAGGTTAGAAATCAGAAAGATGAGTCTTCCTGACCCTAGGCCCAGCATTCTAGCCACTGCACCATCTAGATTCCCAAAGTACTATGTAAATGCTAGTTATTATAGAGATACTGATCAAGAAGTCATTGATACCTAGACCATTTGTGAGGCTACAGAGATTTGAAAATATCACAGTTATAACGCCAATACTGTCTGTTATTGTGGGTCATGGAGTAGCATTTAAAGTAAAACACCCTGAAACCAGTCTTCTATTTCTAAAATCATAGTTTTAAAAAAAATATATTGAGTGAAAGAGTCACCATGAAATTCAATTTCTTAAGTGCCTACTGTGCATCAGGCACCATGCTAGGTAGTTGACAAAGAAAGACAAAAATTAAACTGTGCAGGTATCAAGGTAGTCCCGATCTAGTCAGATATACAATTAGTCCACAGAGAAAAGTAAATGGGTAATTCAAGAAAGAGCATTCGCAATTGTAGGGATGAGGGAAGGCTTCACAGCAAAGATTACAAGGGGGCTGAGCCTTAAATTATGTGAAGGATTCTGAAGTAGCTGGAGTTAGAACCTTGAAAGAAAGTGGTAGGAAATCAGATTAGAAAGGAGCCAGTCATAAAGGCCAGGCCAAAGAGGCAAAAGATAGAAACTAAGGATTTTTTTTAAGTAGAGGAAAGACAA
>CM053581.1:559330973-559348038 GCA_028627135.1 Pseudochirops cupreus | reverse complement strand
CCTAGGACCATGAGAGGAGAGAATGAAATGAGATCAGTGTCCTTTCTCTCTCTGGCTTTTCATACGTTATAAAAAAATGAGTGAAAGCTCTCCAACTATACAAAATTGTTGTTACTTACTCTTCTTCTTCTTTTCTACCCCCTTCTCTCAAGTAAATAATACACCAAACTGCAGAGTGCATCATAGCCATGACCTCTAGGAATTAACAAAGTGATTAAGAAGGTCAGGAAAGAAAAGAGAAGGCTATTTAGCTCAGAAATAGCACTCAGCAGGCAAAGGAGAAGACAAAAAGATTGGAAGGATGAAGGGTAATTTTGTAGTTTTCAGAATGGCTACCTTGGATGGTCACTTGGGCTTAGAGGAGTCAGGCAACATGGTAGAAGCTATTCAGATCTAAAATAGATTGGTCTGAGAGATGTGAGAATAGATAGTTAATAGAATGAAGAAGAAACTCCCTCAGTTGGATGCTCTGGTTCTCCCATTAGGGCATGCTGTACTTTTGTGAGTGATTGATGACTTTGTGAGTGACAGCAAGAGGGAACAGGGAGTCCAGGAACAGGTAATAATGGAGACAATATTATAGATCATTGTAGTGAATTAAATTATGGGGCAGTGCAATGGAAAGTAACAACAGAAAAAAAGCTTGCCTGGCTCTATCACAGTCCTCTGAGCCAAGCAAGTATCAGCAGAAAAAAAAAAAACCTCTATACTTGTCACAAACTGAAGTAGATGTGATGAAGAAACCTTACTGACCTTGGGAATGGAAGTGAAGGGTACAATGAGATCCAGGTTCTGGCAAACCAGATGAGATCTAGTTTGTAGAGATTTTAATGTTCTGTTCCAATTCATTGCCACCCTCCCACCCTCAGCCTAATTATCAAGAGGGTAGACTGAGTGATGAGCACAGTAATCCAGGTCTCTGTGCCAGGGCCATTCTCCAAAGCTGGAAATGAATGTTGTGTCAGGTATAGGAAAGGTCATTGGAAGGGAAATGCTGACAAAGCTCACTCCATTGCAGCATGGTTTGAAGGCACGAAAAGACTTTCTTTCAGAGCTGGCAGCTTTCAAACACTCTTATCCGCCCTCACAGCCTGGGTTTTGAATCAAGCAGTGGTTTTCATGGAAGTGGAGGAGAGACTGTGTGTATGTGTGTGTGTCCCAAGATGTGTATCATCAGAAGCACAATCTCACTTTGCAGAAATTATGCTGCGGTAAGTATGATTTCTGCATGACTGTTTCTTCCACCACAAACTCATGATAAAACATTGAAGTTTTCAGGACAATAAAATCACTAGAATTTTTTTTGGAGACACACATACACACACACAAACTACTGGGAAATCCTGTTCTGGATTCTACTTAATTTTTATTGAGGGGAATGTTTCCAGAACATGTTCATTCACTGAGAGATTGTTTTTTAGGATGGAGGTCAATAACTCTGGCTTTCTGAGACCTTCCAAAGATTCCCCAAGGGACAGGGCTCTGATGTCTTAGCCAGTTCAACCAAAGGCCAGGTGAAACGGTCACAGATCAGGTCATGCTGGTTTACTCACTCTTCTACACACACATTACTCCATCTCCAATCTTACCATCTTTGTACTGGCTATTTCCCATGTCTGGATTACATTTTCTCCTCTATTCTGACTATTTTTGGAATCCTCATTGTCTTTCTCAAGCCTGAACTCAAGAGCCATCTTCTTCATGAACCCTTTCTTCATTTCCTCACTCTTCTCAAAGTTACCTTGTAATAATGCATATATCTGTTCACACCTACGTGTACCCATGTCTCTTCCCTTTTCTAGGGGGTAGGCAACTGTTTCACTTTGGACGTTATTTCTCCACCACCTAGCCCAGTCCCTGGAATACATAATAAATGCTTATTGATTGCTTGATGAGGGCAGTCTCTTTTGTCAAAATATTTTGTGCACTGCTCTGCCTAGCTCCAGCCTTGAGACCTGATTTTGACACAGCGATGTTCACACCTTGACTTTGCTTCTGTTCCCAGCTCTGCTTCTTCCTGCTTCTGGCTTGATCTCAGACTTTCTCTTTGATGTATAGAATCATGGTTGTGTGTTTGCTCCTATGCTCTAAAGCAGTGGTTCTCAACGTTCCTAATGCCATGACCCTTTAATACTCATATGTGGGTATATCTGCATGTGCGCAGACCCACCTGGAGATGGATAGAGGAGCAGTGTCTTGGTTCCTAAGACCATCAGAAATATATGTTTTCCAATGGTCTTAGGTGACCCCTGTGAAAGGATTGTTTGGCCTCCAAAGGGGTCACGACCTACAGGTTGAGAACCACTGCTCTAAAGCATGATGTTTTGGGCCATGTTGTCAGTCTCCTTCAATGAGGATGAAAAGGACATCAAGATCAGCTTCTGTACTGATGGTAAATGACATAACTTGAAAAGGCTGCAACCCAAGAAAAAAGTGGAGGGAGAGTTGGTGCGTGACTTTTTGTTCATAGATGATCATATACTCAATGCATCCTCTGAATCTGAGAAGCAATAAAATATAGATTGATTTCTCTGCTGCCTATGCTGATTATGGCAGGATGATCAACCAAGAAAACCAAGGTCCTCCACCAGCCAGCACCATACCATCCATACATAGAACAATCATTGGTTACAGTAAATGGATAAGCTTTGAATGTTGTGGATAAGCTTGTTTACTTTGCCAGCATACTTTTCACTGATGTCTACATGGATAATAGAGTTGATGCACATATTGCCCGAGGAATCTCAGCACCAGCAAGGCTCTGACAAAAAGTGTGTGAGAGAAGAGGTATTAGGCTGCCCATCAAACTGAAGATCTACATAGCTGTCATGCTGACTACATTGTTGTATGCCTGTGAAACCTGGGCAGTCTATCAGTGCCCTGCCAGAAAACTAAACTTCTTCCATTTGGATTGTCTCAGGAAAATCCTGGTGATTACCTGCCAAGATAAGGAATGGGACACTGAGGTCCTCTCTAGAGCTGAACTGCCAAGCATTCAAACACTATTGCAGAGAATGTAGCTTTGATGGGCTGACTACATAGTTCTAATGCTAAATGAATGCTTACCTGAGAGACTATTTTACTGATAAGTGGCACAAGACAAGGGCTCACATGGTGGTCAGAAGAATTGGTACAAGGACACTCTCAAGGTATCTCTAAGGAAGTCACATGACTGTGAGACATGGGAAATGCTGGCACAGAACTGTCCAGCATGGCATGTCCATATCAAAGAAAGCTCTGCACCCCATGAACAAAGCAGAACTGTAGAAGCACAAAGAAAATGTGGGTTGTACAAATCTGCAAACATTTCCACTCTAAATGTTCTAATGGACTGTGTTTGCCCAAAATGTGGTAGCACATTATTCAAAGTCATATTGGTCTGATCAGTTACAAATTAACACATGAAACCCTGACTCCAGCATTGTGATGTCACTGGTCTTCTTTGAAAACAAAAGATTTTGAAAAAATTATGAAAAAAAAAACCAATAAGACTAATTGACTTAATCCTCTTCCTTTATCTACCTGGCTTCTTTCCAGTGCTTAAATCTATAGTAGGTTGACCTTGACATTTCTCTTTTGATTCCATCTTTGCTTGAGTTTTCTGATTTAGAAAAGATGTAATTCAGGGTGGCTAGGTGGCACAGTGAATAGAGCACCAGCCCTGGAGTTAGGAGGACCTGAGTTCAAATCTGACCTCAGACACCTAACACTAGCCATGTGACCTTGGGCAAGTCACTTAACCCCAATCACCCTACCTTCCCCCCTCCAAAAAGCAAAAAAAAGAAAAAAAGAAAAAAAAGAAAAAAGAAAAGCTGTAGCTCTCTCTGAAGCGCTTCTCTGTCTGGCATGCATTGTTGGAACCATGGTGGAGTCTGTCATTAAAGGTTCCACATTACATCTGTTTTTTGGCTGCCTCCAAGTGGCCGCTTTCTGCACTATGGATACCACAGTTTAACCCTGCGAGTTGTGACAGACTTTGCTCAGAGGTCAAAGAATTCATAGAATGATAATATCATAGTTATCAAATTGAAGAGGACCTTAAGGCCACCCAGTCCAACCTCCTCATTGTCCAAGTGAGAAAACTCAAACCTTGACAGGGAAGTGACTTGCTCAAACTCATATAGGCAGTAATTAGCAGAGTTTTAAACCCAAGTCCTCCTACTCCAAAACGGAACGCTTTCTACCACATGACACCATCTCTTCTAAAAGCAAAGAATCTAAGAGTTGGAAGGGACCTCAGGGGCCATCTAATCCAACCATACTTGAAGAATTTCTACTATTAGATATATTTACATATATGTATATATTATATACATATTCATATGTGTGTGTTTTTGTGTGTATGTATGCGACATACACACATACTCATATACACACCCACCCACCTAACAAATGGTCATTGAGGCTTTGTTTGAAGACCTCCAGTGAGGGAAATTTGTAAATTGTCAAGGCAGCTAATTCAATACGTAGAGTTCTAATTATCAGGAAGTTTTCCTTATGCCAAGCCCAAATTTACTTCTAGGAAAGTATAACTATTGGAGGCAACTAGAAGTTTCTTTTTTTTTTCTTGCTTTTCTTTGGGAGGGCAATTGGGGTTAAGCAACTTGCCCAAGGTCAAATGGCTAGTAAGTGTTAGGTGTCTGAGATTAGATTTGAACTCAGATCCTTCTGAATTCAGGGCTGGGGCTCTATTTACTGTACCACTTAGCCACTCCAAACTAAAGGTTTTAGTGGATAGAGCTCTAGGGTTGGAGTCAGGAAGACCTGAATTTAAATATGGCTTAGCCGTGTGACCCTGGGCTAGTCACTTAACCTCTGTATTCAATAATTCCTTGGAGAAGGAAATGGCAAACCACTCTAGTATCCTTGACAAGAAAAAGCCATGGACAGAACAGATGTGTTATGGTCCACAGGGTTAAGAAGAGTCATCCGCAACGGAAACTTGAACAACCACAAACTTACCCTTTGCCCCTAGTTCTGATCTCTGGGACCAAGTATAACAGAGCCAGTCTCTCTTCCAAGAGTGAAAGTTTACAACAACAACCATAAATATCTAGCCTCCTTCTTCCACCCCATTCAAAATATGATTTTATTTTTAAAAAGTTGATTTTTAACATTTTTTTTCTGCTTGAACATTTATATATCTGCTTTTTTTCTCATCCTTCCCTTCTTTTGCATTTGTAACAAACTTGACTAAATCCATCTTGTTTATGAAGCTTAGCTGATGGTGCTTTTGGATCCTTAGCTATTCTCAGTATCCCTGGGCTATCTGGGTAACTCTATAGACCCATTTTTCTAAAAGGAATCACATAAAACTTAGACTAAAAGCTCTTTTCACATTATGAAACCACAGTAGTACTGGGAGTTGCCTCCTCCAAAGTAAATAAAGCCTCATTGATTTCTCTGAGGCCACATAATCTATTTTGCAGAATTTTTTCCATTGAGTTCAAGTCCCTCCATGGAGCTTCAGATTGATGGCTTACTGGCATATTGGGCACAAGTGCTGTCTGGTTGAAAATATCTGAAACTGCTGGTCAGGCTCCTTTCAGCATTCACCTTGTTATCCATCCTACTTGTTTATGCTTTTAAAGAGCCCAGGGTCTGCTCTGCCTTGTCAGGCTTGCTGCAAAATGAAAATGAAAGCTGTCTACTTCCTTAGGGGAGTAGAATGCAGCTAACAGGGTGGAAATAGTGGCCTTATCTGTAAACATTGCCTGCTATGAATTTCTAGGTAAGGACTCAAGGCTATCAACAGTTACAATGAGGCATTCCAAAAATCTGCCTACATCTGGTATGAGTTGCCTGTGAGAACTGAGGTGTATCTCATATTTATACAGCTATTAAAATCCATACAATGTTTATACCACAAAAGCCCTGTGAGGTAGACAGTACAAGGTGGCACTATCACTGTTTTTACAAATGAGGAAACTGAGGCTCAGACAAGCCATAGGAGTTTAGATTTTGAGTGGAGTCTTTAGCAATCATTGAAGTCAAATCCCTAATTTTACAGATGAGTAAACTGAGACTGAGTTAAGTGACTTTTCTAAGGTCACACATCTAACAGGTGTTTGAGGTAGGATTCAAATTAGTCTTCTTAATCCAAGGCTATTGCTCTATCCACTCACTACTCCATGATGCTTCCTGGTTACATACTTTGTCAATCTTACAAATGGATTTTGAATGTAGGTGCTCTGATACCAAGTCTAGTATACTTAATGAACCAAGATGCCTCTAAACAGCTGTCTGTCTATTCATTCTAGTATCTGTACTACTTAGAAGGTATTTATTTTATTTTACATACTCATTGTCTAGTGTAGGGCCTTGCATATAGCAAATGCTTACTGGTTGAATAATGCAATTCAAAGAGTTGTAATTAATACTACACAAAGTAATAATTGCCTATTGAGTTGTGCCTAGCGGAGTGTCCCAGAGAAGTTTCAAAGAGATGAATTCAAAGGTGCCATCAGGAACTCCTTCTCAAAGTAGAGCTGTCCAGCAGTGGAATGGGCTGCTCAAGATAGCTTTCAAGTGATAGCTTTCCCCTTCATAGAGACCTTCGAGAAAAGGCGAGACAACCATTTGTCAGGTGATATGTCCTTCTTCTTTGGGTTGGCTACTGAGGTCCCTTCCAATGATCAAAATTATTTAAATCTGTGACTTCTGCATGGTCCTGGACTGTTTAACTTTTTTAAAAAAAAATCAGTGACTTAGAAAAAAGCGTAGACGGCATTCTCATCAAATGGACAGATAGTATAAATCTGGGAGCACAGAAGAAAACAGTTGAGATACAAAAATTACTTGATGGGCTAAAACATTGGGCTGAAGAAATGGAATGTCCTACAGTTAGATTGAGAAGATCAGCATAACAAGTACATGATGGGAGAGGCACAGTTAGGAGGTTTTCAGAAAAGGATCTGGGAGCTTTAGGGTTTACAAGGTCCATGTGGGTTAACAGCACCATACCGTGGTGAACAAAGCTAATCGGCAGGTGAGGGGCTCCACTTTATTGACACTCTTCAAGCAGAGTCCAGGATCCAGTTACGGTTTGTATTCAGTGGTTGCTAAAATCCCTTCTAACCCTGCAATTCTGTAGTAAATGTTTATTGAATTGTATCATATGAGAAATAGAGATTAGTTTGAATCAGAGCTCCAGAAACAGAGACTACTTCTGACAAGGGTAATCAGAGAAGTCTTCATGGAGGAGGTAGCATTTGTAATGGACTCTGAAAATTGTGGTATAATACAGGGACACCTGGATTCAAATGCCCAAGCTGCTACTTTCTACCTATAAAATCTTGAACAAGACTTTTTGTTTCTCCTGGGCTAAGTTATCTTTTCTATAAAATTAGAGGGTGAACTATATGATCTCCAAGGTCCCTCTGAAGCCTATAAGACTGAGGACAGATAGGGTTTTGACAGGTATAGTTGTAGTGAGAAAATAACTTTTTTATCACAAGGAAATATAAAGGAACATGTTTCTTGTTCCTTATAAAAAACCAGTCAAAAGGAATTGCTATTACAATTTTGCCAAAAATAGTTAGCAGTGACTTATTGTATAGGTTGTACGGCCTATACTATCATGAAGGCCTAGGATCAGATTCTGCTTCTCACACTTATTGGCTGTGTACTCGCGGTAAGTGACTGACTTTTCCTGGGTCTCAGTTTTTTCATCTATAAAATGGGAATAATTAATATGAGTAGCACCTACCTCCCAGGGTTATTATGGGGGTCAAATGGGATAATGTAAATAAAACCCTCAGCACACCTTAAAATGCTATATTAATGCCAGTTGTCATTAGAAGGAATGTAAATGAATCTTTGTCTACTCTAGTAAAAGGAATGATAATTAGTGTTTATGCTAAGCTTTGTTGGTATTATCAACGGAGTATTCCACTAGGTTAATCATTCAATTTTTTCCAGAAAGATGTATTAAGTATCTGCCTAATAAGTTTAGACTTGGAAGGAGCCATAGAGCTCATTCAGTCTGACTTGGAGGGAAAAAATTGCTGAATTTGTAGTAAACAAAACAAAAAAACGAGCTCAAATCCTGATTCTCCCAATGATCACCACTGAAACTTTGGGAAAGCAAAGAGATCATAAAAAAGGGAAAAGGACCCACATGTACAAGCATACTTATAGCAGTTCATTTTGTGGTGGCCAAGAATTGGAAACTGAGGGGATGCCCATCAATTTGGGAATGGCTGAGTAAGTTGTGGTATATGAATGCAATGGAATACTATTGTGCTATAAGAAATGATGAACAGGCAGATTTCAGAAAAACCTGGAAAGGCTTACATAAACTGATGCTGAATGAAATGAGCAGAACCAGGAGAACATTGTACACAATAACAGAAACATTGTGTGATGACCAACTTAGCTCTTCTCAGCAATTCAATGATCTAAGACAATTCCAAAAGACTCATGATGGAAAACGCTATCCACATCCAGAAAAAGAATTATGCAGTCTGAATGTAGATCAACACATTTATTTTTCTTTCTCCTGGTTTTCCCCTTTTATTGTGATTCCTCTTTCACAAAATGACTGATGTGGAAATATTTTTAATGTGATTGTACGTGTATGGCCTATATTAGATTCCTTGCCCTCTTGGGGAAGAGGGAAGGTTAGGGAAGAAGGGAGAAAAATTTTGGAACTCAAAAATTTTATAAAAGGGAATGTTGAAAACATATATATATATATGCATACATGTATATAAACACACATGCACATATATGTATGTATGTAATAAAAAAAAAACCTTGGAAAAGTCTTTTAATCTTCCCAGATCTCAGTTTTCCCCAACCATAAAACAGAGGACTTGAAGCAGATGGCCTCAGAAGTACATGCCATAACTTGATCTATGATTCTATCATATGATAACTAGATGCTCTTCAAGCTTCTTTCTAGCATTAAATAGGGGCATCTAGGTTGCACAGTGGATAGAATGCCCACCTCAAAGTCAGGAAGACCCAAGTTCAAATCTTGCCTAAGATACTTCCTAGCTATATGACCCTGGGTAAGTCACTTAACACTGTTTACTTCTGTTTCCTCATCTATAAAATAAGCTGGAAAAGGAAATGACAAACCACTCCAGTATCTTTGCCAAGAAAACTCCAACTGGGGTCATGGAGAGTTGGATTCAACTGAAAAATGACTGAACAGAAAGAAAGCATTGTCTGTGACCCTGTGTATGACTAGGATCCCTCATTTTGTAGATAAGAAAATGGAAGTTCGGAGGGTAAAGTGACTTACTCGTGGTCACACAGGTGGTAAACAGCAGAGAAACCATTCAAACCCAGGTCTTCTGGCATCATCTGTTTTTCCTATCCTGTACTACTGTCCAGTCTACCAGGTGTCATTGAGATATCAGTTTGTCAATCACATGTGCCAGAAAGACGCTGTTTGTCTTATAGATGATCTATTTCATTTGTCTAATTTTTTATTTTAAAATTGTATATATATATTTATGATACATATTTGCTAAAAATTATCTTAAATGTTCCCTTTGCTCATATTCAATTTTCCCTGGGTAGAAACTGAATTTATAAGGCTGTTGACTTTAATTATAGAAGGAAGCATGAAAATCTTCTATCAAACTTTAATTGGCTGTCATAATAGTATGGCTTAGAGTTTTCTTATCTTGCCTCTCCCATCCAAAAAGAGTAGACCCTTGAGGGTGTAGTTAATGGTGCTGATGGTGCACTGGTTGGGGGGTCATTTCTTGTTTTCTTTTTCTTTACATTTGAGATCATCTTGATGGCTTTAAAGACATCTGCATTTCTTCAACAAGCACCTAATTCCAATCAGAGAAATTGAATATTTATTATGTGCCGACCTAATGTCCCACTGCCTCCCAAGCTTACTGGGGTATCACGTGATAGAGTGGGAGATGCGCCAGACTGAATTTGGGACTGATGTCAGACCATCAGGGCATGAGACATTCAGCATTGCTAGCCTGTAGGGTGGACCTTGTTTGGAAGGACCAAACTGAGGGCCTTTGCTGGAAGTTTGAAAGTCCTGGAGAACCTCAGAAAGTTCACGGTCTTTTTATTCAAGAACTGTCCCTGACTTAGAGCAGATTCCTTGATGAAATTCTGAATCACATGGTATGCCTGACAGTCATTTCACATCAAAGTCAAGAATTAACCAGCAAGCAGTGGCTACATGGAAAGTGATGTGGTATAGTGGAAAGAGCCTGAACCTGGAGTCAGGAAGCCTTACTTCAACAAGCATTTATTTAGTACCTACTGCATGCCAGACACTTTTCTAGCACTTACTTCCTAAGGTTGCTGTGAGGATAAAAAGAGACAATATATGTAGAATGCTTTGGAAACATGAGAAACACCATATAAATCATGGTGACAGTGATCAATAAGTACTCATAGTACAGTGATTAAAAAACAGAAGTTCCTTCCCTGAAAGGGTTTATACTTCCTTTCCCCTTACTCTCTTAGTTTTCTATGCACTGGCTTCTGTTCTCAACATTCAATTGACAATCTTCTTTCCAACATTACCAACAATCTCTGAATTTCCAAATTAAATGACTTTTTCCAGTCTTCATCATTCTTGGCCTCTCTAGAGCCTTTGGCACTGTTGATCACCTTTTCCTCTGTGATAGTCCTCTTTTTCCAGGTTTTTGTGACTCTACTGTCTCTTGGTTCTCCTCTTATCTAACCATTTCTCACTCTCCCAGGATGGATCTTTATTGAGCCCCCACCCACTAAGCATAGTAGTTCCTCAGGGCTCTGTCCACATCCCTTTTCTCTTCTCCCTTTAGACTATTTCACTTGGTGATGTCCATGGCATTCATTATCATGGCTACATTGGTGATTCTCAAGTTTGCTTATCCAGTCCAAACTCTTTCATTGACTTCCAATCTCATACTTCCAACTGCTTTTTGAGCATGCCAAACTTGATGTCCTGGGGACATCTTAAACTCAACATGTCCAAAATTGAATTCATTATCTTAAATCACCCAAAGAAAACTTGCCCCCTCCTAACTTTCCTATGTCTTTTGACAGCAACACCATTCTCACAATCCCTCAGGCTCACAACCCAGATGTTTTTCTTGACCCTTCAATATTTCTCAACCTTTACAGTCAATCTGTTGCTAAGGTCTGTTGATTTTTACCTTTGTAACATCTTTTACGTATATTTCCTTTTCTCTCATCACCACCCTAGTGCAGGCCCTTATCACCTTATCACCTCATACCTGAACTATTCAATATCCTACTGGATAGTCTTGCTGCAAATTTTTTTTCCTCATTCAAATCCATCTTCCACTAACCTGTCAAGGGATCTCCCTAAAGCTCAGACTTGATCACATCACCCTCACATGCAATAGACTCTAATAACTCAATATGACCTCCAAGATCAAATATAAAAGCTTCTGATTAGTATTCAAAATCCTTTACAACCTTCTTCCTCTACTTTTCCAGCCTCTTTCTTCCTTCTGTCTTCTGCGTTCCTCAAATAAGTAACTCTCATTTCCCACCTCTGAGCATTTTCCTTGGCTGTGCCCCCCACCTGGGGTGCCCTCCTGTTTCACCTTTACCTTCTAGCTTCTTTGGCTTCTTTTGACCGTAAGCTAAAAACCATCTTTACAGGAAAGTCTTTCTTTGTTGTTGTTGAGTCATTTCACTCATGTCTAACTTACCATTTGGAGTTTTGTTGGCAAAAACCACAGGAGTGATTTGCCATTTCCTTCTCCAGCTCATCTGACAGATGAGGAAACTGAGAGGGCATTTAATGAATGTTTATCGATCCATCAACTAACAAATAGTGGATGTGTGAATCTGGGCAAATCTCTTATGGTTTCAGCACTCTAGGCCCAAGGCATTGGCTTGCTACATTCCCAAGCCTCTCAAACCAAGTAAAAATGCGACTGGGAAATATATGAGACACAATAAATAACAGTGCAGTTGCACACAGATAATGTTAATAAGTCGTTTTCTTAGTAAATATGTGCCCTCAGGGATCCTTATATCCAATTTGGTGACTCTCCTTTCTATTTAAGTTTGCCAGGACTGTTCTTGGCCACTCTCTTGAGGGCTGCAAGCTGTAGAGAAGGTTCTTTCCTATATTGGTAGAAAGAGTTTTCCTCCCCTGGAAGTTCCCTCACCCTAACCTAAAGAGAGACAGTGTGGCATAATGGGTAATGTTTTCGAGTTACTGAGGCAGGAAGTCCTTAATTCAAATCAAACCTCAGACATTTGCTGGTTTTGTGACCTTGGGCAGGTCACTTAACCTACATGAGTATGAGTTTTCTCCTCTGTAAAATGGTGGTAAGTGACTGTGGTAATTCCCCTTCTGGTTATACTCTCAGGGCTTCTGCCACTATGGCACCTCCCCCAATCCTTTTTAGGATTCTGTGTTGTCTTCCGTCATTAGAACACAAACTCCTCCAGTGCAGATAATGTCTTTTTATATTATTTTTTGGTTGTATTTGTATCCCCAGTACTTAGACCAGTGCCTGGCTATCTTAAGAGCTTAATAAGTACTTATTACTTTGCCTTGTCTTATCTCACTGGGTTATTGTGAAGACTGGATAATGTATTAGCACATAAAACATCTTGTGAATTATAAAATGTTACATAATTCTCAGTTACTGTATTCATGTTAGGATCATAGGTCTGTGAGGGGCCTCAGAGGCCATTTAGTGAATTCCTGTATTTTTTCAGATATGGCATCTCAGGCTGCGTAGGGAGTTGGGTGGTATAGTGGATGGCACACACGACTGGAGTCATCTAAGCTCTGCCTATCTTAGTTTCCTCATCTGTAAAATGGGGATAATAATAGCATCTGTCTCCCAGAATTCCTTTGAGGATAAATTGAGACAATATTTATAAAACACTTTGTAAACCTTAAAATGACATCTAAATGCTGTTCTAAAAATGCTAGCTAGGAAAGTAGAATGATTTATCTAAGGTCACAAAAATGTATATTAGGTATCAGAGATGAGATTTGAATCTATGTTCTTTGAGTCTAGAACTAACATCCCTTTTTACTCTTGTGTGCAAAATCAATTGCTTTTAATTTAATTTTTCAAAATTTTATTTTTAATTTCTGAAATAAAACAACTATTTTCCATAACATAGAATAATACAAAGATGACTGTGCGTGAAACTGCAAATCTATTATATAGAACTTGCTATTCTTTTAAAATATATAACAAATTGGGCATGTAAATTTCTTTTTTTTCTGTCTTTGGTTTTACATCATCATTATTTCCCAATACATTCTAAGAGATGTTTCGCACAGGGTGGTAAAACAGCAAAGATAACCAGCATTCCCAGCACATGCACTGATCCCCAGCTACAGTCCCCTACCTGTCAAGAGAAGAGAGGAGAGTGGTTTTTTCCTATCTTCTTTTCTGAGGCCACTTTGGATCATAATAATTTCATGGCATCTGCTTAAAATTATTCTGTTGTTTTGTTTTCTCATCTATATTGTGGGAGACAGTTTTTATATTGTTTCCCTGGTTCTGCTTACTTCATTTTGCATTAGTGTCTATAAAAAGGCATCTTAAGCATGTGCCACCTAGGAAAATGAGAGAATTTTTAGACCGTCCCTCCCACCAACCTCCCTCAATTTTGCGCAATAGCAAGCAGAGAAGTGTGCTGCTTTGTCTAATTCAGAGAAAATGTGTCTGGTAAGGGGCAGCTAGGTGGTGCCATAGTGTCTAGAGTACCAGTCCTGGAGAAGGGAGACTCATCTTCCTGAGTTCAAACCTGGCCTCAGATACTTACTAGCTGTGTGACCGTGGGCAAGTCACTTAACCCTGTTTGCCTCAGTTTCCATAGCATTCAAAGGAACTGGAGAAGAAATGGCAAACTACTCCAGCATCTTTACCAAGAAAACTACAGAAAGGGGCATGGAGACTCAGACATGACTGAAACAACTGAACCATAGTGAAAAGTAAGAAAAAAACATGATTCTAAAGCAATAGTGGGAAAATGTAATGTACGGACAAAACCCATAGTCTAGCACCATATTTTTTGGATAGCAAAGGATGCTCCTTGTCCTTTCTTGTCTAATATCAGAGTCTTTAGGCCCTGGATGGTCCTATCCTGAGCATGAAAGAAACAAGATAGATCTCAAAAAGGCTTCCCACATTGCTGAACTTTGCTAATTTTGGGAAAATAGAAGCTAGTATATCATGTGAGGTTGGATCCCTTTTCTCTGCCTGTGGCATTTCCTATAATAATGCTGCAAAGAAAGTCCTGAAGCATTCCTGTTAACAAAGTTATCTATTGTCCTCATGAAATCATTCTCAAAATGTACTCGGCTTTGCCACCATCTAAATGACTGTGTGAGAATGAGTTAATCAGCTGTCTTTGTTCCTGGTTTTTCCAAGTATGGGAGCCCTTGGCAGGCGGGCCAACCTTCCCTGATCTGCAGCTGCTGTCATTATTGCTACATGTGATGGATACGTCTGCCTGGGGAGATTTGCGACCTGACACTAATGTTGATGAACGGCTCAGAGATACCAAGTGCCTGATGATTTCAGAAAGGCCTCTTGGATCTGGATCTGAGCGGCTGCTTTTCCAAATCATAGCTCCAGGTCACAGTGACATTGTTTTGGCAACTTTTTAGTGGATGGGAGAAGTTGGGAGTTGGGGTTAATCTTCGACCTGATGAAATGTAAGTCATTAAGCTATTAATTTCTCCAATAAAACGAATTCCAGCACTCACACCAGGATTAGCTAGTTATAGCCTACCAGAGAGTGTGGCTTGCTTGGGGTTATCATAAACCACTCCTCTTTGTTCTGCCTTATTTTCCTAGGTATCCCTGCATCATTTTGTCAGACATACAATTTAATTCCCATGAAATGAAAGGGAAAAAAAACACACTTCTTTCTCCATTAAGAATAATGCCGATTCTTATGAGTGAAATTGTATATAAGAACCATAACTACATTTCCTATATTGAAAAGTTGAACATTGTGCGTAGACGTCACAATGTATTTGTGAAGGAGACATTGGATACCCAGGAAAAGTTATGTTTTCCGTGGAATAGGTTATCTTTGTAAGCTTGACCTGCATTGAATGCTTGGCTCCTTCTCATTTTTGAATAGAATTTATGGCAGGTTGTAAGAATATTGCCAATAATCTGTCTCCTTCTTCGAAGATTCACTAACCTGCCAAAATTTGTCCAGGACTTTGGATGTTTACCTATGTCTTAGCAGAGAGACAGCTGATAGAGATGAGAAGCAGCCCCAGAGGAGAACAATTGCTGTTCTGTTGGTGAATGAGATTAAGCTGGACCTTTTCCCAGCTGGGTTTTTATGGGCCTCGAGGCAATGCTAATTTGTGTGGTTTACAATATGTTATGTTTCTCCATTGATATATGAATGGATGGCCATGAAATCATAGTCATAAATCGAGAGTGGAGGAAACTGTAAATTAAAGACCATCTAATTCAACTTCTGTCATTTGACAGGTGAGGAAACTGAGGCACACAGTGTTTAAGTGGCTTGACCTACTTGTTTAAGTAGGAAGGAGAAAGGTTGAGGTTTGAATGTAGGTTCTTTTATCCTTTCAACCGGCGTCAATATGGTGCCTTAGCAACCCAATCAATACCCATTTGGGGGGATCTCTTTGCTTCCACTCTGCTTGTTATTATTTGAGAGACAAAGAAGTACAAGACACGGTCCCTGTCTTACTTTCTCATTTCTTTGGGATATAACATGTAAACAGTTCAACTTGGCAAACATTCACTTCCTACTGTGTGTAAGACAGGCAGCTAGGTAGCCTAGTGGTTAGAGTGCTTGGCCTGGAGTCAGGAAGACTCATCTTCCTGAGTTCAAATGTGGTCTCAGACACTTCCTAGCTGTGTGACCCTGAGCAAGTCACTTAACCCTGCTTATCTCCATTCCTCATCTATAAAATGAGCTGGAGAAGAAAGTAGCAAATTGCTTCTTTATCTTGACCAAGAAAACTCCAAATGGAGTCACAAAGAGTTGGACAGGACTGAATAACAATGACACGTGGAGGGCCTTAATTTGTGGTTTTCTTGATTCATGGACATTTTTCACAATCACAGCCTATCCACTTGGGTGTAACTTGCAGCTTGAGGGAGTTGCCAGGGGTGACTGAGAAATTAAGAGACTTCTCCCTTGAATCAGGGACTGAAATTCACCTCAAATCATTCTGTTTTCAAGTCTGGCTCTTTCCATATTGTTTCTTGTCATACTGAGAATACAAAGACAAAAATGAAATAGCCCCTGTTCTCAAAGACCACAATGGCGATGATGGTGATGATGATGATATGTAGCATTTATATAGTACTTTAAGGTTTGCAAAGTGATTTATTTATAAATATCACCTCATTTTATCCTCCCAACAACCCTGGAAGTTAGGCATTATTATTTATAACATGGTTTATAAAAGAGGACATTGAAGTTGAGAGAGATCAAGTTACTTGCTCAGGGTCACAGAGTTGGTAAGTATTTGAGGCTGGATTTGAATTCAGGGCTTCTGACTCCAAGTCTAGTGCTTGAAGTACTGTACCACTTAGCTGCCTTTCAATTTTTCTGCTGAATTTACATACACTCAATGAGAGAATATAGAAAGAAAAGAAGAGGGCCAATGACAGAGCCTTGAGAGACACTCACAGTTAGTAGATTTGAAATGGAAGATCTTGATTTGGCTAAAGAGTCTGAGAAGGAGTGGTCAGACAGGGAGGTGGAGAACCATTGGAGAACAGTGTCATAAAACCCAGAGTACAGATAGATGTTAAGAGGAGAGGACAGATAACCACAACACATGGTGCAGAGAGTTCAAGAGTGATTGACAAGTAAAAATTTAAATAATGCTAAATGTGCTTAGGTACAGAGCCAAGAACATGGGATTTTTTTGGTTGACTAGTTGTGTCCTGTTCTTCATACCCCATTTGGGGCTTTCTTGGCCAAGATGCTGAAATGGTTTGTCATTTCCTTCTCTAGCTCATTCCACAGATAAGGAAACTGAGCAAACAGGGTTAAATGACTTGCTTAGGGTCACATAGCTAGGAAGTATCTGAGGCCAAATTTGAACTCAGGTCCTCTGACTCCAAGTACTTTACCC
>CM053581.1:559303402-559330473 GCA_028627135.1 Pseudochirops cupreus | reverse complement strand
CAGAGCTTTCATTTTGTAAATGGCATAATTGAGTTTCAGAGTTTGGAATGGTCTGCTCCAGGTCGTAGAGATAATAGAGCCACTAGGATTTGATCTCACATCTTCTGACTCAAGACCCAATCAGGTTCTCCACTGGGTCATTGAATTTTATACCCTAAGGGCATAAGAACCATGGGGAGAAACTGCAGAGGGGGGAGATTTCTATTTCATGTAAGGATCTTAGATGCTTCCTAGTTGTGTAATACTGGGCAAGTCACTGAACCCTGTTTGCCTCAATTTCCACATCCGTAAAATGAGCTGGAGAAGGAAATGGCAAACTACTCCAGTATCCTGGCCAAGAAAACCCAAATGGGGTTGTAAAAGTTTTAGTCAGTCACAACTGAAAATGACTAAATGAGAAGGAAAAATTTCTAACCTCGAATGGAATTTTGTCAGTGAACTAACGCTCAGTGGAGGACATCTGTCAGTCGAGACTTTGAAACAAAGACTGGAAGACCACTTGTCATGTGTGCTATAGTTCTAAAAAGGAAGATTCAAGTTCAGGGTTGTCTTCCAACTCAGAGATTCTGAGATACTTTGATCCATCATCTTCTTAATACCTCATCTGAGGCAGCTAAGTGGTGCAGGGAAGAGAACCAGGGAAGGAGTCAGAAAACTCTGAGTTCAAATCTGGCTTCAGACACTTACTAGCTGCGTGACCTTGGGCAAGTCACTTAACCCTGTTTGCCTAAGTTTCTTTATCTATAATAATGGGATAATAGCACCTACTTTTCAGGGTTGTTGTGAGGATCAAATAAGATATGTAAAATGCTTGGCACAGTGCCTGGCACGTAGCAAGCACTACATAGATATTAATTATTGTCATTAGCTATTATCTACTTATCTTTGAGGTTTTCTTGGTTGTATTTTCATTGAATTTCCTATGCCTTAAATCAGGGGTGGGCGTTAGATTCTCCACCCCTGCATTGTATCAGGTATATCCAATGACTCCAGGCCCTCAGAACATCCAGTAAAGAGAACAGTTGAAAGCTAGTGTAGGGTAAGAAAGGTAAGTCCCTGGCAAAACTCTTCTAAAAATTAGGCCATGGAGTTTTACTTTTTTTTTTTTTTAATAGGAACAAGGGAAGGAAAATTAGCTCAGTGGTTGCCAACTAGAAGTAGGCCAGGAGACATAGTTCTTGCTCAGAAACATGGTTCAGGTAGGGCTGGATTTTATTCACTTGGCAAGTGAGGCTTACTTAAAAGCTGGCCAGAAGACTTGGAAAAAAAAATATAAAGACTCTGACTTGCTTGCTCCATGTATAAAATTGGATTGGTGTGGAGGTATTTTCCCAGGCCTGATCACTTCGAATTCACTTGACCGCTGGATGTTAGCTTCAGTGAAACACATACCTTTCTGGATCTATTTTTAGGCTTGTGAGTTGGCCAATGGGAGAAAAATTTGAGTGTAGCTTTTATGCCAGAAAATGTTCACTTCCCTCATAGTTTTAACCCCATGACTTCTCTTGGAGGTGAAAGGAAAGTACTTGGAGTTGCTCACAGTAATTGTCCAATCATGGAATTGGCCAGTCTTCTTTCTAGAATAATGCAGATGTTTCTGGCATCAATTTTAAATGAGTCAGAGCAGCAATTGCAACAGAAACATTCACATGTACTTTTTCCACCTGGATACCAGTGGTGGTGAGGTGGAAGGGAAGGGAGAGCTGATTTGTGCTTTTCTTTTTGAGAGGCATTTGCTAGTGAGCCAGACCTGAAGCCAAACAGAATTAGGCTTAAGCCTTGCCTCTCACACGGACTGTGTAATCTTAGTCATTTAACCTAGGTGAGTGATGTCAAGTTAAAATTAAAATGGATCCTTGTGAATTGCATATTGATTTAGAAAATCACAAATTGCCATTATCTATATTGCATTGTATTTTTGTGCATTTTGCAAAAACATTTCTCAATTGCATTTTAATCTAATTGGGGCCCATTGGAATTTAGAGTGCCAATTTTGACACCTCCACTCTATGTAATTCCCTGCCACTATAAATTTCAGGGAAAATGCAGACTTGCATTGAGAGAGTGTTTCCTTACCTGGGAGGTCCCTGTCATTGCAATCACAGGTCCAGTCCTTATCTTTCTATTATTTTTGAAAGTCCACAAAACATACTGGCTTGGAAAAAAATGGCATGGTATCTAGAGTATATGATTCCTACTAGCATAGATTACCCAATTGAATTGAGACACAGAGTCCATCATATATGGCAAAACTCATTCCCTTCAGCTTTATCTCTACTCAGCTTCCCCTAAAATTCATAACAAGTGGCTTATATAGAGTTCCTTACTAAGTCTATTAGAAATGAATAAACATAAGTAGCATCAATGTCTCTATTCTGAGCCAATATAATCCATCACAGACTAGGTATCAATTCCTTAGAATCCTGCGGGCTCCAGTTTTAGAAGTTCAATTCCTCACAACTTCTTCCAAGAGGGAACTGTCTAGGATATCCCTCCCCCTGCCCTACAACAAATCTTCCACAATAGATCATTGTCCAGTCTATTGAGATGTCTAAGGAACTCAGAGCACTTTATGGATCTCTTCCTGGAGAACAGCAAGAGCTTTATTGTTCAGGATTGCCTTCTGTGTAGTTGCATACTCAGCTTTCCCCAGCTCTGCTTTCTTGAGTGTGTGAGATTAAACAACACTAGCTCCTACAAACAAGGTGCCATTTCTCTTCCCCATTCCCTCCCCAAATCTCTGTACTGCCCTCTCTCTTAAATTACTGCCATTTTGTCTGTTATCCTTTCAAATTCAATAAATCTTGGGGTACAAATCAGGCATATGAAGCAAAGACAGTCAATGTCCTAAACAATGTACCAGAGGCAGATACCTTCTTGTACATTTGGTTAAATTCGTACCAAAGTGCAAATGGCTGATAAAAAGACTCTTTGCTAAAAGCAAGTTTTGAGGGATGAACAGGGAATTTGAAGATTACTGAAAGCAGGTTTTACTTAATTTGTAGTTTTGCTTGGGCTAGCTCCAATTGAACAGCTTCATATTCACGATTGTGTATTCATTATATGTAGTTGAATATTTTCATTAGGCAATGATTACAAGTATATGTCACTTGGAAAGAATCTAAATTTATAAGCGTTTCTTTAAGAATTCTGCCAAGCTACAGAGAAATGAAGAGGTGATTAGGTTTTAAGGAATTATGAATCCCTTAATAAGCCATTCACCACTAAAATCCTCTTCTGATGCTTGATCATGGTCTTGAGGTACACTTGGGTATTTTATGGCCATTTGAGAGAGCCAAGTTCTAGCAGATCCTATTGAGCTGGAAAGGAATTGGAAATTGAATCAGGGATATCTATCATCTGTGGATTAACTTAGTTAAATTTAGAAGGGCTTGGAACTTTTAGCCTAGGAAACTAAAGTTTGAATTTTTCATGATCAGAAGTAGAGAGCCATGGGAGATTTTTTGAGCAAAAAAGTGAATGACCAGATCTATATACAGCAAGATTATTCTGACTGTGGCATAACAGATGGATTGAATTGAAAAAGAGTGGCAAGGGGTAGGGTGGTAATCTATTATGAGGCTATTTATAGTACCAGATGTGTGTGGTAATAAGGTCTACTGCTAATGTGGTGGCAGTGAGAATAGATAGGAGATAGATGCATTTCTAGAAGTGGAGTCCACAAGACTTGGCAATAGACTGAATGTGAGAGGGAGAGGGAGGAGTCATCAATAATCCCAACCTTACAAATATGGAAGACTGGAAGAGTCATGGTACCAGTAGAAGAAATAGTAGTCAGGAGGTTGGGCAGGTTTAAGGACAATGCTAAGATGACCCATTTTGGATGTGTTGAACTTGAGGGTCCAGGGGGAGAGTGAAGGCCTTGTAGGCAAGAGAAGTAGGTATGAAGCCCAGAAAAGAAGTCATGACTAAAATAGGTTTGGGAATCAATTTCCACAAAAATGGGGGTCAAAGCTGGGGGAGTGAAGGAAGTGGCCAATAAAGAGCATAAAGAGGGAAGAGAGCTAAAGTGAGATCACTTAGAAAAAGCCCAAGAATAGTATGAGTAATCAAAGGACACAAAAAAGAGTAGAGAAGCAAAAAGAGACCCATAAGAGCATGACATTTTCTGAAGCCAGCAAGAGGGGGAAAGACACAACATGGAATACTGCAGAGAGGGAAAGGCAGATGAAGACTGAGAATGGACCATCAATATGGCTACTAGGGCAGTAAAAGTTGACCTTCAGAATGGCAAGCTCAGTAGAGAGGTGACCAGGCATAGAGGGAGGAGTAGAAACTAAATTTCAAGAAGCTGCAAAGGAAATAGATGATAGCATACTTGCTTAAAAATAATCAGCCATCTGGATTTATGGCCACCATGATGATTCTGGGAGAAAGTGAATTAGATTCAGTCAATCATTCAGCAATAATTTCTCAAGTACCTACTAATGTGCTAATACTAGGGGATAGGCATACCTAGAATAGTCTCACTGATTCCCTGAAAGCTCCTAATTTAGACCCAAATTTCTGGTTCTCTTCCAAATAAACGTATCTGGGTTTCAGTTTGATTTTTTAAAAATGATAAATGATATTCTCATAGGCTTATGTGTGGCATGTTCTAGCACAAGGTGTTTCCCTGTCCTTGTCCCAGTTATTAACAAAGGTATTTCTCAAAGGATTACATCTGTGTTACATTGATGTGTCATGGGCATGCCAAAACCCTAACTGCCTGACATGTTTCTATTTGTACCAGCCTATTATTTATTTTCAGGGTAAATCAGCTCTTAAACTGGTAGTTAGGTGATAAAGCTTATAATATGAGTTTCAGGAAAGAAAACAAAGAGCCACAAAGACTAAATTTAATTGCTTTTGGCTTCAGCCATGTCCTGCATGCAAATTATAAATTTCTTCATCATGACCTTATGTTGTCATTAGTACCATTTTAAGCCAGTGTCTACACAAGTAAAATGATGATGAGGAATGAAGGTAATAAGTCATATGACAGGCTAAAAACCCTAGTGCTTTAAATGTTGCAAAGTGTTTTACATATATTATCTCACTGGATCCTGACAGCAGCCCTGCATATTGGTGCTATTATTCCATTTTAAAGATGAAGAAAAAGATGAAGCTCCAAGAGTCAGTGAACAAGCAATTATTAAGCTCCTACTATGTGCCATGCATGTAGCTAAGTCCTGGGGACACAAAAAGGGCAAAACCAGTACTGTCTTCAAGGACCTCATGTTCTAATGGGGGATGCAACAACTTTGTCCACAAAAGAGACATAAAGAGCAAATAGAAGGTAATCTCAGAGGGAGAGTGCTAGCACAGGGCTGAAGACGGAAGACTCATTGCAGAAAGTGGGATTTGAATTGAGTTATCAAGGAAACCAGAGAATCCCAGAAACAGGAAAGGATGGAAAACATTCCAGGCAAGTGGAACAGCCAGTGAAAAAGCCAGAGTCAGGAGATAAGGGCTGTCTTATATGAGGAAAAAGAATAAGGCCATTGGAACTGGATTATATACTATACAGAGAAGAGTAAAATATAACAAAAAAAAAAACAGGAAACATAGATGGAAGCAAGTAGAGGGTTTTATCTTTGATCCTGGAGATAACAGGGATCCACAAGAATTTACTGAATAGGGAGATGAGAGGGTTAGAGCTACACTTTAGGAAGGTAACTTTGCCAGTTGAGTAGAGGTTAGACTGGGGTGAAGACTTGAATTATGAAGTTCAACCAGAAGGCTATTACAATGATTCAAGTGTGAAAATACATGGGCTCACTTCAGGGTGGTGGTTCTATGAGTAGAAAGGTATTTATAGGAGAGATATGGAAGAGATCAAATGACTTGCCAGGAACTGAAGCAAGATTAGACATTAGGTTTTCTTGACTTCAGTGTTCTAAGTACTATGGTAAGATGCTTTCATCTTAGATGTTCTGGGATCATAGGTGATTTAGAACTGGGAGGGACCTTAAAGGTCGTCAAATCCAATATCTTCATTTTTTTTAATCTGAGGAAATTGAGGCCCAAGGTTAAATGACTTTTCTAGTATCACACAGCTAATGTTACTAAGTAAATACACAAAGCTCTTTGCAAATCCTGAAGTCCTGTGTAAATGTTAATTGTTCTAGTTGTTAATTTAAGGTGGAATTTAAACCCAGCATTCTAGACTCCCAGTCTAGCATCATTTTCACTAAATTATGCTGTGTCTCTGGATGCTTAAATCACAAAGTTGTAATGTACTTGGAGTCTACATAGTACAACCTAGAACCCTTGTGCAATCTAGCACATAAGGAGACGCCCATGTTTGGTTTGAATACTGAGTACTTTCCTCCTGAAATCACCTTCCTTCTACTCTGAATATATCTTGTTCATGCATAATTGTTTGCAAATTATTTTCCCCATTAAAATGAGAGCTCCCTGGGGGTAGGGACTGAATTTTCATCTGTACTATCTATTTGTTAAGTGAACATCCAGTTTTTGCTTGAAAACTTCTAGTGATGGGGAGCTCACCACCTCCTGAGGCAGCCCATTATAATTAAGCTTCCTGGGCCTCAGTTTCCTTATCTGTACAATGAAGACAGTAGATCAGAGAGTCTCTGAGGTTTTTTAAAGCTCTGGTTCTATGAATCTTGTGAAATATTTTTTATCTCCTGGACTGATATGTGAGCACAGGAAAGGGACCAGGCAATGCACTCAGCCACAGGTTGTATCACTATAAGGGTCAAATCCCTGACGCTGCCAATATCTTGTCTCTCAAATCAATACAGTTTTCTTCTCTTCCATCCTGCTTTTGCAATCAATTCCCCTTGCTTCGGTGCTCTAAAAAAATCCCTGCTAGACTGGCCTTTGACTCAGATTCTGCTTTTTATCAAATTCCTATTTGAAAGCCAGTCCTTCTCCCCAAGAGTTGATTTCCCTTTCCCAACTCTGCTTTTGATCAGGTGGGATTTGAAGTACATATGCAAGGAACATACAAAAATCAAATAAAAAGTGAATGAGGCAGGAATTATATAGGCTGTATATAGGCTTCAGCTCACCAGAGAGAATTTATTAAGGACTCTGTGTTAACCTGGAAAGACATATGGAATGAGACAGAGCTCTGTCCTTATTTGGACCTAGTCTTTTCTTTCTCTTCAAAAAAAATTATCAATTCATTTGTTTAATAAACATTTATCATCTGGCCCTCTCACTGCCATGTCCCATTGAACAAGGAGAACAACAAAACAAAAATGCAACCTTATCATAGACACAAATGGTCCGGTAAAACAAATTCCTACATTGGTCATGCCTGAAAATACATATCTTTCTACATTTTAAATTCATTATCTCTCTGGTAGGAGGTGAGTGCTATGGTTCATCTTCAGTTTTCTGGGTTTGTGGTTTGTCATCGTGTTGGTCACGGTTCTAAAGTCTTTCAAAGTTTCTTTTCTCTATAATGTCATTATAGATAGTGTTCTTGTTTTCTTTGCTTTGCTCAGTATTAGTTCATAGAAATCCACTTTTGTCTGAAACTGTCCATTCAGTCACTGCTTATGGCACAATAATGTTCCACTAAATTAATATGCCATGATTTTAAAAATCTATTTAGCCATTTCCTAATAGGACAACCCATTAATTTCAATTTTTTAAGATATTATAAAAAACAACTCTTTTTCTCTCCCTCTTTCCCTCCCTCCCTCTCTCTTTCTCCTTTTTCTATACATGTATGTGTATGCAGACACACACAGACACACAGACACAGACACGCAGACATACACATAGACACACATACAGACACTCCCATATATACATGTATGTGCATATATATATATATATACATATATATGTATACACACACAAACATATATACATATATACACAGACATATACATACATCCATATGAATGTAGGTATGTTTACCCTTTCCTTCTATCCTTTTATCTCTTTGTTGTATAGGTCTTGTGATAGTACTGCTGGATCAAAAGGTACCCAGCATTAGTGATTTTCTGAGCAGAGTACCAAATTGCTTTTCTGACTGTTTGGACCTATTCACAGGTCTGCTCACAGTGTACTAGCATGCCATTTTCCCCACAGCCTCTCCAATATTGTCATCTTTGCTAGTCTAATGAATGTGAGGTAGAACCTCATAATAGCTCTAAAGTGCATTTGCTTAATAATTAATGATTGAAGGCATTTCATGTGGCTATTATAATTTGGATTTCTTCTCTTTAAAACTGCCTGATTATTTCCTTTAACTATATATCTATGGGGGAATGGCTTTTAGTCTTATAAATTTGAATCAGTTACATATTGAGTATATATGTATATATACATATCATATCACACACATATGTATACATATGTATATATTGCATATGAGACCTTTATCAGAGAAACTTGCTACAAAGATTCCCTCCCTCCTCATTTACTTGTTTCCTTTCTGTGTTCAATTTGTTCATTTTTAATTTAATATAATCAGAATTTCTCATTAGATTTTTCTGTGATTTCCTCTATCACTTATTTTTATTGTAAACGTTCACAACCCATAGATACAAAGGTAATTCCTTTCTTGCTCTTCTGATATGTTTTTATGCCTTTTACATCTAGACCATGGATGCATTTGGAATTTCTTTTGGGATGCAGTATGAAATGTTGGACTAAATCTAATTTTTGTCAGACTTTTTGGATCTAGCCTTTTTAACACTTTCCTGAAGTACCTCAGATGAAAGCATATAATTTTTATCCAATCTGCAAATAACAGATCTCTGTTAGCTAATATTGGACAAAAAAACCAGATTCAGACTACAGAATACAGGACCTAAGCTAAACCAATGAAATTTAAAAAGGGATGGCTATTAAGTCCAGCCATTGTATTTCAACATCTATTGCTTAATTAAAGAATGGGAGTGATCTGGTTCAGTAATAATTGAAGAGGAAAAGACAGACTTTCAGATTATTATTATTATTTAGATTATTATTAACTAGTGTTTACATGTGCTTTAAGTTTTACAAAGCACTTTTACCAGTTTTTTACAAAGCCTAGCAGCAACCCTGGGAAATAGAGGCAGGCGGAAGTTAAGTAATTTGCTCAGAGTCACACAGCTATCTAAGTATCCAAGTCTGGATTTGAACTCATGCCTTTATGAGTTCAGATCTAGCTCTCTATCCACTGTGCCACCCAGCTGCCTAGTTGAACAGAAAGTCATAAGTGACCAATTATAGGATGTGCCAACTAAAAAAGCAAATGAGGACTTAGTCTATATTAGCAAAGCTAACCTGATCATGGGCTGATTTGGGGGTGTAGTATAGCAATTTCTCTGGGTAATATTCCCAAAGTCAACCCCTCTCCAAGTGTGAGACTGTCTTTACACAATGGGTATAAGTGTAGGGAGAAGTAGAACTTTTCTTTTTGGAGGGTGGAAGGCAAGGCAGTTGGGGTTAAGTGACTTGCCTAAGGTCACATAGCTAGTTAAGTCTCAAGTGTCCTCCTGACTCCAGGGCAGGTGCTCTATGCATTGTGCCCCAAGAAGTAAAACATTTTTATGGCAGGTATTTGTTAGGCCAGACAAGGCTTCTTTTGATGAGGAATTGTTTATTTTGGAAGGAGAAAGGGATGATGCCCCTAGTTAGGCCTCATTAGTACCAGAGTGGTTTGGCTCCAACAGCCTGTTATTCTTGGGTGGTTCTCTCTGTGTACCTGATTTGCTTGTTGTCATGTGTGTATGACAGGAAGCATTCTGCCTTGTGTTGTGTTTTGAGCTGACCATGCCTATGAGCCCAGAGACCACGAGGGTTTTGGATCCATAGTGAAGCACTCTATCCACCTAACAGAGAGGTGAAAACCTCAGGGAGCAAAATAAAAATGTGTTTTTGAACATGACCAATGTAGGAAATTGTCTTGCTTAACGTACCCATATTTGTTTTGTTTTATCCAATGGTGGGAAATATTGGAAGAAGAAATAGATTTTTGTTAACAAAAAAAAAAGTAAATTGAATAAAAAACCCTACTGAACCAGGAGCCTGGCAGTCTGGGTTTCTTTTCAGCTGTGCCACCTAATAGCTGTGTTTTTACCTTTATATGTATCTCCAGTGTAAGCAACACTAGGCACAGTATAAGCATCTCATAAATGCTTCTTGACTGACTCTTCTCCATTCCATCCTCCCCTCCCCAAACACCAATGCTACAAAGATGGTGGCATTGAAAGATCAACATCACAAGGTCAGTGATAATCTTCATTCTACAGTCATCTTCTCAATCCTTTCCTAGTCTCTAGGTTCATCTGTTTCAGGAAAGGAACCCCAACTGTCTGAGATTGTGATAAAATTCATGATTGTTATCTGTTCCATGTCAACCACACCTGAAATACCACTGAATTCTAGGCTTTGCATTATAAGTGGGCTCTGATAGCCATCTTGGAATGCTTGAAGGGACAGAATATAAAATTAAAGGAGAATCCTGCATTGTCTCAGAGAGAAAAATGAAGACAAATGGATGGGAATTTATAGTTTGGGATCAAAATAAAAAAATGACATCTATAACTTTGAATTGTCTAGGAATGGATTTTGTCTTGGGAGACCATGTACTCCTTGTCATTGGCAATATTCAAATGAAAGGGGGATGCTCACTGATTGGGGAAATGGTAGAACAAATTCTGCAATTATATAGGCGAGTTGGATTGGAAGGCCATGGGGGTTTCTACTAAAGCTAAGATTCTGTGAATCTCCATCATAGGAAATAAAAGCAACTTGTTTTTGTCCCAGGTTACTAGAATAAATACCTTGTAGGGTCAACAAGTCAACAAGCATTTACTAACCACCTACTTTGTTCCAGGGACTGTGCTAAATTCTATGGATGCAGAAAAATAAATTGACCCTATCATCAAGGAGTTTGCATTCTAATTGGGATAAAAGTGTGTGTGTGTGTGTGTGTGTGTGTGTGTGTGTGTGTGTTTACACAAAATAGATGAAAGGTAATCTTACAGGGGAAGGTTATTATGTCTTCTTAACAGGGAACAGACTACTCCCAGAATTCAATTAAACAGTAATTGCAATTCTGTTGGGCCCCTAGCTTCTTTGGATGATGACTTGGAGGAACCCATGGGCAGTGACAGTCATGAAGGTGAACAGTGCCTATTAGGCCTTTTAGATAACGTCCCTATTAGGAATAAAGATTGTAACAGAAAAGGAAACTAAAGCCCATAAAAGTTAGGTGGTCACAAGGTAGAAAGTGGCCATCCTTAATTTCATGTGAATAAACACAACTTTTCAAAATAAAAGTGTCAGAGTTTTGGTTATTTCAATTTTTTTTGCTTTTTTGGAGGGGGGAAGGCAGAGCAGTTGGGGTTAAGTGATTTACCGAAAGTCACGCAGCTAGTTTTTTGTGTTCAGTGTCTGAGGCTGAATTTGAACTCAAGTCCTCCTGACTCCAGGGCCAGTGCTCTATTCACTGCACCACTTAGCCACCCTTTAGTTATTTCATATCACTTCTCTAATACATCTAAACTTTAAAATTCCACAATTACTATCTAATGAAGTAGTTTTCCTTCACCAGATTATTAGAGCAAAAAAGGACTGTAGTCAGAGCTATTTACTGAGTCATGATTTACAAGCTGTGCTATCAACTTCAAATAAACTTTTTATACTAGCATGAAGTAGGAAATAATCATAGAATTAATTATGTCATGATTTTTCTTTCAGTGAGTAAAAGCATTCCTGGGTGATTTTAAGGGCAGTCAGCTTGAAGAATATAGTGACTGCCTAGGAATTTAGCTGCTCTCATATTTCAAAACCTTTTGAATAAATTGCAAATGCTGTTGAAAATCCTATTCTGAGCATGTTTTGACGACTTAAGGGACTGGTAATAAGTTACATGTCTGTGTCAAGTACAGGGCTGGTATAGCATTATTATTAACTATTTTGATAAATGGTGTTATTTGCCATGTTTGCCAATTCTGTTTTTTAAAAGCTTGACACTTGAGCAATTTTCCATCTCTGGATGAAGGACATAACACTTTGAGGCTGGGGGATATACACAATGTCAAGAGGATAACTCAGGCAATTGCTCGCAGGATGCTGGCCAAAGATAACCCTTGCTTCAATTATAGGAATAATTCAGCTGAAAACTGTCTCCATTAGAGCTATCTCGATAATTGTCTCAGTTTTCTGTTCCTCTTTGATTTGGTAGCTAGCAATACATCAACAAGGATTTCTCCATTGGAGAGTTTCTATGCTAACAAAGACTACAACCTACTATAGTTTAGTAAATTCCTGAAGATCAGAGAATTTAAGTGACTCTACCAAGGAGGAAGTATTAGAAGGAGGAACAGAAGACAGGGATTTCTGCCATGGTGAGCGCTCAACAGCTCTTCCCTATTGCCTTTCCACGTAGGTCCAATAAATCCAAGGAAACCGTCTAAGTAATACTTGATTCTAAATAAAATCCTGACTAAAATGATTGCAATGTCTGAAAGAAGCTGCTTTGGGATCAGTTTAAAAATTTTTTTCTAATGATTAGGCCCATCCAACAATGAGAAGGGGAGGGAGCACAGTACTTTCATCCTAAAGGCAGATGAGCTCCTCAATGGATCCCTGCAACTGTTCACCTTCCTAACCGGCAGTGCACATGGACAGCTCCAACTTGCCATCTAAAGAAACTAGGAGTCAAACAGAACTTCAGATTTCTGGGATCATTCTCTTTTCTATTTTGAGACACAGAATGTTCGATAACGTGCAAGTAGACAGCTGGGATTATTGTATGAGCATGATAATCATAGTGTATGAAGAAGATTCAGATAAGTTGTTTTCATCTGTGACATCTGGACTGAATTTACACTTGAATTTGAGACAGGACTACAGTATATTGTACTCTTACTTCCTCTTTTAATTGGTCAGGTGATGGGCATGATGCTTTGGAACATTGAGTCACCAATGCGGGGCAGGATACTACAGTCGTTCTTCCCATTTTCCTTGGTAATCTCATAGTAATTTCTGATTTCTAATAATTGTGGCCTCAGCATTCCTGGTCATGGCATGGTTAGCAATTTTTATCTTCTGGCTGTTTGGAAAGGGGACACTTAGCTCTGGACATTACAAGAAAAATCCTCAGTGGGTCATAAGATTGAGAAAATGGTTTTGTATCTTAAACATAATATCAGGACATCATGATTCAATAGTCTGAGCCCCATTGAAGGAAGTGATTTCCTGTTCCACCAATCCAGGTTAGAATTCCCACCAAATTGCTTTCTTTCTGACAGAGATCACAAAAAGCAAAGATATTGTATCTCTTCCAAGGAGATGGAGCTGAGGGCTTAACACATTCATCAGCAGGTGAGTTAGTTTGAGCAGAAGTAGGTGGAATAGGCAGGGCTTCTAGAGTTTTATTATATATGGTGTGTTTGCTGATGAAATTTGCTCTGACCTGGAACTAGACCTGGGAGCACACCACTTGCTTTGAAGCTATTATCTTTCCTCTCCATTTTCTCTTTCTCCTTGCTAGGAATTGAGAAGTCCTGTATTCTGGTGTTTAGATAAGTTCTGTTGAGTACAGGGATTTAGAACTTGTAGTATAATACTATATATAGGAATTTTCACATGCCATGCATTTCTGGGATTATTGTTAAGGATTCTTTAACTATCTGATGTTGCTGATGTCCATTCTCCCAATGCTGGGATTCAGCTCTGAGGATCTAAGTCCTATAGAGTCCCATACTCACTCTGTTAATTTTGACTGTCTTTGGTTATCAGAGAGTGAGTGACATTACTTCTCTCATCTCTATCTCTCCTTGGCAAAAGGAATTCACAGACCCCCAGGTGTTAAGAAACTGGGCTCTAGAGCAAAACTATAATTATTTTCTTGGGTCAATTTTCCATGAACTGTAAGACCCAAGCCAAAAGATCCCAAGAGTTCTGGTACTCCAATAGAATTGAAGTACAACAGAATTGATAGCTGGTATAAGCATGCATGGAGAGTTTTCCTACCCATCCCTAGTCCTATTAACAAATGCTTTATGTGTATAGTATTAAAAAAATGGTAAATTGCTTTGTATGTCAAGATGAATCCCTGATCCTAGGTTAATCCTAGAGACTCCTTTTAAAGGAGATATCATCAAATAGTGGAAAGAGTATGGGACTAATAACCAAGGGAGACCTGGGTTTGAATTCTGCCTACAAGTTCTTTCATCTCTGGGTCCCAGTTTCCTCATGTATCTCTAATAATTAGATAGTAATAGGACCAAATTCGAAGACTGTTGCAAAGTTCAAATAAAGCAATATATGCAAAGCGATTTAAACACTAATTTTTATTATTTCAGGAGGGGGAGGACCTTCGTCCCCTAACAGAATGCCTGCGTTCCAGACTCTGTTTCTTCTGGGCCTACTATGTACTTTCCTGGGCCCTTGAGGCTCTGATTGATGAGCCTCCAGTATTTTGAGCCTGATTTAGAACCCCACATTATTGTTCCCCAATCATCTTCGTGACAAATTGCTGTGAGCATAACATTCCCTCCCCCCATATGTATATCCTAACCACTACCTCTACTCTACCTACAAAAATAATGACTAACACTATCATTTATATCAATCAGACACTCTATGACTTCATTCACTATCACTGTGGCTTCCCTAACCAAAATACCCCTCCCTGGATAGTACTCTCTTATATGTATTTTCTTTCTTCAGTAACATATAAGCTTCTTGAGGACAGACTGTTTACATCTGTCTTTATTCTCAACGTCTAGTATACTGCCTGGAAAATAGCACTTAACAATAAAATACTTTTTCATTCATTCATTCATTCATTCATTCATTCATTCATTCATTTTTTTCTCTATTTTGGGTATTGATATTCCATAGAGGCAGCCCAATCTCACCTGCTCAGAGACCTAGCTTTTGGATTGACTGTATCCATTTCTCTCCTGCTTCCATCTACTCTTTTTCCTTTGCAATGATAAGGGAAGGATTAAGATGATTTTTAGGGTGTGACTTTGTTACCTCTTTCTCTCTATGCCCCCCAGATCCATTGTGGGTATAATAGTCAGTAAGTATTAATTAAGTAATTACTATGTATCAGGGACTGGACTAAGTGCTGGGAATAAAAAAAATATAGACAAGAAAAAAGAATCTCTGACGTCATAGGGCTTACATTCTAATTTTAAAAAAATGACATAGAAACTGAAAAAGGACAGGGGAAGTACCTAGTGCATAAGTGTAATGGAGGAGTCTGGATTACAGCCTGGTAAGAATGGATTGCAAATTATGTTTGGGTAGAGACCATGTTATATTTGTCTTGTCTTCCATTCCAATCAGCATTCATTAAGTACCTACTATGTGTAAAGCACCATGCTAAATTCTAGTGATTAAAAAAAAGACAAAACAAAACAAAAATAGACCTTGCCCTCAAGGAGCTTACATTCCAGTGTACAGTATGGTAAACATGGAAACAGGTAAGTGTATATACATACATTATTTTCATATACACAGAAAAACAAAAGCAGGATTTTATACAAATCTCTGAATCTCCATTTCATAATACTTGCTTTGAAAAGCAAACATATAATTTTTATATATTACCTTTGAAATGGTCCTTCTTGTTTGATTCTATCTTGACTTCCTTGTCTTATTCATTAAAAAATGTTGTTAACATTGCTACAATGGCCCTTTTTTTGGCATCACTATTGCCAAGCCTTCCTTCTGCCGCATTCTCCTCCCAACGGGGGAAAGTCAAGTGAAAGAAAGGTAAAACCTTGTAAGAAATAAGCAAACTCAAGCAAAATGAATTCCCACAGTGATCACATCCAAACAAATGTATTTCTCTTCACTTTGTATCTATCCCCTCTCTGTCAGGAGCTGGGTAACTTACCTCATTATGGATCCTCTGGAGACATGGTTGTTCTTTGCATGATTTTTCTTTCCAATGCTGCTGTCCTTGTATAAATTGTTCTGCTGGTTCTACTTACTTCTCACTGTACCAGTTTATTCTACCCAGGGTACTCTGGAATAATTTCATATGCTATTTCTTATGGAACAACAAGAATATTCTATCTTGTTCATGTACTACAATTTGTTCAGACATTCCCTAATTATACTTGATAATTTGAGGAGTGAGCATGTGCTAATGAAAAGGGCTAGGAATTCCAAGACACAAGAACACTTATCCAAAGCCAAGGAGAAAGAAGAGGGGAAACACTGACTTTGGGGATAAGCACACAGGCCAGTCTGGCTGGCATGATATTGATGAAGGGAACTAATGTGTAATAAAACTGGAAGGAAGACTGGAGCCTGGCTGTGAAGGGTTTAAATGCCAAGCAGAGAAGTTTGCATTTCATTTTACAGGCAATAGGTAGTCACTGAATATTCTTGAAGGTTGTGTATTGAGGATTGAGTGTCAAATTTGTACCATAGGAAGATTACTTTTTCAGTTGTATGGAGGATAGATTGGTAGATATTTTAAAAAATTTAATTAATTAATCAATCAGTCCATTAATCAACAAACATTCATTTGGTACATGTTATGTGCCAGACACTGTGTATGCAAAATCAAAACATATTTCAATGACTAGATTTTTCAACATATTTCATGCCTAGATTCATAATAGTCAATGTTCTTTTTCTTACCTTTTTCAAGAATTGCTATTCTTTTAAAAAAAGAACAAAACATTATCGGAAGAAAAAATTATTCATTTCTGTGAAATTACTTCTTTTTGGAGCTTTGAAAAGGAGCCAGTGCTAATTTTGGTGCAAACACCTATATATCCCCCCAAATTGAGGAGGAACAATTGCACACATGTAGCTTTGTCTCAAACAACAGGAACAGTTATTCCTCATTAACTGTTACAATAGAAATGGCATATGTCTAATCCTTATCTTTATAGCATATGGGGAAAAAGATAATACACATCTTCCCAACTTAAGACAATTTGTTCTTTTTCAGAAATTAAATTGTGACTTTCATTATCACACGTAGACATCTTTTATTGTTGTTTGCTGGTTTTCTGCAATGTAAATTTGTGGTTGTAGGGGGATAGATAGTGGTTTAATTCTCATAGTGAAATTTTCACTATTTTCATGACATGAAAAATTTCCATTCAAAGGAATTATTCTTATTCTAGCATTCAAGGAAATGTATTTTTCCTCTAAGATATCATAACTGGAGGACTTTTACTTGATGCCCTACAAGGACTTGTTTAGCCTAGAGAATACAAAACTCAGGAGAAGATCTGAGAGCTACCTAGGTTTCCAAAGTGATCTCTTGTGAGAAAAGGCTTTGATCATAAGTTAATATTTATATGCTTTTTTGAATCTCACAACAGTTCTGTACTATTATTAGCCACGTTATGTACCAATGAAGAAGCCAAGACTTAGAGACTTCAACATAGTTACACAGAAATTAAATATCAGAGGTAAGATTTTAATTCCAGCCCTTCTGAATCCCAAGTTCATAATTCTTTTCATTCTATAAGAACAGAACCAGGAACAAAAGACCAAAGTTTCAGGGAGGCCGATTTCTCTCTCTCTCTCTCTCTCTCTCTCTCTCTCTCTCTCTCTCTCTCTCTCTCTCTCTCTCTCTCTCCCTCTCTCTCTCTCTGTCTCTCTCTCTGTCTCTCTCTTCCCCTCCCTCTCTCTCTCTGCCCTTTACTCTCTCTGCCCCTCTCTTCCCCCTTTCCCCATCCCCTCTATCCCTATCTCTGTTTGGAGAAAATCGAGGTTAAGTGCCTTGCATAGCTAGCAAGTGTCTCAGGCTGAATTTGAATTCGGGTCCATTTTGACTCCAGGGTTGGTGCTCTATCCACTGTACCACCTAGCTGCCCCATGTTTTATATTAAATGTCAGGGGGGAAAATCCTAATAGAGATTTATCCCGGAGAAGAATGGGTTATCTCAGAAGGTAGTAGGTTCCCCATCATTGGAAGTCTTCAAAAAAAGGTTAATTCCTTATTGGGTTTGTTACTGTAGGTATTCTTTTTCCAGACCTTTTTCCAGGTCATTGTATGTCCTTCCAACTCAGGCAATCTGGGATTCTGTGGAAATGTCATTTGCTCATTTGTATAGGTCTCATTTATTTCATCTTTAAAATGAGTGTTGTACCAGACTAGGAATGGCCTGTGAATATTTCTCTTTATCTTTTCCTTTTAATCATTCAAATAATTAAAACATCTGCAACATGTAGAAATTCCCAATGTATCTCTGGGCAAGTCACTTAACCTCTGCCTCAGCTTCCTCAACTGTTAAATGTTTATGTACTAATAACATCTATCTCACAGGATTGTTGTAGGTATGAAATAAAGTAATATCTGTAAAGCATTTAGCAGAATTTCCAGCACATAGTAGGTGCTATATTAATATTTGTTCCCTTTCCCCCTTTCCCTCCTCTCAGTCATAAGATAAAGCTTCAGAGTTATAACTGGGACTTTTTACCCCTACCCATGTAAATAGCAAAATGGGCAGCTAAGTGGTACAGTGACTAGAGCACTGGGTTTGGAATCAGGAAGGCTCTTCTTCATGAGTTCAAATCCAACCTCAGATAATTACTAGCTTTGTGACTCTGGGCAAATCACTTAATCCTGTTTGCCTTAGTTTCCTCATCTGTAAAATGAGCTGGAGGAGGAAATGGTAAACCACAGGATCTTTACCAAGAAAACCCCAAATAGCATCATGAACAAATCAGACATGGCTGAAAAATGACTCAAGAATAATAGCAAAAAGGCAAAATCATGATATAATTGCATAAGAAGAGCAGGAAGTCCATCCTTCAGAGACTCCACTGCAGTTTTTTTTGGGGGGAAGGGCAGAACATAGGAGGGGCAAACCATCATGGCACAATGTTGGGGGTGGCATTGAAAAGAGTGATTGTGAGACCTGGAGAGATATGAATCAAAGAAGGACCATGAAGTTAGGTACGAGCACAGTGGTTCCTCCATAGGGAGGAAATTGCTTGCCCCACATCCCAGAATTTGGCACCTTGGTGCAGCTGCAGAGGTTCTATGTCTGCCTAACATACATTTGCATTATGCCAACAATGTAGATGTTAGAAAACAGGAAAGCAGCTCAGCTAGCATTCTCTTTTCTTCTTGGTTCATCTCTATCCTTAGCATATTATTCACATGGACCATAGGTTTGTCAGGACTTAATATGCAAATAAGATAAACAGCAAATAGCATGCTCTGTACATACCTTGACTAAAATAAATGGCAAGGATTTTGCTTCAAGGTGAAACCCAGTATCACTCAGAATTGCTGGATGGCCTGGCATTTACTCACCACAGTTAACTGTGTTACTAATACTGATCTGTCCAGGTGCAGCTGCTGTTTTCTGGATTATAATGATTACTATTAATTCCTCTTGGCAAATCTAGTCCTTGGGCATCAGCATTTTAAGAAGGGACATCTGGATCCTTGAAGAGGTGTGTGTTTCAGAGGATTCCCCCCCTTCCATTCCATCTCCATTTTAAAGCTTGCCACCCTGGTCTGTTTCAGCATTATTTCAGATGCTTTGTGCAAGGTAAGTGGAGGTATTTTCTGGGGCACCTTTTAACAGTATGGGAAGCTGCCCTAGTGGAAGGTGATTATGTAATCAATAATCCATGAGTGGATCTCAGTGCTGCAATTAACATCTTATAGTAGAAATGAAGAGGACAGAAAAAGAAGGCAATTTGTTCAACTCTTCTGCAGAACTAGACAATCGACATGTAGACAATGAGGGAGATTTATTCAGGCTTTGAATGAGAAGAAAGTGAATCAAAACACCAGGATCTCCTCCATTCCATTACCAGTCAATGCATCAGTCAGACAGAATTCAAGTAGGTGATTGGGATCGATAATGCATTTAATTAAGAGTTTATTGTTTTTGTGAGTGACTTTCGGAAAGAAGAGGAATCCCCCACAGAACCATTTGGATGTTAGTTTTAAAACATATGATCTTGTTTTACATTTTTTTTTAGTGAACAAGAATTTAATTCAGTAAATGAAACAGCTTTGCTTAGATGAAAACATACCGTCGGCCCTCATTATTTAGTGAACTTCTGAGTGAATTACAAGTAAGTAGTCATCTGTTTAGCCTCTCTTTAGATCTCAAAGTATGTTGCAAACATCTGCAAAGAAAATAGGATGGAAGTTTCCAGAACACATCAGTAGTCATATGATGCTTTGATTCTCTATACACATTAGCTCTGGACCCTCAAAGATACCCTCTTCTGGTTTAATTCTTATTCATGTTTTTGCCTGGGTGTTTGAGAAAGTCAATTCTACAAACTCTGTTCTCTTCTTAAACAAACCACTTTAGAAAGAACCCATTAGCATTCGAAACTGAGAAGTATTTTGCAATGTTTCCCACTTTTCCTACTCTCCTGCTAGCACAAAGTGCTGGCATGGGCAAGTGAGTAAATAATTCCTTGGCTCCATGCTGTAGTGCTTGAAATAATTGGGGGCACTTCCCAATGGACCTAGTATACACCTAGAGGTGTAACTTTATGCATCCATCAATATCAGACACCTCTGGCAGCAGCTTTATCTGTCTTTTTGAATCCAAGTGATGCAAAAGGAAAATTTGGGGACAAGTGGGAAAAGTCCAAATTGATTAATGGAGAATTTACTGTCTGTACCTGATGTTGGATGGGCATATTCAGAGTGTACTTAAAGTATTCTGAATTCAACTGAATGTTCAGAGTGCCTTGTGCTATTGACATCAGCACTTTTCTCTAGGGATAAGGACTGGGAATAAACTTGGCTAGGGTCATTTGGATAGCCAGTGCCATCCATGCCCATCTAAATTGTCTGATATCACATCTTCATTATCATTTGCACCCTGGGCACAGTATGGTCCACAGCAAAACATATTTGATTTGGATTCAGGGGATGATGCTGCATCAGAGTGGAAATGGTGGTGACTCTAGAGTCAGAGGATTTCAACCTTACTTTTACCATTTACTGTGTGACCATGGGCAAGGCACCTCTTCTCTCTAGGCCTCAGTTTCCTTGTCTGTAAAGTGAGGAGGTAGGATGGCAGGACCTCTGAGGTCTCCTACAGTTGTAATTCTATGGCCTATGACCATGAAGAAGTGATTAATCTCTCTGAGTCTCTTCCCACATCTATAAAATAAGCTGAACTAAATAAAAATCATCATAATAAGCAACTTAGCACTTTCATGTTTACTAAACACTCTAAAGATTTCGTTATTTAGTGCTTACAATAATCCTCTGAGGTAGGTGTCATTTCCATTTTATAGCCAAAGAAACTGATGTGATGTGAAAAGCACTTTTCACATACTATAGGTATTAGTATTATTCTCTCTTGCTATTCAACATATTGACATTCTCTCTCTGTCTCTGTCTCTCTATCTCTCTGTCTCTGTCTCTGTTCAGTGACAATCCCCAAGCCAACACCAATACTCATGAATATACCTTCCCATATCCCAACGATGCTATAAGAGAGACTACCCAAGACAAGTATTGTGTACCCTAGACACTCATGGTAGGCTCTCCAGCTCTCTCCTATGCCTACTTCTCTTCTGACTTACCTGATGTTCTTTTCTACCTCTAAGGTATTATATACTGCATACACAAGCCAAAAAAAGTTTCCTGTAATGGGCATGCACTGGAATTCAAGAAGCCCTGTGTTCAAATGTGTTCAAATCCTACTTTAGAAATAATAGTGCGTACCTCACACAGCTATGCTGAATACCAAATAAGATAATTAAAAAGCACTTAGCACAGTGCCTAACACCTAGTGACTACTATATAAATGTTATTGCTGCTACTACTTGTGTGACTCTGAGCCAGTCAGCTTTCTAGGCCTGAGCTTCCTCATTTGCAAAATGAGGTATATGGATTCAGGGGTCTCTAAAGCTCCTAAACCTATGATCCTATGGTCTTTTCTACCACACACTCATCTGCTAGCATCCTGATGCTTCTAAATTTCTCTGTAGATAGCCCAACACAATCAAATGCTTCTTGCATCAGCTGCTTCCATAGTAGGTGGTGAGGGCTGCAGAGACTTTCCCTCCATGTTGTTCATGGAAGCACCTGCATGCCCATCAGTTTCCAAGCCCTGCAGAATTTCAGTCTCCTGACACCTATTTGTCCTTCAATAGTTCACTACTCTTTAAATAGAGCAGGTGCTGGTTTTTCTTTTTTTTTCTGTTTATTTTGACTTTGGACGGGTTTCCAGTTTTAAGCTGTAATACTTTCCACCCGGCAATGTTATCTCAAAAGCTTTTCTTGCCTTTCCAACTTGGCTTTAAAGGACATTCTGCCATTTCCATTAACACTTTCCCCACTGCATTGCCTTTATATTGGGTGACCTTAACAAAAATCTCAGGACAGAGAAGAAAAGAAAGACTGTCACTGGGACAGGGGATTGGTCACATTCTGTTGGCTCCAGGAGAAATAAATGCAAGTTGCAAAGATGCAAATTTGGGTTTAATTTAAGGAAAAAATATTGTAATAATTTTCCACTGTCACAAAGTAAAATGGACTGCTTTCGAGGTAGGGATTGGATTTTCTTTCTATAAAGGAAGGTTGGATCACTCCTGTCAGTGTGTCAGTCAATTAGCATTTATTATGTGCTCACTATTTGCCGGGTAATGTGTTAAATTCTGAGAATGCAAATATAAGTAGGAAGTAAGATAGTCTCTGCCCTCAGGGAACTTACATTCTAAAGGGGAGGACAGCATATGAAAGGAAGCTGAAAAGGGTTGGGGAAACAAAATACTTGTTGGGGATGCTGTTCAAGATTCTTTTGTAGGTGTGATGTGGCCTAGAAACCAAGGGTTCTTAGCTTTTTTGTATGTTCTGGACACATGTGACAGTCTGGTGAAACCACTGGACTTCTCAGAATAACTTTTTAAATGCAAAAAATAAAATATAATGATCACATTGAAATAGTTGCTTAGCTTTTTTTGAAAAGGTCACAGACTCCAGATTAAGAATCGGTACTTCATGGTCATCAAGATGCCTTCTGAGATTCTATGAATCTTTGACTATATCCTTACAAAGCCAGGCACAATTTTCATTCATATTTTGTTATGTAGACTCATGGAATCTCGGAGTTGGGAAGGTTGGCAGAAGACATCCAGTCCAATACCCAGTTGGGCATATCAATGCTTCAGACATCCATGAGGTCAGGGTGGGTACTCCTTCAACCAATTGTTCCCCTCTGAACTTAGTAGATCTTCTCTGAAAGTTGCTGTAGTCCAAAATTTGCTTTCTCTGAAGCCAACCTGGTGGTAAGTTTCTCACTAAGCTTTCTTACTTTTCTCCCTATGTGAGACTGGTCTATATTTTCTAAGTTAAATAAAAAATGAAAAAAAACCTTTCTCATTCCCAAAACAGAGAGGCTACTCTCCTACAGATTCCTCTGTCACTGACTGTCAAAGTAACACATGCATCCTATGTGACTGTTACTCTTGGAGTTGTGTCCTAGCTGGAATAACTTGGCTGCTGAAGCTTCTACTTGCTTTTCTGCAAAGTTGCTGATATCTCTTAGACTACTTTGTACTGTCATTTGATGCACTCTCATTTTTTGATTATTCTGCTGAAGGAAGGCTGCTGAGTAACTTATTTCCTACTGGGAAATGGTCTTTACTCCTTTGTTGCATAGCCCATTGCTTCAGAGCTGATTCAGTTCTTTTGTGAGTCATACAAAGTTTTACTCAGACATTATAGCAAGAGTCTCCTCAGTTCCAATCTGTCTCTTGGTCTCACTGACTTTGTTTCTCTGTTAGTTTCCTTACTACTTCCACTATTCACCTGAGTAAAGGGGCTGGGTAGCTGAGTAAGGTTTTTTTTCCTTTTCTGGCAATCCTGAAGACCTACTTGCATCTCTATTCTCCCAATAATATTACTATTTAAGAAGTAACTAAATGATTATAAGCAGGAATATATAACTTTACCTATGAAATATTCATAATATTCCATTTTGTTATTTTGTATATAATTGTACTATGATGAAAAATTTCAAATTTACACCTTTGAACTAAACTCTAGATTGGGACTGAAGAAGGATAACTGGGTTCAGAAATAATTAGGCTTGATCAATCATCAAGTAGTCATCATATTACTTGCTTGGCATTCAAAAATTTTCTACTTAAATTCCCATCAACAAATATTTATTTTGCTGTTTGTCATAATATACCTATAGTATGCAGTGTACTCAGGATCATCTATACAGCAAGAGACAGGGACTTTGGGTTGCTATGGGCTGGTGTTAGCTAATATGTGCATTGTATATGGCTGTGCATGATACCTATTCTTGCAATTATATATTTTCTTTCTGAAGGATAAATATGTACTTTCTCATTAATCTCCTTGTATCCCAATTTGTGACTCATCCATATTTTGTAGTCATTTAGCAACCTTCTTGACTACTTCCTCAAATCATACTCACAGTGACAAATTAGGACTCCATGGTGACATTTGCCATTAGGTTCTAGGGCACTCAATATGATGAATCCAAAACTATAGTTTGAAAGCCCCCATGGATGTACTCACATTTAATAATCAGCCAGTGAACACAACTAGCTTGAAGAAAAGACATTTACTAAGAAAAATAGATGCAAATCATTCTCCTCAAAATCTGGGGTGTCCTTTCCCACAAATATAGCATTAATGGGAAGAGAAAGCACAAAACTAGAGTACATCACTAGTGAGACACCCATATAGGAAAGATATATGACTAAGACAACTCATTTTCTTTTCTGGTGATTTGGGCTTCAAAGTATTTTTTCCTTTTATGGCGTTCTCACACTATCTCCTTGGAGCACCATTACTACACTGGGATCCAGAGATCTATTCCTTCTTGTAACACCATTCCCAACTTCTAAGTTTTTGTTGTTTGTCTTTGGCTCTTAAAAAGGACCATATCATCAGAATGGTAATACCATGACTTTCAATTGAATTAGATTCAAATGAGAGAGGGAGGTGCAAGGTCACAAGCCTCACTTTTGGAGTCATCTGGGTCCAGTGGCAAGATATAGATGAGGAAAACTAGAGATGGCCCCCTACTTGTAAGTTTAATTCTCCCTTGAATTTACACTTGATTTTCTTCTTTTCTGCAAAGGGTCATGCTCCTTGAAGCTGTTTCTGCCCTGTTTGACTGCATCTGTTCTCCCATAAGTAAATGTTATCTTCCATTCAAGTTGCTCCAACAAAAGATTCTATGTGTGATAGTGGTTGGAGAAGGAAATCCTTACCCTTTCCCCAATACTACTGTTTTAACTCCCCCAGATCTGGTAGTTTTAGCTTTTTGAAGGTCCACCATATATGTGTCCTACCTGTTGCCAGTCAAGGGGCAGCTGTTTTAATTCTAATAGGAAATCATCTTCACACTCTATAAAAGTATAATGGGCTTTATTCTTTGTTTTATACATTAATACCTCATTGCTTCTGCTTTCTTATCCTAACTTTCTAAGATTACTTCATTTGGACTAGGTATTGAGATATAAATTGCTCAAGGCCTAACTTGCCTTCCCCTCATACAACAGACCTTCTTTAACCTGAAGAAGATACAATTTAGGGATGGCTTGACAGATGTTTTTGAGTATTTGAAAAGCTATCATATAGGAGAGAGAATGTACTTATTCACTTTGACCCATAGAGAATAGAACCAGGAACAGTGGGTGAAAAGTAAAAAGAGGAAGATTTAGGTTTGTCTTTTATGCTTAAGCCTGAATACCTTCTCAGCATTTGAGATTCAATGATTCTACATTAAAAAACAAACAAACAACACCTTGAAAAATAGAGCTGTAAGGGACCTCAATGGTCATCTAGTTTGACACATCCATAAAGATAGCTAGCTAAAGCATTTATTAAGTGCTTGCTATATACTTCACTGTGTTGAGTCCTGGAGACATAGAGGCAAGCAAAGCCATCCCTACCCCTGAGGAGCTTACCTGTAAAAGGGGGAAGGCACCATAAAGGGGAGATGAAAAACAAGGCTGGATGAGAGAAGGAGACCCATATGGAGTAATCTCATTGATGAGAAGTTGTAATGTTAATGGGATTTAAGATCTTCCTGGCCCATTAATTTTTCTCATGTGGAGCCCATTAAGGGAAGCTTGCTTAGGGGAGACTTGCTTGGAGGAAGGCTTTCATACCTTTTGCTAATTTCTGATTAGTCACTGAGCCAGGAGTGTTGTGATGCTTTCTGGCTCTGAGAAGTATATATCTACTCTGAGTTGGTATTTTGCTTTGGGGCCTTGCTTATGAGAAGGCTCTTGTGATTCCCTGGTTTGAGATTCTGAGTGGCCATGTGTTCAGAGCTCCCTGACTGTTCAGATATAAATGTTCTCTCAATCCAGGGATGTATGTAAAGTGTATAGTTGATTCAGGTAGTCATAATCCTGTCTGTTGGTCTTTTTTTCTCTGCTTGTATTTTCTCTGGAGTTCAGGGTGCTGACTTTTCCCCTGACTTAGTGAATGTAATTAAAAAAAGATTGCTGATCCCTTTAACAGTTATCTTTCCTAGTAAAGTAGATCTAAGAGCCTGTGCTAGCAATGAGGGTATTTTATGTGTGGTTGCTACTATAGAAGTACAGGGTATTGAGCCATGAAAGAAATGAAACATGGCCAAGACCCCTTTCAAAACTGTGGTCCAAGCATAACAGCAGTCACCCATCAGGAAAATAGGGCCTCTGGGTAGACATTTTTCCAGAGGAGTAGAAGAACAGCAAATTGATCTATGATATGTGTAAACATAGCTATTTTAGATGTGAGTTTTATTTAGAGAGATATTTGATGAAGTATAGCCAGGTTCTTACATGACTGTTGATCTTACCACTTAATTCTTATAGTAGAGAGAAGTCAAGATACTGTAGTCTGAGAAATTCAAAGCAGTCTCAAATCTCAGTGTGAAACACTGCAAATGGATGTTAAGTAAGAAGATTAGAGCTTGCAAAGTTTAGGGCAAAAAACACATTGACACTGTACCTGTCCAGTTTTTAAATGCCACTTTCAGGCTGAAGTCTTAGCTTAAAAATGATCCAATTTTCTTCTCTGTGAGTCAGCTGTTTAAAAAAAGGTTATATTACATTTAGAAATGTGCATGTTTTCCAAAGCTTCCTGACACATGATTGAGGTTAATGATGACTCTAGCCATTTGAAG
>CM053581.1:559275552-559302902 GCA_028627135.1 Pseudochirops cupreus | reverse complement strand
CAGCCTGAGCAAGACCCAAGGGTTCAAACCCTACCTCTGTATGACTGAGGGAGTTACTTAACCTCTATGGGTCTCATTTTCTTCACCTATAAAAAGAGGCATTTGGACTACATGGCCTCTAAGGTTTATTTTGAGTTTATATCTAGGGTCTTATGAGTTCATGAATTGATATTCTGGAGATAACAATGTACCATTCCCAATTCCTTGAGCCTTGCATTTAGACTGGCATCATGGACTGGAGTCAGGAAGATCTGAGTTCAAATCCAGACTCCTACACTTACAGCTGCGTGACCCTGAGAAAATCATTTAACCCTATTTACCTCAGTTTCTTCATCTGTAAAATGAGCCAGAGAAGGAAATGGCAAACCACTCCAGTATCTTCACCAAGAAAACCCTAAGTGGGGTCACAAAAAGTTGGACACAACTGAAACAATTTAAGAACAACTTGGTCACCTGACCAAGGAACAAAATGTGAATCCCATCTGCAAAACAGAGAGCACTTTGTATGAGTGGGAGTAGTTAGGGGAGAGGAAGAGCCAATTCAGCCAATCCACAACTATTTACTAAGTGCTTACTAGAGGCAGTTAGGTGGCACAGAGTATAGAACACTTGGCCTGGATCCATAAAGGAGTTCCAATCCAGCTTCAAATTCTTACTAGCTATGTGACCCTATGCCAAGTCCCTTAATTTTTATCTGCCTTAGTTTCTTCATCTGTAAAGTGGGGATAATAATAACACCTACCTCTGAGGGTTGCTGTGCATATAAAATGAAATAATATTTGTAAAACACTTTGCAGATCTTAAAGTGCCATATAAATGCTATTATTATTTTTATGGCAAGTACTATGCCATGTACTATATACACAAAGGAATAAATGAAATAACTTTTGCCTTCAAAAAGCTAATACTCTGTAGTGCGGACCAAATATACTATAAGTATATGTAAAATAGGCAGAAGGTAATTTTTGGAAGGAGGTGATAACAGCAGAACAAATCAGGAAGAGTCAAGTGGAGGGCATGGACTTTGAGCTGGGCTTTGGAGAAAATTTTAGATTATTAAAGGCTGAGGTTAGAAGGGAGGGTGTCATAGGCAAGGGACACAGTCTGAGGAAAGGCACAGAGATGGGAGATAGAATGAAGTGTGTGAGAAACAGCAAAAAAAAAAATAGAACTTGACCAAAATGAAGAGTATAGAAAGAGTAAGATATGAGTTTGGTTTCTGAGGGGAGCTGTTATGGAGGCACAATCCCATTGTCATACTTGTATGCTGTTAAATGCAGAGGTTGAACCCTGATTGTGTATAAGGTCAGAGATTCTTCTTTCTTTTTAGGCCCTGCCTCTCCTTCTCATTTTTCTATGAGCAGCCCCACCTAGAATTCCATATACTGGACAGTCTCTCTAGCAGCAGGTCACTTAGTCTGGTCTTTTAAGATGGAAGAGGGCATAGCATCTTTATATCATTTTCAGATGCTTTGTACTATTATTCTATTCCGTTAGTAAATATTCTACTTAGTAATTATATTAGTAATATTCTATTAGTAAACATTTCATTAGTAAAAGTGGGTTTTTTAATGAGATTTTATAATTCATGAATTCTTATTGCATTTTAAACCTTGAATCTGCTGGATGGGCTTATCTTGGACCTGGCCTACAATAAAGTAAAAGTAAGGCAGAATTTATGCCTAAAATATAGACTGTATTATGACAGAACTGAAGCCGTCCATCCAATTTGCCACCACCATGGCCATACAGTAGCTGGTGAAAATTTGACTTCCTGATTTGCTGTGCTGTGATCCATGTCTTTTACTTAAGGCCTCATTCCATCCTTTCTAATTCAGGAGAATGGAGGTGACCCTGAGTCACTGCAGTCTAGGTGAATAGAACACAAGTTCTGGTATATCCTGCCAAGACTTTCAATATCGGACCAGTAATGAACTCGGTGTCTATTGTAATCTATGGGAATCAAATCAACTCTGCCATTTCTTATTGGAAGGGCCTGACAGTCTACTACCTCTTTTTTTTGAGGGGGTAAAGGCAAGGCAATTGATATTAAGTGACTTGCCCAGGGTCACACAGCTAAGCAAGTATGTCAAATGTCTGAGGCCACATTTGAACTCAGGTCCTCCTGACTTCAGGGCGGATGCTCTATTCACTGTGCTACCTAGCTGTCCCAAGTCTACTACTTCTTTATGTCTCCTCTCAAAATCCCTGGGATTCTGAGGCATGGGATTCCTACCAACCTTGGCTACTGATCTGCAATCTCTCATACCCATCCCTGCCATCTCTAGTCTTCCCTAAGTCACTCTACCCTACTTTTCCATTGTGCCCTCCATAACTTACTTTCAACTGTTCATAAACCAATCTGCATACTAAATCTGTGTCCTTCCTCCAGAAATGACTTTGACATAGGGGAGATATACTAGAACCATGACCTCATTGCTTTAAGTATCTCCCTCTACCAATCCTGGTTGGCATTTCCTCTGCACTTAAAGTCTTAAAGAATTGTTTGGAGCCCTGAGATATTAAATGATGTGCACTCTGAATCAGAGATAGGCCTTGAGTAAAGGTCTTCCTGGCTTTGAGAACAGCTCTCTGTCTACCTTACCATTTGATTTTCTAAGTTCATGCTTTCATTTCCTATTCCTACTCCAAGCTCCTTGGGGGTAGAGACTGTTTGGTTCTTATCTCAGTAGCCCTAGACCCTGGCACATAATAGACACTTGTAAGTACCCATTGAATTGAATAGTTATCTGAGGACCAACCTAATGAAATTCAGATGCAAGTGGGCCACAGGCCAATGAATTTTCTTCTACATTTTACTATCAAAGCCATTAAACTATGAGCTCCTTGAGAAAGGAGGCTATTTTTTGCCTTTCTTTAGATTCCTAGTACATAGTTGAGTGGGTGCCTAATATATATGCTAGTTGACTCACTGATATCTATGACTGTATACACATTACAAGATCACTGGCCCTTCAAGTGTTTAAATAAATATGAGACCTTGATTGGGTTATGTGAAATAAAATCTGCATAATAAATCTACATTTTCTAATAATCTCAAAGAAAATCTACATAAAATCTTCTTGTGGTCCTGAGATTGGAACTCGTTCCTTGAAGTCATCTCCTACTCCTAGACCCTTCATCTTCCTGGACCCACTGGATCACAGACTATAGAGCTCAAAGCAGCCTGTGGTCTAGTAAGTAACTTAATAAAAAAAAAAAACACCTTCTTAGTTGAAGGGAAACAAACCAAAAGAACCAAATCTATCATGTTATCCCTTTGAAGAGTATTATTCCAAAGGGAACTAATGCAAAATATGAAAATGCAATAATTTGATTTGCCATTGAAATGTTCTTTCTTTTAAGATGCAAAATAAATCACCAAATGCTTTCAAATTTGACATTTAATCCGTGAATTCAAATCATTTCTACGATTTATGATCCATTAGGAAGACAGTTTCTATTTCCCCTGCCCTTGCAAGATTTTAATGTATGGCTGGAAGAAAATGCATTTACACTACACACTTTTCATGGTGACAATATCATTTATTGATAAGGCTTTTCCAAGTGTAAAAAAAAAGGATGACATCGCTTCTGTTCATTTTGATTTATCTACAATTGGTAGAAGGAAACAATACCCTGGTAGAGTATCAAGGAACCTGTCAAATGCACCTAAGATCCACGTAACTGACTGAGGAAAGAAGAGGGAGAAATCTCCCCAAAGAGTAGTAGCACTATCACCAACAGTATGAGGATCTGTAAAGACAAAACAAATTGCTTTTTATGCAGTGAAAGAATAAGCCATACGTTGTTCCTCAAAATGGTGTCTAGTGTCTAATGGCTTGATGCATTTCAACACCTGATTTATCACCCTTCTGTTGTAACTTACTTTTCCTAAGCAGAGATATCTCCCTTATGATAGGATTGTTAGTGCCTGGTAAGGAATTTCATAGTGTCCTAATCCATGCTCAAATTACTAGGTTAGTACCAAAGGCAAATAGATGAGATGGGTAGGTTTTTAATTTACATGCCAAAAAGGTGCTGAAAAGGCAGAAGGCATTAGGAGAGGAAAGTGAGTTTTCAATTGGGACTTAAAAACATTCTCCCTCAGAGAATGTAAATATAATCACTGGTATTTCATCAAGAGAAATAATGATAGCCATTTGTTAAACCTTTATGACTACAAAGGCCACAAGATAAATTGAATGGCTGCCAATCCTGTCAGTGGGCATTGTGGGTGGTTCTAGTGCCCTTTGTGCTGGCAGTGAATCCATGGTTTGGGACTATGGTGGGATGAATTTTGTGCTGTCCTATATGAGAAACCTTCATCTCAAATTAGAGTTGTCTTTTTATCTGTTTCTCACCAAGTTTGTGCAATCCTGAATAAAAACAATAGTAAATAGCACTGGTACAGCACTTAAGCTTTATAAGGCACTTCACTTCACATATTATGTCCCTGTTGTAGGTTCTGTTATTATCCCATTTTACAGCCAATGAAACAAAGGCATAGGGAGGTTTTTTTTTAATATAGTAATTACTTTTATTTCTTTATCTAGAAAATACCTGAATATGTTATAATTCAATACCTATCAAAATGAATAAGTACCAACTCATTAACAAATCAAATCATAAAAAAACAGAGAAATGGAAAATTATTTACAAAATTTTGATGTTGAAAAATCAGTCAGATTGACTTCTAACACTCGACTGCCAACTGACTTCACTTCTGGAAATATAATTTATACTATTCACTTTCTCTAAATGCTATTTAAATTCTCTTCTTAAAAATTCTATTCATATAGGGGCAGCTAGGTAGTGCAGTGAATAGAGCACCTATTCACTGGAAGACCTGAGTTCAAATCTGACCTCAGACACTTGAACCTAACTGTGTGACCTTGGGCAAGTCATAACCCCAATAGCCTTGCCTTTCCCCAAAAAAATAACAAAACAAAAAAAAACAAAAAATTCTATTCATATGATGGAGATTAAAATGGTTTTATAGCAAAAGATCTCCCCATCTCCTTTCTCCATTTTCTCTAATTTCCTTCCAGTGATGAAAGAAAAAGAGGCTCTTTATCAGACTCATTCTTCATAGATCAAAAGTCAAAACTGCATTTTTCCTGGCTTCATAGGGAGAAGTACCTAAGAGAAAAGCATTTTCCAAGTCAACTCCAAAATATCAGCTAAAATTTCTCTTTTCTACAACATTCTATTTGACTTTTGAAAAGATAGTAATAGTAACCATAGGCTCTATAAGAGATAAGTGAAACAGATATTGCATATACATCTCTCAAAGTCAACATTAACTCTCCATATTTTCTTGACACTTGCCAAGTCTTACTCTACTTGTGTCTATCTATCTTAAGAACAGATAATGGGTTTCCAAATTTTCCTTACCATCCCACAGCTTCACTTTAGTTATCTGCTAGGATTTTGCAAACCACTGCGTAAAGGCATAACAAATCTTTGAGACATTCATGCCATTCTTCCCAAATTCTAATTCCTTTTTTCTTCTACTTGCAATTCACCATGACCTTCATAGCCAGTTAACCTGTGAACACATCTTCACTCATTTCCTCCTATTCATGATTATGCTCTCAGAGAGCTAAGATTTTTCTAGCAAAGTATCTGTAAATAATCTTGTAGCTTGAACCAAAACATCTGGACTTAACACCACAAACTTATCCTATCCTGAGTAAGCCCTTTCCCCCATTATCTTTAAGAGGACTCATTTTCTCTTTCCTATAGGATTTTCTCCTAGAAATATAGAACCCTGCTCATTATCTATTAGAAAATGAAATAAAGGTCCTTATAGAAACCTATGGCTCCCCCCAGGCCACCTCTGGCAATGAGTGACACCTCAATAAATTATCAACTTTAAATGTCGTATTCAAGGGATCCATCTGTGTGAGTTGATTAAATCCGTCCATGGAGGCTCAAAAGGCAATGATAATAACACAATTCTTTTTTGGTGTGGGCGGGGGGGAAGGGGAGTTGTAAATAGCAGTTTATTTTTTCCAATTGCATGTAAAGATAATTTTCAACTTTCATTTTTATAAGATTTTGAATTCCAAATTTTCTACCTCCCTTCATCTCCTCTCCCCAAAATGGCAAGCAATCTGATCTAGGTTATATATGTGCAATCATGCTAAACATATTTCCATATTAGTCATGTTGTGACAAAAATATATGTGACACCAAGACACTAAAACTACTACATCTTCATTGTTCTCTTCCTTCATCTCATATGCAACTCCTACTGAGAGCCATAATGACAATGAGAGGAAGGGGCACTGAATAAATGTGCATTCATTAGCTCTACATAGTTATGCTGATCAGCTGGCCATGCTAATGTGGCTTATTTCTTTTTTTAATTTATTATCTATTTACTTTTAACACTCTTGACTTTCAAAATTTTGAGTTCCAAAATCTCTACCTTCCTCTCACTTCCTCATCCATTGAAAAGGCAAGCAATGTGATATCAGTTATACAGGTGATATCACATAAAACATATTTCCATATTAACCATATGTTTTTTAAAAAGGAAGAAAATTGAGAAAATGATATTTCAATTTGTACTCAGTTCATCAGTTCTCTCCCTGCAAGTAGGTAGCATTTTTTCAAAGTGATTCTTGGATCAATGTATTGATCAGTGTCACTCAATTTTTCACAGTTGATCATGATTACATTATTATTCCCATGTACAAACAAAATCCTGGTACTTATCGCTTCATTTTGCACTAATTCATAAAGGCCTTGCCACGCTTTTTCTGAAACCACTCCCCTCCGTATTTCTTATAACACAATAGTACTCCATCACAATCATATACCACAATTTGTTCAGCCATTCTCCAACTGATGATCATCTCCTCAATTTCCAGTTCTTTGCCACCACACACAAAAAAAATTAATTAATATTTTTGTACAGAGAAGTCATTTTCCTGTTTCTTGGATCTCTTTAAGATACAGACTTAATAGTGATATTGCTGGATCAAAGGATATACAAAATTTTATAGTCCTTTGGGCATAGTTCCTGATTATTCTTGAAAATGGTTGGACCAGTTCACTACTCCAGCACTACTCATTAGTGTATATATTCTTCCCTCATTTCTTCCAGCATTTGTCATTCCTGATAGCTGCAAGGTGATACTTCACAGTTGTTTTAATTTGCATTACTCTAATTAATAGTGGTTTTTTTCCACATAGATTATAGATAGCTTCGATTTCTGAAAACTGCCTCTTCATATCCTTTGACCATTTATCAATCAACAAATGGCTCTTGATTTTATAAATTTGACTCATTCTCTACATAATTAAGTTACTGGGCTTTCAGCAAAGAAACTTGCTGTCGTTTCTTTTATATTATTTTGTCGGCTATGATTGTTGTGGTGGTGATGGTAGTGGTGATGGTGTTTGTTGTTGAGCCATTCAATTGTGTCAGACTTGTGGCTCCATGGACCATGCTGCCCATGGGCTCTTCTTGGCAAAGATACTAGAGTGGTTTGCCATTTCCTTCTCCAATGGATCGTTTTTTTTGCCCAAACCCTCCTCTATGACCCGTCCACCTTGGGTAACCCTTCACAACTAGCTCATAGTTTCTTTAATCTACACAGCCTCTCTGCCACAACAACGTGATGATCCAGTGGTGGGGATAGGGATTCTCTATGGTACCTTTTTTAGAAAAATGTACTTTCCCTTATTATCTCTTTTAGTTAGGTCTATTTTGTTTTTGCTTTGTCTGAGATCATGATTTGCTACCTCTGCCTTTTTTTTTTAACTTCAGCTGAAATACATTAGATTCTGTTCCAGCCCTTTATTTTAATTCTGTGTGGGTCTTTCTGTCTCAAGTGTGACTCTGATAAACCACGTATTATTGGATTCTGGTTTCTAATCCATTCTGCTATCAGCTTCCATTTTATGGGTGAACTCATCCCACTCACATTCAAAATTATAATAACCAACTGTGCATTTCCCTCCATCCTGATTTGTTCTGTTTATTCTTCTTTCTTTTTTCATCCTGTCCCTCCTCAAGAGTCTATTTTGTTTCTGACTGCTATATTCCTTAATCCATCCACTATTTTATCATCCCTCAACTTTTTTTTTGTCATACCCTTCCGCTCCTATTTTGCTATTTGGCAAGATAGATTTTTACATACAATTGAATGTGTGTGTGTGTGTGTGTGTGTGTGTGTGCATGTGTGTGTGTGCGTATAATTTTATTTCTTTTAACCAATTCTGATGAGTGAGGTTCAAGCATTGCCTACCAACTCAGTTTCCATTTTCCTTTCCACTAGAAAAGCTCTTCTTTGTGCACCTCTTTTATGTGAGATAATTCTACCTTTCCCTTATCTCTTTTTCTGGTGCATCTCGTCTTCTCGCCCCTTCATTTTTTAAATCATTCTAACATAACTGACATCTACATATTTCCTCCATGTAAATTCCTTTTAACTTCCCTAAAAATGGTAAAGTTCTTAGGAGTTACACGAAACACTTTCAAATATAGGAGTATAAACAGTTTAAACTTATTGATTCCCTTTTGGTTCCTCTTTTATGTTTACCTTTTTAAACTTCTCTTTATGCTTTTCCATTCAGCTGTTGTCTTTTCAACAAGAATGATGGCAAATCTTCTATTTCATCAAATAATCCCTTTTTCTCCTAAAGCAACAGTTCTCAACTTGTGGGTCTCGACCCCTTTGGGGGTCGAATGACCCTTTCACAGGGGTCACAGGGGTCACCTAAGACCATCAGAAAACACTTATTTCTGATGGTCTTAGGAACCGAGACACTGCACTCCTCTATCCGTCTCCAGGAGGGTCCGCCCACATGCAGACATGCCCACATACAATTATTAAAGGGTTGTGGCATTAGGAAGTTTGAGAACCACTGTCCTAAAGGGTTATCCTCAGCTTTTCTGGGTAGGTTATTCTTAGTTGTAATCCTAGCTCCTTTGCCTTCTGAACTATCATATTCCAAGCCCTCTGCTCTTTTAACATGGAAGCAACTAAATCTTGTGTTGTCCTGATTGGACACTATGATATCTGATTTTTTTTTTCTGGCTGCTTGCAATATTTTCTCCTTGACCTGAAAACTCTCAGATTTGGCGATAACATTTCTGGGTGTTTTCATTTAGGGATCTCTTTTAGGAGGTGATTGATGGATTCTTTTAATTTTTATTTTGCTCCCTGAATTTAAGAAATTGGGGCTGTTGCCTTAAAATGTGATATCTAGGCTCTTTTTTTTATCTTGGCTTTCAGGTAGTCCAGTAATTCTTAAATTATCTTTCTTTGATCTATTTTCCAGATCAATTGGGTTTTTTTTTGTCCAGTGAGATATTTCATATTTTCTTCTATTTCTTCACACTTTTGATTTTATTTTGTTGTCTCCTGATGTCGTATAGAGTCATTAGCTTCCACTTTGCCAATTCTAATTTTTAAGGAATTATTTTTCTTCATTGGGTTTTTATACTTCTTTTTTTATTTGGTCAATTCTGCTTTTTAAGGAGTTCTTTTCTTCCATGGAATCTTGTACCTCCTTTTCCGTTAGACCTCTTATGCTTTTTGAGGAATTCTTTTCATCAGTGAATTTTTAGCTCTTTTTACTAAGTTGTTAATTCTCTTTCCATAATTTTCTTACATCACTGTCATTTCTTTTGCAAATTTTTTCCTCTAAGAATTTTATCACCAACTTTCAGGAATTCTTGTTGGGCTTGTGTCCAATTAACATTTTTTTTGAGGCTTTGGTTATACCTGTTTTTGTAGTATTGTCTTCTAAGTTTGTCTTGGTCTTCCTTGCCATCAAAGTACATTTTTATGGTCAAGTTCTTTGTTGTTGTTTGCTTATTTCTCTAGACACTTTCTTGACTTTGAATTTTATGTTAAAGTTGAACTCTGCTCATTGTAGGTTGGGGAGGCATTGTCCCAAGCTTCAGTAATTTTTGTACTACTGTTTTCAGAGCTAGTTCTGGGGGTCTGCAAGTTTTCAGTGCTTCCAAGGTGGTGTGATCCAGGGAGAGGTATGGTCACTGTTCTCTTGGTCTGTGTTCTGGTCTTTACCCAGGAAAGGCACCTGTGAAGTGCAGCTGCAAGCCCTAACAGTCTTCTTGGTTCTGGAACTGTGACCAAGGCCTCTGTTCCCTTGTGGTCAAGCACAAGTAACTGCCCTGTAACTGTCACCCAGACTGTCACTCAAAACAGCAAATAGACAATAGAGTTTCCAATCATCACCAGCTGTATCCAGTGCTGGGAACAGGTCCCCTATAAACTCTTTCTGACCTGTGTCTAACCTCTTACCACCTCTTATATGAGAGCATTCAAAGCTGCTGCTGCAATGACCACTGTTGCAGTCACCACACATGCGTACTTTAGACAAGTCTCCACCCTGGCGTTACTGGTCTCTCTTGTGGATCTCCTAAGTTTTCTCGGACTGGAAAAGTGTCACACCCTGAGCTTTTCTTGGCTCTGCCACTCCAAAATTTAAATTATTTTAAAGTTGTTTGGAAGGGAGTGTTGAAAGAGTTCAGGTGGGTTGCTGCCTTTAATCTGCCATTCTTGACATAGACAGATTAAATGACTTACTCATGCTCACACAGCTATTAAGTGTCTGAATTAGGATGCAAACTCAGGTTTTCCTGTCTCTAAGTCCTGCACTCTATTCACTGTGCCACTACCTGAGCGGAGATTATTTCATTCCTTATATATGTTTCATCAGCACCTGGCATTGTGCCTGACATGTAGTAGGCATTTATTAAATCTTTACTGATTGACAGGAGTGACTCATGGCTGCCCTAGATAAAGGCCCATGGAATCTGAGGGCTAGATGGACTCTAGCCCATGAAAAAAATGCCTAGCCTCAGCCTTGGTGAGACAGAGAGGGGGTGATTTCTCAGTCCAATGGCAGCTGTTGATTGATAGGAGAACACATTGTCCAAGTAATAAGAGTCCTTAAACTCTTGACACCCAGATACAGAATGGAAGATTCCCTGGGTATATTGACTATGAGCCAGAGAAGGGACATTTATTGAGCAGTGCCAAGCTTAGGCATCACTTCTATAGCAATCCCAAGTTTTAGAGTGCCAGAATCCAGCCTTAAATCAAAGAAGTAGAATGCCTGAACAGTGCCAGCCTCTGCTATACATGTCCTCCAAAATGGAAGAAGAATCAAGGGACTAAAGTCACAGGATGGAGACAAGGGAAACTTGCCCTCAAATTTTATGTTGAGTTATTCTGATGATGTGGTTCCACTGAGAAGACAACTGCTCATTTCACAGTCCAAAGTGCATTTCTCCTTTGAGAAGAGTCTAATCCACAAAATTATATGTGCGAAGAATTAAATAGGGTCCCAGGGGGAGAAAAGGGAAACTCACTGAAATATTGTTTCTGTTCCACTAGCAACCCCATGTTTATTTCCCTTCTTTGTAGAGTCTAGTAAATAGGGTAGTACTATGAGAATGGAGGAATTTTAGACCTTGGGAAAAGAAAGCACTACTATATTGGGAGAAGAGTTGTCTTAGTTGTATACAGGCTATTCTGATTGTGGGTACAATACTGCCTGGATTATTTATTATCTGTGTTGTTTTCTCTGCAATTTTCTGTGGAGCAGAATAAACAATGTCCTGTCCTTGGCATATCCATTATTATGTTTAGTGCTTCTGTTGGATCGTAGACTATAGATAAAGAACTGAAAGAGACATTAGATGTCAGCTAGTCCAATATGCTGTTGTACAGATAAGGAAACTGAGAACCAGAGAAGGTAATTAACTTGAACAAGGTCACACAGGAACTCTGATAAGCAGGATTCAAACCTAGGTCATCTGCTTCCAATTCAGCTCTCCCTTAGTAGACAGCGTTCCCTTTTCTTGGGAACTATTTGGTCGCGCTCTCTAGAGACCTAGATATCAGTTAGATCTGGAGATTTTTCAGAGCAGACATTGGGTGAAGGCATAATGAGCAAAAGAAAGACTGATTTGATGGGCCCCTCCAAAGAATGGATTTGGAGCTTATGATCCCTGATCATAAGCTTTGTAACTAAAAATATAAAACTATAAAATGACTTTCAAATTCAAACGGAGCTCCCTCTGAGCAAAAATAGTAATACTAACACTAGCAACTCAAGGATTAGAACCTTAAAGTTTGCAATGGGCTTTCCTTGCAATAATGCTGTAAGGTAAGCACTGTTATCTTCCCCATCTTACAGACAGGAAAACTGAGGCTTGAGGGAGGTACATGACTTCCCCCATGGACAGCCAGCTACTGACAGGGCTTTTAAGAATCCTTATTAAATAGTAGTGTCTTTCTTCACCTCCAAAATACCTGGTGGCATGTTAACATTGGGTGTTTTTTGTAACTTTGAGGCAAAAATTCATCCTTGTGACCAAGAATGAGAGCCTTCCTTGGAAATATAACAAATTCTCCACAGTGACTACAAGCCAGGACTCTCGTGATGGAAGCAAGTTATTCCAAAGTGAAGAGCTCAATGAATGATAGTGAAAGCAAGTAATCTCACTATTGCTACTCAGGGATATGGAATTGGCATTCAGGACCACACCACACCATTAGTGGAAGCCAGGCACATGGCTCCCATTAGTGTGAATATGACACTGAAAATGTACACCCCATCGTGTGTATAGTTTTATGTCGATGATAAAGAGAGTCTTGGAAAATATCAGGTCACCTTAGTATAAGTTTTAAAACAAAATCATCTGGGTCTAAAGCAACCATAAGATGCTTAAGGTTCTGCCAGAACCCCACAGGGCTAGAGAACAGATCTTTCCTCTGTGCCTTTCCTCCTTTCCTTTCCTATTAAAAGCACTCCATCAGTCCAGGTGAATAAATGGACTTGCTTTTAAACATCCCCAAAGGTTTTTTTAAATTATTACAAACACTCCCAGTTGTAGACCCCCAAAAATGCCCAGCTAGAGGCTGTCTGTCCTTTCTTTTGGGGTCCTCAGGTGGTTTTATATCTGTCTACCTTCTTTTGGAATGGCCAACAACTTTTTCAGAAACTGAGTGGGGGAGGAATCTAACATGTAAAAACTGGGAAAGATAATGTGATATGAGCCACATTCCTTCTTTGTCTCTGACCTTCTTTAGAATGAACCAAAGGTTACATGAGGCTGTTTGATATTTTTTGTGAGGCCATTCACCTCAAGTTCTTTCTCCTCACTTCTCATATCATCTTCTACTATATCCTCATTTACTCCAGTCTAAAAATTAGGGGACCTCTTTGCCAAGGCCAACCACTTTATGTACACTCTAGACCCCAGTCTTTCAATATTCTCCAGAAATTTCCCCCACAATTATGCTCAACTCATCATGCAACTGGGTAGCACAATACACAGAATTTGAGATTTGTAAGTCAATAAGACCTGAGTTCAAATCTGGCCCCAGATACTGGCTAGCTGTGTGACTCTGGGCAAGTCACTTAACCTCCCTTAGCCTCAGTTTCCTCACTTGGAAAATGAAGATAATAATATCAGCTTCATAGTGTTGTTATGGGAATCAGAATATATGTTATGAGAATCAGAATGTATGTGTGTGTACACATACACACATGTATAGGAAAAACACTTTGCAAAACTTCTAGTGCTATATAAAGGCAACCCATTATGATTAGCTATTTTATACCCTCCATATTCAATTTCTCCTTTCCATTGCTTCCTTTCCTGCTTCCTAGAGATACAAGGATAGTCTCAGGGTCTCTCTGTAGAACTTTGGCTTTGATTATGAGACATGGGAGACATTGGCACAGGGTGGTCCAACATAGCATGCCTACATCAAAGGCACAGTACTCTATGAGCAAAGCAGAATTGTGCAACTCAACGGAAACATGAGGTGTGCTCATAAGACCCAAGTGGTCTTACGGATTATTTGTGCCCAACCTGTGATACCTTCTGAGCTCCTATTGGTGTGATCAGCCACAGTTGGACACACTGTTCATTTACCCCAGCATTTTGGTCCTCTTTGAGCACAAAGGAAAAAAACACATCCAATTCTTTTCCAATCTTTAAAAATCCTTCACTAGACTGTAGCTTCTAGCTATAATCCCAAATTCCTCTAACTTTTTCAGCAAAACTCCTTGAAAAAAGCCATGGAGAACCTTTATTTTTTTCTCCTCTTACTCTTTTATGAGCCCTTTATAGTCTGACTTCTGACCTCATCACTCAAATGAACATTCTTTCTCCAAAGTTATCAGTGTTATCTTAATTGTCACTTCCAATGACCTTTTCTTAATCTTCATCCTTCTTGAATTCTCAGAAACATTTGACGTCACAATCATCTTCTGAATTCTCTCTCTTTTCTGAGTTTTCTCTCTCTGTCTCATCTTCATGCCCTTATATTGACTGTTTCCCATTCATAGCATCCCCACTTTCACTCCTCAACTCAAATAACACCTGCTGAAGGAGGCTTTCCCCTTTCAGCTTCTAATGTTTTCTCATCTAGGGTTGATTTCCATCATTTCATGTTTTGTATATAACTATTAATGTACATATTGTCCCTCCCATTAGAATATAAGCTTCTTGAGGGCAGAAGCTGTTTTTGCTTTTTCGTCTCCCAAAGCTTAGCACAGTCCCTGGTACATAATAAGTACTTATCCAATGTTTGTTCAATGATTAGCTTGGATAAGAATTAAGTATTGATGTAGGACTGACCTTGGAGTCAGAAAGACTTGGGGTCAAGCCCTTCCTCTGACACATATTGACTGTGTGATCTTGGGCAAGTCATTTGATCTTGTGGTACTCTAGAAAACTCTCTTAGAGTATAAGTTACAAAGGAGTTGCCAGATTTTATGGCATGCAGTAGTGGAAGAAGTCTCCAATCTCAGGTCCAGGAAAGAGAGAAAGAGAGAGAGAGAGAGAGAGAGAGAGAGAGAGAGAGAGAGAGAGAGAGAAAGAGAGAGAGAGAACACATGAAGAAAATGTTGTAATCCCCAGTTTTATACCAAAACATTCCATTTTAACTGATTTAGAATTGCCTTCAAATATGATCTGTTCAACCCTTTCCTGAATAGGAATTCCTCTATAATATCCCTGACAAGTGGTCATTCAACCTCTGCTTCCAGTGAACTTTACCTGCCTCCTGTCACAACTTGGTGGTAAAATGGATAGAATGTCAGATGTGAAGTCAGAAAGATCTGGATTCAAATGCTGTCTTTGACATATCCTAGCTGTGAGACTCTGAGCAAGTCACTTAACAATTCTTAGTCTCAGTTTACTCAAAAATAATAATAGCACCTATTCACACTTGTATCAAATTAGATGACATATCTAAGCACTTTGCAAACCTTAAAGTTATTATATAAATGCTAGTTATTGTTATAATAATTATTATTAATATTACAGGCTATTCTTTTTTAGACACCTTTCATTGTCAAGAAATTCTCCCTCATACCAAGAAGAGGCTGCTTCTCAGTTACTCCTATCCTTTGCTCCTAATTCTGTCACCTGAGGTCAAACAGAACATTCCTATTCCATCCTTTATAAGATAATCCTTCAAAAACATAGACAGAAATGTCTTTCCCCATGCCAACATTCCATTCTCCAGGCCAAATATTTCCAGTTCCCTCATCCAATCCTCATGTAGCACAGTCATTAATTTTCCTACAGTAATGTTCCCCTCTTCTGGGTACTCCAGTTTACCAATATCTTTCTTAGCACCCATAACCAATGCCAGTATTCCAGTTGTGATGTGACTATAGTAAGGTCCAGTGGGTCTAACACATTCCATGTTCTAGATACTACCTCTCAATAGATTCTAAATTCACAGTAGTATTTTTGGCTCATATTATACTCAGGTCTCTTTCATGCAAAATTATCAAGCAACACTTCCAATATCCAATATTTGAGTAGCTGAGATAATATAAAGTGTTTTCTTAAAACGTTATATAAATGTTAGCTATTTATATTTTAACTCAAGTATACCTTACATTTATTCCTATAATAATTCATCTAATTGATATGCCTGTATGCAAATTATGTTATACAGTGTTTGCTAACCCTCACAGTTTCATGTTATCAGGAAATTTGATAAGCATGCTATCTATACCTTCACCCAAGTGAAAGATATAAATATTGAACAGAACAGGACCAAGGACAGATCCCCAAGGTAGTTTGCTAGAAACCTCCTTCTAGGTTGACATCAATTCATTAATCATCACACTCAGTCGGGTCATTCAATCAGTTCTGAATTTACTATACTATTATTCAACCCACATTTTTTTCTACAAGGTTATCCCAGGAGACTTTTTTTTCAAATGCCTTCCTGAAATACAGGTACATCTGTGGCATTTTTTTTTATCAACCAATCTAGTAACCCTGTCAAAAAAAAAAAAAGGAAATATGGCTAGTTTGGCATGACTTGTTCTTGCTGAGCTCATACTGGTTCATAACAATCACCATTTTCCTTTCTAAGTGTTCATGGATCACCATTTTATTAATACTTGAAATTTTTTGTAGGAATCATAGTCAAGCTCACCAGACTATGCTTTGAAGAATAAACTTTCTTCTTTCTTGAAGCCTAGGACTACCTTTTCTCTTCTCCAGTCACACATCTTTTTCACCTTCCACATTTTTTCAAAGATCTTAATATCACTGACTTTGGAGCAAGAAGAAGTTTAAAAACCCTCATTTTGAGAAGATGAAAATAAAGCCTATGAAGGTGAAATGACTTGTACAAGGTCATATGGATAGTAAAAAGTTGAAGGGAGCTTCCATAATCCATAGCTCCACAATCAATGCCATCTGCTCATTCTTCTTTCCTCTGAAACAGGTAACAATAATTCATCCAGGGTAACTAAGGGCCTTCTCACTCTCTCCTTCCTTATCTTGGATATCAACTCTAGTTTGCTAGTCATTTTTGTTCCACCATTTCTGAGTCAAATGTAATGATTCTTCTTGGCATAAAAAAAAAATAAAGGAAATGAGAACAAATGGGTATTTCTGCTTTTTCTCTGTTTTTATCTACCACTTTTGCTGCCAAAGTCATTAATAGTGTAATGAATGGTTAGAGAGCTGGTTTTAGAATCAGGGAGAGTTGGGATAGAGTCCCACCTCTCTCACTTGCTGACTTTGTGACCCTGGGCAAGTCTCTTAACCTCTTTAATACCCTAAACAGTTCTCTAAGGTACAGGGAAGGTGCTGACCTGTACTGGTCATTTGGATGGAGTTTTCTCATCTAACACTTCCCCAGATCAAGGAAATCAGAGGTTTATTTCCTATGCATAGAGCTAAAAATAAGCCTTTGTCCTGCTTTCATTTCCCTGGACAGCCTCAGCTCATTTTGAGCTTTCGTACTCCTGCCACTATTTTGACTTTTTAGCTGTTATATTCACTTTCTGTTACACGGCCTCATTGCCGTCTTCTCTGCATTTTGTTCTCAAATTTAAGTTTATTTCTTAGTTTCTTGTACATCCACACCAATCTCTTGAGAAAAATCCTATTTTTTCTTCTTCTTGGCTACATATTGCAATGAGGATAGTCTCCAATTCAATCAGGCACAAGCCTAAATGAAATGGAAAACAGGGGTAAAAGGCACAGGAGGAAAGTATGGGAGGGAAGATTATATAATCTACTTGTGTCTCCCCTACCCCATTCTCCAGCACAACTAAAATATATGTACTTCAATGGAAGGGCCAGCATCACTTCGTTCTTAGATTTTGCCTACATTGTCTTCAATATCGTTTTGTTTTCTTATAATCATTGCCCTGAGACCCAGAAGATGTGAGCTACCTTACAGCTGAACACACAAAGTCTGGTTTTGGTTGGGGGGGGGGACGGAGAATAGAGGGGAAATTCAGGTAATAGAACAAAACAATAAGAACATTTCTTTATCCTCCTGGAAGAGTAGTTGCATTGCTGATGCACTGAAACTGAGAGTTAGAGACTGGACAATCAGGACAATTGACCCAGAATGGTAGGAATTTAGGCTTCAGTCATCAGGATTTGTTGAACTTCTCCCTCTCCCAAATTGGGGGGAGGGTTTCTTTCTACTTTTGTATTAATCAATCACTTAACTAATATTTATTAATCACCTAGTATGTGCTAGGAACTGTGTTAAATGAAGGGAATATAAAGAAAGAGGGGGGAGGAAAACCAGTCCCAACTCTCAAGGAGCTCAGAGTTTAATCAAGGAAGTACTGTGCAAACAACTACATAAAAACAAGATAAATACAGGATGAATTGGGAACACTCGCAGAGGAAAGTCACTAAGATTAAGGAGGAGTGAAAAGAAGACATTTGTATCTCTGCTGCCTAAATTAGTTAAAATTCACATTTTTAAAAACCTTATTAGAAAACCAACTGCTTTTGCAATTCATAGGACATCATAAAGGTTCCTGGCCCATTGTAGGTTGTTTCTGTTTTATTTTTAATTTATGGAATAATGAAGGCTTCATTGACTGATTCCACAAATGATGTAGGCTATTTGACACAGATGCTTCATACATGCTTGTCAAACTGACTCACACCAGGATGGATGGGAAAGGGACAAGGTTGACCAGAATTAAGGGTTGAGCTGATGCTTTGACATACAGCCAAAGCAAGGACTCCAATATAGGGTGATAAGTTTAGACCAGATAAAAGTAAGCAATTAACCAACATCTAGATAGTCAAGCAGATGAGGAGATCCAAGAGTTAATGAGAACAGTCCAATTGAAGGAGATTTAATCTGAACCCAGAGCGAGTATGTAGCCAGAAGCTCAGTGCTGTTCATTATAATCAAAAGATATCAGAGGCTTCAATTAAATTAAGTTCAACATCAATTGAATTTCTACTATGTATCAGATGCTGTGCTAGGCTTAGAAACACAAAGAGAGAAAAGCAACAGTCTCTGTCCTCAAGGAGCTTACATTCTCCAGGGAAGCAACCCTTGGAGATGTGATATATCAACCACTTCTGCCGGTTGCTTCAGCACCTCTACCTCAGGAACCACAGTATGGGTGACCCAGAAAAGAAAGTCCTCACCACCAAAGCTCTTGGTACTATCACACGATTCAAGGTCTGATAATCAGACTTTCAGTAACAGAAAGAGAAATAGAGAAGCATTTGCATCTGCTTGACTGTTGCACCCTAAGGACCACTGGGCCTTTCCATCTGACTGTAACTGATTTCTTCAACATGTATTTCTCCCCTGTTAGAGTATGAACTCCTTGATAGCAGAGATGGTCTTGTCTTGTTAATTATATCCTTAGCACAGCTCTATGCACAGAGTGATCACTTAATAAATGATTTTTAAAATTTATTCTACTGATGGTACAAGTTCAACCTGCTCCCTGCTTGTGACAAGAAGGGAGATTAAGGGAAGCAGAAGGAACAAGCATTTATTAAATGCCTACTCCATACCAGGTATTGCACCAGGTGCATTACAAATACAATGTCATTTGATCCTCACAAGAACCATATTAGGTAGGTGCTATTATTATCCACAATTTACAATTGAGGAAACTGAGGGAAACAAAGGTTAAGTGACCTACCTGAGGTCACATAGTTAGTATGTTTCTAAGGTCAGATGTGAACTCATATCATCCTGAGCTCAGACCCAGTGCTCTACCCCCTAGGCCACCTAGCTGCCCACCAACTAACCCACAGAAACTTGAGCTGCTAAGGGCTGATCAGCATCTCACCTGTGACTCCTCTTTTTTATCTCCTTGTTTGTCTTCAATTCCTTCCAATTCAATAAGAATTTATTATTAAGTACCCACTGTGTACAAAGCACCACACCCAGATAATGCCATTGATAAGTTAATGCCTGCTTCAATAGCTACTGGATACATCTAAATTAATATACCAGCAAAGTAATCATAAGTAGGACTGTACAATCAGCCTGACAGATGGAGGAACATTTCCAGGCACAGTTATATGACACCAGCCCTTTTATCTGAATCATCAAAGGAGAAAAGCAGCTTGATAACAGTCAGCAATTTAGAAAACAAACCCACTTCTGATGGATGAAGTAAATTGGCTGCCTCTGCTAATCTCCATTAGTGCTATCTACTAATTCCGAAGGTATTTTTAATTAAACACAACAAGAGCAGTTTTCATGCAGCCTCAGAAAAAGAAATAAAACTTCTCTAGGAATCCCAGCTCTTCTACTTATCTTTGTGACCTTGGGCTTGGAGTCAGGAAGGTTGAGTTCAAGTTCTATTAATTCCGAGGGATGTAATCCTGGCCATGCCAATTAATCTTTCTTTCTCAGCCTCAGTTTCATTATCCGTAAAACTATGGTGTTGAACTTATCCTAATCTATAAGCTTATGATACTACATATATATATCACATACACCTATATATGTGTGTGTATATGTATGTGTATGTATGTATGTATACACACACACACACACACACACACACACACACACACACACACACACATATATATATATATATATATATATATACAAGCAATTGCAAAATAAAATATATATGAGGCAATGAGAAGGGCTGGAAGTTGTTGGGGTGATGGGGAAGAAATGAAGGTGTAGGACTAAATGTTTTCTAAAGTCTCTTTTGGATCTAAATTTCCATGTAAATACCTAATTGACAGGTCAGCTACTCAATGACAGAGAATGCAAAAATATTTTGGATTCTAAACAAAGCAAGTCCTTTATTTTTATTTCTCCCCACCTTTTGAGTAAACTGAAGTCTGACACTGAGGTTGGGTCCACAGGTCTATGTCATGTCCTGTACATGGTTTGTATAAGGTAAATCATGAGAGGTCCTGCCTCTCTGAGGAAGCTTCCTTCTCACATACTTAGTGGCTTATTAAGTTTTCTTTGCCAGAAATTTGGGGGCTATTCTTATTCTAGTGAACTGCATCATGGTTCATGTCTAGGGTCTCCCTAAAGGGGAGGTACTGCATAAAGGATGTGTTTGGAGATGTCCAGAAAGACTTTCAACAAGAAACAACTACTTTCTGAGACAACCCACTCTTCCTTTGAACAGCTTTAATTGTTAAGAGCTTTTCCTGCCATCAAGCCTAATCTGTAACTAACTTCCTCTCATTTCCCTGAGTTCAGCCCTCTGAATACAAACAGTACTAATTTTATTAGATGCAGTCCATAGCCATGGTCTGTCAAAGACCTTTTGGGATGTGATTATGTCATCTTTGATATTCTCACTTTCAACTTTGAACATTTGAAAGGTATGTCAGTTATGGCCTTAGTCAAGTTATTGATAAAAATGTTTAGTAGCACAGGGCTGAGAGAAGCTAAAGCCATCTTTCCAAGCACCATGAATAACCACTCTTTGAGCATGGTCATTCATACTCATCTAGGGGTGTTATCATCTAAGCCAGAAGTACCAAATTTGCTACCTTTTCAAAACTCCCAAGGGCAGCCTGAACCAGATGAAAAAGTAATTGGAAAATGTTTAAGAAAATATTTAAAATATAATAAAACATGAAGTTAAATTGTGGTTTTCTAAGTTAATATGGAACCCACAGGGAAACATTTCTATTTCAGTTTGACAGCACTGATTTGGTCCATATCATTACATCTATTCCATGAGTATGTGACACATTCAAATATTTTTTTCCTAAAATCTACGCAAATTATACAGACATGGACACACATACTTATGTGTGTATACATACCTATGTAGGTATATTTGAAGACGTATATTCGTTTATATGGGTATATGTGTATATATGTGTGTGTATACATACGTGAGGTATGTGAATAAATTCTCCTGACTATACCCAGTCAAAATAGGGAATAAATTCAGTTCAACATGCCCTGTTCTTGAAATGAGTTGTCTCTTTCACTATGTCCTTTTCCAGCTGTTTCCTTTACATCTTTTAATAATGGGACCAATAATTAGGCCAGAAATTGACATCAAACTTCCTAGCCTAGAGTTTTCAGACTCCATTCTCTTCCATTTATTTTTGGAAAAACAAGAATTCATCCTTCTTCATTCTTGCTGCACAACCTCCCATTCTAAACCATCTTTAAAGATTACTGATAAAAGATCTATCAGTATCCAGGGATGTAGTTTTTCTAGGCCTGATGACTTGCATTAATGCTTGTTGATTGACTAATTAAACCCAACAAGGGCAGCTGACTCTCTTACTACATTTCTACTTATCTTGGATATCAACTAATTAGCTATTTTGTTCTGCCCATTCTAGCCCAAAGATCTTTCTGCTTGGCAGAGAAAATGAAAAATAATATGAGATGAACAGTCCTGCCTTCTCTTGGCTAAGCATTATCATTACTGTACCTAGCCTAAGCAGCTTTCCTTTGCTTCTCCTCTTGTCTAATACAAAAGCCTTTTTGCCCTTAGCTTTCCTTGCCAACCTCAGCTCATCTGAGCTTTAACCTCACCTGACTATTCTTTGAGAAGTGGCTATCCTTTAGTATTTATTTTCTGTTCCCTTCTAAAATGAAGCATGTCATGATTTTAAAATAATCAAGCTATGTTGTTGTCAAATACAGAAGACTGACTTTCTGGCAATTGACTACCTTTCCATGCAATGAAGATTAGTAATGTAACCTACCTCAGTCTGCAAGGAAAAAAGTTCCAAACAGTAACTGTTTGATTGGCTTCCAAAGGGACATCCTGGTGTGTATTTAAAGCATCGGTTGGCTTTCTGACTGGAGCCTTCTGGTGTGGTTAAAGGAGAACTAAGCACTTATTTAGGAAACAGGAGCTGAGTTGACAGCCAGCCCTACTCACTTAAATGGATTTCCTTCAGTGGGATGCCTTTGTTATAAACCACTTGGAAACCAACAATGAATTTCTGACTGGAATTGCATGGCCCAAATCCACCTGTGATTCACTTTGACTGTGTAGACATGGCCAGAATGTAATGAAAACCACTTTGAATGATTTAAGGCCACTATCTGTTCAGCTCCTGGAAGCTGTTCCAGTTTCCAAAGCCATAAAATGCCCTCCCTCTATTTGATCACTGCCAACAGCATAGAGTTACTCTTTGGTTGAAGGAGTTCTCGGTCCAGTCTGTGCCAAGTCTCTCCCCATCCCCTGACTCCTCAGAGCTGGATGCATGATCCCCATTCCCTGACTAGTGAGCTCTTTATGAAATCAAAGGGTTATGTAGGTGACTCAACACAGACAAACGGGGTGGAATATCTTATAATAAAAACAAGTGGGATTTCAAAATCTCTTTAAAAAATTCTAAAAAGCACTGGACAAAGTAATAAAAACAGCAATAAAGACAATTCTTTGTCAGCACAATATGGTAGGTAGAAAGCCTGCCTTCGAGTCACAAAACCTGAATTAAAGTTTTGCCTCTGATAAACACAGCTTCTGACACAGAACAACCTCTCCTTGCCCCAGGCAACTAGGACTGTCAATTATAAAGCAATTGTAGTTATACATTGGAGGAGACTTTCCTCATTAGCTCTCCATGCCAACAAAAAAAGAGGATCCCAGATCAAGGGCCATAAAGAATCCCCCAGGCTATATCAAAGCCAACACCTACATTTTACAGCTGTGGAAACCAAGGCACAGGAAAATGAGGTAACTTGCTGAATCAGGTCACACGGGTAATAAGTTTCAGATCAGGATTTGAACCCAAGGCCTCTGATAAGTCAGTGCTTTTTCTCCCATGCCACAATGTACCTCACAAGTACAGTCGAACAGCAATATTTTTTAAACTGATCCAAAATATTCAGATTTAATTTGAATTAAAACAAGTCAGTGACAGTATAATATTCAATCCTTCAGAGTTTCCAAAATACATACATGATGAAAATGCTTTATATGCATAAACCAAATTAGATGAGAATGTAAGCTTCTTGAGGGCAAGGAAACTGTTTCCCTTGCATCTTTGTATCACCGGCAATTGATCTAATGCCTGGCACATAGTGGACCCTTCATAGATTCTTATTGATTGACTCTCCTTCTTGATCTCTTTATGCAAATCAAAACGTAAATCTGTTTATGTAAATCATACATCTTGCAGCAGTTGCTAAACAACAGTATCTAACCAAATCTGGCATTTTAAGTATTAAAAAAAATAGTAAAAGCCACCAAGGGTCAAGATTTCTATGACACAGGCCACCAGATTTCCTAGAGAAGCCAATGCCAAGCCTAGATCCCTGGGATCATCATCTTTCATCCTCCAGGCAATGACCAAGATCTAATCTTCCAAGTTGGCTACACTAGGTCCACCTAGTCATACCCTAGAGAAAAAGAAAACAATCAGATTTGAAAGGAAGAGACTTAAAATGGGAGATAGAGGTTATCCATATATTAAAAACACACATTATTCTATATATATATATATATATACATATATATATATATATGCTAGATATCCAATATATACATTAGACAAATGCAGAAGTACTTATTAGCCTGTCCCAAAATGAAATCAGTTATGAAATCCCCATAGCAATCCACAACATTCTGCTTTTGTCAATTTGCCTTTACAAAGGTGGTTGCATCTGCACCCTCCCTTCATCCAACTGTAAGAATTCCTAACATCCTTCAACACCCAGCTCAAATGTCATCTCCTACGTAAGGCCCTTCCCAAACACCCCAGTCATTAAGGCTCTTTTTCCCTTGAAGTTACTTGGATTCTTTTGCATAATGTTGTACATCTTTATCTTTAAATAGTGTATTCTCCACTAGAAATTTAGATTCCTAAGGCAGGGGCTATTTCATTTTTGATCTATCAGCAACACCTAGTATAGTTCAAGATACATAATCACTTTTTGTTGTATTGAATAGAAATCACAAACTACTGCCTAAATCCTCTATTTCCATGAGTGACACCATCATGTTCTCCATAGTCTCAGGGAATAGCACTCAGTGGCTCAATGGATAGAGAGCTAGATCTGGAATAAAAAAAACTTGAATTCAACTGTAGCCTCCAACACTAGTCATATAACCCTGGACAAGTCATTGTCCTCTGTTGGCCACAATTTTCTCAACTGTAAAATGGGGATAATTATATTACCTACCTCCCAGAATTGTTATGAAGATCAAATGAGATATTTCTAAAGGGCTTAGAACAGGGCCTGGCATATAACAGGAGCTTAATAAATGTTTATTTCCTTCCCTCCTTCCTTTTTTCCTTCAATGACTAAGGCTAAAAATGTTAGAAGCATCACGTAGTAGAAGATTTAAGGAATAGGATAAGAGCAACCCTTCTAGGAGTCTGAAACTTGCTACAACAGTGGGGTCTTGTCCTACCAAAATTCTTGAGAAGAGGATTCAAACTATGAAAAGGCCTAAGGATGTGGGGGAATGTGTGGCTGCATTGGGGAGACTTACCTGGAGACCCTCTCCATGAGGGGACCTGCTTATATGTCTTTTCTGCCATAGAAAATCTGGGAAGATGGCATAGGGGAATCATGTGAGTAGTACGGGCATTCCCCTAGCCCCTTCAGAGTGCTCTTCAGAGGACCATGACTACATGGGACATGTCCCCAATTAGTTGAGATCAATCTTTTGACAGAATTCATGATGATCCTTCTGAGTTAACCAAGGCAACTAGGCGGTACAGTGGATAGAATGACGGGCCTGGTGGCAAGAAGATTCATCTTCTTAAGTTCAAATCTGGCCTCAGACACTTACTAGCCCTGGGCAAGTCATTTAATTAACACTGTTTGCCTCAGTGTCCTCATCTGTAAAATGAGCTGGGGAAGGAAATGGCAAACCATTCCAATATCTTTGCCAAGAAAACCCAAAGATGAGGTCACAAAAAGTCCCACATGACTGAAAAATGACTGAATACACACACGACATCTCTGATACTGCTAGACTGAGACTGTCTACCAACATTAGGTAAGGATTGAAAGTCAAAAAGCTTCAGACTAAAGACATTGACATCTACATCTTAGGGAAGAAGCAACCAACTCCTTACTCCTTGTGGCCCTTTACTTATATACAATGGCTCATAGCAAAGAGCTGAGGCCTAGGAAAACAGTCTGGGATTGTGTAGCATTTTAAAGACAGTGACTTACCCTTCTAGCCTCTTTCCCATAAGCACTTTCATAATAAGATACTGATTGAGTATACGTGGCATTAGAACATACGTATTTTGGGGCGGCTAGGTGCTGTAGCGAATAGAGCACCAGCCCTGGATTCAGGAAAACCTGAGTTCAAATCTGGCCTCAGACACTTAACATGAAAACTACCCATGTGACCTTGAGCAAGTCACTTAACCCCAATTGCCCTACTCTCCCCCCTCCAAAAAGCAAAAAAAAAACATATATATTTTTAAAATCTCTATAAATAAGGCCCTCTTAAATACAGAGCCAAATTCTCAGTGTATCTTCTTACCCTGAGAAGAGAGAAAGCCTTACAGAGCCTGGTTTATGCAGATGTTCACTGAATGCTTTCATGTTGCACACTTTCTCTTGCCAACATGTGCTTATCACAGGACATATTATGAGATGCCATCATTTTTTCTGTGGGATTCCTGAAATTAAAGACCTATAGCCCTGGAGAACCAGCTCACCCTGTCAGCATGTACAGGCTCCATTCCACTTAGCATACCTTTCCTGTGATGCAAATTTGTTTTTTTATTACAAGTCATTTTCTCATCACATTTTAATAAATTTCTACTTCCTTACAATTTACCAGGATTCATTGGATCTAACATATAGATCAAGCAAACATACCTTTAACAGCCTCCCAGTGAACCACTGGGGAGCCTACTGTCATCTGACAAAAAAACCAATTTACACCCTATGACAGTGATTATGAATTTGGGCAAGCCATCTGCAAGGATGGATATTATCCTCAAGAGGAAAGTCAATCCATCTTTCTTTCTAGAACACTTTGCCAGTTTTCTGGAAGAGTGTGGTTGCTGGGGGGTTAGGAAATCACTGATTACTCCTTTCTACTTTTTCTTCCTTTTCTTTCTTCCATTTTCGTTCATCAATTTCCTCTTTTTGCCTATCTGAGCAACTCCACACGAATTCCTGTCAGATGCCTTATCCCTATCTGTTAGTAAATCATGTAGGTCTGTTTCCTATAAAGGATATGACTCAAAAACAAATGATGCTGTGTCTGCCCTTCCAGTGCCCCTCAATGTAACCCAGTTAATTAGCTAGGATTCCATAATTGCAAACCATCTGAGATTCATACCCTCAAGAGAGCTGGGCATCAGATGGCAAGAAGCTGTCAATTCAAAAATAAGCTCAGAGGGGTTAATACTTTCCCATTAGCATAAGAATTCTTCCTGGTGATGCCCAGAGGTAGCTGGAGAATGTGTTTCAGTACAGGACTTTAGCTGAGTCAGCTAAAATATAAAGTGCAGACAGAACATAAAGGACAGCTCTCAGGCCCCATCTGGAAACTTGCTTTTTCTATGTGCCTCTGGGTTTTTTTCAGGAATATTCTGAATTGAATGCACAGCAAGTCAACCGATGTTCTACTTGGATGATCTG
>CM053581.1:559239176-559275052 GCA_028627135.1 Pseudochirops cupreus | reverse complement strand
CTGTATCTCCTCTTTTCAACACGACTGTGACCTCTAAAAAGGATATATCAGGTATCAAATTTCTTAACATACCTCAATGGTGCCCAGTACTGTGCCTTGAACTAGGAGCTGAACAAATGTTTGTTGGATTGAATTCATACCAGGGAAAATAAGGTATTTTTCTGACATGAGTAATATAGCCATGAGATAAACAGGTCTTCAACATGACTGAATTTTTACTGACAGTCAAGACAAAATTTGGAAAGGCAGTATGGTTTAGTAGATAGGGTCCTGGATTTGGAGTTAGAAAGTCCTGAGTTCAAACCATAACTCAGATATGTGCTAGGTGTGATACTGGGCAAGTCACTTAATTTATCTGTCTCAGTTACCTCATGTGTAAAAAGAGGGTACTAGTCTCAATGGTCTTGAAGGTACCTTCAAACTAACTCTATGATCTTCAATTCAATAAACATTTTTTTAATTGCCTACTATGCACCAGGCACTGTGCTAAGTTCTGGGGATACAAATAAGGAAAAGAGATTGCCTCCACCCTCAAGGAACTTATAACCTAATGGAGGTGTTTACAATCTTAGGAAAAGATTCATTACCAACCTTTTAGTCATGTCCCTCTCTCCACTTAACCTAGAGTAATGAGGAACATAGTTTGTTTCTGGACCCATCCTATAAGCCTTTCTGGTTTCATAGGCAGATAGATGGTGCAATGGATAGTTTGTCAGGTTCAAAGTCAGGAAGACCTGAGTTCAAACCCTACCTCACACACTTACTAGCTGTGTGACTCTGGACAAGTCACTTAACCTCTGTTTTCTTCAATTTCTTCATCTGTAAAATGGAATTAAAAAGAGCACCGACCTCCCAAGGTCATTGTGAGGATCAAATGGGATAATAATTTTAAAGCTCTATTATCATGGAACCTGTTAGTGCCGGTCCTTCCCTAGCACAGTATTTGAGAAGCTAAAGTCACATACTGAGTATTTGTCACAAGCAATGCTGAAATCCAGGTCTTCCAGATCTCTATGTGAACTCTCTATCCACTATCAAGACATACCAAAATCATGACCCTGGTCCAAAAGTAGTTGCAAAACTCCTGAGTTTGGCTCAAATCAGATTATTAAAAGGTGATTTGTAAATGTTGAACAAAAAATCAAACTGCAATACAACATAGGTAATGTTATTTTGAGGTCATCTAAGTCAATATCTGATTTGCATAGATCCATTTCTATTTGAGTTTAATACCACTAACTACACCCTGTTGTCTTTCAATAAATACTTAGTAAGAGAGAAAGTGAATACCTCCTATCCTGTGGGGAGTGGAATGAGAAAAGTTACCTGATTAGGCCAGGGTGCAAAATGTAAGAAGGACTGTTAAAACCAAAGAAGAAACTGAAATAAAGCAGTCTCTCGGTCACTTTTTCCATTTTGTACCCTCCTTCCTAAGAAGGTTATTGTTGCTCTTTGAATGTAAAAGTGATACATTGGTTCTAATGGCGATGGTGATGGTGATGTCTGTATCCAAAGGAAAATCCTACATACCTAAAAGTCATCCCTGACCCTCCCAATGAGTTATCCATAGGTGGAATGGGTGACCATGGTAGGTAGCAGATTCCCCTTATGAAAGTCAAGTAAAGACTAGATGACCACCTGTTAAAGATTCTGGAGAGAGCATTTTTTTGTCAGGTAGGAAACAGACTAGAATTCAGCTCTTCCTAAACTGTGGGTTGTGATCCTGTACAGGTTTGCAGAAAATCTGGCAACAGTAAAAGTTTTCTGAAGGTGCAACAACCACAAATATATTAAAAATCAAACATGTAGTGATTCTGAGGAGTTTCTGGCAGTTTCACTACAGTCTTGATTCTGAACACAAAGCATGCACACTTTTCATTGTAGATACCTTCAGACCATGCAATATCAATGAATCTGGCTGAAAAGTGAAAAAGTGTTGCAAATGGAAAAGAATTTGAGAAGCCCTGGGGTAAATGACCTTTGGTCTCCTTCCTAACTCAGAAACCCTCGCATGCTTTGACCTCTAATAAAAAATTTGAAAGGGCATTGTCTCCATGTGGATTTTCACAGACCCCAGTGACTTGTCTTGGAGATTGGAAAAAGATTACAGGAAGTGCCTTCTTTACAGCAGGTCATAGACATTGAAATTGAACAAATAGTTAATCAAAGAGAAAAGGATTAAAAAAAAGAAATCACACTCACATCCAAAGACCAGGGGCTACAAACAACTATAGATGAAATAACCACCTTGAATTTTCTCTTTCCCCTCTAGATCTTGGAAAAGTCTTTTATTTAAAAAAAATCAAATCATCCTTAATCTTTTCCATTACTGCCTGTGTTCATGCAATGCTTCTCTAGTCAGCAAAATTAAATGAATTATGCTTCCTTTGCAAGTGAATAAAAAAGGGCAGCTTTAAAATGGTTTCAGCTCAAAACTTTTGATCAAAGTTACAGGTAACTACCAATGAAAAGTCTTATCAGTGTGTTTTTTAAAGCCTGCAAGTTCAGCACTTGGCTTTAGGACTATGAATGTCTGAAGATTGGAAGATATGGTATCATTTAATTAACAGCCACCCAGTGTTGCCTCAGAATAGATTAATTCCACTTTTTAAAAAGTTATGGCAAACTCTGGTCCCAAGTGCTAAAACACACTTTGATCTATCCTGGAAGTTCATGTTCTCTTTCTCCCTTTTTTCCTCTCTCTATTCCCCGCCTTTCTCCCTTCTCCCTCTCCCCCTCCTTTCCTTCTCTCTCTCTTACACTCAGTGATGAATAGGTAATCTAAACCTGAGAGATTGTATGTTTTCTATTACATAAAATGCTTCTGCCACAATTATTCTATCTCTCCTCCCTGTCTCCCTTTTGAAATCACTGCTTCCTTCATTTACAAAACATGAGTGAATCACTCCAGTATATTTAAGGAAACAAAAAAGCAAAGTCAACCAGTTGAAAATTAGCATATTACTAAGAGATACAAAAAAAAATTCAACAAATATGTTTCGATCTAGGGAGAACCAACTATCAATTTAACATGACTACTGACCTTGCAGTCTAATGGAGGAGACATGATACCTACATAAATAGTTATGATACAAAAAAGATTATGATAAGTGCACATGAGAGGTAAAATTCTTCAGTGTTCTGGGGAAGGAAATATTATCTTGTACTTGGAGTAGAATCAAGGGAGCCTTTATGAAAGCAGTGACATATGTGCTGAATGTTGAGTGGTGAATGAGACTTCTTTAGGCAGAGATGGAGGGATGGGGCAATTACAAAATGGGTAACAATATAAACAAGGTTGGTGTACACAGGATGTGTTTAGGGAATGGGGAATAATTCCAGTTTGGCTTGAATATAGAGTGCATACAAGAAGGTAGCATGGGAAGGTTGAAAAGGACTTCCAGTTAATATGACTACAGAGTAGGAAGTAGAGGAGCTCAGATATCTGAAAAACATATCAGGATTAACAATAGTAACAAAAAACAATGATAAATAGTTATAATAGTATGTGCACAGTGCCTGGCACATAGGAGGTGATGAATGAATTCTAACTGATTCATTGATTGGTTGACTTTTAAACTCTGGTATGCCATCCAAGACTGCACAAGAAGACTGCCAGTGCAGAAGCTAGGCGTATGCTAAAAATAAAATGTGCAAGAAAACCAGATGCATGGGAAGAGAGAGGGCCAGACAGGGACCCAAGCAACACAGCATGGAAGCAAGTACCTTGAGCCCAAGCCACAGCAAGAAACAGCCAAACCAGCACTGCTCCAGCCCAGGCCTGATTCACAACAAGAATAAGAAGTAGAGGGGGAGCATCACCTGCGTGAAAGAAGCACCAAGGATCTCAGGGGTCCTGGCTACAAGAACAATGGACAATGTAGTCATCAAGTTGCCCGATTACAGATGCCATATGTAAAGTACTTTGCAAACATTAAAGAGTTAAGCAAATACTAACTGTTGTTATTGGAGCTAGATAGAATATAGGACAGAGTGATAGATTTGCTGTCAGGAATAAAGGGGTTCAAAACCTGTCTCAGATACTTACTGCCCTAAACACTATCAGTCTCAGTTTCTGCATCTACATAATGGGGATAATAGTAGCTACCTCATGGAGTGATTGCAGGAATCAAATGAGATATGTATATAGAATTTTGAAAATCTTAAAGGAATAGAATTTATAAATGTTAACTATAATTAATAACAAAATTAAAGTCATATGATTATGTTGATACATTTAAAATGATAAAAAAAAAACATTTATTTCTGTTAAGTGCACTGAAAACATAAGAATAAATGACTCTTCCCTCAACATGGCCAATAGGACGTGCCATGGAGAAAAGCTAGAGACCTTTCCAATAAGATCAAGGATAAAGCAAGTCTTCCTATTATAGAGACTATTATTTGATAAAGCGATAGAAACAGTAGCTATAGGAATGTAACAAGGAAAAGAAATTGAAGGATAAGCATAGACAAAGAGTAAGCCAACTAATGCTTTTTGCAATGCATATAATGGTCTATTCAGAAACCCCTAATTAGTTGATTAAAAACTACTAGAAACAAAACTGTGAGCAAACTTGCAGGATATAAAATGAGTTCATATACGTCATTAGCAATTAATATATTACAACCAAAACTTAGAATCAAGAAACAGAAAAATTCCATTCAAAATAATTACAAAATTTATAAAATATTTTAGTCTACCTCTCAAGAGACCCACAAGAATTGTATTATTACGACTGCAAAACACACTCTATAGAAATAAAGGTCCAGATAATTGAAGAAATATACATTACTCATGGGAAGACATACCAATGAAATACCATGCTTAAATAGACTTCAAAAGCTTAAATGAACTAAATTCGTACATTAATTTACTTATTCAATTCAATATTAGAAACCTCAACACCTTAGTCAAGCACACTCTGTGGGTTCAATCTGCCAATGCTAGTGGGAGTTAAGGGAGTAGTCCTAGAAGACACTGTCCTTGAATGCTAAGCTAAAGGATATGGATTTTTATTCAGTAGTAAACAATGAAATTTCTGGTAGAAGGTTTAAGTGATCGGGTCTATGGATTAGGAAGCTCAATCTAATAATGACAGTAAAAAAAAAAGGTAAATTTGAGTGAGAAGACTGAAGGTAGAGACACGCAGTTACAGGGTTATCATCATCATCTAATTCAGATGTGATGAGACAAGAGCAGTGGTCATAGAAATTGTAATGAGGGGATAAATGTGAGAGTATTGATTAATTTCTTGGATATAGGGGATCAAGGGAGAAAAAGAGTCAAATGTAACCAAAGTTTTGAGCCTATGGGGTCAGAGATCAAGATGATGACCTTAATAAAACAGAGAAGTAGATGAATGATTTTAAAGTCATAGAAGTTCACAAAGAAATTGTTTCCAAAGCAAATATTGTATTCTTGATATAGATGTTTGAAAATAATTTGTTTAATGCTTTGGTGTCTTTGGTAATATATAGCAAATAATAAGCAGGAAGTGGGGAAGGAGGAGGAAGTTACACACAAAACCAGAGTCTAATTTTGTGTACCTTTGTCCCTTTGTCACTCCTTCCTCTCCTATCTGAATTTCAGTTCCAGTGTCCTCCTTCAATGACCCTAACAGTGTTGAAAATGCTTTCTGGGATTTGGGGTGGGGGAAGGTCTGTGAGGAGATCACTGAGATAGAAGGTTTTCTTAAGTATAATAAGATCTGGTCCTGATACACGAAAATTTAATTTGGGTTGGGGGGAGAATGTAAAAATAAAAGATATTTATAACCCTTAAAGATACGTTCACCACACAAGACATTACTTAACAGATCATATGACAGCAAATTTCAAAGAATGGCAAATTATGGTGCAAAAATCTAAATCTTCAACCTTTTATGATTGTAAATTACTTCCATTTTAAAATACACATAAACCTCGAACTACAGTTTTCACAAAGCTTAAGGCCATTGAACCCAAGTGTAGTTAGTGGAAAGTGATGGATTTGGAGTCAAATGACCTGTGTTCAAATCCTATTTCTACTTCTTAGTAAAACTAGGTGACTTTGAGCCAATAATTTTATCTCTCACTCTAAATTTCCTCTTTTACAAAAAAAAGGATTTCATGAGATCATGTCTAAGGGTCCTTCCACCTCTAACTTGATGATATAGTTTTCATTGCCAAATAAATTACCTAGAGTCCAGAAATTGTTTTCCTAAGCAGATAGACTTCTGTGAGGACAAGCAGCTCAAAATTTCTTCAACATTGTTTTGCTCATCTATAAAATGGGGGTAATAATAACATTTCTCTAAGACTCTAAGTTACAGAAAAGTTGTTTGATCTGTACTAGTTGAATGTTTCATTTGAAAGATCAAGACAAAATTAAATTTAGTTTAAAATAACTCCTCTAGTATGTACTTCATTGAGTTGTTATGAGAATCAAATTATTTATAAAGCATCAATTTATTAAGCGAATATTTGTTAATGAGCCTATTCCCACTTTATATCAGTACTAATCGCTAGGAATGTGCATGTTAAAACCCTTTGTAAACCTCAAAGCACCAAACAATCACCAGCAATAGTCATTAGCATGATTATTCAGAGATGCTTCCCTATTTCTCTTCTGACACCACCATTTTCCCAATCATGTGTGATAGAACCTACCACCATTTTGGACAGCTAGCTCCTTTTCCCCAACTTCTTCCTCAGATACCTTAGAAGGGATTAGTTTTTCATGACAAAAGATGTTTCCAGTTCCCAGTCATGCCCAGCTGTTATTAGAGCATTGCCACAATAACATTTTGCCAACACCTGATAGTGCTGAGTTTCCTCAGTACTAGTGAGAACAGAAATCCACACTTTTGAAGAGGCTCTCTCTGTTCTCTACCATAATGCTTAACATAAAGTGTTAAGCACGGGGGGGGGGTGAGATGGGGGGGGAAGCTAATTTCTGCCCAGGACCAAAAGCACCATTCATACAACATAAGGTGAATTCTCAGTCACCCAGGGGCAATGTGAAGGTTCAAGCTGAGTCCTTGGTGACGGTGAACCTAGATGAGACATATCTCTTTTATTTGGGACAGAAGCAGATCTTTGTGCCTACTTGGAAAAATCTTTACAATGTGAAGGAGGAAGAAAGGAGATGTTGAATCTACAGGGATTCTATAGCATCTGCTCCCATTTTCTGAAGCCCTTCTCTTAGAGGCAAAATTCCATTACTTGAAACAAAATGAAAGTAGTTTCCCTTAGGGAATGAGCAGCTGCAGGATGCCCAGGCCATTTTTGTCCTCAAGCATTAAACATATTGATTAAGCTCTGGCTCAAATAGACAACTGAAGTAGACTGAGAGTGGGATAGGCAATATGGTACCATGAAAACAGCTTTGAATTCAGTGGCAGAAGTTCAAACACTGGCTCTTCCATTTACTTCCTGCATGACCCTGGGCAAATATTTATATAACATTTTCAAGATTGCAAAGTACTTTCCATATATCACCTCATTTTATCCTCACAATAATCCTGGGAGGTAGGTATTCTGGTTTTCTGATTTGCAGATGAGGAAATAGAGGCAGACAGAGGTTAAGTGACTTGCCCAGGGTCACAGAGCTAGTAAGTATTGGAGGCAGGATCTGAACTCATATTCCTAACTCTTAAGTTCGGCACTCTATCCATGTCACCACTCTTAATCTCTTCAAATCTTAGTTTCCTACTCTGTATAATGGGAATAATGATTCACGTACCACTGACTTCAAAGGATTATTATTTTAAAAGTTCATTTTAAACTTCATATCATCAATTAAGTGTGAGTTATTGTTATTGAGAACTATGGGGGAAATCATAGTTTAATGGGGAACTGGCCCCTATTCCTATAATAGGATCCAGAGATTGTAAATGGAAAGATGGAAGAGACCTTAGACTTCATCAAGTCTGACAATCTCATTTTACAGATGATGAAACTGAGATCTCCAAGGGACTTTATAGCTATTAAATGTCTGAGGTAGGAGTTACAATAGGAAGAGATGCTAACTCTTATCCTTGACGATACATAATTGTACGTACATAATTATTGAAAATACTGGCATAGTGCCTTAAGATTCATATATGAGATCTTTACATTCACTCTCATTTGAGTATTTCAATAGATGGGCGGGGTAGAACTCTGGGTATTATTCCTGTTTTACAGAAGAAGAAAAAGTTGAGACTCAGTCCAATTGGATTGACCATCATCACATAGCTAGTAACTCCAATCCAGAGCTGTAATTCCAGTCCAGATCTCTCTTGTCCACATGTTTAGCACTTTTTCACTGCAGAAGGGAAGAATATGTCCTTTAATTTGGATAGTATGGTACTGATTTTGGCCACTGTATTTTATCTGAGTTTTATTGACATCATTGACATTGCTGAAGCCACTTTGCATGTGATCCTTTGGCCTCTATTTCTTCTTTCTCCATCATTTTGTACAATGTTCCTTTCTTATTATTCTTATCAATTTATAATGAATATGATATTCACTTTATAGGAAAAATAACATCTCATTAAAACCACACAGCATAATTTGTTGAGGAATTCTACCGTCACTGATCGCATTTTATTTCGGGCTCATTATCATAAATAATGTAACTTATGAACTTTTTTATACATATAGTTTGTTTTTTTTAATCAATAACCTCCTTGGGCTTATAAGAGTGTTTGTATCCTTTGACCTAGCAGTGCCACTACCAGATCTGTATCCTAAACGAGAAAAGGACCAATATGTTTGGAAATATTTATAGCAGCTTTTTTCTGATGGCAAGGAATTGGAAATTGAGAGGATGCTCATCAATTGTGGAATGACTGAACAAATTGCAGAATATGATTGTGATGCAATACTATTGTGCTATTTTATATACTATAAGAGATGATGAGTAGGATGCGCTCAGAAAAACCTGGAAGACTTACACCAGCTGATGCAAAGTGAAATGTACTGCGTACAAAGTAATAGCAATATTGTAAGATGATTAGCTGGCTATTCTCAATAATACAATGATCCAAGTCAACTCTGAAGGACTTACAATTAAAATTGCTCTCCATCTTCAGACAAAGAATTGATGGTGTCTAAATACAGATTGAAGCATATATTTTTTACTTTCTTGATTTTTTTAAATTTTATTTCAGGGGTTCTATATTTTCATTCACAATATGACTAATATGAAAACATGTTTTGCATAACTACACATGTACATTGAACTGCTTTCCTCCTTAATGAGGGGAGTGGGGAGGGAGGAAGAGAGAGAATGTGGAACTTGGAGTTTTAAAGATAAATGTTAAAATTTATTTTATATGAAATTGCGGAAAAATAAAATACTAAATAGTTTAAAAAACAAGGAAAAAACAACCTCCTTGGAATAAAGCCCTAGTAGTAGAACTGCTGATATTGGGTTGAAGGGTATAAACAATCAGTAATTATTCTTGGCTAATTCCAAAGTCTTTTCTGAAATTGTTGCATCATGTCATCCAATGTCACCTCAGTGTTTCCCATCATTGATAGCTTAATGAATGGGAGTTCATACCTCAAGGTTATTATCATTAATATTACTCTGATCAGAGGGAATTTTCAACTTTTTTAGGTGATTAGAGTTTGAATTTATTATTTCAAAAACAATTTGTTTATATCCTTTAATCCTATATACAGGAGTTACTTTTCTATACATGATGTCAGACTCTTATCAGTTCTCCTTCCTGTCTGATTCTCCTCAGCCTCCTTTGTTAAATAACCATCCGGGTTATGCCCATTAGCCATGAGGGTCCCCCAAGGCACTATTCTGAACCCTCTTTTATTCTCCCTCTACACTCTTTTGCTTGATGAACTCATCAACTCCCATGGATTCAATTATCATCTTGGCAAATTGTTCTCAGATCTATCTATCTAGCCCTAACCTCTCTCTAACTTTGCTCTTGACCTCCAGTCTCATATCACCAACTCCCTATTGAATATCTCAAACTAGATGTCCCATGAATATCTTAAGCCCACAGGCTGGAAATAGAACTTATCTTTTTCCCAAAACCCTCTCATTCCCCAATTTCTCTATTACTGTAAAGGATACCACCAGCTTCCCAGTTGCCCAGACTCAAGACTTCAATGTCATCCTTGATTTTCTTGTCCCATTCATTCCATATATGCTATTAATCTACTGCCAAGTCTTAACATGTCTACTTTCACAGCTCTTTGTATCTCTTCTTTTCACTCACACAGGCACTATTCTTATGTAGGCTTTTTATCACTTCATACCTGGATGATTCCATCAGCATTCTAATTGTTCTACATTGCCTCAAGTCTCTTGTCCACCCTCAAGTCAATTGCCCAAGTGACTTTCCTAATGTATGACTATATCAATCCTCTATTTAATAAACTCGAGAGACTTTTTTTCTCCACTATCAAATATACAATCTCCTATTTATAGCCCTTCCTAAAATGACTCCTTATCACCCAAAACCATTCTAATATATACATATCCCCAATATTCTTTGAGGACCAAAGTCCCTGTGGAAGCTCTTCTCTAGTATTTTATCTTCTGTCTATCAGCACTGAATAGCTCACAGGATTACTCACTCTTCTTAGGCTGGGAGCTAACAAGAAGGACAAAACTGGTTGGCAATACTAGTATGTCAGATGATTTAGGAGATACCTACTAACGATTCTCCTGACTTCCATGATTCTTTTTCGTTTAGTGACAAAGTCAAAAAAGGGAAAAATTAAGGACACAGCAATAAAATATCATTAATCTTCATGGACAGCCCATGATTATCTTTTCTTGGAGGTTTGTAAGTAGAGAAGAAGGAAGAAAATAAGAATTTATTAAGTGTCTAGTATTTGCCAGCACTATACAAAGTTATTTTTGTTCAGTCATTCAGTCCTGTCTGACTTCTTGTGACCCTGTGCACCATAGCAAGTCAGGCCCTTGATATGTCCATGGGGTTCTCTTGGCAAAGACACTAGAATGGCTTACCATTTCCTTCTTCAGTAGATCACCTTTTGTCAGAACTCTCCACTATGACCTCTCCATCTTGGGTAACCCTGCATGACATAACTCATAGCTTATTGAGCTACACAAGCCCCTCCTCCATGACAAGGCAACAATGCAACATTACACAGGAATTTATAAATATTGTTTATTTTGATCCTTACAACAACTCTCCAAGGAAGGTGCTATTATTATCCCTATTTTGCTGTTGAAAAAACTGAAACAGACAAAGGGTGTGACTTTTCAAGGACCATGTATAAGGCTAAATTTGAACTCAGGTGTTCCTGACTCCATGCCCACTGTACCTCCTAGCTTCCTTTAAGAGATTACCAGGATATAATAGAATCACAGATCTGGGGAGTTGTGAAAGACCTCACTAGCTATCTAGTTCAATTCATGCAGAAAGAAATTCTTACTATAAATATAGCCAACAAGTGATGTCCAATCTCTGCTTAAAGTTCCTCAAGGAGAGAGAAATCAGTGTATCATCATTTCTAACATTTTCTGTTAGAAAGTTTTTCATGATGTCAAGCCCAAATTGAGCATTTTGCCTCTCCTGTCCATTGCTCCTGGTTCTTTCCTTCAGGTTCAAACAGAACATGCCTAAACCCTCCTCTCCACATGACCGTCTTTCAAATACTTGAACACAGTTTTCATGTCCTCCTAATGTTTTGTTTTTCCCCAAAGCAAATTTGTCCCATTTCTTCCACTAATAAGTCATGAATTCATAGCCCTTCACCATTCTAAATACATTCCTCTGATCATTTCCTTGTATGAATGTCTTTGATGTCCAGAACTGAGCATAATTCTTCAAATGAGGTCTTATAAGGGCAGAATATTATGGCACTGTCTTTTCTCTATTTCTGAAATCTTACCTTTCTTAATGAAGTCCTAGATTCAATTTGCTTTCTTGGCTACCAAATCACCCTGCTGACTCATTTTGATTTTGTAGTTCACTAAAACCTCCAAATCTTTTACAAGGCTGCAATCTATCCATACTTCCTCCATCTGATGTTTGTGGAGTTAATCTTTTTGTCTCCAAGTATGGCACTGTACATTTGCCCCTATTGAATTTATCTTATCAGACTATGGTCAATGCCCTAGACTATAAAGATCCTTTTGGCCCCTGACTCTGTAATTGCTTGGTTAGCTATCACTCTCAGTCTTACATCATCTGGGCATTTGATACTATCTCATAGATACAAATCACTGGTGTAAATGTTAAGCAACACAGGGCCAAAGACATCTAAATCCACCAGCCACTCCATTGAAGACCTCCTGCCATGTTGACATTAAACAAATAACAAATATTGAATCTGTCATCCAATCAGTTCTAACTATCTGATTTAATTATTACCTGATTTGTATCTCTCCATCTTCTCCACAAGAATAATATGAGATAATTTTCCAAAACATTTGCCAAAATTTAAATACATCATAGCCATAACATTCCTCTCATCTGCTAGTTAGTTCTATCAAAGATGTCAATGAGGCCAATCTGGCATAACTTGTCCTTGATAAGGCCAAGCTGGCTTTTTATAATCACTACTTCCCTTTCTAGATATTTCCCAAGGCAAGAGAATTCAGCTCGAATCCCACCTTAGCCACTTAGTGACTGGCTACAAGTAACTTGCTTGATCTCTCAGACCCTCATTTCCTCATCTGTAAAATGAAAAGAAAAAGAACCAAATGATCAAAACTCAATTCTTTAAATTGCAATTACCAAGTTTGGTCCCAAAGAAGAGGTATGAGAAGGCAAATCCCTTCCTTTACAGAGATGACAAGCTTATGGGCATGGAATACTACATAGAATCACGGTCTTTTTCAACTTGCTGGTTACTTTTGCAGAACATTTTTCTTCTCTTTATTGTTCTTTGTTATAAGTAGTGACTCTTGGGGAAAGGGTGAAAAGGGAGAAGGATCCAATGGGAGATATTGCTCATGTAAAAACAAAAGAAAGCAGTAAAAATCATTTTTTAAAAATTGGAAGAAACTTATGAAGTCAATTATGATGAGATTTTAGTCAGAGAACGTTAGAGATGAAAGAGGCATTAGAGATTTTCCAGCCTGGCTCCCTCATATTACAGTTGAGGAAACTGAGGCACAGCTCTAAATTCTATCTTCTTGTGTATGTTGAACAAAATATGTGCTATAGGAGTATTAAGGGTGAAAGGGCTAACTTCTAGCAGAGGTATTCAGGAAAGATATCAAGGAAGAGTTCTTTACAGAGCTGGACCTGAAAAGAATAACAGAATTTTGAATATTAAAAGTAGAGGAAGAATCATGGGATCATAGATTTGCAGCTAAAAGGGACTTCAGATTACACTGAGTCCAATCCCCTTCATTTTTCAGATAAAGAACTGAGGGTGAGAGAGGTTGGTGTGTATGAGTTTGCAAATCTCCATGGTCCATTTATTTTCAAACATCTCATTGATATGAAAGGAGAGCTGGTTTTATAAATAGTGTGTGTAAGTAGCTGCTACTGTTAGATCTTAAAGGGAGTCAGGAAGATTTCTGATTTAAAATCTGCCCCTCCTTCTATTCAACTTTTTGATTTCTGAAATTGACTATTACCACTAGAAGGTAAGTTCCTTAATGACAGGGACCAATCTTATTTCTCTCTAGGTATCCCCAAGGCCTTCTACATAACTGACAATAAATGCTCGTTGATTCCTTGAGCTAATCTGCTCTCCTCCTCCTGTTGTTCAACCAAGGCCAATAAAATAGGCCACTGATATGTGACTTTCTGGTCGGTGTCCTTTAGAGAATTTGTCTTTTGGTTTCAACACAGTAAAAACCATTCAAATCCCAGGTTAAAACCATAACTGTGTCCCTTTAGCCTAGATCAGCTGTGCAACAAAGTAATGGAGGAGCATTCCTGGGTGGAATCAATACTGCATTAAAGAACAGTGCTATCATTGAAAAGTTATGAATACCAAATAGCTCCATGATGTATTTGTGTCATTGGGGGCTGTCTGGTTCAGTTTGGCTATGTTACTGACTACAGACAAAAGAGAGGCCTGTGCACTTCTAGGTGTATGAGTAGGAGCCTGGCAGTATTCTATTGGCTCATCTGTTGAGATGTTCTATGTCTTTAGAGAGAGACAGAGACAGAGGGAGAGAGACAAAGAAACAGAGACAGAGGGACAGAGAGAGACAAGGATTCAGAGACAGAAGTATCACAATCAACTATTTGAGTCAATTCAGTATTTGCTAGTTCACTCTCCAGGAGTTCACCATGTTAAAAAGCATTTATTCACTTGTTCTTCAAGTAAGAGGTACATACCTTCCCTCTAACTTTCGCAACTGCAGGAACTGAATCAGGAAGTAGCAAGACAACTTTTCCTGGGTCACATAACACAACGTTGTAAACCATTTCCCATAAACACTAAATCCCTTCTGAATCTCTTGCACCCAAAACAATTTCTAGTACTCAAATAGAAACAGTTCTGTTAAACGCTCACTATAAAAGACTGTAAAATGTTCTTCTTCACAGAGGAAAGAAGGATGATGAAGTGACCAGAAAGCTGAACTAAGAATCAAATAGGGTTGGATTCCAAATTCAGATACTCCCTAGCTGTGCGATCAAGGTCAATTCATTCAAATACTCTAAGCTAAACCTCAGTCACCTCCTATATATAATAGGGTTAATGAAATAATGTTTAGTCTCATAAGCTGTAAAGCTCTTTCTAGGTGTTAGCTAGTATTTTTCCCCTCCTGTGCTATTGAAAAGCTCCTTGATGTAATAATCTTATCTGTCCTTGTTATGCATTTTTAGTTTGATCTCTGTCATATATGATTTCCTTCTCCTAAATTAGATCAAATCTCTTGGAACAGCTGGGCTGCTGTCATTGAAGCAGAAAAAGACTCAGTGATATTTACCAAGCTACATATTAAGACATAACACACTGCTTCCAGATGTTCCCCTTATTGACAAACCAAGTGTTCAAAACACTCACTCTCTCACACACACAAATTGTAGGGATTTTATATTCCCCTCCCAGAGCAAGACAAAAAAATTTCCCAATGAATTTGTTTTTAGCAATTGTCAGAAAGATCTCTTTGAATATATTCAAACAACCCTCATATTTGGGGGCAAGATACCTACTTGCATTCTCTATGGAGCTAGATTTCCACCCCTAGGGGTGGCTAGGTGGTGCAGTGAATAGAGCACCGGCCCTGGAGTCAGGAAGATCTGAGTTCAAATCCGACCTCAGACACTTAACATAAAAACTAACCATGTCACCTTGGGCAAGTCACTTAACCCCAACTGTCCTACCTTCCCCCTCCAAAAAGCAAAAAAATTAAAAATAAAATAAAATTAAATAAATAAATAAGAGATTTCCACCCCTACATGTCTTGCCAATCAATTCCAAATGTAAATCCTGGGTCCTACAGTACAAAGAGAAGTAATAAAAGTATTTTTTAAATCAAAAATAGCATTTCAAAAGTTTAGGGACAACCCAGAGAAACAGTCCCTCTATCAAAGCAGATCAGTATTTTCTCTGCTAATAATGGCCTTAGAAAGTTGCCTAGGGTACTGAGACTCTTAGTGACTTACCCAAAGTCATACAGACACATCCAATATCAATCAACTGATAAATATTAATTGCTAACATGTACTAGGCACTGTGCTAAGCACTAGGGATGCAAAAAGAGGCAAAAAAAAAAAAAAACAGTCCCTGCCCTCAAGAAGCTCACAAATGAAATGGGAGAGACAATATGCACTAACAATCTATAGACAAAATAGTCAGAAAATAAGAGAGGGAAGGCACAAAATTTAAGAAGAGCTGGGAAAGGTTTCCTATAGAAATTAATATTTTATCTGGGACTTAAAGAAAGCCAAAAAGGTCAGTAGGTAAAGATGAGAAGGAATTCCAGGAATGGGGGAGAGGCAGAGAACATTCCCAGAGCTGAAAAATGAAATACATTCTTCAAGGAACAGTAAGTAGACCAGTGTCACTGAATAAAGGAGTAAGATGTAAGAAGACTGGAAAGGTGGGGATAGGGCAGTGCTGTGTTATGAAAGTCTTTGAATGCTAAACAGCAGATTTTGTATTTCATCCTGGAGGCAATATGGAGCCCCTAGAATTTATTGAGTACAGGATGACATGGTCAGAAATGTACTTTAGAAAATTCACTCTGGTTGAAGAATGGAGAATGTATTGGAGTAGGGAGAGACATGAGGCAGGCAGATCCACCAGCTGGATATTGCAATAGTCAAATCATAAGATGAGTAAGAGCCAGTATCAGGGTGTTGTCAGGGTCAAAGCAGAGAAGGAGGTGTATAGGAGAATTATTGCAAGGTCAAATAAATTGAATCCTGGCAACATTGGAAATGGCACGGTGAGGGGTGCGATGATAAATAATGAATTGAGGATGACTTAAATATTGCAAGCCTGAGGGCCTGGGAGGATGGTGTTACCCTTAACAGTCATAGGGATTATGGAAAGGTGGAAAAATAATGAGTTCAGTTATGGACATATTGAGTCTAAGATGCTTACTGATCATCCAGGTTGAGATTCTGAAAGGTAGTTGGAGATGTCAGACTGGAAGACAGCAAAGAGGTTAGGTCAGGAGAGTTAGATTGAGAATTATCAGCATAGAAATGCCAATTAAAACCAGGGGAGTTTATGAGATCACAAAGTGAAGTATTATAGAGGGAGGAGAAAAGAGAGTCAAGGACAGAACTCTATGGGCTACCTATGGCTAGAGGGATGAGAATCTAGCAAAGAAGAATGAGGAGTGGCCAGATAGGTAGGAAAACCAGGAGAGAGGGGTGCCCCAAAAACCCTGAGAAAAGAGAGGATCAAGAGGAAGAGAATGATCAACGGTGTCAAATGCTGCAGAGAGGTCAAGAAAAAATGAGGATTGAGAAAAGACCACTGGATTTGGCAACTAAAAGATCATTGGTAACTTTGGAAAGAACAGTTTTAGTGGAATGATGAAGATAGAAGCCAGATCATAGAGAGTTAAAAGAGTGAGAAGAGGGAAAGTGAAGACACCCCTTACAGATGGTCTTTTCAAAGAGTTTAGCTACAACAGGGAGAAAAGATATAAGATGATAGTGGGAATGGAAAGATGGAGTGAGGGTTTTTTCAAGGATGGGGGAGACATACATGTTAGGATGCAGCAAAGGAGTCAATAGACAAGGAGAGTTTGAAGATAAGCAATGGGGGGCAGATGACAGAGGGGACATACGACTGGAGGAGATGGGATGGAATGAGACCACTTGAACAGGTGAAAGAGTTAGCCTTGGCAAAAGAGTAAGTCCCCGTCATGCACAAGGCAAAGATGAAAAAGGAGATAGTAGCAGAAGGCATATGAGCGATGTGAGATGAGGAAGAGGGGAGAAAAGGGAGATAATGGTGAATGGACTCCATTTCTTCTTTAAAATATGAAGCAAGGTACTCAGGTAAGTGGATAGGAGGAGAGAGGACTGTGGAGGGTTTGAGGATAAATGAAAAGGTATGTAGCATAGGTATGTAACTAGGATGTAGAACTTGACCCCAGATCACACTTACTCCAGGATCTGTTCTCAATCACTACACCATGCTGCCTGATATTAACACTTATATAGTTATTAGCATATATATCAAACATCAATGTTATTAACATGTATATAACATTTAGAGCTAACATCTATATAGTGTTTTAAGGCTTGCAAGCAACTTGGCATACCTTCTCTCAGCCCCGCAAGAGAGATGCTACAGATACCATCATTGTACAAATAAGGAAAGTGAAACACATAGACATTAAATGAGCCTCAACTTCCTTATCTACAAATAGGGATAATAATAGCCCCTAATATTCCTTTTTATTGTTTCTTAATTCATTTTGTCGTAACTTTGGTTATGGCTTTGAATCAAATTTTGCTCCCTTTTTTATGTGTATTTCACATCAAAATCACAGAATTTGAAAGTAGGCAGAGATTTCAGTGGACATCTAATCCAACTGATACACAAAAAGACTCTCCACTGTAGCATATGTTGTTTGATAGTTTTCAGACAGCTATTAAATTTATACTTTTTTTTAAAAAAATGCATTATATTCACTATATTCCCTCTTAAAAAGTCAGGGAAGTATCTGCTGGCATTTAGAACAATTTGTACCATAGCCTAAATTTTTAAGTTTAGTGCTAAAAGAGACAAATTCCAAGTTGAATTTTGTGGCTAATATTACAATCTGGTTGCTAGAAATCCTTCCATTAAGTCAAATGTTTCTTGAACTCTTGCTATATTGTCCTATGCATTGTGAGTTCTCCTCTCCTCATCATATCTCATCCCTCATATGCCTTCTGCTGTTAGCTTCCCCTTCACCCGTCTCCCATGGAGAAGTGGTCCTTCTCCTTGGCAAAGCAAGCTACTCTGCAGCACAAGTGAACCCAACCCATTCTGTCTTCTCCAGCCTCCTCTACCATCACCCCTCTCTCATCAGTCTTCAATCTCTCCTGAAAAATAAAAATATCCCTCTAACCCCAGGTTCTGCTCTCATCTTTCATTATCATTGTCATGTTAACACAATAGGTCATTCCTTAAAATGAAAATGATGGAAAAGTAGGTCCTGAGCAACAAAACTATTCTACTTCCCTCTTCCCACAAATAAAATGCTGAGAATTAAAAACAGCCCCCTAAACAATGGTAAAGTGATGTATCTTAAATTTTCACTTCTGTTTTCTCAAGAAAATCTTAAATTGTTTCCACCTTCTATTTAAACTCTACCCAATAAATGAATAAAACATGGCAGGAAGGATTCAGTAGCCCAGATGTCACCCCCTGTAGATTTCCTACTGCTGCTGAGGTGACGCTGAGAGGTCAAAGCTGGGCCAGGAGGAAAAGGGTAAGAATTCTTGGCAGATGTTCTCCATCTTTGCTTGAAAATGATATTACCAGATGTCTTCCTTCTTTCCTATAATACCAAAATAGATCAAGTCTTCAAGATAAATAAAGAAGAAAGAGGATGCAGTAAGGAAGGAAACCTCTCTGAGCCCAGCTGTGAAGCAGGGCTATCAATGATCTTGATAAAGTAAATGGGAAATTTCTCTTGATAAACTAATACCTGAGTGTTTTCAGAAGCCATTTGGAACCAGGCAACCAGAGCCAAGATCATTTTTCTTCCAAAGCCTGAGGAGCTCAACCCACCATAGATACAATTTCTTATGAGATCTCATGGGTACCATTCATTCTCTTTGCCATTCAAGAAAGCCCTTTCCCCACTGGCCTCCCCCTTTCCTGGAAGTTCTCTATGTGTATTTATAGCTCCCTTTCTGCTCTGACCCTCTTCCACCACTTGGAACAGAGAGGCTTTGGCTTCAGGTGGAGGACAAGAACACAAATGGAATTAATAAATCATGGCAGGAAGGGGAAGATACAATATGCAAGGTCAATAACACAGTGGGAATGGCACGTGCCTCTCAGTTAATGGTAACTTGAACTGAAGAGCAGAGAAAGAAGAAGCAAGGTAGAAAGCTCGGCACCTTACACTCTGTGCCCTGGCTGGGAGCTCCTTCAGAACAGAATCTGCTTTTGCTTTTCTTTGTATCCCCAGCCCTTAACACAAAGCCTGGCACATAGTAAGTGCTTGATAAATTCTAACTGTTGGCTGATGATTCATGCCTACATCCTACTACTCCACGAGCAATGGGCTAGGCAAAGCCAGAAGGAGTTAGACTTCCTTACCATTACAGGGTCTTAGACAGCAAAGCATTAGCTATAAGAATCTCACTCTGTCCTTTGCCTAAGCCCATTGATTGCTGACCAGCTTTACTGAATAGCATGAGTCAGATAGCAGCTGGAGATTGTGTCTTATTGACTACATTCCTTAATTGCTTGCAGGAGGAATGGCCATGAGGGAAGAGGGAGGAAGGAAGAAGCAACAGGAAAGAGGGAGGGAGAAAAAGAGCAAGGGAGAAAGCAAGGGGTTGGTTAGTGAATTTCCAAATTTCCAAAAACTCGTAGGCTCACATCAGCCTATTTAAGAATATGCTGACGAGGTCTAAAATAAATGGTAGATATATGGCTCATGGACAAGGGAAAGAAAAGGGAATAAGCATTTATTAAATGCCTACTGTATACCAGACCATGTGATAAGCACTTTTACAAATATCTCCTACTACTGGATGCTTCATTCTGTTTTAGTTTATTGTCTTTAAAGAAATATTTTAATATTATGTGTAGACAAATCTAGATGGCTACAGTTTGATATCCTGCTGCACATATTCCATTCTCGTATGAGTTCCCACTGTGTGTTTAGATCAGGGGCTTCTAGATCTGTAACTATTTGTATTTTCTTTCTTTTAGCCTGGAGCGCTTTACATCCATTATTTAATGTGACCCTCACAATCCTCCGTGAGATACATTCTATTACCATCATCCAATTCTTTTTTTGCCAATGAAGAAACTGAGGCACAGAGAGTTTGAGTGACCTGCCCAGGGTCACACATCTTATAAGTGTCAGAGACAGGATTTGAATCATATCTTCCTGACTCCAGGTACAAGATGCCTCTCTATGTCCTTGGGCTCTCCTTGGTTCCTGCTGGTAGTCTCTTCCCTTTCTTCCATCCACCTTGTTCCCCATGATTACTTCCTTGGTTCATGTCCACCCTTACCTGTTTTTGCTTACCCCCAGGTACACTGTCAGAACACACACACCTTAGGGCAGCAGTTCTCAACCTGTGGGTTATGTTCAATTTGTAACAATGAAAATACATCCTGCATATCAGATAGATTCATAACAGTAGCAAAATTACACTTATGAAGTAGCAATGAAAATAATTTTATGGTTGGGGGTCCCCACAACATGAGGAACTGTATTAAAGAGTCTTGGCATTAGGAAGGTTAAGAACCAGATCGGTTCTGAAACAAACATTTTACCTTGTATCACCCATCACTCACCCCTTCCCACTACCACATATAGCTTATTGCATTGAGTAATATTCAGAAAAGTCACATTGAGAACCTGTTTAAAAGGGCAAAAAATTCACAGAATCTTGATAATTTTTAACTCACTTTTGAATTGCAATTCAAGATTTGCAAAGCAATTTCCTCAACCCCAAGTAAGGGAGGTAATACAATTATGATCCTCCCTTCCTACAAGAGGAAAACTGATTCAAAAGAGTTAACCAAGTGACCACTGATGCTTGAGTCACAGGACCTGGCTTAGACTCCCAACACTGCCATCTATTTTCTGTCTGACCTTGGACTGCTTGCCCAGAGTTTCCTCCTTTGTAAAATAAAAGGCTTAAATCAGATGATTTCTAAGGTATCTCTCAGCTATAATTCCTGTGATCTTGGCAACACGTCAAAGGACATGCAGCTAGTAAGTTTCACCAAGATGACAACTCTTCTGATTTCAGTCCAGAGGTGTTTTTTTTTTCACTAGTGAAACATCTCACGTCACTTACCTTGCTTTCATATATTTACTTACCATCCAATTTTTGATTGTGCTTTTTATTCCTTTTCTCCTTACAGATTATTTCCATGGCTCACCTTTCCATTAACACCACTGTTCCTTACTTTTTCCCCACTGGTTCTCCTGTGTGATGTCATTTCACAAATTCCCTAACTCCATAGACCACATGAAAACCAGAATTTAGAAATTGCCACCATGTGTCACTATGGAAGAAGAAATGGGAGGAAAAAACATAAACAACTGAATCTTCAGTCAGAAACCCACAGACAGCAAGAGGGTTAGGCATTTAAATCATCTCTGTGAATAGTGACTTATGGCTATTTTTTTCCTCTACTATTTCTCATGACAATCCGTTTGGTAGGGCCAAGGGAGGATGATTAATTTCAATTTAGAGACTTGGAACCTGAGGCAAGGGGGTAAATCACACACTTCAAGATTAGAGCATGGGCCTCTTGGTATTCCAACCTATTCTTGATTTTACAGTGAACAGCTGCTGCTTTTCATTTGCTATAGTCCCTTTCATCAGAGCAGTCCTTAGGCATTGGTGGGGTTAGTGATGAAATAATAAAAATACTAAAAAGTTCCCACTGACTCCAAGAAAATACTTTTCCTATCAACTACCAGATGCCTGAAATTCCTCTATTATAGCTTCATTCATTTAGCTTAAAATTTTGAACCTGATCATTGGAAAGTACCCTAAGAAAGAATAACACTTTAAGCTGTTGTCAGTTATTAATACATTGGTGTAAATGAACTTCTCATCTCCCTCCCTTTTCATTATGCACATCACTTCTCCTGACTATGGGTGTTTCCCAAGAATTTTATACACTCATCCCCTCTATATTCTTATTCTCATTCTCATTTTCTCTCATTTTCTCTCTCTCTCCCTCTCTCTCTCTCTCTCTCTCTCTCTCTCTCTCTCTCTCTCCTTCCCTCTCTCCCCCCATGGGTTTAACTATTTTCTCTATGCTCCCAGATCTACATATCTAGCCCAGATCTTTAGTCCCAGATCACCAAATGCCTAGCAAACATTTCAAACTTTATTTCTTGGAGACATTCTAAGTTCAACACATTTAAAATCAAACTTATTTGCTTTTCCTCTAAGCCCTTCTCTCTTCCAAATTCCCTTATTTCTGTCTCAAGTCCATAAAATCATTAACCTCACTCCTAAATCTCCCTCACCAAACACATCTAATCAATTGCCATGTCTTTCTACTATCAAAACATCTATCATTTCTGACCCTTCTTTCCATTTGCAGAGCAACTACCTTAGTCCAGGCCCTTGCGATCTTTCACCTAGATTATTATAATAGTCTGCTAACTGATCTCCCTCAAGCCCCCTGCCACTCCAATCCACCTTCAACTACCAAAGTGATTTCCCTTAAGTTCAGATCTGACTGTGTGACTCTCTTTCAAAATTAACTCTAGTTCTTACCCAATAATCCTTACAGGACTCTAGTGAGGATCACATGAGATCCCCTATGTAAAACACCTTGCAAACCTTAAAGCACAATGTAAAGATGAATTATCATTATTATTATTATTATCATCATCATCATCATCATTATTCTCTATAACATAAAAGAAACTCCTCTGTTTAGCTTTTAAACTCCTACGCAGTCTGGTCTCAAACTACCTTTCCAGTATCACACAGCATCATTCCCTCTTCTTCACTCTGGGATGAGGTCAGATTGGTCTCTCTGTTCCTCCTTAATGTCACTCCCTCTACAATTTCTATACCTTTGCACTGCTTACCCTTAAGTCTAAAAGACCCTCTCCTTCTTTGCTTCTACCTCACAGAATCGCTCTCTTCTTTAAGATTAAAGCCTAGGTGCCATCTGCATAAAGCCTTTCTTGATCCCCATCCTGCAACTTTTACTTAACTACTTTGTATATATTTTTATTCTCTTTATATTTAGGTAACATTTAGGTTACATACATTTAGGTAACATTTAGGTTACATACTTTTAGGTAACATTTAGATTACATACATTTAGGTAACGTTTAGGTTACATACATTTATATATGTATCTGCTCCATTGTAAGTTCATTAAGAATAGAGACTGTTTCATTCTTTGTGTTTCTGTCCCCAGCACAGCATCTGGCACACAGTGGGGCTTACTAAATACTTGACTACAGATTGATTAATTGGGTCAGTTTTTATAGGGTAGAAAAGATATTGGATAAAGGAAAGGATAGAAACGACAAAGACAAAATTCATCTATATCATTTTGTCTATTTCATTTATACTGAAATCTTCACGGAACCCTCCGTAATTTTTAAAAGAATGACTTATTCATTCACTCAAAAGTTATTTGTGGATAGTTAGCCATGTGCTTTCTAGGAAGAGGAGGATTATTAGATAATTTGACCATTGGGGGTTGATAGCTTGCGTTTTGGTATTTATTTGCAAGGTTATATTAAAGTAGAGATTTAACAACTCACTGTGATTTTTCCATTAGACAGATAGTAATAAAACTAATAACCAAACATTGTGAGGTAGCTATGCAAGTATCATTGGTCTCATTTTGATGATGAGTGGTTAAGGTACTTGCCCAAGGTCAGAAGCAGGACTGAAGCCAAGATCTTGACTGATTTGAGTTCCAGTTTCCTTTCCACTCTTATGTCTTCCCCTGGATACAATAGCTGACATTTACACAATACTTTTATATAGATTTGCAAAGCACTTTATATACGTCTTTATTATTAAACATTCAACTCTAGAACTTACTTTGACAATAGGAAGAAATGTTTGCCCAGACTGCCTGGGGTCTCACATTTCAACAAGTTTATTTTTAAGATGGGACCTTCCACCTGAACAACCAATGAACTCAAGCAGAAAGAAGCGTATCTGGTTTGGTGTCTTTTTCCCAAGGACAGACACTAATTGAGCACTCCATTAGTATCAAACCACTTCACTGTGTATATATTAGAGGGCTATAAATAGACTCAGAGCTGGGCAGCATCTGCAGTATTTTAGGTCTGGAAGAGGATCAGAGTGGGCAGGTCATTTACAGGAGCTAAGGATGTCAGCATTTCTTTAACCAACGCCAGATAGAGCAAATATCCATTGTCAGAAACTCAGCATACCCAGCTCATGATGACAGTGATTGGCAGGAAATTGAGCCATTTAACCATGTTTTCCAAAACTGAAATGTACCCAGACTTATTTGGGCCGAAGTACAGTGGCCATTAACTGATCCAATTCTCCAGATGATAGAAAGCATTATTACATTAATATATGCTGGAACATTCCTTGGAGAACATGGGTCTTCTCACTCTTGCCTTTACATGAAAAGGATTTTATTTGTTCTGATTCAGGCCTCAACAACCCAGCCACAAAGCTGTCTTTGGGACTGCCAGGGAGAAAAGAAACCCCAAGGCAAAGAGGAGTGTGAGGTCAGGTTTAGCAAATAACATTTTTTTTTTGTGTCCCTTGGCCAGGGATGGAGTGGAACTAAAAGAGATTTCACATATTTTTGTCTTCTCTTGATAACTGCTGAATTTTTCAGAAGAGAGTAAATAGGACAGAAACTTATTAGGGGGTAAACTCTAATCCCCTATCTGTTTTATTAAACCCTCATTCTTAAACTTAATCCCATACAGTGACCCAGTAGGGTGAATTTAGGAGCACCTAAGAAGACTTGTCATTGTGATAAATAAAAAACCTGAGACACAAAGTTTCTGGGTAATTAATAATCAATTTATTAATTAGGCTAGTTGATAATCAATAAATTGATGGCCAGTGGTTTCTTTACTAACCAAAGGAAAAAAACATGAAGATATTGGAAGTCTTGATAGACTTTTAGAAAAGGGGGTACCCCTTACAGTTGAAAACCAACCCTGACTGGTAAAGTTAATGAGGGGGTGGGACAAAAGTCTTCAGTTCCTCCTGCTGAGAGCATGGCTCGATCATGACACTCGGTCACTTCTAGCAATCTGGACAAAAGAATTCATCTGTACCCAGACCACTTCCCAGCCCACTCTAATTGCTTTTCTCCTTCCTTAACTGGGTCATCCTAAACTCCAGTGGTGGGGTATAAGGGCATAAGTTCATTGCTTTGGGACAAAAATTCACCTAGAATAGATTCTGTTTATACTCTAAACACAGAAGTAAGGTCTCCTAGTTGGGTGAGTCCTGCCCAAGATGTGGGTGCCAGTACTGAAAGAACAGAGCAATCTCCTCTATCAGACATATCCTTCAGAGACTGACTGATTGACCTAGAGGAGCTGGTCCCTGAATGAGGAACCCTGGATCCTAACTGATAATGGGTTATTAATATAATAGAAAATAATGATTTCTCTCATCATCTAGAAAATCTCTTTTCCTCCTAGTGAGTAACATCTGGAAAAATCCTTTGTCTTGAACACTCTGCAGAAACTAGTGGTGCAGTGGGAAGAAAATATTGGATATAGAGACCAAACCTTAAACCCTGACTGGGTGACCTTGGCCAGATGACAGTCTTTTGGAGACTCCATTTCCTTATTTGTACAATGAGGACATAATAGCACCAACCTCACAAGAATGTCAGGAGGATCAAATGAGCTAATAAATATGTAAGACCTATTACAAATAGATAAATGTTAGCTATTATTCTTCATTGTCTTATGAACTGCTTGTTCCCTTGAGGCTTGCTAATGACCAGACCCAAAAGGTCTTCTCAGTCTTTACCCTTCTGACTTAGCTGAAACAATTTAACAGCCCTTCTTCCTTAAAACACTCTTCCTTTGGCTTCATTTCTGCTCCCCACTCTCCTGGTCCGTCTACTTTTGTTTCCTTCTTTGTCTCCTTCACAAACTTTTCTGCAGTTCCTGAGGTGTGGACAGTTCTCTAAGATTCTGTCATTTGCCTTATCTCCCTATAATCCTTTCCTTATGAGTAAATGAAATTCAAATGTGACCTCCTCCTTGAAGCCTTCCATGCTTACTCTACCCACGCAAGTTTATAATAATCTTGCTGCCATTCAGCTCTACATAGTATGCTCAGATGTACTTTGTATGTGTTATTTTGGATGTTGCCTCCTCTGATATATTATTGTAAGCTCCTTGAGGGCAAAGGACAACCATGACCCAGATCAGAAAAGGGGAAGTCAAACCTCTCATGCTCAGAGTGTAATTGGGATCATGAGGAACCTCCTCACTTCCAACCCCAGTGAGATAGGGAGACCAAGTCTTGAAGAAAAGAAATGATGGATGATGATGATGATTGTCAGGGTTGGCAGCCTTGCCCTAAGGGGCAGCAGGTACTTACCTTTACAATGGAGACAATGCTGGCATTTTCTCTTTAAAGAAAGTAACCCTGGAGGGTAGATATTAAAAGGGTTTATTGATGTCACACCCTGGAAGCCTTACAAGCAGGACTCTAAGCCGCCAGACCCTCTAAGGCTTAGATCCTTTTATCTACCCCAGATCCACACACCACACATGACACAGCCCAGCTGAGCGGGATTGAGAGAGGGGAGGTAAATTGTGAGAAGGGAAGTGCAATCACAAGGGCATGAAGACCCCAGGAGACATCAGTCAGGAACCTCAGGTATCCCAAGTAAGAAAGTCTTGAGCAATGCAATATCCCCTGGCCAGGGACAGTGCAATACGCTCTGACTTCCAAGTGACCCAACTAATTCCTGGGCCTCAAACACATCCCTGTGCCTCAACATTACCACTTGCAATCTGGCACCTGTTTGTGACCCTTACAGATGATGATGATGGTGATGATGATGATGATGATGGTGGTGATGGTGATGATGATGATGGTGATGGTGATGATGATGATGATGATGATGATGGTGATGGTAATGGTGTTGATGATAATGATGATGGTGATGGTGATGATGATGGTGATGGTGATGATGGTGGTGATGATGATGGTGATGGTGATGATGATGGTGATGATGATGATGATGATATCCAGGCAGACTCTGCTACAAGATTTTCAATGTGGCTGGAATGGATGGAATTCCTAGATGAAACAGTTTAGTTCATAGTGCTTTGGAAGCTTTAGGGTTTGGTCATCATTTGAGGTCATTTTCATTGAAGCCAAGTAATTCATATGATGGGGAAATAGTTTGAACAGCTTATTGGCCTGACAATTTGCTCCTGGCTTTTGTTGTGACTCAGAATCAACTAGCTATTAGAGCAGTGGTTCTCAACCTTCCTAGTGCCACGACCCTTTAATACTCATATGTGGGCATATCTGCATGTGGGTGGACCTGCCTGGAGATAGATAGAGGAGCCGTGTCTTGGTTCCTAAGACCATAGGAAATATGTGTTTTCCAATGGTCTTAGGCAACCCTTGTGACCCTTGCGAAAGGGCCATTTGACCCCCAAAGAGTTGCAACCCGCAGGTTGAGAACTGCTGTACTAGAAGGTAGCCCTAAGAAATCTGTTTACTCTCAGAAGCAGGTCAGAAAATGAGTCCACCTCTTATTTCAGATTGAAAGGCAAGGTTCCCTAGTGGAAAGAGCATTGTTCTCAGGGTCAAATAAGACCAAAGCACCAATCCTATCTTTCATACTTGTTAACTGTGTGACTATAGACAAGTGACTTAACCTCTCTAAGCCTTAATTTCCTGACATGTAAAATGGAGGTAATTGTACCTGTAGGTTGTGTTGCAAAACAAATAAGATGACATTTGTTTTATACAAACTATGGGAAACCACATAAATGTCAGCCATTCAGCACTTTGTGTGGTAGCAAAGAACTAGAAACAAAGGAGAGGCCCATAGACTGTGCAAAGGCTAAACAAAGTGTCAACAGTGATGATGACAACAACAAAACATCTATATTATGCCTACTATGTACCAGGCACATGCTAAGTGCCTTACAGACTGTCCCATTTGATCCTCACACCAAGCCTGGGAGGTAGGGATTGCTATTATTTCCGTTTTGTTTCCCCAGAGCCTAGCATGATTTCTTACAAATGGTAGGTGCTGAATAAATGTCAAACTGAATTTGATCCAGATTACTGGAATAACTGAAACTCATGCCCCAAGAGAGTTCCAAATTATCCTCAGGGTCACAGGTCACCTCCAGATTAAGACAAAGGACATTTAAACCATTTACCCTACATTCATAATAGAAACTGGAGGCATTGAAAGCACCAAATATAAACTAACAAGAAGCCTTATCTTAAAAAAAAAAACAGAAAATAGAGACTTGATACTGTATAATGGCACTAGGAAGTGCCAAAGAAGCCTTACTATCTCTATTTCATCATTATCTGCCTTTGTACCTAATCTATTACCTATCATTGGATAATATTAATAGTCTGCCTCACATAAGAGATGCTCCAAAAAAGACCCATCTTGCCCTAAACTTTGCAATCAGGGCTGAAACTGGCCAATTTTGAAGAATGGAATAGGATGGAAAGCCATTCTACTCAATTGCATTAGTTACCATGCCAAAACATGGCTCCAGGTGGTAGAATCAGATGCTGGACAGGTATACCTATGATCAAAGACCTCTTCGTCCAAACCAAAAAGCATTTATTAAGCACCTATTGTGTGTCAGGCACTATGTTAAGCACAGTGGGGAGACAATTATTAAAAAGATAGTCCCTGTTTTCAAGGAGCCCACAATCCAATGGGAGGAGAAAACACACAAAAGGAGGTAGGAAAGTCAGGGAGATGGAGCATCTTGTTGAGTGGAATTGGACTTGGGGAGACAGCAGATGAAAAGGGGAGAGAGCTGAGAGTCCAGCTCCCTGCCCTCTATAAAGGAAGGCATTGGGAGGAGTTTAGTACTCCATGCTCCACATCTGCAATCATAAGGGAGAGAAGAGGCTGAGGGAGGTGGTGGCAATCAAGGCTTGAGTTGGCAGCATGATGGTGAGACTTAAAGAGACTAGGAAGGGAATCTTGTTCTGTAGAACTGAAACCAGGTAGGGCCACAGATGGAATGGTTTTGTGGAAACATGTATTTGTTCAATTTGTGCCTGGGGGGGAACCTTATGCCTCCAGATCTCATACAGTTGGAGGTGCTCATCTTGGTGGATGTGACCTAAGCTTCTGCATGCCCCTCTCAGTTTTGCTGTATGAAATCAAAATTAATCTGGCATCTGCTTTTAAATTCAAGAATACATATTGCATTCAAAACAATGACTGGAGTCATGGGACCTACCAGAAGTCTTATTTTAAAGGCTATAAAGATCAGAACCCACAAACCTATATTCAGTAATGGCCCTGGAAAAGAATGAAGCATCACCAATATTCTGAGATCATCATTATCCTCTTCATGCTTGGTCCATTATTTATTATTAAGCAGCGTCAAGAGTTGGCCATTTCATGTATACCACTTGAAGGAGCACAAGATGTAAAACTTCTGGGAAGCCAAAAGCCCAGGTCAACTACCAATTTAGCATATGATGCTGAGAAAAACTACTTAACCTACCCCAGCCTCCATTTCCTCAAGCATAAAATGAAAAATTTGGACTAAATAGGGTTTTTTGTCCCTAAAGTACTGTGATTCTATTGATATGCAGATAATTGTGGTGTTCTTGACAGTGTACTGGATCTAGAGTCAGCTAGCCTGGCTTCAAGTCTCAACTGTGTGACCAAATCATTTGAGTCTCAGTCTTTTTATCTGATAAATGAAAGCAATATTGTGTGAATACCCTGGCTATATACTGTAAACTCCACGAGAGTACCTCATCTAATCTTTCTGTCTTCACCAGAGCTCAGCACAATGCTCTAAGCATGAAGGACAAAAGGCAAATAAACTAAAAAACACTAAGCTTAGAAATTCCCCTTCCTCTATGCATTCTGTACATAACTCCATCCCTTTCAAGTATTATTTGAGTATCATATGACAACCAGGTGACATAATATAGTGCCAAGTCTATAGTCAAGAAGAATCCTGAGTCCAAATCCCACGTCAGGCACTTAACTAGATGTGTGGCCCTAGTCAAGTCATGTAACCCTGTTGGCCTCAGTTTCCTCATCTGTAAAATGAGCTGGAGAAAGAAATGGCAAGCCACTCTAGTATCTTTTTTCCAAGAAAAACTCAAATGGGGTCACGAAGGATAAAACATGACTCAAAAATTACTAAACAACAAAAGATTTTTTAAATTCTATATAGGAGTTAAAAATTTAGCTGCTGGTATCCACAGTTTTATTTGGGGATTGAAAAAGTAAGAAAAGATGGGAAGGAGTTTAAGAGAAAGAAGGGTTCATTTGCTTGGTTTCCAAACTACCTAATCCACCAATTCCCAAACCATAGCCTAGAAATATGAAAAGCCAGGTGGATAATAAAGAATGTAACATTAGTATGCAGACACATGAGTTAAATGCTGAGGACCATGGCTTCAGCCTAGATATTATTGTCCTTCCACACCCATCCACCTGACTCTTCCTTCTGCCATGGAGCTTTAGCCAATAACTGAAGCTTCTGGCTAAACTTTCTTGTTTGAAAAGTGAGTGTGTTGAAAACACAAGGCCTCTCTCCAAATCTCACGTCTGGATACAGAGATCACCCTTGTCCTGGGCACCTTATGACTCAGGAAAGGCTTACAAAAGTATCATCTTAAATGGCAGCGCTCTGGTTACCATAAGAACTTTTCCATTTTGTCAGAAGGAACCTGGAAAATTCATGGAGGATGGTGATATCCAAAGGAAATTCCTACATCTGTTGATGATGGGGTCCAGAGGACAGAATCAGGCTTGGTATGATTCCCTTTTACCTCTTTGTCACCAACAACATTCCCATCCCCAAATTGGAATCGACTTGACTCTGTAATATTGTTCTGCTGAGATGAGGGCTAGGATCAGCACAACAGCACTGTTATAAATGTTATAGGCTTCATAAAAACAGTCACAGAGGCTATAAAACAGTAGGTGATTGGGACCACAGCAACATCCTCATCATGACTTAGCATGACTTGCCTGGGTAAAGAACAAATTATAGGTAATTCTTTCCGCCTCCATCATTGAACAAAGAGACACAGGGAGTACAGTGCCTATAAAGACAGACCAAGCACTACTACTAGACAGGAGATGAGGGCTGGGGAAGGGTCTGGTGCTTGGTTTACTGGGGAAATGTTAATTATTCAGTCTAACACTGAACCCTGTGGGGGAGATACACACAACACGCATGTGTGTCTATGTATGTATATAGATACACACATGTGTGTATGCACAGGTGTGGGTCTATGTGTATACATAGATATATGTTATTCAGTCATTTCAGTCAAGTCAGAAACTCTATAGCAGAGATACTGGAGTGTTTTGCTATTTCCTTCTCCAACTCATTTTACAGATGAGAAAACTAAGGCCAACAGGGCTGAATGACTTGTCTAGGGTCACACAGCTAGTAAGTGTCTGAGGCTGTATTTAAGCTCATGAAGATGAGTCTTCCTGACTTCAAGCATGCCATTCTACCCTCTGTGTCACCTAGCTGCCCCACATAGAGGTGGGTAGATAGATATATATACCCACATATATATGTATAAATATATGTGTATGTGTGTTTATATGTATCTATAAATATACATGCATATGTGTATGCATATATATATATATACATATTTACATGGGTATGTATGTGTTTGTGTATACACACATGTTTCTGCGTGTGTGTAGCTCTTCAAGTGAGAGCTAGCCTTGGAATGAGAAGGACCTGGGGTCAATTCCTGCCCCTGACACACTAGCTACATGACTCTAGGCTTAATTCTCAGTGCTCTGGGCAATTCTTCAAGATAATTCTTAACCTTTTTTGTATGTTGGACCTCTTTAGCAGTTTGATGAAGTCTATGGGCTGCTTCTCAGAATAAATTTTTCAAATGCATAAAATAAAATACAATGAATTACAAAGACAATGAATTCTATTGTTCTAGGTGGTACAATGGATAGAGTCCTAGGCCTGCAATAAGATTCTTCTTCCTGAATTCAAATATGGCCTCAGACCTTTACTAGGTATGTGACCCTAGTCAAGTCATTTCACCCTGTTGGCCTCAGTTTCTTCATCTGTAAAATGAGCTGGAGAAGGAAATGGCAAACCACTCTGGCGTGTATGCCAAGTAAACCCCAATTTAGGGTCACAAAAAGTCAGACACAACTGAAATGACTAAACAACAACACAAAGTTAACAAATTTTTTTAAAAAAATACAAATTCACAGAACCTGGATTAACAAACCCAACTCTCAAGTCTCTCAGTTGCAGAGAAGGTACCATTTGAATTAATAAAGATTCAGTACCAGCCCCTTGGCCTATTCTGTCAATCACAGGATTTACAGAAAGTAAAGTCAAGCCCTAGGACAAGTCTGTGGTTTCATTCACTTATTCCCAAAGTATTTATCAAGAACCTACTCAGGCCTAGACCCTGCTAGGTGCTTGGACACCACTGCCTTTTCTCCACATAAATAGGCACTTCTCTTAAATCCTACGATTGCATTTAAGCCAAGTTCTACAACCATAAATGAAGAGGGTCAGAGTCTTTTCATCAAGGGGTCAGACCCTTTAAAAAGTCTGTGATCTGTCATTGACATCCAACAGCATATGCCCTCCCCCCCCAACCCATCTCTACCTTCTCTTCCCATGAACTTCTTGTCTAGGGCCTAGAATACACCTTCAGAAGAAAGGTTCTTCTGCTATCTGGGACTCGTGAATGCCTTGGGTACCAGTATAGCTGTCAGGTTGGCCATTTGTTATGCCTGGTTCTCCCTGCATGACTGGGACATACCTCCTTTTTTTAATTACACATCTCTTCAATATAACCTTTTACATGTACAAAAACAATTTGACATCAGAAAATAAATTGACTTAGGAGTTGTTGAGAATTTATTATTTCCAGTTCCCAGTAGGAAATCATAATAGGAGGTGAAAGGGGTAGGGGAGTAATGCTTAGAGAACATATTTTCTCCTTGGGGTATTAACAAATCTCACTGGGAAAAGATGTGTTTGACTAGACATGCAGGATGAGCCATCCTTTTGAGACTCTGAAAAGGTGTTGATTTGTTTGTCTTGACTATACTTGTTCTAGACAGGGCTTCTGTTTGGGGTGTATGGGAAGGGAGAAAATGTGTAGTAATAGAGATGTTTTAAAAAGAGGAGAGCATCAGTATGACATTTTTAAAACATACAAAGGAAAAAAATGTTTAAAAGAAGTACGAGCCAACTGAGTAATTATATTACTAGCTTGTTAAATCCAATATGCCTTTTTAAAAAACAACTATAGAGAACGGAAGTTCATAGTTGTATATATAATCCTTTACATACAATCCTTTTCTTTTGTTCTTATCCTACCATTGAAATACTTGTTACTAGTTATGTTGACCATGAAAAAGAAACTTAAAACTGTAAAAATGTGGTCACTTTTTCCCCCAAAGTGTTTTTCCATCTAAAAGTTAAAACTAGAAAAAAACAAAAGAATGTGTTGGTTTGTGGGAAAGAGGAGGTACCCTCATGGGGGGGGGAGGAAAGGAGCAAGGCCATTCTTTGGGGAAATTATTACAAGTTTGAATTGGTTCCCAGGATAAGGACAGATTTCTGGAGCTAAATCCTCAGTTTTGGTTAAAGGAAAATGAGATCCAGTGCAGGTGACATTGCTCTATTGATGCATTAAAATACCTCCAAGCATGTTGGAATCTTAATTTTTTTACATGAATTACACTCATCTTAAAAGCAACAGTGTACTAAAAACCCAACAGAGTTTAACGAAAGTCAGAGAGGAGAGGGGCTGAAAATGCATAACACCTGTGTATGTATCATTCAAGGTAGTTGGGTGGCATAGAGGGTAAGGTGGATTTGGGAATTCCAATACTGCCTCAGGCATTTCTTAGCTGTATGATATCAAGCAAATCACATGACCTCTTACTCTTGGCTTCCTCAACTGTGAAATGGGGGTAATAATAGCACATACCTCACAGGCTCATTATAAGCATCAGTGAGACAAACATAGGTAAAGCTCTTTATAAAATATATAGTGCTACATAAATGCTAGCTATTAGTAGTTTACTTTATTTCACTGTACTCAGAAATCTGTTTACATTCTTAGGTTTATTTACCTATATTCTCTGTGCTTAAGAAGTTTTAGGAAGTTAATGGAATTAAAGGGGGAAAATGGTGTGCAAATGTAGGAGCAAGCACCCTAGCATACCCAGGGCGGCTGCTAGCACAGGTTCTTAGATCTGCTTTTCTAAAGGAAAGAAACTCAAAATGGGTTAACCATCTTACTTTAATCAACAAACATATCATTTACCTAATTCAGGGGGAAAAGTCAGCACCCTGAACTGCAGAGAATACAAACAAAAGTTACAACAGAAAATAACACAATTCAGCAGACAAGGCTTCCAGCTGTCTGACCATTACATCCATACCTAGTTAGTTACCAGAGAGGGAAGCACCAACATCTGGGTTTTCAAAGGGGGGGCTCAATGGTGTAATGCCCCACAAGAGCAGCTTCCCAAAAGAATGCTACTGTGAAGAGCTTTCCAGGTTCTGATTACATAGCATACTGAACACTCTATTTATTCAAGAACAAATGAAAGGAAAACATCCACAACAAATCAAGATACAATGTTTACAACATTACATCTTGTCACAGAAGATCACAATATAGTGTCCACAACAGCTCATCATTAAAATGGCCACATAGTTTTCACCAAAGTGGTCACAGTATTTAGAACAAAGAACAAAAGAACAATGATATCCCTAAGGAGGTTTGCCTCCTTACTCAGTCATTCAATCATCCCAGAATACAAGTCAATCTTCTACTCATGGGGCAACTAGGTTAACTTAATCAGTCACTTATTTAGCAATCAGTTACTAAGTATCGCTAAACACTAAATATAATTATTAGAAAATACACAAACCCTCCACCAGTTAATTCAATCAGTCACCTATTCAGATTCACAATTACCAAGTATCATTAATCACTAAGTACAATCATTAGAAAATACACAAACCCCCCCACCCGTAGGTCTCTAGTAAACTTCAATTTCATCACAGCACTCAATACCCAAGGAGAGATCTTTTTTTCATCTTGACTTGGGGTGGTCTCTCAGATTCCCTGGATCCCCTTCCCTGGTCCCAGCTCCTACCTGAATCCACCAGTCACCTGGATTCAGAGGCAGACAGCTCCCAGGTCCTTGTCCAATCCTCCCGGCAGTTCCTGCTATACACTGAAATTCACAGAGTCCAATACTTCTCAAAACCTTCACAATTTCTGTTCTCAGGAATTCAAGCATCAACCAAGCCACAAACAAACAAAGTTGCGGTGTCCTGGTCATGCTTCCTCATTCCTCCAGTAGTTAGAGCCCTAGGACCCAGAAGAAATCTCAGCCTTCCAGGTGGCAGCAGCAACACTGTCGCCCTTCCAAGCAGCCTTCCTAGCAGCAACTCCAGCCTCCACCAGATCTCTCAGCAGAACAGCTTCTTACACTAGGATCTTGTCAGGAAAAAATTCTGAATGTGCCTCTCTGGGGCTTTTCTTACAAACACACACACACACACACACACACACACACACACACACACACACACTGGC
>CM053581.1:559218040-559239076 GCA_028627135.1 Pseudochirops cupreus | reverse complement strand
AGTACCTGCTTACTTGACATAACAAAAAGGGGTCTCTAAATTTAAATGAATTACTAGTACAAATGACTGCCCAGAGTCTCATCTGGCCAAATCACACAACTCTTCCCAAAGTGAGCCCCAAAGCAAAACCACACATCAGGGTATATATAGCCTTCTCCTGGGTTATAGAATGTCACAACCCTCTTGACCTACTGCCCAATCACAAAGTAACAAGGTGTGGGCATTCCTGAAAAACAAGCCTCCCTCCACAGGCTCCATGTGACCACATTCAGCCTATTAGGGGACAGAGTATATTTTCAAATTAAGGAAGGTTCTCAGATTCACTTAAGCCTATCAAGGAGCCAAGGGGCAGGAAAGATCTTCAGATTTCCATTATCATTACAACAGAGTATGTTCCACAATATATTAAAATAAAACTAAATTTAAAAGGCCCCAGCACAAATTTACAGCTTATATCCCAGCAAAATATTGTTCATCTCAAAGTTGTAAATCTGGAGTTTCTGTCATTTGCCCCAATCAACATGTTGACGAACTATCTTCTTCAGCAACCTGAAGAGCCTTTAGCTGGAAAAATAAGCATTTTATTATCAAATTTAAGCCAATTTTGAAATAAATACATACCTGAAAGTCACAATTATAATGACATGTCCAATTCATTGGTCATGCCAGTGTGTGCCCTTTATACTGGCAATAATGATTCACCAGTAGCCAGTCACAATACTCTCCCCCCCCCCACAAAAAAAGGAGAAATTTACAAGAAAATATTCTATGAGTTTTTGTTGTCACTACCCCACACCCTTCTAATCTTTGTGAAGGTTTAAATTTGAATTGTGTTTTTGCAGACCCTTTTATCTTGGAAGGTGCTTTTCTACCCAAATGGATAGTGGATTTGATATAGTATTAGAAGAAAGAAAAAACAGAAGGTAAAGGGGATGGAAAAGGGTATATTAGTTAAATGTATCCTCAAACTGACACCTTTAATGGAGCCAGTGTCCTTTCACTGCTAGCAAATCAACAATGCAGCTGACAGAGCATGTCCTGGTACTGGGTGGTCACAAACCCACATGTGAATTTCTAACTCTAAACCTGAAGTATTGGTGAAAGCATTTAAACCAAGAACTTTATAATCTGAAGGACATAAGAACATTATATTGATTTACTGGAAAACACTGTGAAACAATTACACATAAAGAGATTTGAGGGGAAAGAAAGACAAAAAAAGTCCTCCAAAAGAATTTTAAATCATTTAAAACTTTTGAGAGCAGATGAGATAATGACATTTACACTGTCAAAACTTCTATACAGCAGGTGAGTTATTATTCATATTTCCATAAGAAAACAAACACGTCTTGGTTGTTTTGTATTCGCTCTTGGAGAAGGATAATGGACTGAGGCATTTACACTTTATGAATTAGGATCCAAAATGAATTGTCCAAGAACTGTAAGCTCTCTAAAAATGTAATTTTTGAGGTCAAATTCCATCCAACCCCTAAAAATATCCAAATGTAATCTCAAAAGAGTAAGGATCCTCAGAGGTCATCTGATCTGTCTTATACCTATCTATTTTGCCTATAATGGCTCCAGCAGCCTTCCCTTGAAAGTCATCAATGATCAGAAACCCATTCAGCATCCCATTCCACTTTTGGACCAATCTTGCTATTAAGATTTTTCCTACATTAACCTAAATATTGCCTCCCTCTAACTTTCATCTGTTACTGCTAGTTCTGCCCTCTATGGCCAAGAAAAATACATCTAATCCTTCTTTGACACAACAGCCCCTGAAATAGTTGAAGACAGCTATCATGCCTTACTGGAGTATTCTTTTCTCAAAAGGTTAACCTTGCCAGTTCCTTCCTTTGATCTTCATATGAAATCATGTCAAAGTTCCTGGGTCAACCTCCTCTGGCTGCTCTCCACTTTGCCCTTCCTAAAATGCTCAGAACTGTTTTCAATACCTTAGATATGGTCTGCCTAGAACACAAAGGGACCACCACACTCACATTATAGGCACTGTTTGTCAATACAGCCTAAGGTCCCATTCAATGTTGAAGCAGTATTTCTACACTTCCCAATTTTACTGAGTTTGTAGTCCAGTAAACCGCCACTCCCCCAATCTTTTTTTCCAATTCTATCCAACGAGCACTGAAGTGGTGATATTGTACAAGGCCTTATGCTTGGTGCTGAAAATGCAAAGAAAACAAAAAATAATTCCTGCCCTCAAGGAGTTTACAAACTAAGAGATGAAATGCTTTAGGAGTTGTATATGTGACAATTCAAGAGAAAAGAGAGAGGACTAATGAGAGGATTTTTCTCTTGAACCATTCTAACTTCTCCTTCTGTGATTTTGAATACACTACTTTTTTTTCAGTTTAGACTTTCACAATATGGATAGGGGAGTAAATATTGGCTGAGGGAAATTGTAACATTATTGTGTTTTTCAAATTATCTATCATTTACAAACTTTAAAATGATTCACACATTTTGAAGCAACTAAAAATTTCTATCAACTAATGGATTTGGAACATATTCATTACAGTCAGTCAGTCAAGAAGCATTTATTAAGTGCCAATCATTGTGCTAAGTGCTGGGATATAAGAGAAGCAAAAAACAAGCCCTGCCCTCAAGGCAATCAATCTAGAGGGGCAGACAGCAAGCACATAAATAAGTACAAGATAAGTTGGTTGGTTGTTGTCCTTCTTTCTCAAAGAGAACTAAAAATAACATCCCTACTTTAGAGTCAAGTTGCAGTGTCTGACTGTGGCCGATCAGACCAATATGAGCTTGAAACACTCTACCACAGATCACGCACAAATAGTCCATGTGAACACTTGGAGTGGATTCTCAAAATTTGCACATCATGGGTTTCTTTTGAAACTTCAATTCTGCTTTGCTCATAGAGCATGGCACCTTCTCTGATGAGGGCACACCAGGCTGGGCAGGCCTCTGCCAGCGTCTACCATGTCATGCAATAAATTCCAAGGCCCTTAAAAGAGACTTTGAGAGTATCATTGTATCACTTTTTCTGACCACTACATGAATGCTTGCCTTGTGTCATTTCTCCATAATATAGTCTTTTAGCCAAGCTTATGTTTGGTATTCAAACAAGGTGGCCAGCCCATCAGAGTTGTACTCTTTACAGTAGAGTTGAATGCTTGACAGTTTAGTTCGAAAAAGGACCTCAGTGTATGGTACCTTATCCAGCCAGGTGATCTTCAGAATCTTCCTAAGACAATTCAAATGGAAGTGATTCAGTTTCCTGGCCTGGCACTGGCAAACTGTCCAGGTTTTCCAGGCATAGAACAATGAGGTCAGCACAATGGCTCTGTAGACCTTCAGTTTGGTAGATACATCTTCTTTCCCATGCTTTCCTTCTGAGCCTCCCAAACACTAAACTTGCTCTGGTAATGGGGGCATCAACCTCACTACCAATGTGACATCCATGGAAAGTATACTGCCAAGGTAAGTGAACTTATCCACAGTATTCAAAACATCCCTATTTGATATAATTCATGGTTCCATGTGTGGAGCATGTGGTGTTGGCTGATGGAGCACCTGTATTTTCTTAGTGTTAATTGTTAGATCAAAATTGGCACAAACAGCAGAGAATCAATCCATACTTTGTTGTATCTCAGCTTCAGAGGCTGCATTGAGTGCACAATCATCTGCAAACAAAAAAACCATGCACCAACACTCCCTCCACTTTAGTCTTGACTTGCGGCTTTTTCAAGTTGAGTACTTTACCTTCAGTGCAGTAGCTAACCCTAATGCTGAAGGAAGCCACTAGAGCTAAAAATTGGGAAAGGCTTCCTATAGAAGATGGGATTTTTGCTGGGACTTGAATGAAGCCAGGGAAGTCGGGATGTAGAGAGGAGGAAGGATAATATTCCAGACATGAGCAACAATCAGAGAAAATTCCCAGAACCAAGAGATGGGTGTCTTGTTCAAAGAACAGCAAGGAAGATGATGCCACTGAATCATAGAGTATGAAGTAGGGAGTAATGTGTAAGAAGACTTGGAAGGGTAATAGGGCTAGATTATAAAGGCTTTGAATGTCAATCAAGGGGGTTTATATTTAATTCTGGAGCTAGGGAGCCATTGGAGTTTATTAAGTGAGGGCAGTGGGGATGAATTGGAGTGGGGAGAGACTTGAGGAGGGCAAATCCACCAGCAGGCTACTGCAAAAATTCAAATATAGAGTAATGAGGGTTTGCTTTGTAAGGGATAAAACCATTTATTTACATGAGATAGGGATAAAGAAGGAATAGTGGCTGAAGGCATCTGAGGCAACACAGTGGTGGCAGCATCAGAGGAGAGAAAAGAGTATGTTCAAGAGATGTTGCAAGGTGAAATAAAAAGGCCTTGGCAATAGATTGGATATGGAGGGTGAGAGATAGTAAGGAGTCAAGGATGACTCCTGTTGTGAGTGTGAAGGACTGGGAGGATGGTATTGCCCTCAAAAGTAATAGGGAAACTTGGAGTGGTGAAAGGTTTAGGGGGGAAGATAAAGATTTCAGTAGAGAATATATTGAGTTTAGGCTAACTACTGGATATCTCATCTGAGATGTCTGAAAGGCAGTTAAAAATGTGAAACTAGAAGCTGGTAGGAAGGTTAAGGGCTGATAGGTAGATCTGAGAAATCATCAGCATAGAGATAGCAAACAAATCCATGGGAGATGATGAGATCACAAAGTGAAGTAGCATAGAGGGAGGATCAAGAAGAGAACCCTGTGAAATGCCTGTGGTTAGAGGGCATGACCTGGATGAGTACGCATTACAGGAGAAGAAGTGACCAGATAGGGTTGAGAACCATGAAAGAATGGTGCCCCTACAAAAAAAATAGAGAAAAGAGGATCTTAAGAAGAAGAGGGTAATCAACAGTGTCAAAGACTGCAGAGAGGTCAAAAAGAATGAGGAATGAGAAAAGGCCACTGGCTTTGGCCATTAAAAGATTGTTGGAAACTTTAGAAAGACTCATTTTGGTGATATTGGAAACCAGATTATAAGGAGTTAAGAGAGTGAGAAGAGAGGAAGTGAAGACACATATTGTAGATGGCCCTCTCAATGAGTTTGGCTACAAAAGGAAGAAGAGATATAGAATGACAGTTAGCAGAGATGGAAGGATCAGGTGAGAGATTTTTGAGGATGGGAGACACTTGGGCACGTTTATAGGCAATAGGGAAGGAACATAGGAAAAGATTAAAGACACTTGATAAGGTGGGCGTGACAGAAAGGGCAATCTGTTGGAGAAAACGGGATAGAATGGGATTACTTCTACAGGTAATGGGGTTTGCTTTGGTAAAGAATAGGCCACTTATTAATGTGAGACAGAGGTGAAAAATGAGATAGTGACTGAAGATATCTGAATGATACGAGAAGAGGAAGCTCACAAGAAATCACCTCAAATTTTCTAAAAAATAGGAGACAAGGTTCTCAGCTGAGAACATGTGGGAAGGAGTCATGGGAGATTTATGAGGGCATGAAAAGGTCTAGAAGAACTGCTGTGGAGAATGGGATAATGAGTTGATAAAAGACATGTAGAAGGACTGCCTTGCAGTAGTGAGAGCCCAGTTGAATTTGTATAACAAATTTGTAGTAGAGCCAGTTGCATGATTTTATCTACCTTTATTCAGCAGGTCATGGATAGGAGCAAAGGCAACAGATGATGGTAATGATACAAAGTTGAAGCATAGCAGGGGACCGTCCTTGATATGAGAGGAGAGCCAGAGACTCAAAAACAGGTTATAAGTGTAAAACTGAATTGGTTCCCCAAGGGATCAAAGATTAGGGAAAGGAAAAGAGTGGCTAACGTAGAGGCAGTGGCCTAGTAGAGAACTGAGAGGTAGAGGGCTTGGAGGTCAGAGTGTGGATAGAGTAGGGTTTTGTAAGGTAAGTCAAAGTGAGAGGAAGACAATATATTACAGATAAGGAGATTTCAAAGTTATTGAACATAGAGGTGGTACATTTATGAGTAGTGGCAAGATCAAGGATATGACTATCTAGGGTGAAGGAATAGGTCTTGGGAAGTGAGTAGGTTGAGGAACTGAGTGGGTAGAGTATTTGAGGAGTCAGTATGTATCCTGAAGTCTCCAAGTATGAGGGCAGGAGTTGGGGAGGAGGAGAAAATTGTGAACCAGGTACTGAACTCAGGGAGGAAAAAAGAAGAGTAATCTCAGGATCTGCAGACAACAACTACTGTGAATTTAATTGGGTGGTAGAGATGGATTGCATGAACCTCAAATGAGAAAAGATTGCTGAATGATGAAGATATGGAAAGAATCTGGAAGTGGTCATGTGGAACAAGTGATATTCCACCAAGAGAAACAAGTGAAAATGCAAGCAGCACTGGAAATGGTAGGCAGGTTAAATTGTGTCATCAATGGGGCACCAGGTTTGGGTGATTGTTGGAAGATGAAAGGAATGGGAGAAGGAAATGTTGCACAAGCATTTCAGAGGGCACAGTGGAAGGTCTGGGTTGTTTTTGGTTGGGACTTTGGAGTGAAAAGATTGAGGTGGATAGGAATAACAAATTCATAGGAAGGGATGGAGAATGGGGTTTGAATGATGAGCTACAGAGAATCAGAAGCACTGGGATGTGTAGGATATGATGAGGCTTAAGAATGAGTAGAAGGCACCACTCAGCATTTACTGAGCACACATAAAATGCCCAAGGATTTTGCTATGCATTTGGGACAAATACAAAACAAATCAGAATCTTTGCATACAAGGAACTTACGTTCCATTGGAATTCTCATAAGAAAAGACTTTGATGGTTTCCAATCTCAGCAAGCAAGAGTCAAAAATAACCAACTCCACTGAAATTAATTGTCCAGGTACAAGTAAGACAACCTGGTAAGATATATGATACTTCACACCGTCTTTCATTCCATGGATGAGCAAAAGGTTGTTCACTATCAAGCTTAACCCATTCGTTCCCACCACTTGAAACTCACAAAGAATTTTCTTCTTTTTCTTTCCTGCTCTCTTCACTGCATGTTCCACACAGGGCAGATGGCCCTATAAGTTTCAAAGGTAGCCTCCAGTTCAGATAAATCCTGAAAGTCCTAAAGCCCCAAAGAGTCACATGAAGGGAATCTCTTCATTCAAAATTCATTCACTAAATATTTAATAATGATCTACTATATATTAGACACTGAGGATTCAAAATCACAATCAGTCCGTATCCTCAAGAAACGTACATTCTATGGTATGGGGAGAAACACTATATAACAAATAAGTAGGTGTATAATATACAAAAGAAATATTTTTAGTATCAATGAGTAGGGGAAAGTGTTAACAATTTGGAGGGGATATAAGAAAAAGCCTCATGTGGGAGACAGCCTCTAAGCTAAGTGTTGAAGGAAGCAAGGAATTATAACAGGCAGAGGAGAAGATGGAGTACATTCCAGATATAGAAGACAAGAGAATGCAGTTAAGCAACTGACTCTGCTGTTAAATGCCTATGTGACCTTGAACAAGATATGTAACCTCCATGAAAACAAAGTTGAACCTATCAGCTATATGTGTAGCTGGAATAGGAAGGAAAGCAGATTACTCATTCAAAATTTAAAAGCTAATGGTTCTAAAAATTATTTCTATTAAGATTGCATAGCTGACAAACCTTGAAATAGTGTGATATCTTTTTTTTTCTGGAAATAACCACATGAAAACTTGAGACACTTCGTCTTTTGTTCTATAAAATTCCTTTATACAAAGTAAATGGCTAAAACAATTTTAACTATAATAATAAGCTACTTGATTCTGTCCACCTCTCAATGTTTCTAAGAACACATAGCTTGGAACTTCATCTGCAGACTGCTTACAAATAAATAAGAGTAATCTTGATAGATATGATGACAAATTCAGCAAAATGTTTTCTTCTCTGATACTTCTATAAACCTCATTTTCCCTGTAAACTGAGGGAGCTGGATTAGATCAGAGGTGTGTGCATGCATGTGTGTGTGTGTGTGTGTGTGTGTGTGTGTGTGTGTGTGTGTGTGTCTGAGCGACAGACAGACACTCTGAAGAAGCCTAGGAAATCCTTCTCAGAATCATGTTTTTAAATATATAAAATATAGGATATTACAAAGGAAACCAATTATACTAAAATACAGTTATCAAAATATATGTGTTTTTTTAAGATCATGGGCCCCAGATTAAGAATTCTTGAGCACAATAATCTCCTGGGTCCTTTCTAGCTCTATAGAAAATAAGTGTAAAATTAGTACAAGAGATTAGAAGAAAAAGTAATCACATAGCAAATGATAATTAGAAATAAACTTTGACGATTATGAATCAAATACTCTAATTGGGATTATAATTTTCGGACCTTATTATAAGGTGCTTCATGAATTTATGAAACATAATAACCATTTCCTTAGCATGAAATTAGTCTAATTAGGTAATTTTCCTATAATATTGCCTGAATAGGATATAAACAAAATTGGACAGATTCCAAGGGGACTGAATAGGGGAAAAGCTGTTCTGTACAGTGAAGAGGCCACAGGTGGGCACAGCTGCCACAATCCCTGGCACTTGTAACTCTCTACATCCATTTCCCAAATCCTGCCATTCAACCATCATCTCCCAATCCTATATCCCAAGCATATATCAATTTGTAAGCTACAATTTTCACTTTATTGATTGCTCTGGATAAAATGAATTCTTTTCCTTTCTGTAAATTGTGATGTCACAATTGGGTGGTGAAAGCAAGCATTAGAGTTTAAAAAAACTTCTGAGTTTTGGTACCTCCAAAGATGGTCTGCTCAAGAAATGCCAGAGTGAAGCTAAAGAGTGCATTCACCTAAAAGGTTCTCTACAGCTTCTAATACACCTTTACTTAGAACCACTCATTTTTCTCTAGTTTCTACACATCTAAAAGGTAAGACCATGGATTGAAAAGGCTGGACTACTCTCCCACAGTTTATGTATTATGTATAATTCTATTCAGTCAGAGTGGATATTTCCAAGTAACTTTGTTTTGCTTTGCCCCAGAAGGCAAAATAAGAACCAGGAGGTCATCTGTAAAATTAGATTAACATTATGTATATCCATTTGGAATTATTCAAGAAATGCAACTATTCTGTGCATACCTTTTGACCTAGAAATCTCAATAGTGTATATCCCACAGAAATTGAAGACAAGGGTCAATATAAACCAAGGTTTTACAAGAATATTTTCTGTTATATCAAAAGATTAGAAACAAAATGGGTATTCATCTCCTAAGGAATGGCTAAGCAAACTGTAGAATCTGCTACAGTGGAACATTATCACACAACAAGAAATTACAGAAAGAATTCAGAGAAATATAGGAAGATTTTTATGAAGCAATGCTATGCAAAATTAGCTCACAGATCCAATGAAATATAAAAGTATTCCATTTGTCCTAGAACTTTTCCTAGATGTTCCTATCATTACAGCTTCCTATTTGCAACATCATATTTGAAAATATAAACATTTATTAATCAGTCCTAAAGGTTTTTTTGAGCACTTATATGCCAAGTACTTTGCTAACCCCCAATGTGTTAGAAAAAGAGAGTACCAAAAAAATAGTAGCACCTGCTGCTTTTATAGAGTATACTTGGGGTTGTTGGACAGTATGTCAGTTTCACAGATAAATTTAATACAAGGCAGATTGAAATGAGGGCAAGGGAAAGATACAGACAAAGCAAGACAACCAGTTGAGTAAGGAAAGAATACTCACTCATCTAGGGTAGCTTTCACTACCTATAACTCAGGGCACTGAAAGTGACAGTTACATTGCTCAAGTACTATGATCAGTATGCATATCATCTTTCATGCCTGACATAAATTTTCTGGAGTCTGTCTTTACTATATGTTGAATATGTAGTATATGCAGACACAGTCTGAGTAATAACAAATCAAGTGACTAATTATATCAAGGGAAAGGGGCTACACCCACATTCCCAATTCTCCACCATAAAGATGAATGATACACATGGTTAAGTAAAGCAATCACAGAGTTAAGTAAAGTGATCACATTCACACTGATGTTCACTTCCAACTATGGGATTTTTTCCACTAAAAGTTGGGGATCCTGCTTCTGTATAAGCAAGTTTTCATGTTCTCTCTGTCTTTAGCTCATTATATTTCACTGGTGGCTAGATGGAACATTGGATTTGGACGCAGGAAGTCCTGAGTTCATACCCAACCTCAGACATGTACTAGCTTTATGACCCTGGTCAAGTTGCTTAACTAGTTTGAGTTTCAGTTTCTTCTTCCATAAAATAGAGATAATAATAGTACCTACCTCCCAGGGCTGTTGTGAGGATACAATGAAAAATTTGTAAAGCCCTTTGCAAACTTTAAAGTGCTACAGAAAGGCTAGTTACTGTTATTTCATTGTGATTTTGTCCATTAGTAAGATGGAACTATATTCATGTAATGACAATCGCTCCTCTTCTCAATGGTTTATGTCCTGGCAGGATTGGTCCCAGGTGTAATTACAAAACAGAATAAATTTAGCTTCCCTATACCCCATGGACTTCCTTGCTCCCCAATAAATGTCCAGAACATCTCTCCTTCCTTCTTCCCCCGCCCTCTCTCTCTCTTTCTTTCTCTTTCTCTCCCCTTTCCTCCTTCCCTCTTTCTCTCCTCTCTCTCTTCTTTCCCCCTTCTCTCTTTTATTGCCGAAAATCACTCATTGTTACACACTAACAAATTATTTTCTGCCCAGAATTTTTCATTTGTTCATCACTGTCATCACAATATTCATATAACACCATGTGCCAAGCACTGTGCTAAGCATGTTACAAATTTTATCCCATTTGATTCTCAAAATAACCCTGGGATTTAGGTGCTGTAATTAGCCTCATTTTACAAATGAGGAAACTGAGACAAACAAAAGTCAAGTGACTTGCCCAGATCCAAGCATCTAGTAAATGTATGAAGCCAAATTTGAACTCAGGTTTTCCTGATTTCAGGCCTTTTACTCTATGACAACAAATTTACATCCTGTGTGTCCCATACCTCGTGTACCCTTGCTTAGATAAACTACAGCAGCTTGTACTTAACAGCTTGCTGGGAATGATTTCAAGATTCAGAGCAGGAAACCATTTTTAGTTTGACATTTAATTTAACAATTTAGCAATTATTAAAGCATATACTCAGTTCAAGGGATTATGCCAGATGCTAGGGATAAAAAAAAAAAATACAAAACAATCCCTGACCTCAAGAAACTTATAGACTTTGGGAAGAAAACTACACATAGACAAATAAGTAAATGCAAAGCTATACAATACAATTGGGATTGGGGGGATGCTCCTTGATACTCTTCCAATCATACTGTATAGAGACCCTGTATAGAGGGTCTAGGGCAGCATTTCTAGTCCTAGGGCTCCAGGATGCAGAGCCCTGTGTTAGCTCTACTGGGATCATAGAGGAAGTGGTGGTTGAGATGGTGGAGTAGTTTGCCACATGCCATCTCCTGTCTTTTAGTGAGGATACCTTTTTGCTTTGGCTGCATATTAGAGGGTGATGGGGAGCACTGGTCCTGACCTTATGAGCCAGGGTTGGTAAGACAATTCATTTACCTTTATTAAGTGCCAGGTGCTTGTGATGCAAAGGTAAACCTGACACAAACCTTCCCCACTCCATCCACGAAACTCACAGTCTAATAAGGGGAAAAGAGAATCCCCCCCCTCCACAAGAGTTATATAGGTCTGAAGCACTTTGAATTTTTCCTTTGCTTAAGATTCTTTGGCTCTCATGCAAAAGAAAAGGAAGAAAAAAGATGAGGAACAATCCCCACTTTGAAGTACCATCCTTCAGTTGAATTCCTCATTCCAATTTCTTGTATTTATGGTTAATATATGACTGGTAACGAGCCAGAAATTAGGCAAAAATGGGCAAAGCCAATCAATGCAATGATCGCAACTGATAGGACATGGATCATTCTGTACCCATAGGCCACTGCCTGTCCACTCAATAGAGGATATGTATTTCAACATTGGTCACTGCATTTCGACTGAGTTTGTCTTAATTTTGTCTTCATTTATACCTTTTACTCAATATACATTCTCTTAATTCTTTCTTTGCTCAGTACCAGTTCAGACACATTTTCCCATGTTTATCTGAATTCATCAGAGTCAACATTTCTTATGATGTAATAGTATTTCACAATATTCATATATCATTTCATTTATTTTCACAATCAATGGTCACCTTGTTTGTTTTAATTTCTTTGCTTACTGCAGAAATTGCTATGAATATTTTAGTTTATACGGGACCTATTTTTGACGTTTTTAGGGAAAATGTACAATATCAGAATCACTACATTAAAGAGTATAAACAGTTTAGTAAGATTTCTCCCATAATTCTAAATTGTTTTCTAGAGTAACTATAATAGTTCACAGTTTCCTTTAACATTTATTAGTGTGCCTGCCTCCTCATGATTCTCCCAGTACTGTTTGTTTCAGTTTTTACCATTTCTGTCAATCTGATATGTTTGGGGTGATACTTTAGAATTGCATTAATTTTCATTTCCCTTAATAGTTTATTCAGTATATTTCTGTATGGTCACTGATGCCTCTCTTCTTCTGAAAACATTTGTTCATAATCTTTGACCTTTTATGTTTTGACCAGTGGCTCTTAATCTTATGTTTTGGTCAATTCTCTATAGATTTAGATGATAGAGCAGCTCGATGCACAGATTCCCTCACCCCCTTCTCCCACTTTATATCTTCTATTTATTTTAACTATATTGATTTTGTCTAGTCCAAAGCCTGTTAATTTTATGTAAGTAATTTTCATTTAATGTATTATGAATTTTATATTATGCACATATTTATATATTTCACAGCATATAAGTAATTTATATTTTATCTTTTAAAAATCTTTGCCTTTGGTTGTTCTTTTTTAGCATAGCTATAAAAGATAAGCTAATCACTGCCCCTTTTTAATGTGACTTTGTAAATATCTAGATAATTTATCCAATCAGTTTATTATATATTAATCCTTTATTTATTTATTTTTGGTTTTCAACATTCATTTCCACAAGATTTTGAGTTACAAATTTTCTCCCTGTCTTTCCCCTACCCCCACCTCAAAATAGTGAGCCTATTGAATACCCCTTCCTTCAATCTGCTCTCTCTTATATCCTCCCCCACTCCCACTCCCAACCTTCTAGTAGGGCGAGATGGATTTCTATACCCCAGTGCCTATATACCTTATTTCCCAGTTTCATATAAATTTTTTTTAATATTTGTTTTTAAAACTTTGATTTCCACATTCTTTTCCTTCTTCCCTCCTCATCCACCCCCACTGGGAAGACAAGCAATTCAATATAGTTTCTACATGTGTAGTTACACAAAACATTTCCATAGTAGTTATATCGTGAAAGACTAATTATATTTCCCTCCATTCTATCCCACCCCCCACTTATTTTATTTTCTACTTTGGCCCTGTCCCTTTTCAAAAGTGTTTGCTTCTAACAACCCTCTCCCCCAATCTGCCCTCCCTTCTATCATACCTCCTGTTATCTACTTCCCCTCTACTTTCCTGTAGGGTAAGATACCGAATTGAGTGTGTATGTTATTCACACCAGCCAAATTCAATGGGAGTAAGGTTGACCCATTCCCTTTCACCTTCCTGTTCTTCCCCTCCATTGTAACAGTGTTCTCTTGCCTCTTTTATATGAGATAATTTACCGTATTCTATCTCTCCCTTTCTCCTTCTCCTGTTATATTCCTCTCTCACCTCTTGATTTTATTTTTTAGATATCATCCCTTCCTATTCAACTGATCCTGTGCTCTCTATGTATACATGTACACACACATACACACTCAAAATATGTATTTATACACAAATACACCCTCATATACATACATATATATGTGTATATATTCATACACATATATGTATGTATATATGTGTATATATATGTGTATATATGTGTGTGCATACATACATATATACATATGTGTAGATGTGTGTATATACATGTATGTATATGTATACATGTATGTATGTATATGTATACATATATGTATGTATGCATGTATGTATGTATGTATGTATGTATGTATGTATAAAATCACCAGCCACTGGTCATTCACTCTCCTGAAGTCTGCTCCAGTCAGTCTGTGCTGCTGGTCAGGTCCATCCTGTGTCTGGGTCCGCAGCTCATGTGGGACTGCTCATCCCCCAGCCTGAGGCAATAGATCCTTCCTGTTGGCCTGCCAGGTTGCCTTCAGCTGGAGATTTGTTTCTCTCTGTCACTTTGTGGGTTCTGTAGCCCTAAAATTTGCTTAGAGTCATATTTTACAGGTATTGGAGGTGGTTGGTGCAGGCTCTTAATCAAGCTCCTGCTTTTACTCTGCCATCTTGGCTCTGCCCCTCTAATCAGTTTAATATAGTGTATGGTCTAAGATACTTGCCTAAACCTATATTCCACTAGATTATAGTCTAGTTTTCTATGAAGTGTGATTTCAGATAGATTGTCCTGTGCATAGATCTGGAGCCATAGCTATCTACAAGATGTGCATCCCTTATAGTGGGGAAAAACATTTGTATATAGGATTCTTCTTTAAAAGAAAATCACACAAATCAGACTTCAGGAGGGACCCAATGGGAATTCTAAAGTTCTCTAGTTTTTGAAATAGGAAGAAATTACTTGGCCACAGAACAAAAAGTTTTCCATTAAAGAAGAGTGGGAAACCCGAGGGTTCCAGAGTTCTGCAGGTGAGACCAATGAATTTGTGATTCATCCCTTGCCAGATGCCAATTATCCATTTTATACCTATACTGCTCTCTCTTGTTTATTCATAAATTGTTCATCTATCCATATGTCTTATGGGTAATAAGTTCTATGTTCTTCAAATTTTCTTGTAATGTCTCTCTTTATATCTAGGTCATGTGTCCATTTTGACCTTATCTTGTAAATGGTCAAAGATATTGGTCTATACACAATTTCTGCCAGACTGCTTTCCAGCTTTCCCGACAATTTTACCAAATAATTCTTATCCCCAAGACTTGTCTTTACATTTGTCAAATACAAGGACACTATAATCACTTGCTGCTATAAATTGTATGTCTACTTTGTTCCATTGCTCCACCTTTCTATTTCTTAACCAGTACCAGATGGTTTGCATAATTACTGTCTTATATTATAGTTTAAGATCTAACACAGCTAACCCTCCTTCCTTTACATGTTTTTCATTAGTTCTTTTGATATCCTTGATCTTTTGTTCTTCCAAATGAATTCATATTTTTTTTCTAACTCAGTAACTTTTTTGGTAATTTAATTGGAATGACATTATATATATAAATTAGTTTAGATAAAATTGCCATTTTTATTATATTGGCCCTGCCTATCCATGAACAATTAGTAGTTTTCTAATTATTTAAATATGATTTTATTTATATAATTGTTTTATAATTTTGTGCAAATAGTTCCTGGGCTTGTTTTGGCAGGTGTTCTCCATGGTTATTTTATGCCTTCCGGAATTATTTTAAATGAGGCATCTCTTACTATCTCTTCCTAAAGGGTTTTGTTGGTGATATATAGGAAACTGATGATTTATGTGGATTTACTTTATATCTTACTATTTTGCTAAAATTATTAATTATTACAACCAACTTTTTAGTTGAGTCTTCAGGATGTTCCAAGAATATCATCATATCATCTGCAAAAGAGATAGTTTTATTACCTCATTTCCCATTCATAATCCTTACAATTTATCATCATCATTTATGTAATTCTTCACTATGTAATATTGTGGGAAAAGTGAGGAATTACAGGGCATGAAGGCAAGAGAATATAGACAATGCTTCATTGTTACTGACAGGTGGTTCCCCCTGAGAGATTCTACAATTCACCTAGGACAGAGAGAAAACTATGAAATTCCGTATCAGTCATTGTGCCAGTTCTTCTTTCAGGTCATTTAAGAAATCTAGATAATGAGAAGGGGACTGGCACATTTTAGATCAAAAAAAGGCTAGAAAAAGTGAGGAGAATGATAATATAGCTAGAATGAGCAGAGGAAGCCCAAGAGGGAGAATGATACAAAAACCAGGAGAATCCATGAAGCTACTATAATACCCAAGTTTTTCTAAGCTATGTTTGCCCTATATTTTCTTCGTGTCATAGTTGTGATGAGTTGGGGTATGTCAATAGAATATCATAGTTTGTGGTGTTCCTATAAGGCAGCTAAGTGGTGCAGTATCTAGAGCAGTGGTCCTAGATTGAGAAAGTCTCAAGTTCAAAACAGGCCTCATACACTTACTAACTCTGTGACTCTGGGCAAGTAACTGAACCTTTGCTTGCCTCAGTTTTTTCAGTTGTTAAATAGGGATAATAGCAATGCCTGTTCTTGTGAAGACCAAATGAAATAAAATTCATAAAGGGTTCATCATTGTGCCTGGCACATAGTAGTCACTGTATAAATATTTATTCTATTTCCTTCCCTTCCAGTATTCTAGAGCCCACATCTCAAACCAGTACTAGGCAAGTATGTAAATAAATGTAACCTACCTTCCCTTGATACAGTTCCTTCCTAAGCTACACAGAAGTTTGTCACACCATTGAGAAATCATCTATTCAAAAGCTAGCTCTGAGCTCACATCATTGTTTCCCCTTTTATCAGACTAAGTCAATGACATATAAATTCAAAGCAAAAGATATTTAGTCAAAATACTAATGCCTTGGAAGGAGCAAAGAAATGGATTAGATAGCAAGCATGCCAACTACCTTTTGAACATGCAAAAACTGTTTTTAAAAATCTATCCATTTGACAAGAGGTACCAAGGTTAATGAAAAAAATACCGTATTTGCTTTGAAAAGAAGCAAAAGTTATCTGTTTTCATACCAATAGTTGTGATTTCATATAGTTTTGACTTTGGTTTTATACCCCATAAAGGACATCACATTTTTGCTGACTTTTTCCAATTTCACCTTTCTGTGAAGGAAGGAACTGTGTGCTAAGTGAAATGTGAAACTCAAAGCCTGCCATGGAATATTCATGCCTCTAAGAAAAAATAAAAACACATCAAAAACTACCACTGCTGAGAAGTAGGCCAAACAGCTTCAACAACACGGAAAGGGAAAGCTTCCATGATGCTGGATTGCTAGACAGCTCAATGTCATTCTCTTAAAAAACCTAGAAAGCTAGAAGAAATGCAAATTATTACACAGGATAGCAGGCAAATGTCCATTGACCTCAAGGATAGCCCTGTTCTCACATTGCCAGGTAAGAACAGTCAGATTGTGTCCCTTTAAGTCAATGGAAATAATGGCATCCTGACTTTGTATTCCCAGAGCTTAGCCTAGTACCTGGAAAATTGTAAGCACTTGATAAATGTTGATTGAATTGAATTCATTTTTGGATCCACAAAGTCTGGTACAGTATTTTCATTTTAGTAGGCACATAATGAATAGCTGTTTGACTGAGTCAGTGTTCCAGTGAGAATAGGCATTCGTAACCAGTGATACAGTCTACCTTTGTTTTCCCTTATCCCCAGCCCAAGATGCTAAGAGTATTTATTAATTAAAAAATTATTTAAATCAGGTGATCAGAAAGCGCTAATTTATTAAGTACCCTTTCCAGGTATTCTGCTAAGCCTTGGGGTGACAAAGACATGTTAAACATTTCCTGCCCTCCAGCAGTTTGGTTTCTCTGTCCTTGGTCCTGATATCCAATACTCTTTTTTTTTCCCCATAATTCCCTCCCCTACTCCCACCAAACTTGGGTGGAGAGGGGTTTCTACAGATCAAATATAAGATCAAATGGCTATGCACTGCATTTGCTGCACATTTTGCACAGCAGACTGAAATGTATTTATTTTTATGAGAACTCAAATAATATCAACTCCATTCTCATTCAAAACTAAAATAGCTATGGGTAGGCAGCAGTTATAGAGGTCAACTGCAGCCAAAATATTCAGCAATCAGTTATTAGTTTACCCTGGTCAATGATTTCAAGGTCTCTGATTAGCAGTGATGCTTTTTATTTAGATGAACTATCTGCTGGAGCCCACTTGTTATTGATCATGAAGCTGACCTTCCTGCTGGGGCTATGATAATCATCTCCCCTTTCATTGTGCTTCTAGTTATTGACAGCCTGAGAGATGAGATCAAATTGATGATTAGGGAGCTAATTACTAAGTTCTCTCATTGGTGAAGACATTTCAAACTCTCTTATCTGTGAAATGTGTGCACAGGATAGCATTTATTCCTCAATATTTTTTACAACTTGGAGTTTCTCATATCATCAGTTCTACAAAATGATTTGTAACATTTGAAGGAGGGAAAGGCTCTAAAATATACATCTTGGAAAAAGTTTAATTTTGACAAAGAATGGAAATTAAGAAAGGAATCAGTGTGTTTGGCATATTATGCTCAAAATTCACATAAATGAGAATAGAGTTAGACCACACTTAAATAATGCCCAAACATCTGGTTGATGTGATGCTTTATCTTCACAAAACTTAGACAACCCCTCCAAGGGTTTAGATTCATGTAGCCCAAATCACCAGATTACAACATGATAAGGGTGTTAAGGATAAAGAGACACTGCAAGTCATAAAACAGAGAGGATTCCAAGCCAAATAAATTTATAGATTTGGAGACTGAGGCCTAGAGAACTCTTGTCCAGTGTTCCCAATGAGTCAATGTTCTAACCTAGGACAGTGCTCTATCACAGCGATAGTATTATTACTACTAATAAAAAATAACAATTCACATTTTATACCACTTCAATGCCCACAAAGTGATTAACTCATATGATCATACTATCAATATAGATCTTTTCTTTTTTTTAGGAAAGGGAGAGTCTAAATCAATGATTTCACTAGTGTAGGAAAGTCCCAATAAGGAAATGTCTTTTGCCAAGTAAATCAGCAACTGCTTTGTAATTTAGTCTTAGTTGTCTGGGTCTATACCCCAAAAATGGTTAAAGAAAGAGGGAAAGCATTCAAAATATTTAGCAGCTTTTTGTAATGGCAAAGAACTGGAAGCTAAGAAGGTGTACATTAGTTGGGAAATGACTACCCAAATTATGATATACAAATGTGAGAAAATGCTGTTGTGCTGTAAGAAATAGCAGAAACACAGTTTCAGAGAAACCTAGGAAGACTTGTATGAACTGATTTAAAATGAAGTGATCAGAACCAATAGAAAACTTAGTACAATAATACTGTGAAGACAAAACAACTTTGAAAAATTTTAAAATGCTGATCAATGCAATGATCAACCAAAATTTCAGAGGATTCATTATTAAAATTGCTATCTTCTGACATTGTATTCATCATTACAATGCTGATGGGTTTTTTTTTCCCTTTTTTAGATAAAGGGTAGAGAGATGGAAGGGAAAAGAAGTGGATTTTTGCTCATTGAAAAGAAAATTTAAGGCTGTTGCCTGGGAAACTGAGAACTTAAGTTGCTTGCCTAGAGTTACATAACCAGTGTGTCTCAAGGGTACTTAAAACTGAGGCTTCCTAACTCATAAGCTGGTTCTACCCACAATATTGCCTCTCTATTTAGAGCATAACATCCTGATAATGGAAGCTCCCAATGGTGTAATGTTCTCTGATTTACAATGTTCTTCTGTGAGTTTGGATGATAGGACCTGAGAACTGGAACTGGAAGTGACCTTAGAAGTTATCTAGTCCAATATTCTTACTTAATATAAAAGGAAACTGAGTCCTCAAAAGCAGTGCTCCTTAATCTGTGGGTCGAGACTCCATATGGAGTTACATAACTAAATGTGGGGGTTGTGAAAAATTTGGCAACAGTAAAAGGTTTCTGAGCAAACAACAACCAAAAATTAATTCAAAATCAAGCATGTAATGAATCTGAGGTGTTTTTGGGCAGCACTTTCCAGTGTTGCATCATGCAGTTCGATTGACGCTTGGTTCTGAACACGGCACTGATGATTATAAAATCAAAAGATCAGTCAACTCTGAAAAATGCAGAAGATGCTCTATATCCTGCTGTTATCAAATATTCTGCCGAGATTTAATTCTTTATGTAAAAAATAAACAACCACATCAATCTCATTAGTATGCAAATTTAACTTCATCTTTAGTAAATGATAAAATCATATGTATACCAAAGAATTTTTTTAATAAATTTCTTTATGTTTTATTATCAGTAAATGTTTGATTTGTATGCCTATTTTATATACCTATATACCCCAGGTTGCATTAAAACTTTCTCAGGCGAAAAGGGGTCATGAGTGGGAAAAGTTTAAGAAGCCCAGCTCAAAAGGATATGTGATTGGCTCACCATGTAGTCAACAAAAGAGCTGAAATTCAAAATCAGTTTCCATAATTCCAAGGTCAACACTTTGTTCCCTGCACTATGATGTCTCCTAGCTTACGTTTATGGTTGTTGTTCAGTCACTTTTCATTCATGTCTTACTCTTCCTCGCTGCACGTGGGGTTTTCTTGGCACAGATGGTGGATTACTTTGCCATTTCTTTCTCCAGCTCATTTTTACAGATGAGGAAACTGAGCCAAATAAGGTTAAGTGACTAGCCCAGGGTCACACAGCTAGGAAGTGTCTAAGACTGGTTTTGAACACAGGAAGATGAATCTTCCTGATTCCAGGCCTAGCACTCTACCCACTGTGTCATCTAGCTGCCCAGGGACTGTTTTTAATTTCATATATTTGTATCCCCAGCAATATCATAGTACCTGGCACAAGCTTTATCATTCATTTAGTCATTCAATGGTGTGACCAAAAGTCATTTTCCATTCCAGGACATTGTTGTTGTTGTTTTCCTTCTTTTTTTTTTTATTTTATTTTTTTTTTTAAATCTTTTTTTTTATTTACTCATTTACTTTTGATTTACAAGATTCAGTTCCACAATCACTTGAGTTTCAGATTTTCTCCCCTCCCTCCCCCCCCCCCATGGTGGCGTGCAATCATGTATAGGATCTGCAAATACTTTCACATTGTACAATAGTTTGGTCATATAGAAGGGTTGTAACCAATGAGTGATCACTGGGAAAAGAAAAAAAAAAAGCAAAACCAGACATGAAAGAGAACGATAACAAGTTTTGCTTCAGTCTCCATTTAAA
>CM053581.1:559156149-559217540 GCA_028627135.1 Pseudochirops cupreus | reverse complement strand
ATATAGAATCAGAAGACCTAGCTTCTAATCTTGACTCTACTACTTATCAGTCATGTGGTAAAGTCACTTATACTTTTTGATCTTCAACTTTCTCATCTGTAAAATGAAGATAACCACTTATTCATTGTTATCTTGTAGCCTTGGGCAAGTCATTCTACCTTTATGTGTCTTGGTTTCTTTAATTGGAAATGGACATATTTTACATTGCAAGAATAAAATGAAACAATGGTTTAATGGCATCTGTTAAGTTTAATATGCCATATAAATGTAAGCTAGGGCAGCTAAGTGGATCAGTGAATAGAGTGCTGTACCAGGAGCCAGGAAGAGTCATCTTCAAAAGTGACTGAACAACAAAAAACAGTCCCTGCCCTAAAGGATCTTACATTCTATTGGAGAAAATGACACAAAGGGAAACTAGAAAAGAAGTAGGGGAAATATACAGGCACAGCAGTATATCTTGGAAATGACTGGAAATATCTGTTGGGAGAGTGTTGAGGAAGATGACCAGAGATGGAAGGGTTTAGAAATGGCCCAGCAGTGGAAAAGCACTCACTGAATTGCTTCAGATTTCATCTACATACATTGACATCTTTCTCCTGATAGAAATATGAGCCACATTACCATACAGAGTGAGCTTCCGCAATGAGAAACTAGAAGCAATTCTTTAACCAACTTGTTCTCATCCTTCCATTTGAGGGCATATTTTTAAAACTCCAGTAAATAAAGAGAAAGACCTGAAGATGTGTGTACTCACTGTGGAGTAATCCCTCTGGACAATGGATGGGTAGCATGTATTTTCTTTAAAGAATCCAGCACACCAGCAGCCCTCAATAGGCATTCAACAATCAAACCATTAATACCACAAGCTGTCATCTGCATGAAAGAATACAGTCTGTCAGCTGTTTGGATGGAAGCCTGGATTCTAGAATAAGACCCAGGAGATTCGATCCAGGGAAAAATAAAAAAGAAAAGTTTCCATCCATTCTCACCAACTTACCAACACATCAAATGAAGGCACCAGTTGCTGATACAAGTTTCTTTCTGCATTTGAGTACTGAAGGAAAAAAGTATCCCGTCTACTGCAGTTTTTAGGCTATTTTTAAATAATATAAATCTAAACAATCAGGTACAGCTAACCTGAAAATGGATTTTGTAAAAGAAAAAAAAAGGAAAGAAAATTGCCAGAAAAAAATTGAGATGACAAGAAGTGCTAGTAAAAAGCAATTATGAGTCTACAAATAGAAAAAAAAGAGAAAATTGAAAAGTCTCAGCTTGTATACACAGGAACAAACCTACTATAAGATTGGTTTGAATGTATAGATGTGACCAAAGTGGTCATTCTTAGTGTTCATAGTATTTGTTTTTAATTCAGAGGGACCGTGGAAATCATCTTGTCCAATCCCTTACTTTTATCAGTCTAAGTGATTTGCCTATGGTTACAAGTTAAGTAGGAATGCCAGCAGTCCCATCGAGGCACTGGGACTAGGGTTAGTCTTATGAGTTCTATAGTTCTATAGGTCTACTAGAGAAGGATGAATGAATGTAAAAGTTTATTTATTGTTTACAATGTGTCAGATATTACTCTAATCACTGGAGATTAAAAGACAAAAAATAGGACAGTCCCTGACCTTAAGGAGCTTATACTGTAAAGGGAAATAGTGCATATAGGGAGTGATGACTGGTAGGAGTGTCACAGCTTGGGAAGTTACAGAAATAGACAATGAAACCAGAGTTGACACAGTCTTTTCAAGAGCAGTGGTTGTACAGATTTGATTATAGGGTTTCAGAGCTGGAAAGAGGAGAAGAGGGCCCAGGTGAGGTGACAGAGCATATGACAAGAAGAAAACCAATGTAGAAGGCCAAATATGGCTAGGTACAACCATATAGAGTCCTTCATTCATATATAGAATATAGCAATGGATGGATTTTCAAAAGGAAGGCATATACATGAATGATGTTCAATTTTTGTCAACAAAGGAACTACCAGGATAGCAATTCCTTCTACCCATGCTGATGACAACTATCTGTGACATAGTAGATGAGTCCTAGAGAATTGCCTGAGGCAGAAAGAAATTAAGTAACTTAATGAGAGTCATATAACTAGCAACTGCCAGGGGAAGAATTTGAACCCAGGTCATTCTGACTCCAAATCTTAGACTCCATTATGCTGTGCAGCCTACTTCAAATGAATTGAGATAAATGGAGTGGTAAAGTAGCTTTTTATATTAAGATGACGATATTTTTATAGCAAAATCTATGAACCAATATCAGGAAGCACTATGAAGAAGATACACTAGCTATTCAGGCATTCATTACAAAGACAAAAAATCATTTTTATTTAAATATTTTATTTTTCCCCAGTTATATGTGAAAGCAATTTTTAACATTCATTGTTAAGTTTACAGTTCCAAGGTATATACTTTCCTCTCTCCTTTCTCCTCCCCTCTCCCTGAGACAATAAGCAATCTGATATAGATTATACAAGTATAACACGTAAAACATTTACATATTAGTCATAAGAGGGAGGAATTAGAACAAAAAAAATAGAAATAAAGTGAAAAAAATAGTATACTTCAGTCTTTATTTAGACAGCATCAGTTCTTTCTCTGGAGGGGGAGAGTATTTTTCATCATGAGTCCTCTGGGATTATCTTGGATCACTGTTTTTCTGAGAATAGCTAAATTATTCCCAGTTCTTCATCATACAATATTGCTGTTACTATGTACAATGTTCTGGTTCTGTTCACTTCACTCTGTATCAGTTCATGTAGTCTTTACAGGTTTTTCTGAAATCATCCTTTTTGTCATTTCTTATGGCACAATAATATTCCATTACAATCATATGACAAATTCTTCAGCCATTCCCCCAATTGATGGACATCCCCTCAGTTTCCAATTCTTAGCCCCTACAAAAAGAGCTACTATAAATATTTTTGTGTACATAGTCCTTTTCTTTTTTTAATCTCTTTGGGATACAGACCTAGTATTACTGGGTCAAAAGATATGCCCAGTTTTAGATCCCTTTGGGCATAGTTTCAAATTGTTCTTGAGAATGATTGGATCAGTTCACAACTCCACCAATAGTATATCAGTGCCCCAGTTTTCCACATCACCTCCAATATTTATCATTTTCCTTTTCTGTCATAGTAACTAATTTGATAGGTGTGAGGTAGTACCTCAGAGTCATTTTAATTTGCATTTCTCTAAACAATAGTAATTTAGAGTATTTTTATATGACCATGCATAGCTTTGATTTCTTCATCTGAAAACTGCTTGTTTATATTCTTTGGCCATTTATCAATTGGGAAATGACTTACAGTATTGTACATTTGACTCAGTTCTCTATATACTTGAGAAATGAGGTATGTATCAAAGATACCTATAATTTTCTCCCATTTTCTTGCTTTCCTTCTAATTTTGGTTGCATTGGTTTTGTTTGTACAGAATCTTTTAATTTTATGTAATCAAAATTTTCCATCTCACATTTCATAATCAAAGGCAACTAATCTTGACCCAGACTAATAGATAGGTGACTATATCAGTCATAAACAAGCCAAATCTGAACAACACCTGACTAGTTAAGTCACAAGGTCACAAAGTTAGAAAAGATTTCAGAATCCATCTAGACCAACCTGGACCTTCCCAAAAACCTCTCTCAAAAATCTGTAACAATTTGATCATCTAGTCTTTTCCTGAAGCCCTCCAAAAGGAAGGAATTAAGTAAGTCCAGAGTTAGCCTACCTTTATGTAGCTATTTAAGATTTACAGAGATAGTGTGGCATAATGGATAGAGAGCTGCCCCTGGAATTATGAAGAGTTGGATTCAAGTGTTGCCTTTGATATGTCCTAATTATGTAAGCAGGGGTAAGGAGTTTAAAATCTATGGACCGTATGCAACTCTGTGAGACTGCAACAAGTTTTGTGAAAGGAATTTGTATACCAGTGAAAGAATAAATTTTCACATACACACACACACACACACACACACACACACACACACACACGGTTTGTATAGTGTACTTGATAAACATTTTCTCATTTGATCACCATGAGGTAGGTAGTGCAAATCTTTTTATCCCCCTTTTACAGAAGAGAAGATTAAATCTCTAAGAAGTATAATGACCTGACTGAGGTTACACGGATAAGAAATGGAAAGTCAAGAACTCCAGCCTAAGCCTTCTGGCTCTAAGTCTTGTGCTTTCCCTACTCTATCACGCTGGGACATCAGAACATGCAAATTCACTTGACTGAAAAAAAGCACCTACTCAGATGGAGCCCTTCCCTCCTCTACTAGAAAAGCATCTACCCTAAAAAAAGAGGGATGCTTAAATGAGCTAAAAATACAGGCGTTTAGCAAAATAAACACTTGTGTGCTGGTTTCTACTAACTAAAACTATCCTCCAGAAATGCAAAAGAAATCAAAGGCAAAAACATGAAGTGAAACTAAGTCTTCTCTTCTTCCAACCTATGTTGCCCATGAGTGATCCCCTTTACTCTCTAAAACCAGGGAAAAAAATCCTCCAAAAGAAGGCTATTTATTGATGAGGTTTAGAAAGTATCCTTTCATCTTGAGTATTCAGAAGGGCATAGTGGAAGTAGGCCTTTCTATAGTTTATCATCTCTGCTCAGGCCTGTTGGATAATTTAATTTAACCAACTATATAGCCCCACTCACATCTTTTCCCCTTCTCCCTTGTCCTCAATCACACCTGAAGGCAAGTTGAGGCTGTGGTTGTTGTCTTTTTTTTTAATTTCCTGCACTTTCCTTCCAATCCCATATTCAGTAAAGATTAACAGATGCCAGCTAGGTCATGTGGTGAGAATGGCTGACACCAGCAGACTCAAGCAGATGCTACTGGAGAAAAGCAGCAGGAAGAGAAGGGAGTGATTGTGTATAAAACCCAGGGAATGAATGTTTCAAGGACACTGTGAAAGTGTAACACTGACATCAGTAGCTCCTGCCTAGGATCCCAAAATTATCAATTTGGAGCTACAAGGAGACCCAAAAGCTGTCTAATCTAGTCCCCTTGTTTTACAGATGAGAAACTGAGATCCAGAGGGGATAGGTGATTTACCTAAGGTCACACAGGGTATAAGTGGCAAAGCTAAGGAAAGAATCATTGACCTCCTAGAGTAATAAAGGACCTCAGGAGTCAACTCACCATTGGATTATTATGTCACCATAAAAGGTGGAAGGGACCTTAGAGGTCAACACTCTAAGGCTCAGGGAAGTTAAATCATTTACTAAATGTTACTCAGTGAACCAAGAGCAGGCATGGAATTTGAAGTCAGATGCTCTGACTTCAGACCCAGTGTTCCTTCCATAAAACATCGACCAGTGAGGTCTTGTTAACTATCAGCAATTAGAAACAACTGGCCTTAACCAGAAACAGATTTCTGTCCCTATTTCTAAAGATTGCTTCACTTGGTACCAAAGAGTCTACCAGTACCCCAAATTCTAGAAGTCTCCTTTCACCAATACTTCCCATGCCTTCATGGTCTTTGCTATTCCTTCGGTCTAGAATGTTTAGTTGACCTTGTACCATGACTTAGAACAACAATAAATGGAATGCTGTGTAATAGCCATGTGATAATGACCAAACTCCTTCCCCAAAAAAGAAGACAATCAAATCCCTCTTTTCATTAGAGACATAAGGGATCTATGGGTGTGAAACTCTGCATATACCATCAGATTCAGTTGATGTGTTGGCTACTTTTGTGATTTGCTTTGCTATATTCTTGGATTTTGTTTCAAGGCCAGCTAACTGAAAAGGAACTATAATGTGGCATAATCAGAAGATAAGGTAAAATGAAACATAGCTAACATTTTGACAGTAGGAATGGTAGTAATAGTGGTGGTGGTAGCAGCAGCAGCAAGAGGAGGAGGAAGAAGAGGAAGAGTTGGAGGAGGAAGAGGAGTAGCAGCAGCAGCAGCAGCAACAGCAGTAGCAGCAGTAATAATAACAGTAATCATAAATCTCCTGAGTCATCCCTCAAAACCCAGCTAAATCTGTTCCTAAAACTTCTAGTCCCTTCAGTGGTTCATTATACATCAGTGTCTATTGTCTGCTCAACATTCTGGCCACCATCTTCTGGACACTCTCTGGGCTGTCAATCTGCTTCCTAAAATGTGGCTAGAAAGGACTTAAAGATCATCTAGCCATAGTGACTGATTTTGCAGAGGAGGAAACTGAGACCCAGAGAGGGAAAGAGACCTCTCCAGTGTCACAGAGAGGAGTGTCAAAGCAAGGATTTGAGCCTATATCTTTTGATTCAAAACCAAGGACTCATTCTACTTCCCCACATTGCTTCTGGAAATGTGAGTCATTAACACTATTTATTGTCGTTGCTAAGAGAGGAAGATACGACAAATACAGATGAAGAGATCATTGGGCAATATGGTTCCATTTAAAGCACTAAATCTGGAATCTAAGGACCTGAATTTGGTTGTGGTTCTGCTGCTAACTAGCTTCCTGACCTTGAACAATTCACTTTAACTCTCTCTCCCAATTAAAATGGTCAGTCATTCCTTCATCTCAGCAAGGTGCTAGTCAGAAAAGAAATAATCAGGTTAGATAAAGCAATTCATACTCAAAGGTGGGTGAGGGAGAGATAAACTTTCTATGAAGTAATTGCATTTTAAGGAGTTAGAATTCCAAATAAATTTCTGGTGGTATCAGGTCCTAGTTCCCCACCATTTGGGTATCCTTCCCTTCATACACAGAAGGACTGGCAATAAACTCAGTTGGGAGAATCAGGTAGGCAGATCTGGCTATAACTGGAATTCACTTTCATCCTCACTTAACTCTAACTACTCTCACATACCCTTAATCTGGGCTTTTAAAATGACCTTATCCCATAAGAAGCAACTGTGAACATCCCATACTCATCACAGAAAACATGATCATAATATCATAGAAATGAGGCTAGAGAGACCTCAGAGGCCACTTAGTCCAAATGCCTCCTTTCAAGAATGAGGAAACTTAAGTTCCAGGAAGGTTACATCATTTGCCCACCATCATACAAATAGTATGCATCATTAGTAGGATTTGAACCCAGAACTTCTGAATCCAGAGTTAGGTCTCTTTCTACTGCCTTCTAATACTTCAAGGGTTTATGATTTCAATAGGAGGGAGGGGGAATTCCTTCTACCTGAGCGAGAAAGATCAATGTGAAAACCTTCCAAACATTGGTAGACATTTTCCTGACCTGCTAAAACATACCTTCTTGGGTAGTTTAAAGCACACCTACCTACCCTACCTCCTCTTTGAACTAAGGCTGGTCTTCTGATGACAGTTCTCTCATCAGGCGCACATTCAAAGCTATTTCAGCTTAGTAAAATATGCGAAAGATTGTTTCCCATTCTCATAGTTTCTAAGAACTCAAGGTCATCTCACCAATACCTTGAGACATCAAAGTAGGACTCAGAAGGTTGAAAGAGGGAGAAAATCCAGGAATTCCAATCACTAATATATGTGACTTACCAACCTGCCTAAGCCCTCTGTCTATACTCTGAACATCCACTCTCCCTGCTCACCACCTGCTAGGATCAACCTGTAATGAACAAGCTCCATTCTCTTTGTTGGGACTCCCCTAAAGATACTCTGGCTAGCTGCAGCAGGAGTATTTGTGCAAATGCTATCCACTTTGGCCCAATTGTTCCCTTTAGCAGCTAACCAAAGGGTCCTCCCCTCTGCTTGGTGAGGCATCATCTGAACCCTCTTCTCTTTCCTTGACCTCTGATACCTTATTCTCCCCATTCAAGTGCTAGGATATCATATAGAGGGCCATTTGTGAGGAGTGGACCTTCTCTATCCTGTACTGCAGATTAGGCTATTAGTGGGTGAGGCAATCAGGAGATCCAGCAGCTGGTGAGCTGGGCTTTAGGAAGGCCTGAATTCCTATCTTATCACACACATCTTTTTTATTTTTTGCTTTTTTTGGAGGGGGAAAGGTAGGGCAATTGGGGTTAAGTGACTCGCCTAAGGTCACACAGCTAGTTTTGTGTTAAGTGTCTGAGGCTGGATTTGAACTCAGGTCCTCCTGACTCCAGGGCCAGTGCTCTATTCACTGCACTGCCTAGCTGTCCCATTATCACACACATTTCCTACCTGTGGGACTCTAGGCAAGTTACCCAATCTATTTCCTCCTCAATTTCTTCATCTATAAGAGGGGGACAATGTTAGCACCTGCATCATGGGAGTTTTGTGAGAATCAAAGAGATAACACATGAAAAGTGAACTGTAAAACTTAAACCACTATATAAATACCAGCCGCGACAATTATTTACCAAGTGCCTACTGTGTACCAGGCACTGTCCTGAGGGATGCAAAAACAAGAAATGGAACAGTCATCACCTAAATGAGGCCCACATTTTGAGACCTAGCCAATGGAGGAATTAGTTCTGGCTTCATCCTGCATATGTCACAAGGCCTCTGGTGTTTTCTTTTTCCTCCTTTTTCGATTTGTGATGTTTGGAGGAAGAGTGGAACTAGGGGTGGGGTAACAAAAAAAGGAAAGAAAAGAGAGTCATTGAAGCATTTCTTCCAGAATGCACAGGAGAAAGGAAAGAAGGAAACACAGACAGGCATAAAGACCTTGAAAGTTACATGCTGAATTTGTTATATTAAGAAGAAAAACAAGCTATATTTAATAAAGAACTATGCTTTTGTGAACGATCTCCTTTGCCGTTACACACATATGGAAATTTCCATTTTATTTGGTGTTTCTTAAGTTCAGAATAAAAAAAACTTGAAAAAGAAGAAAGATAAATAGAACAAAATACATACAAGCTTTGCCCATAGGAGGATCTCACAAGCTTTGTAGGGTGCAAAGGATTTCTGATTCCCATTTCTCATCCCTTAGAAACAAAGTCAGCTGGATGCATATTTGTTATGTTTAAGGAGAACTTAGCAAGAAAGCAGGGTCAAAAGACTTCCAACAACCAAGAGTCATGAGTTACCCCTTTGATTACATGTGTTTTCTAAGGTTAAGCTCACTTTTCCCTAGTCTGCCTGTCTGTCTCTCTCTGTGTCTCTCTTTGTGTGTGTGTCTCTCTCTCTTGTCTCTCTGTGTGTATATATATACTATAGGTATCTATAGAAAGAGTATATTAATACATACATACATACACACACACCACAGAATTTTTCTTGGGGTGGGGATGTTTTGTACCAACTATTTTTCTGGTAGCACTTTTATAAAAGCTTTTTAAAAAACAATGACAAAATAAATAGAGGGCAATCAGGGAAGGGAGGTTAGCAGCTGGGAGAATCCGACAGTACTCAGGAAATTGCAATTGGCTTCCTTTCCCCAGGGTTGAGGGCCAGTATTCACCTGGGGAAGGCAGGGAGTCCCCTATAGAGTCTTCACAGGTTATGCCAGTCCTGATTACATCCACCCTGGCACCTCTTAGTGACACCATTGCCCTTCCCCACACTTACTACCACCTTCATGGCTACCACCTTGTGAACTCAAGTCAAAGAAGGAGATGTCCCCAGTTTGACAGAATGTCTGGTCAGTGATCCTTCCCTCTCCACCAGAAGATTGGTTTGTCATTGGTGCCCTTTAAGGTTCCTGAATGGTTTGTTTCTTTCTCTATGATCCCACACACAATTGTTTGTACTGGATAAGTTGGTGTGCTTTCTAAGAGTCAGGGACATTCTCTCAATGTGCAGACACAAAATACCAAGTAGTTAAAGGATTTTTCAAAGTTGGATGACTTTGGACAAATCCCTTAAATGAGGGGTATGGGCCAAAAAGCCTCTGAGGTTCCTTCCAGCTCTAGACTCAGGATCCCCCAATCTTCTGCTTCATCAGAGACAGAACTGTATCATAGTTATAGGATTTGGAGCTGGAAGGGACCATAAAATGTCCCTCATATATTCAGTTGTATCATACAGCAACATTCTAAACTTACCATTATTGTTTGCAAAAAGGAGCCAGAGATCCCCAAACTAGCCCTAATGTTGGAATCAAAGGATATGGATTTTGATCCTTCTAAGGCAAGAAGCATAAGGTATCTTCACATAGTGGCTAGAGATTGGGCCTTAGAGTCAGAAAAACCTGGGTTCAAGTCTTGCTTCTGACACATACCTGTTGTATGGCCCAAGGTAAGTGATTTAATTCCCAGGAAGTTCTCTAAGCTTTGAGTGGCAGAACACTTGATGACCTACCCTAGTCAGGAAACTTCCTCAATGGTACTTCCTTATATCAATGAAATTATAGTCTGACTCCCCACTCCTTTCCTCTACCACTCTAAAAATGGAAAATAAATATTAGTCTTACTATTCTCATCTTATAGGTAGGAAAACTATATATGGAATAGTCAAAGGATTTTTCAAGGTCAAATGACCTTGGACAAATCTTTTAAATGAGGGATGTGCATTACATAACCTCTGAGGTTCCTTCCAGCTCAGATTCAGGATTCCATGATCATATATTCCACTAGCTGTCAAATTGATCTTCCTAAAGCACAGGTCTTGCCATGTCACCTCCATATCAATAAGTCCATCCTCTCTACCATCTCCAGGATCAAGAATAAATCCTCTGTTTGACTTTCAAAGGCCTTCATAATTTGACCTCCCTTCTACCTTTTGGGTCTTCTTACATCTTACTCCCCCACTATATAGTAATACAGTGAGACTGGCCTCCATGCCATTCCTCAAACAAAATACTACATCTCCTGACTCCAGGCATTTTCACTGGTTTTCTCCTATGCAAAGAACTCTCTCCTTCCTCATCTTTATCTCCAGACCTCCCTCGAGGGAAGTCCCAACTAAAATCTCTTCTTGTACAATAAACTTTTCCCAATCCCTCTTTAATGCTAGAACCTGCTAAGGCTACCCCCAATTTTTTCCTGTATAAATCTTGTTTGTACATTGTTCTTTGCATATTGTCTCTTCTGGGGGCCATTTCCAGTCATCCAGATCTATGTCTTGCCACTGGACTCAGATGGTCCTGGAGGAGAAAGTGAGGCTGGTCACTTTACACCACCCTCCATCACTTAAAGCCATTTCACTTGCAAGTCACAGCATCACCTTCCTGAGGTCATGGTCCTCTTTGAGAATAAAGGACAAACAGCAACATCATCCCTTCCACTAGACTGTGAGCTCCTTCAAAGCAGGGGTAATGTTTTGACTTTCTTGTAACCCCAGGATTATGTGTGGCCCATAGCAGCTATTTAATAAATTCATGTTGACTGACCTCGAAAACATCTAATCCCAACCCTTGGTTTTACAAATGGGGAAGCTAAGGTCCAGGAGGTTGTGGATTTTTTTTTTGTTTTTGTTTTTTGTTTTCTTTTCTTTTTTTTTTGAGGGCAATTGGGGTTAAGTGACTTGCCCAAGGTCATACGGCTAGTAAGTGTTATGTGTCTGAGGCCAATTGGAACTCAGGTCCTTCTGACTCAAGGGCTGGTGCTCTATTCACTGCGCCACCTAGCAGCCCCAAGGTTGCAAATTTTTTAAGATCCCATAAGTAAGAAGTACACTTGAATCACTCCAAAGCTAGAACATTAGCACCCTGCCAATAGTTCCTTCGAAGAAATTTACTAGGTCCAATTTGAAGCTTGGTTGGAATCTTGCCTCAAACCCTTTTTACCTATGTGACTTTGGACAAGTCATTTAACCTCCCTGGGACTCACTTGTCTCACATATAAAATGAGTTTGGATTAGATGGCCTCTGGGGTACCTTCCAATTCTAGATCGATGGCCTCCAGTTGCAGAGAGCTATTATTCTCTTTAGCCTTCATGCTTAAGATGTCTGGAGAATCAGCCCTGGACAAGTAGCAGAAAAGATGTAACAGACAGTAGACAGGACTTGGGAGAGACAAAAGCAACCAAAGTCCAAACTAGAAACAACTAACTAGTGTCTATATACTTTGAAGGAATTATGGGTAGAAGATTAATGCTCTGATTCTGGGCCAATTACACTCCATTACCTCCAGGACTTCACCTCTTGAGGTCTCAGCTTCCTTATTCATTAAAGCAGGAGCTGGATTAGATGTCTTCTAAACTTCTCTGGCTCTTCATTGTTGAGTCATTTCAATCGTGTCCGACTCTAAGGTTCTATCGAGCCCTGAATCTTACAACCAACCCTCAGTCCTATTCATTAGATTAAAGGATCGTGAATCCAAAGCTAGATGGAACCGGAGACTATCTCACCCAACATTACCATATTGCAGATGGGGAAACTGAGGACAGAGAGGTTAAGGAACTTAGCTAAGATCACACAAGTAAGAAGTGTCGGAGGCAGGACTCTAAGCCAGGTCTGCTGCCCAAAGACAATGCTGTTGACCATACCGCCTCCCGAGTTTTTTCTGACCTGAAGACCAACTCATCTTGTTTCTAAGCTTCCCAACATTCCCCCTGCACTCCCTCACCATATTCCCCTCCCTCTCCAAAAAGAGAGATCTCCCCCCTCACCTCCCTTCTCCTTCACACTCTGCTACCAAAGGAAGGAGCTTTTGCTTTCAGGGTTGAAAATCCACTACAAAGAACTTAAAGTCTTTCTGAGCGAAGAACTGGAAAGCAGAGATAAAATTCACAAGTTTCCGAAAGCAAAAGGGCTGAAAAGAGTTTCCATGGAGTTCGGCCCCAGCTGCCTACATCAATCCAGCTCCCTGGCTGCTCACTGAAGATGCAGGACCATACAGATGGGGGCAGTTTCTGATAAACTACAGCCCCCTGCTGGCTCCATTTGCTCATTGCAGCCATCTGAATAATTTCCGTCTGTTATCTGGGTCACCCTAAATCACAACCAACTCCCCCAAATAGCCCAAATTGTGTCAAAGCTGGGAGAAATGTTTGGAAGTGTGCCATGCCATTTCTTTTTTCTCAAAGCAGAAAGCAGCAGCTTCTGCCAACCCCCCCCCCCAAAAAAAATCTTCACCCTAATAAAAAATGCTGAAACTATTATACTCCATCCAGCTTCCTGCTTGAAATATCCCAGTAGAATTTAAAAAAAAAACAATTCCATGACAAATTTGGAACCCACTGGAGCAGCAAGAAAGCTGAAGTTAAATTAATCAGAATCCAATCCCTAGACAAGACAGTCACTGCAGCTGAGAAAACCTTTAGGGAGGAAGTTTGTCCTTGAAAGATACTTGTTAAAGCTTCAGTAGGACTTAGACAAAGTCCCCTCAGAGGAGGCTCTGAAGAGCCCCTTGGTTCAAAGTGATTGGCAAATAAACTGATTCTATAAAGATTTCACTTGAGTGAAGTATAAGCAACCTGTATCTTCCACTGTTTGGGGATGGAGGGAAACTACTGTTATTCTGTGGCATCAAGAATCCTGAAGTTCTCACATCTCTCAACAGTCTCCTTCAGTAAAGTAGTACAGTGAAGGCCATAATAAACAAGAATACAACCTTCTACTTTCATGCATTCATTCAACTACAAAAGAATTTTTTTCTTTTTGGAGGGGGGAAGACGGGACAAGTGGTGTCAAGTGACTTGCCCAAAGTCACACAGCTAGTACGTGTCAAGTATCTGAGGGCAAATTTGTACTCAGGTCCTCCTGACTCCAGAGCCAGTGTTCTATTCATTGTGCAAACTCGCTGCCCCAACAAAAAAATTATTAACCTCCTACTATGTGTAGAACACTATGCTTAGCACTGAACAAAGAGCAAGGCTTAGATAAGGCAAGATTCCTGCCCTCCTAGAACTTAAAGCCCATTAAAAGATAAGTCAATAACAAGCTTTTAATTATACCAGCTTTGGATCACACATACATGAATATTAAAGGAGAGGGCGTCCATGATTCCATGGGTATAGATAATGCAGATCACAACTCATTCTTGCCTACCCATACTGTACAATGTTCATCTGTGCCTTCCTCTAAGTTCACCACCCACATCCACTCAAGTCCATTATCTATTTTAGCATGACAAAGGTAGTAATGGGATACACAGATTGTCCATTGGTAATCCCTAACTCTTGCCACATGACTATTTATTTTGTTTTGGACCCTTCTCATGCACTTTTCAGGGCAGTTGGGTGGCACAGTGGATAGAGTACCTGACCTGGATTCAGGAAAACTCATCTTCCTAAATTTAAATCCAGTCTCAGACACTTACTAGCTGTGTGACCCTGAACAAGTCACTTAACCCTATTTGCCTCAGTTCCTCATCTGTAAAATGAGTTGGAGAAGGAAATGGCAAACCAATCCTGCATCTATGCCAAGAAAACCCCCAATGGGGTCACAAAAAATGGGACATGACTGAAAAATAACTGACCATTGCATTGAACAATGAACTTTCCCTGGCACTCTCTATGTATACATTTGTGCCATTCCTTAATGACAGCCCTGACTTTGTTTATCCTTCCTAACTCCTTGTCTCAGACCCATAAGACACAAACAAGAAAGTAAAATACACACACTCTGATAGGATAGATCTAATAGAAGATTTGAAACAAAGTGCAACACGAGATTCATAGGGGAAGGTCATCATTGACAAGGAAATTATAGTGGCTGCATGTTTAAGCAGCCCTAAAAAGTGGGCAAAATTGCCTTTTCTATCCACGTAGAAGTGGACCAGAATGGGGGGAGGGGAGAGGAAGAGGAGGAGGATGGAAGAAGATATTAGAATGCAAAACCATATGCTATAGGCCAACTTTTTGATGCTGCCTTTGGTAGAAAATTCTGATGTGGCCGTGATGACACAGCCTTTAGCAAAGCCCCTGAGGAGCCCCAAATCCAACAAAATCGGGCCCTTTGTCAAAGCTGTGAACACAGAACACCAGCACCTTCAGAGCTGCAGACTCTTTTCTCAACAGAGCCTTGTTAGCTGTCAGCTGGGCCACTGGAACACTGCTGAATTTGCATATGGCTGCCACTGGGGCCAGAACACTGGGCTCTTTGTCCCAAGGTCAGTCCATTCAGCTGGGGAGCATCACACAGCAACTACTTAGATAAAACAAAGTGGGCCATTCTAGGTCTCCTCATTACCCTTAGAAACTGGATTTTTTTCCATGAAGTTAGATTCAGAATCTGGGATGTCAGACGAGAATTTTAAACAGAGATCATCTCTTTTAAAAAGCTCCATCTGGAAAAGGGTTTAGAAACCATGATGGCATCTATTGAAGCAATATCCCCTTTCTTACACTCTACATCTACCCTTCTTGACTGATTGATACTCTACAATCATGGCCTCTAGGTCTGGCTGGGTGTGTTAAGAGGAAAAGCCAATCTTTTTGTAACTTATATAATTGTTTACACTACAATCATTTGTCAGTAACCCTTTCCTACTGAGCCTTCCAACAATGGTACCCAACTTTCCTAATGCTGTGACCCTCTAGTAATCAAATGTAGGCGTATCTGCATGTGGGCGGACCTGCCTGGAGATAGATAGAGGAGTGATGTCTCAGAAATATGTGTTTTCCGATGGTCTTAGGTGACCCCTGCGAAAGGGCCATTCAACCCCCAAAGGGGTCATGACCTACAGGTTGAGAACCACTGCATTATAACAAAGAAAATCATCTGCTATAGTGACCATTTCAGCTTTAGTATGTAGCATTCTATACACATAATCTTCCTCTATTTCTCAACTGACATAGATCGTTACAATTAATCAGAATTCAGCAAAGAAAGGTTTTCTTAAAACAGTAAGTGAAGCTTTTTCCTTTCTTTAGGATTCAAACATTAGGGCACCTGTAAATGGAATCCTAAAACCTTCAGACCAGTCTCAAATATCTTCTATTATCCTGAGTCGCATTCCCCAACCAACCCACTCCACTAATTTGATTCCAGAGTAATCTAGAGCTTAATGTGAATTCTTCTCTACTTTATTATTTCTCAGGGAATCAAAACCTTTGTCTAGGAAGTGATGAAAATCTGTAGCACTGGTTCTTTTTCAGGGAGGAATGAAAAGAGTGTAAGAAAATGACAATGCTGCTGTAGTAAAATGCATTGATTGATTGAAGCATCAAGGCAGTCTGAGAATCATAAAATAGGTGGCATGTGCCAGATAATCAAACCACCACCACCTCAAGTACACCCTCTCAAATACTGAGGAAAATGGCCCAGGACCCCAAACCTCATGAATAGCAGCAACCCCGGACCATAGTCCCAGAAACCCGGACCACAGGCTTTTCTTCTAGACCAGCTTTTGCAGACATCACCCAGGGAGTCAACACTTGTGGAGTAGTTACATGGCAAGTGATTCTGCAGGTTCCACAGCTCCTGCCAATCCAACAGCCATAGCTCCCAGAGACCTGGAAAAGCAAGGTCTCAGGACTAAAAACCTTGATGCTATCAAAAGGTTCAATCAGAAAGAGAAATGGTTTTATCAGTGGAAATGACTTTAAAGAAGATGCATTGCCATCTGCTTTGCCTCTACACTCTAAGGACCATGGGACTTTTCCATCCAACATACAAGTGAAACCTCCTAAATATATATCATCTCCCCTGAATAGAATGTCAGCTTTTGGAGAGCCAGACTGTCTTCCCTTCTACTGGTATCTCCAGTACTTAGCACAGTATTTGGCATATAATTGGAGGTTAATAAATCCTCTTACATTAATTCTTTCAGGAGATTTTTTTTTTGCTGCATTGTAATGTTTTATAGATACCCTGTTGCTTTTAAAATGCAGCCATTTCTGGACCTGGCCTCATCTTGCCTAGCGCCAACCCGATCATTAGAATTGAACCCTCCCTTGTAGCAAGGAAAAGTAGAGAAGCAAAGAAAACCCGGTGCAGTAAATGGATCTAAAAATGTAGACAATGTTTCATCCTAGTAATCTCTCACCTACTTGCCAAGAGGAAAGGGCTGCATTTCATTCTTTTTTCTGGGATCATAACTGATTTTTCAATTATTCAAAACTTTACTTTTTAACAAATATAGATATTGTTCTAGTCATTGTGTCTGTTAGTCTTCTGGACCTATTTATTTCATTCTGCATTAGTAATAGAAGTCTTTTTGGATGGAGATTTAGACATGTAATGTCTGGGAATAACTAGGGATGAGAAGGGAGAAATCTGGTTTCTTATTTTAATTTTGTACAAATCAGCCTCCTGGAGAGTTTCTCTTGTTGGAAAGTAAGACATGACTATTGTTCAGCCTTCACATGATTGGGATTTTTTTTCTTGCTGTTCTATCCTATTACTTAATGAGCTGTTCTCATCACATTCTATTCCATCATTTTCTCCCTTCTCCCCCCTCCACGTTCCAAAGAAAATGAGTGAAAATGAAGACTCTTTGTCTTCCTCTTGCAAACTTATTAGTCCAGTAGATATAATTATATTAACAGTTCAAATTTGTATACTACTTTATGGTTTTCAGAGAAGTTTTATATCTACCATTTTCTTTGTATGAAAGCACTCTGACATTATCATTGATTTCTTTCCTCCCCCTCTACTTTTTTCTAATACTGGGTCTCCCTATCTCACCCAGGTTGGAAGTGCAGGGGGGTTCTTCAACGGCCTGATCCCCCTTTGATCAGCACAAGAGCATTTACTTACTCTATTTATTACTTTCTTTTGGACTAGGTTAGCCCTCCTTATGTATCTGGTAACCTCCCCATCACTCTGCATCTTGCTTCAAAAGGCTCACAACGTTAGTGCCAAACTTATTATAGACACCCAACTGCCCACTGCAGCTCAGAACTCCTGAGTTCAAGAGATCCCCCCACTTTAGCCTCCCTAGTAGCTGGGATTAAAGGTGACTGCCTTTTCTCTTCTATTTACAGAAAGTGTGAATGAGTCTCACCCTGTTCCTCTCATCTTTTTCCTGTTCTGAGGTGTCCTGAACTTTTTAGAAAGCCAAGATACAAATCTAAAAATATGACACACCAGGATATGATTCTCTAGGAGTTTTCTTCTTGCTAAGAAAATTGTGTCTCTCCAAATCCAAGAGTAGAAACCAAAATTAAAGGCCCCAGGATAGGATTCTCTAGACTTTTCCATCTTTCTAGGTAAGAGAATGATACCCTGGGCCATCAGGGCTTCTAAATGAGTTTTATAAAGGATTAAGTGCAAATATAAAATATTGAATCCTTTTCCCTGAGAAATGCAAGTAAGCCTAATCTCAAGTTTTCCTCAATCCTGCCTCATTTGGTTGCATCTCTCCATTAAGTTCCCAGACTGCTAGTAGCTCCCACCCCAGCCTTGCAAGTTCTTTGGCCTGGCCTGCTGCTATTCCCTTCTGACCTGTGCATGTTTCAAAGCAAAAAAAGCAAATACAAGGAATGAGATCTCTTTTCTGTATCCTACCTTTGGTAATGCCAACTGTATCGATCGTATGACCTTTACAGAGTCTACAGCCTAGATGGTATGTAATACTGGGAGATTAAAGATGCTGACTTATTTGTTTTCTAAGTCAAATTTAAACTCTGTCCCTCCAGTGCCAAGTCTTGTAGACTGTCTCAAGTCTTCCCATTTCACACCATTCTCTCTGACATTTTGAACACCACTTATTGATTCGTTTCCTAGTGACTGTCATTCAGTGACACCCAACTTTTGTAGGCTCAGGGTTGGAATGATAATTTCCCAATAGCCTATGGCTTGCTGAATCCCCATATAAATGTTCACAAGTTTGCCTTAAAAGACTCATATGCTCATGTATTCAATTCATAATTCTGAGCCTATGGAACATATTATACAGAAATATCATTTTAAGTTAAATTTATAAAATAGCCATTAACATATAAAGTTTTTTCTTAATCAATTTAAAGGGACAATAGTGTACCTAAGGTTTCTGGTCAATGAAGTCCTAAATGGTTGCTAAACACCATTTCCAGGTAACCTTGTACTTTAGGTATGAAATCAGTGGGCCTAATACTATTTCTGGAACATTTCCAACTGCTGGAAATTTTAATTGGATATTTACACCTGGATGTCTAAAAGACATCTTGGACTCACTTGTCCCAAACTGAACTCATTCTCTTTCCCTCCTCAAACCCACCCCTGTTTGAAACTTCCTTGTTTCTGTCAAGAGCACCACTACCCTTCCAAACACTCAGATTTGCCAATTTGGCATTACCCCTGTGTCATTCTCCTCCACTGCACATAACCAATCAGGTAACAAATTTTGCCATTTCTACCTTTGCAACATCTCTCACATTTATGCCATCTCTATTCACACAGCTACAACCCAAGTACAGGCCTTTGTCACCTCAAAAATGCCAATCACTCCCAATGCCTTGTAAGACCAAATTTAATCTCCTCTGTTTGGCTCTTAAAGCCTTACACAAACTGGCCCTAACCTACCTTTCCAACCTTCTTACATATTACTCCCCTTCTCACACTCCAGGGCCCAGCTGAATTTGCCTTCCTGCTGTTCTCACATATGACAATCCATCTTCCATCTGTATCTTTGCACTGGCTATCATCCTCCATGCCCCAAATCACCCCCAGCTCTAACAAACCCATGCTACCTTCAAAATTTTTCTTTACTGCTACATTCTACATGAAACCTTTTCTTATTGCTCCCCAACTGCCAGTGCCCTCCCACCCTGTGGGTGTATGTGGCTGTATGGCCAATATAATATGATTGTATACATGTGTACATGTGTGTACATATTACATATATGTCTATATGTGTGTATATGTATATATGTGTGTATATATATTCCCAAATGCCTTCATGTAGTCATATAGTTTCAAACTATTACAGTTTAAAACTTCACTGAGACTTTTAGGATACTCTAAACTTCATATACACCTATTTATGAATGCTTTCTTCCTTAGAGAGTGTAAGCTTCTTGAGGGCAGAGACTGTTCCATGTTTGTCTATCCCCAGTGCCTAGTACTATACCTGGCACACAGTAGGTGCTTATTAATGCTTGCAGAATGAACCAATAGAATACAAGCTCTTTGAGGTCAGGGATGTTTTATTTTTGACTTTGTATCACCAAAGCCTAACACAGTCTATGTACAGTAGCATAAACAATAGATAATAAATGCTTTTGTTAATCGATTCTGGCCAAAAAAATCAGAATTTTACTTTATGTAATAATCAGCTTTGCCCACATCTATTTCAATAGCCCAGTGGTTCTGTGAGCCGAAAGCAATTTATCCATGCATTCTTTCTCTTCCCAATTCTGTACATCCCTATGTCCTCCGTCCTTCTCCAAGTCTTACGTTGCTTCCTCATTGCTTTCGAGAGAAGAGGTCCCTGCCTTCTCAAAGATTAGTAAATTCTTACCTCCTTCTCCCTTTATCCCTGTAATGCAGTTACCATATGCTAAGATCAATGAACAAGCATTTATTATGCACCTACTATATGCCTTGTGCTGTGCTAAGTACGAGTGTTACAATTACAAATTAAAATCATCCTTTCAGATGGAAAAAGAATCTGCATGTTGACCATCTCAGTCTGAGTATCCTCATCCCAAGTCCCACTCCTACAGATGAGTCTAGCATCACAGAGCAAGGCTGGCCATACATAAATCTTGTGCAGCATCACTACAGTTCAAAATACTTTCCCTGCTTAATGTAAAGTCTGTGGTTGGTTGGTCACTAATTGAGCACCTTCTCACTTAGTTTAAGTGAGGTGGGATGACTTGATAGAAGAAAACAGCAATAAACCCCAGCCTTGCACCCATGTGAGTAAAGTCAAAATATATAAAAAGCAAAAGTGTAAGGGAAGGAGAGGGGAGCACTAATAATGAGTCAGGGAATCCAAGAAAACCCTCTTTGAGGAGATAATGTCCAAGCTAAGTTTCAAAGGAAGCTAAAGGTTCTAAGAGGTGAAGGTGAGGGCATGCATTCAGGAATGGTGTACAGACAGTGCGAAATGTTAGAGGCAGAACAGCAGGGAGGCCAGTTTGGCTAGACTGTGGAAAATATGAGGGAATAATATGGAATATTTCTGACAGAGATGGCCAAAGCCATATCAAGGAGGGCTTTACATGTTAAACAGAAGAGTTCGTATTTGATCCCAAAGTACTAGGAAGCCATTGCAGCTCTCTGAAGAGAGTAGTGACATGGTCAGACTCAACCCAGTCTATATCATCATCCTTATGTCTCCCCAAGTCATATCTTCTTCATTGAGCAACAAATACTTGGCATTCAGATCACTGAGGAGAAATTGAATTCATTTTTGGTCCCAGTCCTTTAGACTCTACTGAAAAATTGGCTTGTGTTTATCCAATCCATTGTGCCCCCTATAACTCCAACTCTGGTTAACAAATGGGTTTCAACCTAATGTCCTTCTATTTTCTGAAATGGCTACTTGAATAAAACCCTGGATCCCAAGCCATCCTCCCCATTGCTTGTTATTTCTCTCATGCTCCTAACACTCTGGGCCAGAAGGCACATTCCTTGCTCCTCACTACCACTTCCAGGCTAACCCTTAGTCAATGCTGTTGTTCAGTTATGTTTGACTCTACATGACCCCGAATCAGGGTTTTCTTGGCAAAGATACTGGAGTTCCTTCTCCAGTTCATTTTACAGATGAGAAAACTGATGCAAACAGGGTTAAGTGACTTGCCCAGGGTCACATAGTATCTGAGGATGCAAATCTTCCTGACACCAGGCCCAGCACTCACTGTACCATCTAGCCCTTAGCCAACATCACTCAGCAACTTCTCCTTCTAAAAGATTTGTTCTTTCAGTCCACATGTTCCACTGTCTTCTAAATCATTCACTCTCCCCACTCACAGGTTTCAGTATCTGATTTAGTATTCATCTCCACCCCAATCTCTGCCCTAATACTCAGGGATAATAACAAAGCTATAAACTTCACAAAATAGCACTGGGCTAACCTCTCCCTCCCTCCCTCTTCCTTCCTCTCTACCTGCTTCTCTGGCTCTCTCCATTTTTTTTCTTTTTATTAGAGAGAGAAAGATAATGCTGGAGAGATATTGAGTGATTCAAGGATCAGTACAATAGATAGATGACAGATATAAAGTCTGTGATAGGTGAAATAAATGATAGATAATCTCCTGACTTCCAGCATAGCTTAAGTTCTGGTAGGAACCTTGTAGGTCCAACCCATCATTTTACATATGAGCAAAGGTTTATAAAGATTAAATGACTGCCCAAGATAGCTCAACTGTATGAGACAGGAATTGAACCCAGATCCTCATGACTCCAGATCTAGAACTTTATCCACTGTACCAAGCTGCTTCTCATAGCTACCTTCTAGAGCATCAGAACACCTTTTTTTTTGCTGGATATTAACATGACCTTGGATCAAAAAATAGATTTTTTTTTTCCACTGTCAAAAAACAAGCCAGTAACCCTCAAAGATGAGTTAGCTAACCATAATTAAATTCACTTCAAAAACCAGTAGTAAATGTTCCATATGTTCATCTTACTCTTAAACGTGGGGACCTGTACATTAACTCAAAATGCCACTAAGATTCAGAGAAACAAGAGAAGATTTATTTGACCTGATGCAGAGTGAATAAACAGAATCAGATGAGTAACATATGCAATGACAACAATAACATAAATTAAAATAACACAACAAAAAAAACTGAACTCAGTAATGGCAGAAGCCACTATTGGTCCCACAAACATCAATTCAACTCAATGCAGCACAAGAAGCTTTGAGGACTTCCTAGGAGGCAGTCACAGTTATACATCCTGAGGGTGTAAAGTCAAAAATAAAGTCAGTTGGGGTGACTAGGTGGCGCAGTCAATAGAGCACCAGCCCTGAAGTCAGGAGGACATGAGTTCAAATCTGGCCTCAGACACTTAACACTTACTAGCCACGTGACCTTGGGCAAGTCACTTAACCCCAATTGCATTGCCTTCCCCTTCCGTAAAAAAAATTTTTTTAAATAAAAATAAAGCCAGTTCTTGCCCTCATGGAGCCAACATTCTACTGGGAAGAAACAACATGTTGTAATTTCATCCATACAAAATGCAGAAATGAAGCCACTAACACACATAAAGATCCTTGCCAGAAAATCACATGTTAACATTGTATACATTCCATTGTATTTTTATTTTGTTAAGTTTTTCCCAGTTACAGTTTAATCTGATTCAGTCCCCGCCCAGTAATAATGTGAGCCATAGATTTGACACCTCAGCTCTGAACCACATTGCCTCGTAAGAGGACAGAGATATATCCAAAAACAGATTCCTTCATGGAAAAAGGCTGCAGCTCTCGTATCTCTCCCTTCTGTTGTTGCCGCCATCATGGACACCGGCCGCGTGCAGCCCATCAAGCTGGCTCGGGTCACCAAAGTGCTGGGCAGGACCGGTTCTCAGGGCCAGGGTACCCAGGTGCGTGTGGAGTTCATGGACGACACGAGCCAGTCCATCATCCGAAACGTGAAGGGCCCCGTACGGGAGGGGGACGTGCTCACCCTGCTGGAGTCGGAACGTGAGGCCCGGAGGCTGCGGTGAGACCGACTGGTGGAGGCCCCTAGGCTGCTGGTCGTGGAAGGACTGCTAAGGGATGTGTAAAATAAAGAGTTTTGTCTAAAAAAAAAAGAAAGAAAGAAAAAGGCTGCAACGAATCTTAAGATTATCCATTTAGAGCCGGAAAGGACCTCAGAAGTTGTCTTCTGCAACCCCCTCTTTTTACAGGTGTGGAGACTGAGAAAGAGGTGACTTGCCCAAGATAACAGGCTGGAAGCATCAGAAATAGTTCAGTTCAGTATCTCTGACTTAGAAACCCATGATCCCTGCATGCTTCCTCAAATGGTACAAGGTTTGAAATATGAGTGAGGGCAAATGATGTTGTATAAGGAGACAGTAGCTCTGTCAGAATATTATGTTATCACCCTGTGCTACTCTCCAGAGATCTGCATGCAGATAAACAGCTCCTGCTATATCATTGTCTTGAGTAGAGAGGAATAAATGAAGGGACCCTCCTGAGTGAGTGTTTTGCAAGGCAACGACCATTAAACTCTCCTTTCAAGCTGTTTGGTGGCTGGCTTCAACCTCCACTCATTAGATCACAGCTTATATGTGTTTCCCTTAGGCTAAAAGACTGTTGGCTGCCTTTGGTGAAGCCCACGAACAGCTCCCAGGAATGCCTGCCTATAATTCCATTCTAGAGGTCTGTAGTTAAATCGACAAGAAAGCTGACAAGCTTTCCCATATCACCCCTTCCAGGGTCCCTGGAGTTCTGTTGTTCAAATTGTGCCAGATGCTTGAGTTGGGATGTGTAATTTAGAGAGAGTTTCTTCCCATAACCCAGCTGTTTATGGTTCCTGCAAGCACCGGGCTAACCTCTCTCTCCCTCCCTCTTCCTTCCTCTCTACCTGCTTCTCTGGCTCTCTCCATTTTTTTTCTTTTTATTAGAGAGAGAAAGATAGTGCTGGAGGGATATTGAGTGATTCAAGGATCAGTACAATAGATAGATGACAGATATAAAGTCTGTGATAGGTGAAATAAATGATAGATAATCTCCTGACTTCCAGCATGCTTTCCAATAGAACAGTTCAAACTGGATTTCCCATGATCACCTTAAACTCAGCAAGTCTAAGACAGAACTCATTATCTTCCCTCCAAGACCCTCCTCTCTACCCAAGTTCCCAATTACTGTTGAGGGCATCACCATCTTCCCAATCACCCATACTCACAATTGAGGAGGCATCCCCAACTTCTCACTCTCTCTCACCCCTCCCCACCCAATCTATTGCCAAGTCCTGTTGATTCTATCTATGCTACATTTTCCATGTTTATCCCCTTTCTCTCCTTGGACACTCTCACACCCTCATCACCTCCTGCCTTGTCTCTCTCTGCTTCAATATATCCTCATTCCATTCCATCCCCTAGTCATCTGTCAGAGTGGTCTTCCTCAAGTTCAGGTCTAACCATGTCACCCCACAACTCTTCAATCAACTCCATTGGCTCCCTATTGCGTCCATGATCCACTATTATATAAAATCCTTATTGGTTTAAAGATCTTCACACCCTACCTAGACCCTTCCTACCTTTCTAGTGTTCTTAAACTCCCCTCCATATACTTCACCATCCAGTAACACTAGCTTCCTCATACCAACAACCCTCCACCTCCCAATGCTGGGACTTTTCACTGGTGGTCCCTCACACCTGGAATGTTCTTCATCCTCATCTCTGCCTCTGGGATTCCTTGGCTTCTTCCAAGTCTCAGGTAAAATCTCACCTTCTTTCAAAAGTCTCTTCAAGAGGCAGTTAGGTGGTGCAGTAGATAGAGCACCAGCCCTGAAGTCAGGAGGGCTTGAGTTCAAATTTGATCTCAGAAACTTGATATTTACTAGCTGTGTGACCCTGGATAAGTCACTTAACTCCAACTGTCTCACAAAAAGAAAACCTATCCAGTCCCCCTTAATACTAGGACTTTCTCTCTAGGGCAGTGGTTCTCAACTTTCCTAATGCTGTGACTCTTTAATACTCGTATGTGGGCGTATCTGCATGTGGGCAGACCCGCCTGGAGATGGATTGAGGAGCAGTGTCTTAGTTTCTAAGACCATGGGAAATATGTATTTTCCGATGGTCTTAGGTGATCCCTGTGAAAGGGTCATTCGACCCCCAAAGGGGTCACAACCCACAGGTTGAGAACTGCTGCTCTAGGGTTATCTTCAATTTTACAGAAAGACATATATGTTTCATATGCACACAGATACACTACACACACACACACACACACACACACACACACACACACACGAGTACTACAGTGACTAACTAGAGAGGAGGCCTGGTAATCAGGAAGGTTTTGGGTTTACTTCCAACTCTGAAACATCTTGATGTCCTGGGCAAGTCACTTAATCTCTTAGCACTCCAGACATTTCTCTAAGACCTTAAACTATCTTTGAGTTGCAGACCTCCACTGGTACAAGGAGTTTCTTCCAGAAGTTCCCTACACTGATAAATTAACAGACACAAGCCACCCCACACATACACACACAAATAGACACAAATGCTTTACATGCGTTATCTTGGTTAAGATCTACAATGACACTTTGAAAGGGGAAGCTAAAAGTATTATTATTTTATAGTTGAAGAAAATAAGCCTTAGAAAGGTAGGTTACTTACCAAAAGTCACACAGTTAGTGATAGTTGACCCCAGGTCTTTTTAACCCAAGTCTAATACCCTATGTTGTATCTTTATCCTTTTTTTTCTTTCTCACATCCCTCACCCCTTTCCTTTGACATCTGTACTTCTCCCACCTCATTTATTTCCTCTCTCTCCTCCCTTCCTTTCTTATTTTTTCCCTTTCTCAATCCCCCTGTCTTTCCCCACAGGATAACCCATAACACACAAATCCAGACATAACAGTCTACTTATGCTTTTAAGCATCCCGACTATATGAAACCACCAAACACTGAACTACCATCTCCCAGGTGGAAGATAGTATGAGAGAGCCTCTTCCCCAAACAGAAGTGCCATCTCTTCATAAAGACTGTAGGCCGAGGAATTTGAATTGAGGGGGTGAACAGCTGCTTGGAGATCCCTTTAGGATGATTTCACTTCCAACTTAACAAAGAAATAGTAATAAAGCTTTCTACTTTCTCATCTTGTTGTTCAGTCTTTTCCACTCAAAGGAATAATTTTGAAATTTCAGAAACTGTACCTGGGAGAGATGGGAGAAAGGGAAGTCAGCAAAGAAGAAGTTAGCATTAAGACAGGAATCCTGGCTAAGGCCAATTTTGATGGTGGCAAAAAGAAAAAAAGGATGATTTCCGAGGAGAGAAAACCCCAGAAGATGAAGAACTTCTAAAAATATCATTTCCCCTAAAAATGGTCCATGTAAACGCTCAGGAAGCCATGATGCAACAGAAAGAGCCCTGATTCTGGAGTCAGAGGTCCTGGGTTCAAATCCTGTCTCTGTTTACTACCTCTGTGACCCTGGGTAAGTCATTTAACTTTCCTTGGCTTCAGCTTCATCATCTGTAAAATAAAAGGGTTAGACAATGTGGCTTCTGAGGTCTCTTCTAACTCAAAACTATCTTGAGCATGGAGTATTAATGCAGCACCTATTTCCATGTTGCACCACTCTCCTAGAATGTAAGCCCCTTGAGGGCAGGGCCCGGTGTCTTTATGTCTTTGAATCTTCAGCACTTAGCATAGGATCTTTGCACAATCCAATCCTTCCATAAATGTTTCTTGGGTTGGTTTGATTCAGAGCTTTTAAGTTTGACAAAGTATTTCACATGTTGTTTTCAGTAGTGTCCAACTGTGGCCCCATTTAGATTTTTCTTGTCATAGATTCTGGAATGGTTGGCCATCTCCTTTTCCAGTTCATTTTACACATGAGGAAACTGAGGCAAACAGTTCAGTGACTTGTCCAAGCGCTTTACATACATTTGAGTTTCAGAACAATGTTGGGGGAACTAAGTGTCCTATTATAGCCACTTCACATACAAGCAAAGTGAGACTTACAAGTGACTTACGCTGGGTCACACAGCTAGTAAACATTAATGGTATGATTTGGCCCCATCTTCTGTGGGTTCAGTACTCTCTATTATGCTGTTCCCCTTCCATCTCCTTTCTCCTCTTTTGCTTTCTCTTTTCCTCTCCTAACTCCATTCCCCTTTTCTCCTTCTCCCACTTCACCTTTCTTTATCTACTACTTCTGGATTCCTCCAGTTTAGTTGTAAATTGCCTCCTCATTTTGTCTGCTTACATACTATAACCCAGACTCATTCATTTGCTAATAATAATAAGAGCAAGGCACTGTGCTGGATATTGGAGATTTAAAAGCAAAAATAAAAGTGTCTACCCTCAAGAAGCTTAAATTCTATTGGAAGGAAACAATATAAACTCAGGAAAAAAAATTAGAAAACATAGACAAAGTAATTACCAAGGAAAAGAGCACTAACAAGTGGAGACTGGAATGGACTTGGTGAAAAAGGTGAATTTCCTGCTGAGCTTTGAAGGAAGTCAGGGAGTGGGAAAGGAGTGAATTCCAGGTATAACAGACAACCTGTGCAAAAGCAGAAAGGCAGGAAATTAGTATATTCTTCAGGAAAGGTGAATGGACCAGTTAGATTTAAATTCCTTGAAAGCAGGGCCTGTTTCATTTTCAATGTTGTAGCTTGAGTGTCTAGTGTGGTCCCTGGCACCTATTAGGCACTAAACTAATATTCGTTCATTTGAAACATCACATTCAGAATCCAAAAACCACTGGATGGCGAATGGTAAGGGGGTGAAGTGGGAGTGATGTTCAATCTGCTTCCAGAATGGCTGCTTTAGCAGACAGTAGTACAGCTGTGCCTTCAGCCCGAAGACCCTGGGGACAGCTGTGCCGGCAATGAACTATTGAATACAATAGGAGAGCAGATGCAGTCTAGTCAATTACAGTCACTGCTAAGTTTTCTTCCATGTGGACTATTCACTTTCTGAATAATTGGTAGAAAATTTTTTAAAACCAGTCAGAATTGCCCATCTCTAACATGCTTCTGGGCCATATTGTGCCATACACAGGAAGGCAGCTGCAGGTGACAATGTAAATGCACTGAACTTGGAATCAAAAGACCTGGTTTGGAATCTGGACTCTGACACTGTGTGATTTTGAGTGATCATTTCATCTCTCTGGTCTTTACTTTCTTTATACATAAAATAAAGAGGTTAATTCTCTAAGGCCCTTTCCAAATTTAGGATTCTATTGCTTGTCTTTCCAGTGGGGGTGGGTGATGAGAGAGGAAGGGAAAGAATCTAGAATTTAAAGTTCTAAAACCAAATGTTAAAAAATATATATGTATTTATATGTATTATTATTATTATTATTTACATGCAACTGGGTAATAAGATATACAGGCACTGGTGAAGGGAGATCCATCTTGCCCTAACAGAAAGTCAGAGGGGTGATGGGGGAGGACATAGGAGAGAGCAGATTGAGGGAGGGGATATACAGTGGGATTGCTGTTTTGGGGTGGTGGGTAGGGGAAAGACAGGGAGAAAATTTGTAATTCAAAATCTCATGGAAATGAATGATGTAAACGAAAAATAAAAGTTAATTTTCAAAAAAGAAACAAATTTAGGATTCTAGTTTTGTTACAAGACTAAATAAAACAAGGAGGTAATTTTATCCTCATCCACCAAAAAATCATGTGGTATATTCCAAAAAGAATCATAAATGATTTTTGAAACCCACCATAGTGTTCCATTAGCATAGATAATCAAAATTTTTACTATATTTATCTAAGATCCTCAAACTTTTCCACCTTGCCAGAGGTGCAAAATTGAGGGTAGGAGTTAATATTATACAATTAGCACTGATGATTCATGGCTTCATGATAGGGCTGCCATTCCTGGAGTTACTCCTCCATATGGCCTTCTCCTTGTACATTAAAAAAAAAAACCCTCCTGATATCATCAGAAGCACACATACCACCTCTCCCCATCCACCTATCGCTCACTAGCCCATCACCTCTCATTTGCCTCTAAGGCATACATACAGGAAAATACCAGGAGTGAAAGTTGAGTGGGTGTGTATATTTTCTGACTTTTCTCTCCAACTTGAACAAAAAAGTAGTTCTTATGCAAGAGAAAATGTCCACCCTGACTATTAAGATATAACAGCCCACTCATATGAAACAAAAGAATCATTAGGTACTAAGGACTCAGAATCCAGAGTGTTTCTATATCTTCTTGACTCTACAATACATTATGATATATAAAAGTCCTAAGACAAGTAAGATAAACAAGAAGAAAAATAGAGAAGCAACTATTCTAATGGATATGAAGTTGGCTTTTAAGAAAGAGCTGGGTTCAATTTCTGCCTTTGACACATGGTGACTATGTGACCCTGGGCAACTCCCTAAGACCATTAGCTATAGAATCATTGCTAATCTGCATTGGAGAGGAAGGAAAGGAAAGGAAAGGAAGGCAAGGGAAGGCAGAAGAAGGGAAAGGGAAAGGCAAGGGAAAGATAAGGGAAGGGCAAGGGAAGGGAAAGATTTTGTATATATCTTTATATTGTAGTGCTCCCTTCAAGTTTGATGAGTATCAAAGGATCATAGATTAAGAGCTAGAAGGGTCTTCAGAAGCCATCAAGTCCATCCCTTTCACATATATATATATATATATAAGGAAACTGAACAGAGGTTAAGTGACTTCCCAAGGTCACATAGCCAGTAAGTGTCTGAAGCTGAATCTAAATTCAGGTCTTCATAAATCTAGGCCCAGCACTTTATGCACCATATGACCTATATGAGGATTTCAATTTCCAAAGACCAATGTTCTTAGTCTTCCAAAGAGACCAAAGAACATACCAGAGGCTTAAAATACAGCCCTCAGAAGAAAAAAAATGCTAGAACTATATCAAAGTCTAATCAGCAATCCAAATTTCAAATGAAGCTTCCAGAAGGACCTATTTATTATGACTGTCAACTGTTTCTCAGTTGCAAGTAGGTCAAAGACAATTAGCTGAAGTGGATTTTAATCAATTAAGTGGCTTCCCTTCTTGAATGGGTGATTTTTATTTCAAGAAAACCAAATCCTGCCAAGAAAATGAGATAAATAAGCAACCTGTAATTGAACAGCTCTTATCTGGTGTTTATATGAAGTTGGGAGAATTGGACTCATTGGTCAGAAACAATTGTTCTGTCTCCTTTTAGCCTTGGGGAAAAGAATATGAGAATTTAAAGCATTTTAAACAGATTTTTCAACACAAGATAGGAAAGTATGAGTGGACTGTAGTCTGAATCTTTGGAAGAAGTCCCTAACAGAGGATGAGATCATTGACTCATTGGAGCATTGAAACATTTAGTTTTGATCAGTGAGCGTTTTTGCCACCTCCCTTCCTTCTTATACTCTGAAGGCACAAATACCAAAAGTCTAAACTGAATAAGATTCTAGGATGACTAACAGTGGTCATAAGCAAGGAGTTAGAAACAATTGTTGGAGTTCTCCTGATAACAAGATTGATGGATCTAAAGCTGCTCCCCATACTTTGTATGACATTTTTTATGACTTTTCTATCAAATATTGTTAAGCTTCATAATCAGATATTTCATTTTCAAATTAATCCAAGAATTCTAGGTTAATAATTTAAGAATATTTAGCCTATTTGCTAGGCTACAAAGGGGAAATAATGCAAACAAAATAGGCTGCCAGCCAGTCAGTAGTTGCTACTTCATCGGTCTTCATAGGCAAACTCACAGGACTGATTCCTTTTTTTAAATTAGAGAGTTGAATTTTGAAATCAACTGAATATAAGAGGGTAAGTTTTCAGTCTCAATGGAAACATAATTCAGGGAAGCATTAGGCAAGTTCTATCCATGCACTTTGAATCTAATATGAAAAGCCTACACCATTAATGGTCAAAGCAGAGATGGCTATAGGCAATGCCCTGCCCCTCAGACTTAATACCTGTGGGACCTTGGGCAAAGCATTGAACTTCGCTAGAACTTTTTTCTTTATTAAATGAATGTGTTGGAGTCAATATCAAAGATTCTGTGAATGTATTTATATGTGTGTGTGTGTGTGTGAGAGAGGGAAGAAGAGAGAGACAGAGAGAGACAGAGAGAGGGAAAAAAGGAGGGGGAGAGAGAGAGACACAGACAGAGAGAGAGAGAGAGAGAGAGAGAAAACTTAAAGTAGAAGAATTTTTAGGCAGCTATCTGGTGCAGCAGTGGATAGTGTGTAGGACTTGTACTCAGGAAAATCTGAGTTCAAATCCTACCTCAGATACTTACAGTTTATGTGAATCTAGAGCAAAGCATTTCACTTCCCAGCCTCAGTCCCCTCACCTGCAAAATGCATTTACCATATTTCACCACATAATCACTGCCACTGTACAATTGTCACACTGTTTTGGGTTTTTTAGTCCAAAAATTGGTTTATAACCTTTCATCATGTAATCATCGCATGGTATAATTCTGTTCATCATGCTGCTTAAGAGGTAAGCAGAGCAGCAGTGTACTCACCAGTGGTATATGGATATGCATTTATCTCTCGCACAATGCAAGCTAGAGCCTAGAATTCTGAGGGCACATGGCGTTATGAGTATTCAATTTTAATGTGTATTCATGAGTATTCTGTGTGTCCTAATCTTGCACCAAAGACGGTTTAATAATAAGTGATTATTTTGGAGGGGGGAAGGCAAAGCAATTGGGGTTAAGTGACTTGCCCAAGGTCACACGGCTAGTGTGCCAAGTGTCTGAGACTGTATTTGAACTCAGGTCCTCCTGATTCCAGGGCCAGTTCTCTATTCACTGTGCCATCTAGCTGCTCCAGTAATAAGTGATTTTTAAGTAATACTGGCACAATTTTAAAAGCTTCATATAATGGTTGCACCCTACTTTTTCACAAAAACAATTTGCATAAAATCTGCAAAAATTATGTGGTAAAATATGATATTTCACAGGTTTGTTGTAATAATCAAATGAGATGATATATGTTAAAGTTTAGAAAACCTTATAGCACTACATAATGTTATCTATTTTTATTATTGTCCATGACCCAGTTAGGGGAGGTTAATTCAGAAATAAAAGTGACTCTGTGGGCCAGGGAGAGGCAGTACACACAAACCATCTCAATGAAAAGACCTAAGTTGGCGGGGTAAGGAGGGGACATCAGGTTGAATAAGACATCCCTTACACTCCCTACATTTCTACTTCCTAAGCCTCCCATGAATTTCACTGACTCTGTGTACTTCAATCACCTCCTAGCTTACCTGTTCATCAAAGTCCTGTGCATCCTTTAGCCACCCTGCAGAACAAACCCAGGCTGGCTCTCCTCCCCATTCAGACTTTCTTCTCTGCTCCAGACCAGGGTTAACATTCCCACCCCCAGTCTTTCTGAATCACCGGCAGGGAAGAAGCAGGATAACAGTCTCCTGATTAGCCTGGGACTTTAAAAGAACTCTTTGACTTGATTCCCATTTATCTGCCTTCCTGGATCTTCTTCTTGGCCCATCTCTCTGGAGCAATCTCTCTGTCCTAGCTTCCTCCTGCACACATTTTGTTAATCTACATCTTTCCATGTTCAGAATTGCCAACTTCATTCTTCTTTGTTAAACCACATCCTTTGACTCCAGCTTTATACTCATTACCCACTTGCTCCACTTAAACATCTTACCAGAATTACTCTTGCTTAATGGATAAATACTTAAGCTGTTTCCTGTTACTCACTTTGGCCTAGCTCTCAGCAGCACAGTTGGAGATAGACTCGGACACTTTCTGGAGATAGTAAGATCCCACATGTTACAAGATCCAATTTTAGGGCCCAACAGGGAGTTCTTTGTCTCACTGAGGTATCTACTAACATACTGAAAGAAAAGGATTCTCTTAGATGACATCTTCAGTCACTACCAGTCCTCTGATAGACAGATAGATAGATAGATAGATAGACAGATAGATATAGAAATAGATATAGATACAGATATCATTTATTGTAAAAATCACTAACAGCAATAGCATCCATTTGTATAATAATTGAAGGATTAGTACAATGGAAATAACACTGGCTTTGGAGTTAAGAAACATAAGTTCATAGGTTCTCAGAGGCCATCAAGCCCAACCCTCTTACTGTACAGATGATGAAACTAAGGCCTAGGCAGGGGTGGGGAACTGGTGGCCTCAAGGACATAAGTGGCCCTCTAGGTCCTCAAGTCCTCCTTTGACAAAGGCTGCACTTGAGGACCTAGAGGAACACATGTGGTTTCCAGGTCGCAGGTTCCCTGCTCCTGGCCTAGGGAAATTAAATGATTGTCAAAGGTAATATGCCTTGTAAGTACCTGAGATCAGATTTGAACCCAGGTCATCTCTACTCCAAGTCCTGTACCACAGGTTCAAATCCTGCCTCTCAAACTTCCTATGTGTGTGACCTTGGGCATTTACTTAACTACTCTGGGCCTCAGTTTCTGCTTTTATAAAGTGAGAGGTTGGACTAATAAGCTCTAGGATTCTAAGTCTATATCTATGTTCCTCTCTTAGATTAAATCCATGTTCTTCCCAACAATCCTAAAAGGTAGGAAGTAGAAGTATCTTAGTCACATTTGATAGGGATGGTTGAGAGTTTAATGACTTGCCAAAGGTCACAGAGCCAACATAAATGGTGGAGCTGGGATACAAATACAAGCTTTCTGACTCCAAGGCCTGGGTTCTCCCCAATAGAACACACTTCTCTAAATAATTCACCTCAATTCAATGTTGCACAATGCTTTAACTTCAGATGTAGAAGATGTAAGGGGGGGGGGGGGAATTGATATCGGAGAGCTTTGCTGTTATTGTTTTCATGCCCTAGGTCCTCCCCACTTTACATGGGACCCTAGAAAGCTACCTTGGGTTTGAAGCATTCTTTAAGTCAGTGCCTATGTCACTTCCTCCTGTCAATCTTCTCCACAATTTCCCCAACCATCTTGTCTTGGGCTCCGTTTCCTCCTTGCTCTTCCTTTACCATTGAAACCAGGAGCCATGAGCACACCAATTTTGCCACCTCTGCAATCCTACCTGGCCAGTCTTCCCCTTTGGGTGACAACCCTCCCCCCCATCTGAATGAGGTAGGTTATTTAGGGTAGGGACTCTCCTTGCTTTTATACTTGCACTCCTGAGTACTCAACATAGTGTCCCATACATTATAAGCTTTCTCATGAGAATGTTTTCTCATTCATTCATCCATGTGTTTATTTTTCCAGCCAGCCAGAAAACACATTAGTTCAAAAGAAAAACATTTAATCAAACAAAATATAGCAAATCAAGTGTTTAGAAAAGGTCCCTTGGTGTACATAAGAGATTCATTTTCCCTAACATTATCACTCCAATGCGTAAAGGCATAGACCCAGAGAAGTAAGTATAGAGGATAGATACAAAGAGAACATGTGTGACTACGGATCAGTCATAGAGGGAACAGGCATAGTGACCAAAAGTGACCAGGAAACACACATGGCTGAGGCACTTTCCCCTCCAATACTGCAAAACTGACCATATCTTTGGGCAATCATGGCATTGTTTTCTGCTGGGCACTGAGTTTCCATTCTCTGCTTTATTGTCTGTGGTTCATTGTATCTCTACTCTCTAACGGGCATATCTATGGTCTCTTGGTCACTGATCTGATCTCTGCAACCATCTGCTTGGCTATAGTTTATCAGCTACAGATGATGGTCATCTAGTCAACCTCCTCTATCATCACTTGGTGGGGTGCAGTGGCTAGTACTGCTCTACCTGGTAGAGGAGAGCTACTGTTCTTTTAGCTGATATCTTAGACTCTAGAGATATGAACATGAATACACAGCAGGGCATTGACCAAAAAACCTAAAGAAGAAGTCTGATATTCATTCATATGCATTCATTCATGCATTCTCATGTTCTCTCTCTCTCTCTCTCTCTCTCTCTCTCCCTCCCTCCCTCTCCCCCTCCCTCTCTCTCTCCCTCTCTCTCTCTCCAACTATCTGATTTGGGCTTAAAAATTTTCTTTTAACTTCTATTAAAACCCTAATCATCCACCAACATCCCCATCTAGGGAATCCCATCTAACCAAACCCCAAGAAAGCGATGTGGTTGCAGAGTCTCTTCACAGGGGTCATGCTTCCTTACCGCTATCCAAATCAACTTGTGCACAGAAGAAAAGTGCCACACGAAGCCAACAGAGCTCTTCACCTCCCCCATCCCCATTCTGGCTCTTTTTAAGCATGTCTTCCAGCAACCAAATTTCTGGTCCCTGTCTAGCATTCTGGCTAGTGCAGAAGGGCTGGTCTCTGTGTATTTAAGTAGTCCTTACCATGGCTTGCTTTGTTGTTTGTCCTAAGTGTGTAGAAAGAGACTAGGCTAGTAGGAAGAGCATGACTTAGAATCCAAAGAGAGCTGAGCTCAAATCCAACCTCTGACACTTAACCTCTGTGACTCTCAGTTTCCTCATTTGTAAAATGTAGTTAATATCTGTTGTGTCTACTTTGGAGGGTTGTTTTGAGGATCAAATATGATGATATTTACACAATAAAGCAAGAACAAAAATAACTATAGATATTCTGTGTACTTGAATTCTACCTAATTGAGATTTTGCCAGGCTGGGGTATGGGGGATATATAATACTTTGTTAAAAACAACTAATATATTTACCTGCAAGTGGGGCTCTTCCAACAACCCATAAAGCAAACTGCAGCTGCATTTCCAAATCCTTTTCCTGCCTAAATCAACAGTAATGTAGGAACACAAGAGTCTCTCTCAAAAGGTTTGATCAGCTACAGTTAAGGGGCTTGGATAACATCCCAGCTAATCTGTTAGCAGCAGCTGGGGAGAGTGTCAAGAAATTACTTTCTCAATTGTCTTTCCAAGTATTGTCTGCACTTCTCAGGCAGTATATCCCCCACTGTTGAACAATAAGAGACAGTGCTTCACTCAAACAAAGTGGGCCCTGCAGGGCCCCTAGGGCCCAGTCTCTGGAGGGCAGCTACTCAGGAATATTAATTAAGAATCCTACACACCAGGGTAGGCTTTCCTTGGGAGAGCTCCATAAACTCAACAGTGTAGACTGATTTCCCTACTAATCAACACTAATTGTGCCGATTCCCAAATGCTAAGAGGGACCTTTTGGCTGTACCTGTGGTATTCTCCCTGTAGCTTTGCTAATCCTTTACCCAACAAATTTTTCACTTATTATGAATTTTTCATTTACTTCTTCTATTTGAACTCCCTACAGGAGTTCAATGGTTCTTATCATTAGGAGGGTGAGCCCAACATTCAGCCAGTTTTGTTTTTTATTGTTGTAGGGTATTTTTTTTTTGCTTTTCAATTTTATCTCTTTCTTTGTCCCTTGTTTAATTGTAAATAATCCCCTTGGCAGTCTGTAATCTTTTGTGGAACTAGAAGCATTCATCTTAAATCATTCCATTATCTTCAGACTAATGCAGGGAGAAAGACTGAGGGGAAGTGACTCTGACTTCCATATCCTTTCTTGGCATCCCTTTTTCTTTGCTCCTAGATACACCATTCCCACTGGGCTCTGTCCTCAGAGTGCTTCTCCTCTGCCCACACTCCTCTCCCTAAGTAGTCTTATCAACTCCCACAGTTGTAACTATCACTTCTGTGCAAATAACTCCCAATTCCCTCCCCTCTCTCCCTCTCTCTCTACCTCTCCTTCTCCTTCCCCCAATTGTGAAATTATCAGTCTTCATTCACAATCTGTCCTATACATCTTTCTGCTCTTGTTCTCATAACCACCAACGTAGTTGAGACTCTCATAGGATCATAGATGGAGAGCTAGAAGGGAACCTTAAGACCATTTAGTATAGCCTATTCATTTTCCAGTGATGAAAGTAACTTGCTTAGGTTACACAGGTCAGTTATTAAAATCCAACTCTACCCCCAAGGAGCAATAGGTTTTATTATTTAGAAATCACAGTGCCAAGAGCCCATATGGAGCTGATGACTTCTGCAAATCTGATATTCATCCATAACTATTGATGACATGGGATTTTTGTCATACAAATCTGAAATGACAGATGTTAGCATTTCACTGTCTCTCACTTGGACAATTACAATAAATCCCTAAGAAAAGTGTAGTATTATAGAGAGAACATTGAACCTGGCAGTAGATGACCCTGATTCAAATGCCAGCTCCCAGGACTTATCACCTGCCTGACTTGGACAAGTCACTGCCATTCTTATCTTCAAAATAAAGACGTTGGATTGGATGGTTTCTAAGGTTCTTTACATCTCTGGTTCTTATGTTCAAGGCAATATACAAGATGCTAGGGTTGCAAAGACAAAAACCAAATTCCTTGGCCTCAGGAAATTCGCATTCTTCCAGATATAAAGATGCTATTACTAACCCTAAACCTTTGAGTTGTTCCACTAAAGTTGGTAAAGCTGAGCTAGCCACACTTTCTCATGCCGTTGTCACCAAACATTTGTGTCAGCAAGATAGTTGACTGGGATTAAAGCCATGGAACAGCTCTCTCTGTGCAAAGTTAATTAAGTGGCCCTTACAGGGATCCAACCTTGGCCTCATTAGCACTATCTCCAAGTCAATGGAGTTAACCAGCCATGCCCTTCTTCTATATATATGTAAATTTCAGTGTACAAATAGGCAGCCTCTTTTATATGTGGAACAAAGTAACCTAATGTTCTAGTAACTTTTAGAAACTCAAAAGAACTCGTTCTGGTTTGTGTGATGAAATCAGAAATGCACTGAAATCTGCTTTTAGGAAATCATACCTAAGGTGTAAAAGCTAGCAAAGCCTTACAGCATTATAATTACCTCAATTCTTCATCATCATCACCATCATCATCATCATCACCATCACCATCACCATCATCAACATCATCACCATCATCATCATCATCATCATCATCATCACCATCATCATCATCACCATCATCATCATCATCACCATCATCATCATCATCATCATCATCATCATCATCATCATCATCACCATCATCATCATCATCACCATCATCATCATCATCATCATCATCAACCAGATCCTTCAATGTTCTCCATATTCAAGACTTGAAGCAACTCACAACATAACCTGGAACATAAGATTTCCCTAGGGAAATATAAAACACAAAAGAACTTAGAAACACACAGAGCTAATAAATAATAGCTTGCCTATTTTCTAAACTGGAATATTTATTGATGAATCATTGTGTATGTATGTGAAACTATAACACGAGGAACTTAGAAGCACATACTCAAGGGTCCCAGGGGTGGGGAACTTGCAGCCTCGAGGCCACACATGGTGCTCTAAGTCATTGGGTGCAGCCTTTTGACTGAATCCAAGTTTTATAGAACAAATCCTTTTATGAAGGGGATTTGTTCTGTGAAGTCTGAATTCGGTCAAAGGGCTGCACTTGAGGACCTACAAGGCCATGCGTGCTCTTGAGGTTGCAGATTCCCTGCCCCTGAATCCTTTCTTCTTTTATCTACTACTTAAAGGCAGTTACAGAATGAAAAAGATCCTTATATCCTAAATCAGGCTGTTGGCAGCAGCTGCTACCTGGCTGCCACTACAACGTGTGTGCCCTGCCTCCTTGATTGTGGTAGCAAAACAGTCAAACATAACACAAAAGTTTCAAATGAAAAAGACTAGGTGCCTCTGAGAGAAATAATGAGGAAAGGATGAGCATATTTGAAGGAAAAGATAAATTCCATTTTGCACATGTTGAGTTTGAGATGCCAATAGAGCAGCCAGGTAAAGACATCTTATCAGTAGGTGAAGAGACAATCTTGAGCTCAGGAAAGTGGCCACCATTAGGGATATAGAGGTAAGAGTCATCTATATTGATATGATACTTGAAGTCATGGTAACGAATGAGGGAAATAGCATAGAAAGAAAGGAGAAGAGGGCTGAGGACAGAACATTATAAAACTTTGACCTTACAAGGTCAGAAAGAAAATAAATGTCAAGAAAGAAACCAGGATATTTCAAGTACTACTGAAAAGGAGTAGTACCAGAAAGTGCTGGTGAATAGTGAGAAAACTCCACAAAAGTTGAGCATGAGGACCAAAAGACCATGAGATCTGGTATTTAAAGGGCCATTGGTGAATTTTGAAAGTGATTTCAGTAAAGAGGTGATCATGAAAGCCAAACTGAGAAGAGTTAAGTAGAAAGTTGATAGATAGCAGGTCATAAGGAAATAGGAACATTGGGAGCTAAAACTTTTTCAAAATGTAGGAAAGGAGGAGAAAGATAAAAGAATAAATGCTTTACCATTCAAGGGATCAGGGAAAGGGTGTTTGGTTTTTGTTGTTGTTGTTTAGGAAAGGGATTTTGCTTTATGTCTGTCTAAAATTTTTGTTATCAAACTGTTATCCTGGATTGAAATCAGACATTTCTGAAATTCAAACAAATTTATAAAATCCTAAAACCACAGAGATGATAGTAAAAGGGGACCTTATTTGATAGCTGACTTAACCTCTTGCTATTATAAATTCTGCTTTTCAGATGAGGTAACTGAGGCACAGAGATTTTAAATGGGTTCTGATGGCTAACATAAGTTCCAAGTGGTAGTGGGGGGAGGAAAAAACCCTTAGCTTTGGTTATTTCTACCATTAATAGGTGTTATAGTGGATAGAGTATTGGACTTGCACTTAGGAAGATGAGTTCAAATTCAGCTTCAGGCATTTACCTACTTTTCTGACCTAGGGCAAGTCATATAACTTCTGTATGCATCAGTTTTTTCCTGTTTGAAGAGTAGCCAAAATTATGTTATGGCACAGATCAAAACCCTGCTCATTTTGTGATTGGTATCAATTGATATTGGAGTAGTTCCTACTCTCTATACATAGAGTTGGAGGTCCTTGATTCAAATCCCTGCTTTGTTACTTACTACACACAAGACTTTGTCCATCCTATATTCCCTCTCTGTAAAATGGTGAGCTTTGGATTCAATGACCTGTGTCTTCCAACTATAAAGTTGTGGTCCTTTGTGTGAAACCATCCAGATTTGGAGATCACTTAAAATCAAGAAAAATGTTCATAGGTATCAAAAGTAAATAGCCTCTGATTTGTGATGGGCATGATAAATAAGGGTATAGATCCACTAGGGGTTCTTAACTTTTTTATTGTCATGGACGCCTTAGGCAGCCTGGATACTGAAACCTGTGGACTCCTCCTAATAACGTCTTGTTGCCTACATTCCTATTTCAAGGAGATGCTCAATTTCATTTAGAGGTTAATGAAAAAAGATGTAATTTTTCCCATCCAAGTTCATAGGATCCCTTTGGCATTTGTGGACTCCAAGTTAAGAACTCCTGCAATGGAAGGTAGTATGTGATATATAGAACAGAATAACTTTGCTTTTCTTACTGTTAGAGGCAAGAAAAGATGGCAGAATGAACTCCTGCTTAGTCAGGGGTTTTCTTTTCCACTTAGCTTAAATCAAAACAAATAACCTTAATAAAGTGGGATAACCCTAAACACTTCAGAAAATCTTGACAGAGCTAATCTGGTTCTTTGTAGATAGGCAAAGTTATTCATCTGCAAATAGAAAGATTTCTAAATATCATTGGCAATAAGATAGAAAAAGAGAGGCTGCCAATAGCCATTCACACGTGAGATTGGCCTGGTCATTAACCTCCAACGGAACCCTCAGCAAATCACTTAATCTCTCAGTGATTGAAGCACCCTGTCTGAAAAATATTTTTAACTTATCTCATTAACCTCCCCTGGATTAGATTTTTCCTTCATATATGAAATATTTTTAGCTCTTCAATACCAAGTGATATAAAAATTGTAAATAGTGTTATCATCAATGTCTCTCCAAGGTTCTTCTTTTTTATTTTCAGTGCAATGGAGGTGTGACACAGTTAAATCCCAGGACCAGTCTAAAGCTAAACTCTGAAAGAACCAACAGCGGGGTGCATGGCTGAATTAGCTAAGTGACTAGAGAGTTACAGGCAACATCCAGTGGAGTTTTCTTAAATTAGATTTATGATCTTGAGGGCATTAAAAATTTCAAGAGGCTTCTCTTGAAAGACTGTGGAACTGTTTAACAGTTAGTTTACCTGTTTGCATTTGCCTCTACTAGATATCACTGAAGATAAGAAAATTTTAGTTGGATAAAACTTCCTTGGTGTCCCCAAAATGACACTTGAACTAGTAGTCAAAGGGCTGGTCTTAGCACCAAAAGACCCATAAGCATAGGTCTTCTGACTCAAAGGGCATTGGTTTTACCATTAGTCCAGACTGTTAACTATCTGATCAGGGCACATCACTTAACCCCTCTAAGCCTCAGGTCTCTCATCTGTAAAATGGGGATAATCCAAGACCCCTACTCCACAGAGTTGTTGTCGTAAGTTGTAAGTTGTAAGCCTTAAAATGCTCCATAACTGTGAACAATTATAACCATATTGGCAAGAATATGCAATTCTGATTTGTGAAAATCTGAGCATAACCTATAATCTCATCAATTAGCAAGAGAATGACAATGAAAACAATGTGATACAAGGAATGGAATGTCTTTGAATTGAAATAAATGGCGTTTCATATTTCATTGAAAGTACCTATTTTCCCATAGTTTGATGTAATATATATATATATATATATATATATATATATATATATATACTTACTAACTGTGTGATCTTGGGTAAGTCAGTTTCCTTATCTATAAAATGAACTGGAGAAGGAAATGGAAAACCATTCCGATATCTTTGCCAAGCCCCAAATGGGTCATGAAAAGTAAAATATGACTGAAACATTTGAATGACAGCAACAACAAATATGACCTTGGGTAAACCACTTTATCTTTCTACACCTCAGTTTCCTCATCTGTCAAAAAAGTAAGTTGCATTAATGGATTTTAAGGGATTTTCTAGCTCTAAAATGTTCTAATTGTTGGTTGGTGTCCATTCTCAAAGAGGACCACATGACATCACTGTGTTACAGCCAAGTTACAGTGTGTCCGGACTGTGGCTGATCAGATCAATAGGAACTCAGGATGCTCTACCACAGGTTAAGCACAAATAGTCCATGTGAACATTTGGGGTGGATTTTCTAAATTTGTGCATCTCAATTCTTCTGAGCTACTTTAATTTTGCTTTACTCTTAGAGCACAGTACTTTCTCTGATGAGGGCACAGCATGTTGGGAAGTCCTGCGCCAGTGTCTCTTCTGTCATGCAATCAATTCCAAAATTCTTAAGAGAGACCTTCAGAGTGTCCTTGTATCACTTCTGCCTTCCATGTGAATGCTTGCCTTGTGTGAATTCTCCATAAAATAGTCTTTTAGGCAAGTTTATATTTGTCACTCGAATAACATGGCCAACCTATTAGAGTTGTGCTCTCTGTAGTAATTATGATGACAAGTGATAAGAAGAGCAGAATTTTTCATATTTTTATTTTGGGTGGTGGGGTAGATGGGAAGCAAGTATGGGAAAAGATCCTTCAATAGTTAAAATGAGACCATTAATGCTTTGCCAAGCTGAGGATGGCATAACATTTTCAAATCAATGGCATTCAAAATAACTGATTTGGAAAAGCCTAAGGGAGGCAACAAGGATGTCCTGTGCTTATCTTGTATTATCCCTAAGGGTCATGTTGCATAACAAGCAGCATCAATATTATAATAATAACTCACTTTTATATAGACCCTGAAGAATTTACTATGCACTTTCCTTACACCAACCCTGTGCAGCAGAGAGAAAGAACACTAACCTTGGACTCAGAAGACTTCAGTTGGATTCTTGGCTCTGCCATTTAATATTCATTGACTTTGGACAAGTTCCTTAAGTTCTTTGGGCTCAGTTTCTTTCATCCACTAACTATGGCTTCGATTCAATAGAACAAACATTTTCTACCTCACTAGGCTCTTGTGAGGCTCCAACGAGATCACGTAAAGTAAAAACCAACTAGCATGATTGTTAATGAAAGCTTAGACAGTAAGAATAGTTACAGTATTCCACGCAATGTCACAAGTATTATGCTCTTTTCTGGCTAATTGCATTTAAAAGTATTTAATATACCTGGTTCATTGCAGCTTGGACAACTTAATCATAAGTGACATTTTAAGAATACTTTAAGTGCCTAATTTCAGTTGATCCTCATAACCATCCTGGGAGGTTAGTACCATAGGTATTAATCCATTTTGTTGCTGTTCAGTCATTTCAGTTGTGTCTGACTCATCATGATCCCATTTGAGGTTTTCCTGCCAAAGATACTGAAGTGGTTTGCCATTTCCTTCTACAACCCATTTTATAGATGAGGAACTGAGGTAAACAGGGTTCAGCAACTTGTCCAGAGACACACAACTAGTACATATCTGAGGCTGGATTTGAATTCAAGAAGATGAATCTTCCTGATTCCAGGCCTGATACTCTATCCACTGTGTCACCTAGCTGCCCCTCTATCCATTTTGCAATTGAGGCAATTGAAGCTTAATAAAGTTATGTGATTTACTCAAGATCCCACAGGTATTGGGGTGGCTAGGTGGCACAGTGAATAGAGCGCCGGCCCTGGAGTCAGAAGGACCTGAGTTCAAATATGGCCTCAGACACTAAAAAAACACAAAGCTAGCTGTGTGACCTTGGACAAGTCACTTAACCCCAATTGCCCCTGCAAAAAAAAAAAAACGATCCCACAGGTATTAAGTATGATTTGAATAGAAGACTTCTTGATTCCAACTTTAGCATTTCATCTTTTATGCCCCAGTATTTCTCCAAGGCAGAAGCAGATTGACTAAAAGAGGAAAGGGAGGACAGAGTTTGTGTGGCATTGGATAAGTCACATAACTTCTCTGGGTCTCAGTTCTCTCTCTCATCTGTAAAATGGACTAGATGGCCTTTCAGTCTCCCCCCACCCTTAATTCTAAATCTACATTCCTATGAGCTCTGCTCTTCCTTTTTAATCTTTCTCTTATTTCCTTTTTTCTACAAATCCAAAGATACCTCTAATTTTTCTTCCATGGGGCTTAGCAAATATTTTTCTGTGATATTTACAACTTGTGTATCTCACTCATAAGAAGTAACTATTGTAACAGTTATACTTGTTAGATTCCAAATTCTCTCTTGGTCTTTTTGTATTTTGTTCCTAATGTTCTAAAATACGACAAAGGAATAAATATTTTAATATATTGGTCCAAGTATAGGCCAGATTTGAAACTCAGGTCTTCCTGATTCAAGGCCTGGTGCTCTATACTGCACCATCTAGCCATCCTATGGTACAAAGAAGTTCTTAATAAATGCTTATTGACTGATGGGCTGACCTGACTGATTGCAACCTCCCCCCTCAACCATGTATTAAAAATTAACAACATCTTTGAGATTCTTTTTCAGTTCATTTAGTAGTTCTCATGCATTAAATAATATTATACAAAAAGACAGATGTAGACAGTTAGGCAGAGCATTTATTAAGTGCTCATTATGTGACATTCACTTTCCCAAAAATTGAGCATACAAGCGCAAGAAGACAAAACAATCCCTGGCCACAAGAAGTTTACATTTTTGTGGAGAAAGATCATACATAAAGGGATATTGAATATAGAGGAGAGAGGGAAGAGACAGTACCCTAGTAGGGCCACAGAGAAGAGACTACAAAGAATGCTATGGAATTCGGGTTCCCAGAAAGACAAGATCAAAAGTTCATTTATTAGGGAGGAAAAGATAGAGATCCAAGGTGGAGTCTAAACTCAGTATGGGGTTAATAATGGGGGAAAAAATAAATATTAAAAAAAACACAATAGGAGCAGTTCTTGCATTTCTATGAGATCTACCTTCCTGAGAAATGGGTTTTCTCTACAACTTTAGAAAAAGAATAAGCCAGTTGTCATCACCTTGATGATAGTACAATCAACTTCCCAGAACCAGGTATTTCTGACTTGATCAATGAAACCATCACATACTTTTCCCTAATACCACTGTATCAGGTGACAATTTGTTTTTTTGGTTGGTTTTTCACCCACAAAAACCCATGCAAACTATATATTAAGGCATAGAATAGTTGGAACCCATCTTGGTGAAGGAAGCTGCAAGGATAAGGAAAGGACAAGGAAAAAGCATTTATTAAATGCCTGCTGTATGCCAACGACTGTGCTAAGCACTTTTCCAAATCATCTCTCATTTGACTGCAGAAGTTCAAAATCACTAAACAAAGGATGGAATCAACTGTTTATCTGATGTTCAGCATATTTCTGTTGTGTCAAATCCTCTCCAGTTTCTATTCTTGCCCAAGGTCTCTGGAATCCCCAGAAGAATTTTCCTCCTAAAAGGAAGAAAAAGCCATCTAAAAGGATCATTTGACTTACCAAATCAAAAATCCTATCTTACAGGGAAGTTATTTTGGAGTTGCTATAAAATTGTTGTGATCCCTATGGTAACTAACAAGTGTTGTTGTGGAGAGCAAAGTTAGCTGGTCAGTCCTTTTACTTTTTGAGGGTTCTTTTAGAAAAAGGTAGAGCTAAATTCTCCCAGACAAGGACCATTTCTATCCAGGAGTCTCGACTGAGCAGCGCCTCCCATTGTGGTCATGCTCCTCTTGCCCCTGACCCTTTTCACAGCTGGTGGAGACCTTGCCTTAGAAGTCGCCTGGCCTTCTTCCCCTCTATCCTTTTATTCTCTCATTCAAGTAAGAACTGGACACTTAGTCGCACTGCTAAAATAATATTTTTGCTAGTCAGGGGCAAAAGAAAAACCCCAGTTTCAGTTTAAAGTTCCACCTGTTAGATTTGTCAAATTATTAATAAAATAACAAAAGTTCCTGGGCCCCCAGTAATTTTGCTACCTTACTCTTTGCCACATACTCTTCATTCCAATGACACTGGAATCCTGGCCATTCCACAAACAAACCATTCCCTCTCTGGGCTCCAGGCATTTTCTCTGGCTGTTCACCATGCATGAATTACTCTTCTTCCTCATCTCTGCCTACTGTCTTCCTTTCAGTCCTGACTAAAATCCATCTTCCAGAGGAAGCCTTTTCCAGCCCCTCTGAATTCTAGTGCCTTGCCTCTGTTACTTCCTACTTATTCTGCATATAGCTTGTTTGTATCCATTTGTGTAGACATTAACTCCCCCATTGGATTGTGGGCTTCTTAAAGGCAAAGTCTGTCTTTTGCCTCTTTTTGTATCCCTGGTGCTTAGTACAGTGCCAGGTTTACTGACTGATTGATCGATCCATTTATTCATTGACAGGTAATGGCATCTCTGCTCTATCTTAAATCCTGTGTGAACTTCAGCTAGTATCTGCCATATCCCATTGACTCCCTCTGTACTCCACCAATGTACAAAATATGCAATAGGTAGCTTTCATGGTTAACCATAGATTTTACATAGGAAAAAGATGAAATCAGGATAAAATACAAAGTTGAGGAAATGAAAATCATTTAAAAGTGGCTAATAATGACCAAACATAGGGAGAAGAGAAATTGGAAGGGGAAAACCTTTCCTGAGCTTACTCAGTGTCTCCGAGAGAAACAGTTCAGCCACTTTTCTTAGATTTCATCATGATCTATGGCTATGCCAGCTTCTCTGACTAGAGTGCCATCTCTATCTTTCAATAGATCACAATGATTGCCTCCCATCCCTCTCCTCAGGTGCCAATGGTAGAAGACATCACTACTGCAGGCACTCAGCTCTCAATCCTCCCTGCAGATCAGTTCAAAATCTTCCCTAACCATACCCCCAACCAGTCTGAGTCACATGTTGTTTCATCTCTTCCTAGGCTAAGAAGATGAAAATAACTACAAGCCCTAGGGTTCTCAGCAAGGGTCCAAACCATTTTATCTGTGAAGTGTACAGCACTGCCGCCTACCTGCAGGAAGAGAGTGAATACCTTGTTGTACTTCAAAATCCTACTATTTTCCTATTTTTAAAAAGAATATGAATGGAAAAGTATTATAATGTGAATGATCACAGAGAGTATAATAAATTAGAAAAATTCTGGGAAAGGCTAGAACTGAGGAATGAAATGCCAACTGGGCAGACCAAGGTAGAAACCCTCCATTTATTTTGAAGCAATCTGGATTGTTGTTCTCATTAGCAAAAGGAATAAATACAATAGTAGTGACATTTACACATCTCAGCCTTTACCCTGGCTCCCAGACACTGAATCTTTAGGAAGCCTATTAACAGTTTTCTGAGATTGTTACCAATATTCATCCCTCCTTCTTTCTTGTAACTGACACCCATGACCAAGACATAATTTAATATCTCAATCAAGTTGTTCAGTTATTCTCTCTGGATTACTCAAAGGTCATGCTCAGATGAAACTGTTTGGAGGATAGGGACTTAAAATGTTATACTATGAACCTACAAGGCATTTGGTAAAAGTGAAGGCTCATTATCATAGTTTCAGCTCTCAATTTGGCTTCAATCATTGACTGTTTCTATTTCACATCACCATTTCATAGTACATTGTTTCTGACTAGCTAACAGATGGAAATGAAGATGAAATCAAGCTAATTAAGACCTAGCTAGAAGAATTAGAGCATCAAATCTAACTTACAGTAGGTGCACAGATAAATGTTTCTGTAGTTAAATCATCTTCAACCTTGGCAAGAGGCTGGGGAAATTTTCAAGGCTTCTATTTTTATTATCATTTCTCACAGATTTTTGATTTTAAATTGTAAGGGCTTAAGAGGGAAATGAGAGAGGGGAAGAAGCTGGTATGTATCAGTCATCACCAAAATATCTGTTGATTTTTTCATTGCTAATAAACAATGATACTAATACACATACGTCAATAAAACATATATGATTCAATGGATCCATGACAAAAACATAGGTATGTTTTTACATGTCACAACCCAGTTATTCATCTTCATCTTGTCCAGTTCTTATTGGTATTTTCCCATAAAGCATCCACAAAGGATTTATCCAATGTGCTGAAGGCCTTCCTCTAGGTCATACATTTTGTGGGCACCAAAGCAATACTCTGGCTTCCCATCCATGAAGAAACATAATTATATTAAAAGCTCATATTTCTATGGTGCTTTTAACTCTTACAAAGCATTTTCTTCACAATAACCCTGCGTATCAGGCAGTACAAATACAGGACAGTGCCAAATGGTGGAAATGGAATTAGATATTGAGTCAGAGAACCTGGGTTCAAAGTCCTGTTCTCCTGTTATGATCATTACCTTAGACCAGTGGTTTTCAACCTTCCTAATGCCACGACCCTTTAATGCTCATATGTGGGTGTATCTGCATGTGGGCGTATCTACATGTGGGCAGACCCCCCTGGAGATGGATAGAGGACCCATGTCTCGGTTCCTAAGACCATCAGAAACATGTGTTTTCCTATGGTCTTAGGTCACCCCTGTGAAAGGATTGTTCAACCTCCAACGGGTCACCACCCACAGGTTGAGAACTGCTGCCTTAGACAATTCAATGCCAGAAGCGTTTATTAAGCAATATAATTAATTATATTGTGTTAGGAGCTGGGAATAGAAAGATGATGTGTGGTAAAGAAAGAACAGGCATTTATTAAGCACCTAGTACATGCTAGGAACTTTATGAATATTATCTTATTTGAGATCTAAACAGTCTCTTCCCTCAAGGAGCTGCCATTCTACTGGAAGGATATAACCTGAACACAAGTAAATAAATGCAATGTATAGACAAAGTATATACAAATACACTTGTATGGTATACAAAGTATATTTGACAAGTTGTTAAGAGGAAAGTTCCTCAAGAAATGTCAAATGTTTCACCTAGTAACTGGTCTGTGTTTTGAAAGAAGCTAGGAATTCTATGAAGTAGGAGTGAAGATGGAAAGATGGGCTATTTCAGGCGTGGAGGGAGGGAGAAAACAAATTACGTTCTTTGTTCGGTCTTCGTACTTCTTGACCGATTTGCTGCATTTAACTCCACAATGACTACGTAAAACCTCATGATATGATTGTCTCCTGGTTCTCTGATCTATATAACCCCTCTTATTAATCTTATTTGTTGGTTCTTTATCCGTATCATGTTCTCCACCTCTGGGGTTTCCCCAAAGTCTCCCAGTCCCCTTTCTCATCTTGTTTCTTCTTGTTTCTCTCTCTCCTTTCTCTCTCTCTCTCTCTCTCTCTCTCTCTCTCTCTCTCTCTCTCTTCCCCTTCTCTCTTCTCTCCCTTTCCCCCTCTCTCTCCCATCCATTCCCATGTGTCTATTATAACTATGTAAATGATGACCAGATTCATATATCTAGCCTCAGTCTCTCCATTGACCTACAACACCAGTTACCTATTGGGTATTTCAAACTGCATGTCTTTGAAGGCATCAACATTAATAAATTCAGATCAAAAGTCAATAGCTTTTCCTCAAACCCACCCCTTTCCCAAGCTTCCCTTTGAAGAGAAAAACCAGCCTTTCATATTCTGCTTCATGCCCTCAGCATCATCGTTTACTTCTTATTCTCCTTCACCTCATATATCCAATCATTTACCAAATCTTGCTTCTTCAAGCTCCGCGACCTCTTTGGCACTCACTCCCTTCTCTCCATTCACACAACCACTACCCTAACTCAGAACCTATCCCCTTGCCTAGGTTATTGCAACAGTCTCTTAGTTGTTCACCCTGTCTCAAGTCTCTGTCTCACAGGATTCTTGTATGGATTGGACAAAATAATTAATATACACATGTGTGTACATGAATGCACATGTATGTATGCATGTATTTCTGTGCATCATGTTTGTGTATAAATTTGTAAATGTATTGCATATATATGTGTGCATATGCATATATATTCCTTTGTACCTCTTAAACTATATATCACTTTCAGTTATTACTGTTTTGCTAACTTTTTCTCCTTTATTTATTTCCTTTATTTTATTCTTCATTTCCTTTCTTTTCTCTTATTTATTTATTTATTATTCTCTTTTTTATTTATGGTGTTCAAATAAAAATGGACAGACTACCATCCTACTATTCATTTTTACATGTAATGCTTGGTGGTAGAATGTGCACACCAATAAAATGACTGCTCTTTATAAAAGTGTTGGGATATAAATTCATCTTCTATAGGCTTATAGAAGGCATCTGTGTAACAATTCCAGGGCCAGATAAAATGACAAGAATAGGTGCTCTATCCTATTCCCATGTAATTATGATTATTATCTCAGTCTCATTTTTTTTATGATATTTGCACAATATGGTCCTGGGTGAAGTTGCTATTCTTCTCTTAGTATTCATATTTGATGTTTAATGGTAACCATCTATCATAAGAATGGATAAAGTAACTGATTTTTGTGATTTAATTAAATTATTAGAATGTACACTCATCCTGTGTAGACTCATTGAAAACCTTGGAACCATTCTAGTAGCAGAAAGGACCATAGAGATGAGATTGTATCTCAACTTATTTCCATAAGATTTTTAGCTCCTTCACCACTACTAATAGTAATCATGATGATGATGATGATAATGATGATAATATATCAGAGTTTAAAAGGAACTATAAAGGGTAAACGGTGAATATTATAAAAGGTGAAATTGCCTATATTTTGACAAATGCTATTTGACAGATTACATTACTGATCTAGAAGTCACTTTATGTGGTCAGGCTATAGATTAGTTAGAGCAAATGCAAGACTTAAAATAAAGTAGAAGACAGGGTCAAGAAAAGATGATAACATCCCTTGAAATTACAATTCTAACACAACCTATTAAAAGAAACTGTTGACTCGGAAGGAAATGGAAAATGCATAAAAATAAGGACATTAACTCGATCAGTATTTCCTATAGAAAGTTAAACCATGCAAAATAACCCCAACAGAGACCAAAACAACCCAGAAGCACTTGTCCATCAGTCAGAAAATTTGACCTCCTTGCTAAGTGAAGAGACATTGCAGTCAAGGGAAACACCGTTTTAAAGTAAGAACTTATTTTAAAATAAGAGAGAAGGAAGATTAAGAGCCATATTACTTCACAAAATAGCAAACGGGTGAGGGGAAAATAGGTTAGCATGAAGCTTGACACAAGATCCAAATAATATACATCATACCAATAGTATTTTTAGATGAAACTGGAAAGAAAACAACAAGAAATGGAAAACAAAGTGGATTTAGCATTTTTAATGACCTGTTCTCATCATTGACTCAGGCTCCAATGAGGAAGTTAAAATATCATTAAAGAACTTTTTCCTAAAAAGGGCAAGTTAGATTGCATTTGGGAAATCATGCAGTATTTTAATGATCCCACATTGCTCCTACACACAGACACACACACACACATATCTCCTTAACACTTACATTTTCCCCATAGTACTATGTAGCAACAAATCATGGAACAATGTGATCTCCAAAGAATGAGTCCTTATTTGTGTTCTCATTCACTCTCTGTCTATCTCTTTCTCTCTCTCTTATTATGCATGTGCTTATCTGCTTACATACTGAATTCTTCACTGAAAGCTAGTTGAAATCTTTTTTTATTTTGTTTTTTTTATTTCCAGCACCAAGAACAGTTCCCTACACAAAATAAAGCTTATTGGAGTGGATTGAATTGAAATCTTAATTGCAGCAACTCAAAATTCACTGGAGAAATGAATGATGAGTATAAGCAGACTTCAAAATATTAACAATGACTTGCATATGAGTAGAATAAAAGATATCATTAGGAATACATATGATTGCAAAAGGAAGTACATCTTTAATGTATTGAGATGTGGAATAACAACAAAAAAGGATTGTGCTACTGTCCATGTCATTTTAAAGGAACTAGAGGAAGGTCTGCAACATGGTGGAGAGTCCCTCTTTAGTGGCCTTTTTGGAGAGAATATGGATAAGAATCATACAGAGTGAGAAGGCCCAGATTGTGATATGTATCAGTAAAGGCATAATCCCAGTTAACAAGATCATGGGTTGGATAAAAGGTCCAATAGAGTAGCATAAGAAATTCAGTAGGTAAGGGAAGAGAGAGGAGAAAGAGGAGAAGAATGGAAGGGAGAAAAAGTAAGAAACATGGAGAGGAGACTGGAGAAGGAAAGAGAGGAAAGAAAAAAAGGGAAAGAAAGTGACGGAAGAGACATGGAGGGGAAAAGAAAAAAATGATCAACAATGAAATTCAAAGTCCTGAAAAAAATTAGAAGAGATGCATTCAAATGCAGCAAGAAGAAAGTCCACCTCAACCTCTGAGAAGAGCAGGAAAAAATGAGATGTGAGATGACACAGAGAGACCTTGATGTGTAGAGGAAGAGAGATAAGGTAGTTGAGTCTGGTAGACTTGATCTTCCAGTAAAATTAAAGCTACTTATACTCCATGCTATGTGAAAACTAAAATTTTAGACTCATATTTGTGAAGGTGACAAATTTCTTCTTATTAAAATAGTGAATAATTATAGCTATTTCTATTTAAACTGCATCTTGCTTTTAAAAAGTTTTCTGTGGACTAAAGCAAAAGATTTCTTGGGCTATATCTGACATATAGACCATTTGTCACCCCAGTTTTATGTAATAAGACCAATGACCATCCTACATATTCCATTGGTGTCCTTGAAATGTAACAAGATCTAGAGTCAGAGTCCCAGAATATGAGGAGAACCTCTACAGAGGATTATGAAAAGACATGAGCAAGAATCAAGCAAAATGAGGTGAGAAAGGAGTATTCAGATTGATGGGCCCACGGGTCCGTCCAAGAAATCAAGTAATGTTGTTGGCAACAAGGATGATTCTTTGGCAGGTACTGGTCTACTACTGTTTCCTTTCTTAGTGGCTGCCAGTCCCATCTTCCTAATGGAGCAAAAGGGCCATCAATTCATTATAACACTGCTTAATAAGGATATAAATCACTACAAAATATAAAACACCTACTAGAGAGCAAAAAAACATAAGTTTCACTTTATCCCCTCGTTCCCAAGAACCTGCTAATCAGCTATGCCTTATAAAAACCCAGGGTGACATTAGAGTTTAATTAGGTGTACAGGAACTAGAGACCTTGCATTAATTGCAAATATCCAAAACTCATTAGGATGGTCTTAATAGCTCTGGTTTCCCAAGTCCAAAGTCACCAAAATTTCATTTCCTTCCATGAAATAGTGAATGAAAATCACACTTGATAACTTCACAAATTTTCTAGGTCTCAGTTTCATCTGTAAAATGTGGGGATTGAACTAGAGAACTTTGAGGGTGTCTTCTAGATCTAACATTCTGTGTTGCCTACTCATGCTAAATGTACAACCTGAGAGTGAGTAAACAAAAAGTCTCTCTACATTGCCCCTGCAATATCACAGGCTACCTACTACACATGACAGGTGTTTCCCCAATACCTCTACAATGGATGGTACTACTATGAGTTCAGCTGAACATGTGGATGTCAAAGATGAAACAGTTACATGGTGGCTAGATGAACTGATCAGCAGGAAAACTCTTAGAGGCATAGGGTTTGACAAATACCTAATACTAGACTGAACAGAGCCCTTCACTTTTTTTTTTTTAGAAAAACATAACCTGTGTGGGCAAAATCCCAGATCTGCTGAATTACTAAATTGAAACAAGTTCATTATATTAGCCTTCAGGGAAACATAGCAAAGATCTGCAATATCAAGAGTTTTAAATTATTACATGCGGAATACAAATGTGAGTCTGACAGATGTTCTCTGGAAAATATAAAACCTTAATGCAAGTTTCCATGTGTTTGTATATGCTATTAAAAATACAAAGCACCGTCTGCAATTAATCCATTGTAAGCTTGTTTTAAAAGGCACAGGTCCATGATTTCGATGGATGTAAGCAGCACAATGGATGTTGATGAAACTATGATGTGGTAATCATGAAAATTAAGTCTGTGGCCAAATCCATATGGTGAGAGGTACTCTCATCATAGACCAATCCAAATCTGTATATTTTGCTGTCATCAATCTGAATAAACAATATGAATCCTTTGCCATCCTTCTAATGTAATACTAAAGATAATTATAAAGGCAGTGTGGCATAGTGAATAGAGTGCTTACTTGGTACCAGGGAAACCTGGGTTCAAATCATATTTCATCCACTAACTGAGATGTTTGAGTCAGTCACTTCACTTCTCTGGGTCTTATTCTGTCATCTGTATAATGAGGGAATTGGTCTAAACAGTCTCTGAGGTCCCTCCCACCTCTAAATTCATCATCCTATATCACAGAATCAAAGAATCTCATAATTGAAAGGGACCTCAAAGGCCATCTAGTCCAACCCTTAACCAAAAGAAAAAAAAAATTATCTCTACAACTTACCATAAAAGGCTAAGTCTTTGCTTAAAGAATTCCAGTGAGATGGAACCCATCATACACATAGTTTATTTCACTTTTGGATAACTAATAGTTTGGGATTTTTCTTTTTATCAAGCCTCAAAACTGAGACTTAGGAAAGTCAAGTGATTTGCTCAAGGTACCCAGGTGGCAAATATTTGAGATGGTACTTAAACCTGAGTCTTTGTGACATGACAATCCTTCAAATACTTAAGACAACTATCAAGTTCTAAATGTTCCATAGGTTAAGAAACAAACCACCACCCATGATTCCTTCAATTGATCTTCTAGTGGTAAGTTCTCCAGTCCTCCTAAACATCCCAGTCTTTTTCTCCTGGATGCTTCAACTGGTCTGTATTAAATGTGACATCCGCTACTACACATCATGGAGCACCAGACGGGTGTAGTCTTCTATGTAATAGTGAAGACTGATGGCTATCATGCTATAGACAAGGGCTTCTTAAATTTTTTTCTGCTTATGACCCCTTCAGCACTTCTTAAACTGTGGGTCCCAACAAGAAGCACTGCTTATCACCTATGTGCCTGAGCATTAAACACCATGCATAAGCCTGGCTACTTCTTTTGGGTCTAATGACTTTCTGCATTGATTCTACTGTATTTATCCTTCACCATCTGGATGTCCTCCAGCACATCAATGTACATTCTAAAATGAAAACAAGATTCTATATCTTATCTCTTCAAGGAAGCCAAAATCAAGAATAGGGCAGACAAGTTATAGAGCTGGGTTTTCAAATGAGTTTGATGGATTTTTATATTCTCCAAACTCATTTCAAAACAAGTTCTATGATTTGCCTTACAAACCATTAAGAGTCAAGATTCAGGGTTCATGTTATGGCATTTTCATGCTGTGCCAGTTTATAACACAGTGTCAAGCTAACCAAATGGGGAAATGGGTATACTTCACTTGACTTGTGGACACATTTTATGTGCAAGCTCTGGCATTCATATGTGACTGACTTTCCCTTCTAGTTTCTTCTGTCATCTCCAATTGGAAAGCTAAGCCTGCTGTTCTCCCCTGCATTTCTCCAGAAGAACAGATGGTTAAAGCTCTAGACTTCTGAGTCAGAATGACCAAGGTTCAAAACCCACCTGTGATACTATCAGTAAGTAAGATTAGTTACTCATCTACAAAATGAGAGGGTTAGATTAAGTGGTATTTCATGTCCTTTCCAGATCTACAGATATGATCCAAAGTTCTTCTAGGCATCAGCCCCCTACATTTTGGCTTCTGTAACAACCAAGTTATTAAGGTCACTCTCTACATGACCTTCTTAGCACCAAATCCAATGGTAGTTTTGTTTTGTTTTTTTTATTCCTAAAGTAGGCAGTATTGTATAATGGAAGGAACAGTAACTCTGAAGTTACAGAACATGGGTTCAAATCTCATTTTTGATGCTCACTACTCATGTGACCTTGAGCAAATCAATTTCATCTCTTTGCAGCTTTATTTCTTCCTCTGTAAAATATGAGGGATGTACTAGAAGAAATCTGAGGTCCCTTCCAGTCCTAAAGTTATAACTCTATGAACCTCAACCCCTTGACTTTGTTTCCGCAACCCACCACCATGGGACCACTGTTGAAATTCTCCTTCTTGGGCTTCTATGTTTCTATAATCTCCTAGCTCTCTCCTTCTAGCCCTTTCAGTACTCCTTGGTCTCTTTTAATGGTTTCACTTAAATGTTGATTTCTCCCCCGCAGCTCTGTTTCTTTTCTCTGTATATATCTCTCCTCCATTTATCTGTTCTCCTATATTTAACTAATGTGTGACACAGTAGAAGGAATGAAATGGTACAGGTAAGGAGGCCATATTCAAATACCATCTCTAATGCTTATTATCTGTGTGACCTTGAGAAAGTCTTATCACCTCAGTGTGTTTCAGTTTCCTCATTGGTAGACTGATGAGGTTGTACCAGATGACCAGAAGTCACCTCCAACTGTAGCTAAAACCCAGTGATCCTATGACCCCTATATGGATGCCTTTCAAATCTCTATCTCCAACCCTAAACCTTGTTCTCACCCAAACACCAGACATTCATCTCCAACTAACTATACAATGCCACGGTACAATGAAAAATAAAAGTAAAAAATAGTAAGCTCTGGAATTAGAGACCTAGAGTTTGAATCCCATTTCTGGCACTTATCTATGTGACTCAACTTCCCTGGGCCTCAGTTCTTCATCTACAACTGGAGAAGATCGAACCAGATAAACTCTAAGGTCCCTTGCAGTGCTAAATTGAAGGTCCTCTATATACTTCTCCATCTCCCCTTCCAGGGTTTCCATAGTGACAATGCCTCCACCCCTACAGGCTCTTCATTAGGTTAGTGAGTTCCTCTCTGAACCATAAGAGGAAGTACCCATGGCACTCACCATGCTCTATGATGTCCCAGACCCATCTTCCCTCCTTCTTTCTGTTTTTCGGTTCCCTTTTAAATGTTGCCCTCCCACTAGAATGTACACTCCTTGAGGGTAAACGACCTTTTATTTTTACTTATGTTTGCATTCTCAGCACTTATCACAGTGCTTGGCTGGTAGTAAGCACTTAATGTTTTGTCTTTATCAAAAAGTTTTTCAGTTTAGCTTGACCTTGCTGAAAGGATTTTAGGAGACTATTTCTTCTCAGCTTAGAAAAAAAGAAGCTAACAGCTTGGTTCTTAAGGGTGGAGTTGTTTGTTTGTTTTTTTCTCATGAAAAGTGAGAGGTTTTTGAGAGTCTCTATAGAGAAGACAAAGAGAGAAGAGGGAGGTGGCAAGGGATTCACCCAGACACATAGGGAAGTGGCATGGGTATGGCCGTCAATGGTAGCTGCATCTACAATTTCCTTCTTCAAACCCAGATTTACATGGGAAAACATCAGTGGTGACCTCTAAAAAGAAAGGTGGAGAGATATCTCACTGCGTGTTGTTTGTTTTCCTCATAGGCACTCAGTCTGGTAGCTGGAGCACTTAATGAAAATGTACACAAAGAAATGGAAGTCTTTACCCCTCACCCCTTGTCTTGCTTCAGCTTGGTACAATAAGCACTCACGTCTGTACCATTTCAAAAATTCTATTAAAAGATACATTAGGCATATCTAAGCTTATGACTCTATCATTATGTTTCTTGGTCTTCCTTTGTTCATGGCATGAAGGTAGAGGACAGCTCTGAAAGCCATACAGGAGAGAGTGACCGGCCCCTCCCTAGTCTTTTGGAAGAGAGAGTTTCTCTCTAACTCAGTGGTTCTCAACCTTCCTAATGCCATAACCCTTTAATATAGTTCCTCATGTTGTGGTGACACCCAACCATAAAATTATTTTCATTGCTACTTCATAACTGTAATTTTGCTACTGTTGTGAATTGTAATGTAAATATCTGATATGCAGAATGTATTTAAATTGGACATAACCCACAGATTGAGAACTGCTGCTCTAACTGAATGTATTATCAGGAGCTGTTTTACAACTACATTTCTAAAGGCAGTATTACTACAGACTAGGGCCATTTTTAAAACCCTACTCATTAGACATGAGTCTATCACAGTGACCAAGGCTTATACTGCAAACGGGTAACTGACCCTTTGTTATATAGGCAGACTCTAAGTGTCATTCACCACCAGTTTATGACAACATTCCATTAGAAGTATATTTCCCAGAAATCTCTTCTATTCACAGTTTAATAAAGATAGCCCTGGGCTTAGAGTCAAGAAGACCTAAGTTCAACTGTCACCTGTCATATTCATTAGCTGCGTGACTCTGGACATGTTATTCAATGTCTCTATGAATACAATACTTACAAGAATCTACCTTATAAAAGTGGTCTAAAGCTCAAATGAGATATTGTGTATTTGCTTTGCAAATTTTAAAGAGATATTTCAGTCATTACTAATGGATTATGGATAAATTAACATAAAAAGAAAGCCCTCCTTGAATGGAACACCAAATGGTCCCCTTGGGATGCTGTAAAATATGTTGATAGATTTTATACTCTCTACCGAAATTTGTAAGTGACAAAGAAAATAAATTAACCCCAGACAGAATTTCCCTCCAATAGCTACCTGTACATATGCATATATAATCATTATCTTGGGAAAATGGAACCTGAAAAGTGAATTGAAAGATAGTGGAAATGTTATCAAATGTAGAGAAATGGGAATAGGAATCAGAACTCTAATTTCATTGGTATAGAGAACTTCTGAATAAGTAAATTCCCTCTATCAATGGAGATTGCCACCATCTCTAAAATGCATAGTCTTAGGGAATTGCCAGAGTAGGGATGTTAAAGAAACTGCCCCTCTTGGAACCAAATTAAAATGTAACTGGGAAACATTTAACAAAAGAGATAAAAATGCAATAAAACATGGATAACATTACATTATAAAGCTAATTCAACTTGTGCCCCAGGGATCTTTATGTATAAATTAGTGGCCCTCATTCCGATTTGAGTCTGATACCACCAGCCTTCAGCACTGGGAGTTTAGATGACAAACCAAGGTCAGTAACCAATATGCACCAGAAGCAGGTATAAGGGGGTAGACCAGAATGGGAATGTGACCTGCCTCCACAGAAAAAAATGTAAACTACTTTGAATAAGTGTAAACAGCAAAAGAAGCTCCAACTATCCCGTGGACAAACTTGCACATGACCCTGGGTCATCCTGGCACTATGCCTTCTTTGGTCTCTTTCTACATAATACCTGACCTAGGCTTAGTGTGGGGATCCACTTTTTCCTACTACCACCCAGGATGACTGACCTCTTAGGAGTAAACACCCCCATTTAATGTAATTAGCCTAATAATAACCAAGCTGGCTTAAGCCTTTCTTTCTTTGGTACCTCAGTATTCTCTAGTGCATGCTACTCTACAATTCACATAATTAGGCCAGAACAGATATGAGCCCCTTACATTTGGTGTGGTTGGCAAAATAGTCTACCCTCTTACAGCAGGACCTAAACTCAGGTTTTCTTGGCTCAAAGTACAGTTTTCTATTTACTGTGTCTCAATGCTTTTCATAAGAGTAATAAACAAGTTATATTATATGGGAAACCCACCCCCAGACAGTTAAAGTCCAAGACTGCTAGCAATTCCCTTTTCTTCTTCTAGTCCTATATCCTTTACAGGCCAGGACTGACCATGCCATTCCCTAGACACTCAGGGCTGGGTTCCCAATTCTTTCTGCAGCTTGAGGGAGAGGAATAATGCCATTTAGGTGAAGATCATGGTGCACAAGCATCAAGTGGTACTGCATAGCTTCAAGTTGGGCAAGCTCCCCACTCCCAGGACAATCAGAGCACCCAGTATGACCCACAAAGCCTTACTAGTCAAAAATGAGGACAAGACTTTTGAACAACTCAGTCCAGTGGGGTAAGAGTTACAGCTTGGAAAGGAGGTTGACAGAATAGTAATGGAGACAGAAGACAGCTTTGTCATTGCTGAGAAGTTGAAAACCTGACTCAAACAAGTAAAGAAAGTTATAAGTTCATTGAAATGTGACAAAAGTCTAGAAAAATAATGATCAGAATTCTAAGATTTCCTGGAAGAAATACAAGCAGGTAACCTATAGCTGCTACCTGGGGACTGCAGAAGAATTTCAAGATGCACCTAATCAGTATGCTTTCAAGAAGACACTTTCCCAGATTTGTATCAATTGAGAAATACCTAAACAAATGATGTTACATGAATGTGATGCAATATTATTGTATTGTAAGGAATAACAAGCATGATCAAGACAAAGAAGGATGAAAAATTTACATGAATTGATGTAAAATGAAGAATGCAAAGCCAAAAAAATAATATAAGCAATGGCAAGAATGTAAATGTAAAGGATGAGCACAAAACAATTTTTAAAATGCATGTTTCAAAATTACAATGAACAAGGTTGACCCCAAAGAAGAGATTGTAGTGTTAGAGAAGGTGGAAGAAATCTACAAGAATAAAGATGTATTCATGGACCAGAGCAAGTATATTGACAATATGATTGAACAGGAGAAAAGTAGTCCAGGACCAAATGGAAAGACCCCTAATGAAAATAATTTTAGGTTTATAATAGGAAGATCAATTACATCAAGTAGAGATTGGCCTGTGGGTTTTTCCTCAAGTTTATGACCACACCCAAGAGGAAGAGAGGTATTAGTATGGATACCAGTTCAAGGGAAGGATGGATAGTTAACCAAAGAGGAGATACTGAAACATGGTGTTTTCAACCAGACTACCAACTACAGGAAAAACTTTACCCAAAAATAATCCATAAAAATAATATCTCAGTTTGATTCTTTTCTCTGATACTTGACATGGTTTCCACAGTCTTCTAATTCACACCAGCATCTCCCCTACCAAGCTGTTATATTACCTCAAAGTGGAAGGAAAATAGTCTGTTACTGGGATTTCACCTATAGAGATTTAGTTTTTCCTGTCATCTTACTTAGATTTCTCTCAAATTCTCTCTTATCTTTTATTCTCAGTAAATAGTAATGTTGTTTAAGGGATATACTTTGAGAACATAGCTATCTATGAGGTTTTTTTCAAATGATCTTTTAAATGGAGGGAAACAAAGTTTGTATAGGGTTGTAGCATTCTGTCAGATCCCTAAATACAATCGAAGGGTGGAGACTGGAGTAGACATCCTGGGTAGACCCAGGATGCTCATGGGTTTGGAAAATTCAGCTTTTCCAAGTAGGCAAGAAAAGACAGTCTCTGGCTAAGGGACAGTAGTCTTCCCACCACTTGTCCAGGACCAGGTACACATAGGCAGGTCCTCCTGAAAGCAAGCTTCCTTTGGAAAGCACTCTCTCTCTTTTCACTTCCTTTTGAATTTGAAAATGTGAACTATTACTGTAAATGTTTTCCATAACATCTGGACTTTTGTTTTGTATAGACCTATTAATGTACACAATAATCCCATTTTTAATAACACAAGGGCAGTTAGACAATGTGAACTAGAAAGGTGAGGAAAATGTAAGTGACTCTTTGAGCCTCCAAATGAACCATTT
>CM053581.1:559133009-559155649 GCA_028627135.1 Pseudochirops cupreus | reverse complement strand
GAGTCGCAAAGTTCAATCGTATTTGTGCAAAATCCAAGTGTCTGGGTTTGTGTACATGCAATTCTTATGTAAAACAGGTAGGTAGATTTGGATTGGACATATTAACATTATATTTGGAGGTAATCCTTCTCATCAAGCAAAAATTGCTATCTGCATGTGGGATTACTTATTCTCTCCAAAATACAGGAACCACAAACAACATGTGATGAGATCCATGTATATAACCAGTCAATAGTCGAACATGAGAGACATAGCACCAAAAGATGTGCCAAAGTCTTGCCCTCATTGACTATTTTAAAAAGTCAATAGAGTCCCTGGGGTAACAAGTAAAGTCTCATTGTTCAAATATAAAAGTTAGCTCACTGAAAATATAAAAATTTTCAAATGATTGGCATGTTTATCAGAGAAGCTAAGAATTTAAGTAAGGTGGGCCAACAACTACAAAACACAAAATGCTGAAGAACATATCAATTTGAAACAACAGTCATGTTTGCCAAATGACACAGTCTACTATACACTGAGAGTTTCAATGCATTGCTGAATACACATATCCTGCTCTGCCACACAGTGCATGAGTCATAACTTCACATAAAACGTAAGAAGAAGCCATCCAGTGATTTCTCACTGCCCTCCATCTCCCAGGCCATCTTCCAGCAAACCACACTTTATGACAGCCTTATACCAAAATTCACCTGTCACTCAGTAATGGAGGGTCATAAAGAACCATTTACATTTTTCAATTCAGCAGCAAAAAAAAATATGAAACACTAAGAAATTTCTAAGCAACAAGATGTATGTGGAACAATGCAATCAAATGACATTTTTCACAAAATTCCCAGACAGTGATCTATAGAGAAAGCAGAATGGCTAAGCAGCCAAGACAATAGCAGTGATGAGGACTTAGCATTGCTCACATGCTAGCACCTGTGCCAAGTGTTCTTTGTCAATTTTTATCTTAAATTCTTCATTTGAAAAGAATAGAATAGCTAAAGTCATATGAATATCGGTCATACTGAAATGAAAAAATATATATATAGCCTATATTTACATGATATCAAAGAATATCAGCTTTAGAAAGGACCTCAGTGACCATCTAATCCAACCCATATCCAAATAAGTGTTTTCTCCACAGCATGCCATAGACGATCTATGTTTTGTTTACCAAAGATCTCAAGTGGGGTGGAACGCATTTCCTTACCAGCCCATTTCACTGTTAGATAATTAATAGTTTGGAAATTTTTTCTTTGTATCAAACCTAAGGTGATCTCTTTGCAACTCCTGGCCCCAGAACACATCCAATTCCTCTTTAAGATGACTTAAAGAAGCTATGATGTACTCCCTAGATCTCCTCTTGTTCAGGACAAATATTTCCAATTCCTTGAAGACTCATGCTCATGTAAGACCTCCACTGGGGCAACTCCTTTAACCTAGCACTTGCATTGGTGAACTGAATCCTCAGAGGGTAATTATTACTCTCTGAATCTTAGGGGTAACTTTGAGGGACTGGGTTTCTAATAGTGTTTATCATATGCATCCACCCATGTTCTTCCACAAATAATAAGCAAGACTCAATTAGCAAACATTATTTACTAAGAAGGTACAGTTCAAAACAGGTGGTATAAAGTATTTCCTCCAAAACTAGAGGATATTCTCATGGGGTCCCTAAAGAGAGTAGGAGCAAATTTATTGTACAAATTTAATAATGTACATTTGTAGAGAACAAATGTGGCAAAGTGGGAGCTCTCACAACTCTTAGTTACTTGAAGTCTTTATCTCTCTTTGTAAAGTCCTCATAAGGCTGGCTTCCACAGGTCAGTGCCCTTGCAAAATCCATAACCAGGTCTTCTCTCTACCACCAGGGTTCACACTCCCTGGAATTACCTTTCTTCATTGCTCCCAGCTAGATGTACTTTCATTGGTCTTTTATCTTTGATCACAGCTGAATGTCCTGCCTACTGCTGGTCAGGCCTCTCTGACAACATGACCAATGGGGGAGGAGGGTGGTTGAGGAAGGGGAAAAGAGAATAAGACATTTTCATCTCCCACCAAAAGCAATTCCCTCTTATCATCTTGGCTCCAACTCTTGAACTGGAATCTTCCAAACTGCAACTCTTCCATCACTAAACTGGTCCACTACTCAATTAACCAATTTCAAACTGGCTTGTTGTTTTTATACAAAGCCCAAGAGATGGTATTTGTTCTTAAGCTCTTACAAACTTTTTTGTTCATGGCAACAATTGCCTTTCATCCAATCCCCAAATCCATAACCTTCTTAAATTGATTAAAATTTATTTATACTTTCGACTGATTCATTTTAGGTGTCTGGGACTTCCATGATTCCATTAATTGGGGTGGGGGTGGAACCCTACCTTTACACACACAAGGCATGAGTTCTATTGTCTTTCACCATGCTAGTGGTCCTTCACTGAATGTTCTCTAGCTTATCAATACCCTTCCTAAAATGGGCACCCAGAAGTGAACACAGTGCTTTAGTTACAGTCTGATCCTGGAAATTACAGTGGGGCTATCATTTCCTTATTCTTAGAAGCTATACTTCTTTCAAATTATATCAACTTTCTAAGTTTCTATATCTTCTTATTGAAGGGAAAGGATAGGGAAAAGGATAAGCATTTACATAGTAAGGCCTTATGCCCTTTCATTTGATCCTCATAACAACCTTGTGAAGCAAATGCTATTATTACCCCCATTTTATATTTGGGGGAACTGAGGCAGAGGTTACCTGGCAGACGTAGCCAGGTTCACATATCTAATAAGTGTCTGAGGTCAAATCCAAACTCGGATCTTCCTGAGACCAGGCCTAGCACTCTACCTACCGCGCTGCCTGTTGCTTCTATTGAGATTGAGTTTGTCACCCACTAAAACCCAATATCTTTTTCATAAGAGTTGCTATCTATTCACAGCTCCCCCATTTTGGACTTAGAGAGTTGATTTTTTTGAACTCAAGTATAAGATTTAATATTAGTGCCTATTAAATTTCATCTTAATTCAACTCAGCATTCTAACCTATAAAGAAATATTTAGAGCCTGAGTCCATCATCCACTAGGTGAGAGACTTCTCCCAGCTGTGGCATCTACAGAATGCTTGCCTCACTACAGTCCTCTAAGGCAAGTAATAAAGGTACAATTTTTCCCATTTTTTTTCCAGAGAAAGAAAACTAGAGCCCAAAAGGCTTAAGTAGCCTATTCTAGGTGGCACCACTAGTAAATGGCAGAACCAGGTCTCAAACTCACTTTTTCTTGAGAACCAATGGACATCCATTTCAATGTCAGTCTACAGTACCAGAGATATAGCTCCAATACTGATGTAAAGACAGATGGTGTCGGTTGAATCAGATGACAAGCCCAGATGTTGACCTCAAACATGTGTTCCCAAAAAAGTCCCTACTGTTGGTTTGCTTTTTAGCCATTGGTCTCCTACAGATAAAGGGACACATGCACAGGTATCAAATGTCCAAATTTTCTGTTTTTAAACTCAGTCCCCTTCCAAATACATCTTGCAGTGTCTCTGAGTATATTTGGTTTGGTTCACTTTAATTGAAACTGGCTCTATCTATATAGTTCAAAGTATATTTTTTAAGCTTGAATTACACAGTTTGTCTACATAGAGTAACCAAATTAATTATGTAATTACTGAATTTCCACATCCTTTTGTGCTTTGTAAACAGCAATTAAGCTGAAAATGTAGTTTTGCTGAATTCTCAATAGCATTTCTTTCTCTGTTTCTAGCTCTGTCTTTCCTCTGTCTCTATCTCTGTCTCTTTTTCTGTCTCTGTATCTTTCTGTGTGTCTTTCTTCTCCTCTGTCTTTTTTTTTGGCCAGGATATCAATATAGAGAACCCTTGGTAGGGATACAGATTACAAATGGTCTTGTGACCAACATTATCAGAGGCAGGATTTGAAGTTGTATGTCCTTGACTCAGTTTACCATCTACTGTTTCCCTAACAAGCCTACACTGTTTCTCTAACACCATATTCTGGTATGAAAAAGTTATGACATTTTTATGTCAGGCATCCTCCTTACTCTTCTATTTCAAGCCAGTAGGATTTAACCTATGTCATGAACTTCCCCCAAATTATTTCTTTGAAAATACCAAACTGAATTGGGGTTTCGTTTTTCTTCAGTACTGAATATTGCTATTAGTCACTCAGAATTAATTCTAAAAGTAGCTGAAAGTAAAATTAGAAAATTACTAAGCATGAAAAGAGTATAAAAATGAAAACAGCACTTGTAATAATGAATACCACATTATTCAAATATAATAGTATGTGATTTTTAAAATGATATTGTCAGGTAAAGATCCAAGGTATGAAGACAAAACTTTAAAAAGTGTTAGTTTCAGAGAGAAAGTTGCTTAACGCTTTGATCCCATCATTTAACATGAAATAGTAAGAAAAGAGACATTCCAATAGTTGTAACTCTAGCTATGTGCTAGGTTTAACAGACACATAATATTTATATTAATAAAAATTATGATTAAGATAAATACATAAATTCAGTACATGGGAAAATGAGTTCTAAAAAAAAACTGATTCTGATTCTTCTAGATTAGGAGCAGCCAGGTGATATAGTAGATAGAGTTTGGGACTTGAGAGTCAGAAGACAAGTTCAAATCCTGCCTCAAACACTTGCTAGCATGTGATCCTAAGCAAGTGGCATTAGCCTCAGTTTCTCCATTTGTAAAATGGGAAGAATAATAATAGCACTTTCCTTACAGGTTTTTGCAAGGATCAAGTGACATAACATTTGCACGGTGCTTTTGTAAATTGTAAAGAGCTGTGTAAATGTAAATTCACAACTCAAGTTGAACATTGTTTTTAAAAACCACTTTGGATAGTAGTCTCCCTAAAAACAAGGATGTATATTCCCATGTTTGGAATACCAAACATCATTTAACTTTTTCTTAGAACAAGTGGTCATCCATTTCAATGTCAGTCTACTGTACTATAGATGTATTTCTAGGTAGTGATGTAAATACAGATAGTGTGAGATGGAAGAGGTACCATACCCAGATATTGACCTCAAACTCATGTTCCTAAAAGGTCCTAATATTAATTTCCTTCTTAGCCCCTTTTTTTTTCCTTTTAGCCTTCTTCTACGGGTAAAAGGAAGCATGCACAGATATCAAAATGTCCAAGACAATATAATTGTCTTTCTGAAAAATGTACCACAGAACCAAAGATCCAATAATTTTTCTTCCAGGAATTTATGTCATTATCTTGAAGATTCAACAAACATTTTAAGTACCAGCTTCATGCAAAGCACTGTTCTTGGTCCTGAAAAGCTTCTGAGCTTTCTAACCACGTCTTCCTGTTCATTCATAACATTTCAAATATTCTTATTTCTATAATATTTACACAGTGTGTCTAGGGAAATCCTTGTCGTCTTGTGCCTTCTCTTCTATCTCAACAATTGTGTATCAAAGAAGGGAAAATGAGGAGTAGCCCTGGCCATGTCATGGATTTACAATGCAGTATTTTAAGTCCATAAATCCTCCAATATTTTTGGAATCAACATATCTACAAACATAATGCTCAGAATTTTTCTAACATTTTCCAAACATTTGACTTTTTTATAAAATGCTTGTCAAAGGCTACATTTAAAATCACATCTATCATGTGATAAAATGTTTGGAATATCTATCTTATGGATCAATTGTCTCATGAAAGTTATCTCTACCATGTGCCAAATAATAACCTAAAACCTAGACTAAAAGTATCAGGAAACACCAATAGGCTGGACAATCCTAAAAATAGTATGATTTCCTATTAACAGACAATATGGTATGGTTGATGGAGAGCACTAGAGTTGGAGTTAGGAAGACCTGAATTCAAATCCCATTTTTGATACTTACAAGGTACGAGTCACAGCACAAGCCTGAGTCACAGCTTCCTCCTGGAAAATGGCAGTAGTTAGGCACCTACACCATAAAGGATCAAATTAAGAAAGAGGCATAAGGTGCTTTGCAAACTTGAAAGCACAATCTACGAGTCAATTCATATTATATCATTACCTCTGCAAAGAAACTTCTGTATAAATTTCAGTTATTATCCAGTTGATTCTTCTCTTTCATTTAGTGGAATAAAGATAGAAAGAGTGCTGGGTGGGTAAAGTCCCTGTCCTACAATTATCATTTTATGTTTAGTGTTCAGCCAACTCCAGCACATGTGGAGTGAATGATTGCTTTTTAAATAGAATAGGTAGGTAAGTTCACCTTACCTACCTATTGAAAGCATATTCAGAACAAGTCCAATAGCAGACAGGATGACACAAATGACATGCACTTTATCCTGTTCTCATTTTTTTTTTAATTTTCTCTGCTAGTTTCTGCATTTTGAGAGCTTTTCAATTCTATTTTTTGGAGGTGGGTGTGATTAGGAGAATTTAAAATGATGCCATCTACTAAGGCAACCAGCAGTGGAGAAAGCACTGGATTTAGAGTGAGGAAGATCTGAATTCAAATCCAAACTCAGACAGATATCACCTTGTGAATATGGTCATTTTATCTCTTTCTGACTCAGTTTCCTCATCTGTAAAATGGGGTGTTAATTGTGCCTACCTCCCAGGATTATTGTGAGGAGCAAATGGGTAGATATCTGTAAAGTATTCTGCAGACTATAAAGTATTACCTAAGTGTATCTTTAGGAACATTGTCCTTAAAATTTTATGGGTCAATGTTATATCAAGGCAATTGTGATCAACAGTTCTAAATCTCAGGCTTGTTCTCACTTCAAGGAGGGTTAACAATGGTCTAGCAATTAAATAACTTTGATATCCAATGCATGGCATTAAGCCTATATCTGGGGAACCAAAATAATCCTTCAATGAATATGCAAAAAAGACAATAGAAACAAATTTGTTTGCTGCACTTTGTAAGCAACAGGAAAATAATTGCAATGAAGAAGACCATACAAACTGCTAGTAAGAAATTCAAGATCAAAGCCCAGCAGGAAGAGATAGAAAAAGGAAATTCCATTTAAACCAATGACCAAATGGATAAAATATCTGGGAGTCAAACTACCAAGACACACTTTGGAGTTACATCACTACAAGTGCCAATCACTAACTATATAAAGGAAAGCAAATAAAAATTAGAAATTGTCTCACTGCAGTTAGATCATTCCTTTACAATAAAAATGATAATATTACTTAGGTTAATTCACAATTTAGTACTATGCCAAACTACCAAAGATTTACTTTTATAACTAGTTAAAATGGTAACAAAATCCATCTTAAGAAAAAACAGTCATGAATCTCAAGGAAAGCTTGGGGTGGAGGGGGGGTGGGGAGTGAAAGGGGCCTAACAGTACCAAATTTCAAAATATACTATAAAGTATTGATAACCAAAACTATATGTTTCTAGCTAATAAATGGAAAGTTGATCAATGCAATAAAATATGTGAATAAAATTCAGAAGTAATCCGACCTAGTAGCATAATGTTCAATAAATCCAAGGAAACAAATAAGTGGGATAAGACCTCCCTATTTGGAAAAAACTACTGGGAAACTGGGCAGATAGGTGGTACTAGTGAATAGAGTGATGGGCTTGAAATCAGGAAGACTCTTCATTCTGAGTTCAAATCTGACCTCAGACATTTACTAACTGTGTAACCCTGGGCAAGTCACTTAACCCTATTTGCCTTAGTTCCTCAAATGTAAAATAAGCTGGAGGAGGAAACCACTCCAGTATCTTTGTCAAGAAAGCCCTAAGATTTACAAAACATTTTACACAAACTCTTCAAAGTAAGTGCTATTACTATCCCTGTTTACAGATGAGGAAACTGAGAGAGATAAGTGAATTGTCCAGAGTCATACAACCAGTAAGTTTTGGAGGCAAGAATGAATTCAGATCTTCTTTACTCTAATGCTCTATCTACTGTTCTACTTGGCTGCCAGCAAGTTACCTCCACCCATTTTTGCTTCTAGGTTTAAATGATGTGATTTCTTACATAAAGTCAAGTATCCATTTGGATTTTGTTGTATTATGTGGTGTAAGATGCTGGCCTACACATACTTTTTGCCAAACTGATTTTCAGGGAATTTTTGTACTATATAGGAAGTTAGAGATTACACGGCTTCTGGGATCCCACTAAAATTTAAGTAGTTTGCATTGATTTTATTTGAAAATATTCTCCAACATAAAGATTTCAAGCAAAAATTATACCCTTTGACCTTGTCTTCCTTACAACTGAATCCAAAAAATTAAGTAATAACAGTGAAACAGTTTTATAAAGCTGATCATTTTACCAACCCAAAGATGCGGTATGGAAGATTGTCATTTTTATAACATCTGAATTATGTGGAAGTGAAACATTTGGCAATTTCAGCCACCTGGGAGCATGAGAAATAAGAAGGAAAAGACTAGGGAGAGGGGAGTGAAGGAAGGAAGGAGTTTTTATAAGCAAAGGAAAAACCCTGAATTAAAATAATTGAGAAGAGCCTATGAGTCAAAGATGACCTTATGTTAAAATGATCCTAGATTTAGTGCTAGAAGAGATCTTTTAAGTCACCTAGTCCATCTCTCTTAATTTACGGATGAGGAACATGAAGCCCAGAAAGGATAAGCAAGTGGCTTGAAATCAGAGGGGTAGTAAAATGTGGATACAAATGTAGGTCTCCTGACTCTAAATTCAGTGTTCTTTTCATTGCACCACACTGCCTCGCATCTATCAGATCTGATTACTATGATTTATCAGTTTCTATACAAGAAAGAAAAAGATATTACTAGGACGGTTGTGGCTGCTGCTACTACTACCACCATCAGCACCACTACTCTTGCTGCCACTGCTGCCATCACTCTACTATTGCTGCTGCTGCTACTACTACTGCCATTATTACTACTGCTGCTACTACTAACAACTCTACTACTGCTGCTGCTACTACTACTACCACCACAAACTACTACTAATAATAACCCACTGACATTCAAGATTTATGCTTTATTTACATATTGTCCCATTTGATCATGTCAATATCTATAAAAGTATCAAGATCATAAATGTAGAGCCTGAGAGGTTATGTTATCTAAATCCCTTTATTTTACAGATGAGGAAACAGAGGCCAAATTTCTTTTCCTATGTCTTGCTGGTGATAAGTAGCAGAGTCAGCTATCCAGCTGGGACCCTTGGACTACAAATCTAGCATCCTTTCCAATGTTCCAAAGGCAGCTCATCTCTCATTCTTACAGTGGAAATTTTTTTTCTCTTTTGCTAAATTTCTTTAAAATTCTCCACTTAGTTAAAGCTGTGAAAGGTATGTCCTTCTGAAAAAGAGTTGAGAATATATATCTCGCTCTCTTATTTGCAGTGTTGGGGAACTATTAGTAAGAATATTTTATACATTATCAAACTGTTGGTATGTGGATGGGTTTTGCTGAATGCCTTTTCTTTTCCTGTTTCTTTTTAAGTCTTTGTTAAAATGCTCACTGAGTAGGGGAGGGGGAGAATATATTCCGAAATGAATGTGGTATAACAAAAGGCATCAGTTTAAAAAAATTAATAAAAATAAAGCATACGATGATTGTGTGCAGTTTCTTTTGATAATAATAAAAACTTAACTGTGCCTTAGTATTTGTGAGTCTGTCAAATAAAGTACCCCAGTATTCAACCAACAATGTCAGAATGAAGTTTTATTGACTGATAGAAGAACTATGAGGTGATCACCATGACTGGAGAGACATCTTTCCCATTCCCTCAGGGGAATGTGGCAAACCAAGGACGAAATTGGTGACAATTAAAGAGCAAAATCAAGAAAGGGCAAAATATAAAACTGTCAACCACTGTCAATCAAACTACAACCGATCTGTCAAGATGTGTATTCAATTCAACAAACATTAATTAAGTAAGCATCATATGCAACACATTAAGTTAGAGGAAATGATCTGCTGGGCACTTAAACTGTCGTGGGTAGATTAAAGTATCCAGAAGTAGGCAAAAGAGAATAGAGAACAGCTGTCCCTTTTTTTTTCTCATATCTTCTTTCATCTTTCTCTTTTCCACATGACTGAATAAGCTTTTTTTAGACTATTGTAATGTAACTGATGCTGATAGCAGTTGAATGTGAAGGATTCCAGAAACAGAAATCATCTCATATGCTAACATTGTGTATTAATCACCCCAGTGATTGTTCATCTTCTAGGTCCCTGGGAATTGATTGATCAGTTGATTGTCTGGGAGTGCCAATAAAGACCTGCGAGTTAGGTAAACTTTAGATAAACTTTGTATAGGAAAATCTGAATTATAAATTTAACAAGTATGTATTTATCATGAACTAGGGACGATGCCTGGTGCTGAATTTACATACAAACAAAAGTCAATCTCTTTACAAAAGGGACATGATAGATTGTTTTAAACAGTAATCTTCCCTGTTAAATTTGAACAATTAATGGGTATTGAATTGACCAGATTTGCAATCAGAGGATACGGTTTTAATCTTGATTGAACCATTTAGGACCTGTGTAACCTTAGGTAAATCACTTCATCTTTCCATCATCTATAAAATAAGGTATTGGGACTAGATGATTTCCAAGGTCCCTTTCCACCGGAAATTTGTGAACTTTTCATTTCATATAACTTCAGCCCAGCAAAATCAAGGGCAGTTTCTTTCAGTTACTGTCTTTGTATTCCCAGCACCTAGTCTTCTACCTTCTAGGTACATAAGTGCTTATAAAGTTGAACTGATTGGAATCAAATACTTGCATTCAATTAAAGTAAACGAGTATATACTGAGCACCCACTGCCATGTTCTTCTCCAACTCATTTTACAGATGAAGAAACTGAGACAAACAGGGTGAAATGATTTGCCCAAGTTCACATAGCTAGTAAGTGTCTGAGGTGGGAATTGAGCTCAGGAAGATGAGTCTTTCCAACTCCAGGACCAGCATTCTATCCACTGTTCTATATAACTGTACCAGATACATAAAAGTAGAGACCTGTAGCCCAGGGAAAGACAGACATCTACATATATATATAGATTTGGGAGTCATGCACAGAGATGAAAGAATTGAAGTTATAGGAAGAGATGTAATCAAATATTAAAAGAGAAAAAATTATATTTATAATATTAATATACAATGTATAGAACTTGTAATATTCTAATATTAAGAATAGCATTATTAGAATAGTAAGAGTAAAAGCCAGAACTGCTGACATTTGAGCAGTAGGAGGGGCAAAGTGAACTAACAAAAAAGACAGCGAATCAGACACATAAAGGGAGAAGTCAGAAAATCGAGCACTTACTATGGTCTTCGGATATAAAGAAGGCAAAAAAAAAAAAACCACAGTCCCTGCCCTCAAGGAGTTCACATTCTAATGTAGGAGACAACAGACAATTACATACATATGCAAGATATATACAACATCAATGAAAAGTCATTTCAAAGGGAAGACACTAGTCCTGGAGGTACCAGAAATGGCTCTTCCAGGAGGGAGGATTTGAGCTGAGAAACAGAATATAATAATGTATACCAAGGAAAATAATGTTTCAAGGAGGTAAACAGATGTTTAAATTTATGTAAGGCCCATCTGAATGTACATAGTTTTTGAAGCTACTGTTCCACTTTATTTCAAATATATACATTATAAAACCACTTACCTTGTCAGTTCTCAATTCTGAATGATCCTTTGTTGAGATTTGCCTTGTGTTGATACAAACCATGATCTAACTCATTTGGGACACTCCCAATATTTATCCCACATAATAGCAAGCTTAATTTTATTTTTGCATTCCATAGTTCTTGATAATAGCAAATTCATTTCTTTAACTCCCTTTGATGAAAATACACTGATGAAACTCATATTTCACTTCATTGACCATAATGAGCTATTTTATCAAACTGTCCTTATGACACTATTATAGAGAAAATGATAAATTTACTAATTTATTCACTTGGAATTCCATTTGAAATTTTGAAAAAGAAAAGATCAATGGAGTCAGGTACATTAGGCTTTCACCAAGTGGTTTGTCAGCACGTCCAGAAAACAAGAGTATCGCCTTTGCCTGCTATATTGAATGAAAAACAAATGTTAACCATGGGTTGATTAATTAGTAGTTTTGTTCAGGTTCAGGAGAACAAATAAATAGAAAGGAATATACCTCTACAGAGTTTACTACAAGCCTGCATAATTACCGCATGGTTATATTCCATGTGGTCTTTTTTTTCTCATTTGTTTATTGACCTTGGTGGCATCCCATTTTTACTGGTTTATTCATTCCTGTTACACCAACGAATAGCAGGGAGAATTCATTTGCTTCACTAGTCAATTTTTTTTAGACTGAATCTCCCTGTTTTGCCCAGCCTCAAGATGCAGCAGACACTCCCAGCCTGATCCGACCACCGCTTGGCATGGAAACTTTAACCCACTCTTTTTTGACAAGGGTAAGCGATTCCTGTGCCTGGGAGCTCACTAAATTGGTCCTCTTCTTAGCCTTCTGCAGCTCAGAACTCTAATTCAAACCAGCTACCAGCCTCAGCCTTCCCAGGAGCAGGGATCACAGGCATGCACAATCACAGTCAGCCTACATTCCTCATAGTGAGAATAGTAATACTAGCACACATTTCTATGGCATTTAACAGTTGTCAACTAATTAATCAACAGTCATTTACTAAGGGTCTACTGTGTGCCAGGAGCCAGAGATTGAAAGACAAAGAGAATTTGTCTACCAGAGCGACATGTCTATCACTCAGGCAATAAGCATTTATTGAGTACCTACTGTGTGCTAAACACTGTGCTATTTGCTAGGGATACAAACAAAAGCAAAAATGCTCTAATGGAATTATCCATCTAATGGAATTATATGAATATATAAAAATGTGCACATGCACAGACACAAAAGTAAGTACAACATAATTATTTGGAGAGTAGATAGAAGGAACTAGTAACTGGGGTGGGAATCAGGAAAGGTTTCGCATAGAAGTTGGCATATAGGCTTGGTTTTGAAAAAAAAATTAGGAAGAGATGAAAAGGAAATGCATTCTAGCCATGGAAGATAGCAATTCCAAAGCATGGAACCAGGAGATTGAATGTCACATGTAAGAGATGTAAAGATAGAAATGTCAGTACTTGACAACAGACTGGATGTGTGGAATGAGTACAAGCAGAGAGTGGAGGATGCCACTGAAGTTGATCATTAAGCCCATGGGAGCTAATGAGATCACCACAAAAAAAGTGTTAAGAAAGAAGGGCTTCACAAAGTACTCTATTCTAATTCATTTGAGATTCACAACAATGCCACTAGATAGGTAGTGCTAGCAGAATTATCTTCATTTGACAAGTGGAATCTCAGAATAATTGAACTGGCTTGTCCAAGGTCATACTCTCAGGAAATGGAGGAACTTGGATTTCATTCCAGATTATAGGTTCTAGGACTGAGGGGGACCTTGGAGAACATGAGGCATCATGGAATGAATACTGACACCAACAGAGGCTGTTCAATGATAATGATAAGGATGATGAAGATGATGATGGCAATGACAAAGATGATGATAGCTGACATTTCTATTGTGTTTCAAAGTTTGTAAAGTGTCTTACATATTTGATCTCCTTTGATCATGAGCACCTAACTTCTATGCAATGTCAAGATAATAATATTTACACTACACTGTAGGGGCAGCTAGGTGGCATAATGAATAGAGTATCAGCCCTGGAATCAGGAGGACCTGAGTTCAAATGTGCCGCAGACACTTAACACTTACTAGCCATGTGACCTTGGGTAAATCACTTAATCCCAATTGTCCCTCCAAAATATTTATACATACATACATATATATATATATATATATATATATATATATATATATATATATACGTATAAAAAAATAAAAATAAAATAGAAGAAGTCACTCTAAAAATGTTTTGATTCCTTCAAAATTCTCCTAAAGTGACACCATCTACATGAAGCCTTTCCTAATTCCTCCAGTAGTTAGTACTTGTCTCACCATAAATTTTGTCTTGTATTTATTCAGTATATATTTGGCAAGTACTCACATATGTAAATATCTACCTAAAGAGACAATAAATTCCTTGAGGAGGGGCAGCTAAGTGGCACAGTGAATAGAGCACCAGCCCTGGAGTCAGGGGGACCCGAGTTCAAATCCAGCCTCAGACACTTAACACTTACTAATCAAGTGACCTTGGGCAAGTCACTTAACCCCAATTCCCGGCAAGAAAAAAAATTGAAACATCTACATGCTATCGTTCTTTTCCATGCTTGGTTCTATTTCTTTTTTCCCATTGTTCACTCCATTGGTTACAACCCTTCTATACAACCAGACTAATGTCCAATGTGAAAGTATTTACAGATCCTATACTTTATTGCATGCTGCCATTGGGAGGGGAGAAGAAGGAGGGGAGAAAATTTGAAATTCAAGGGATTATGGAACTGAATCTTGTAAACTAAAAGTAAATAAACAAATCAATTTTAAAAAAATAAATTCCTTGAGGATGAGAATGTTTTTACTTTTGTCATTGTATTCCCCTGCGGCTAGCACAAAATCTGGCACCTAGTAGGTTCTTAACAAATGCTTACTGACTAACCAATTGATTGATAAAATGGGAATTATTATTGCCAAGTTCAACCCTCTCACTTTCCAGATAATGAAACTGAGGACAAGAAGGTGACATTATTTTCCTAGGTCACACTGGCAAGAGATAGCCAGGCCAGCATTTAAACCTAAGTTTCCAGACTCCAGATACAATATTTGTACCACTGTACCATGGCTTTATGACTCCAAGTCTACTGCATTTTCAACTATATTATCTATTCACAAATTAGCATAACATTATTTCTTTCCATGATTATAAATGAGGAATCACTAGATGGTGAAACATACAGGTTAGAATGACCAAGATATTTCATTTTTTAATTTTTTCTTAATATAAAAATTTTTGCATATTGCATCTACTCTATCAGCAATAAAAAACAACTGAGCAATCTCCTCTAATCCTCTATACTGATAAATTCTAAATGTTTTTGTCTTACTACCTACATTTTCCAGCTGTGCTTCCCATGGCTATAAAGGCAGAATCATGGGTAACTTCAAAATGTACTAGGCACTGGGAATACAATGACAAATATTAAATAATTCCTCCCCTCAAGAAGTTTCACATCTCTACTTTTGGTAAATATTCACAGAAAACAGCCCTTTTTTCTACTTTTGGTAATATTCACAGACAACAGTCCTTTTTTCCCTATGGTTTTTCACCTGTTCTAATGGTCTCTGTCTGCCTTCATTGAAATTGTCACTTTCCTCTCTATCCCAAATAAGAAATTCTTCAAAAGATCCTCAGGGAATAATGAATTCTAATGCAGCAGTTAAGACTAGAAGAGCATGACATTCTTAATGGGAAATGATCCAAAGAGAGTGAAAAAATAATTAAGGAAATTAAAGCCTTCCAATAAATACAGAGCAGAAATACAATGGCTCCCTTTTCTACTACTGATACTACAGGCTAATACTATCACATGTGTCAGGGTCTATTTTACATAAAGCATTTATCACACACCTTTTTAAATTTGAAGGAAGATGCTTTGACTCATGGCATAAAGTAAACTCTTTGGAAATGAAAAACACTAGAGAAAAATTGGAAGACTCCCATACTTAAAGAATTAGTCCAATATTTTCCATTATATTTTATAATTGAGTGGTAGTGTGGCATAGTAGAGAGCCAGACTTGAAACCAAGAAGATACGGGTTCAGGTCTCACCTCTGACACATACTGGCTTTGTGACATTGGGTAAGTCAATGAATCTCTCAGTGGTTCTCTAAAATTGTCAGATGCAGAAAAAATGCTGACCAGCTCTGGTAGAGGAACAAGTTGTCCATACCAATGAAACCACAGGTCCAAGCTATATTCCAATTTTAAAATCACATTTTAAATGTAAGGTGGGGGAGAGGGGGTCCATGTTGGTAACTGCATCCACATGAGTCTGCCTAGGTGTGACAAGAAAGGAGTAATGAATAGATGACTCCATAATCTCCTCCCCGACCCTTCTCTGAGGAAGGTTTTTATTTCTACTGGAAGAGAAATAGGAAACTGAGTCCATGAGGCTGAGCACTCTGCTGTAATTGGAAAGGGGTACACAATCAGGATTACATCTATCTGCCTCCTTAAATATTTGTGACATTTAAAAGTTTGAGAGACATAATTTCTAGGTAATTAGTCATTTTACGAATAATGCTAGCATTTTAATAAAAGAGGTCAGTGGCACTCTCCAATGCCAAAGATAATCATGGTGGAAGGCTTATATGCTCTTGGAAAAGCAGGTGTTCCAGAGGGTGGCAATCAACTCTGATTGGTTAATAAGTAATGAGAGAGAATGAATTTTGCAATGAGGAACTGGGCCAATTCTAATGAATTTTGATTGCGCCATTTACTTCTAAGTTACCCTCGAACTTAGTCAATCTAATCTAAGACTGTATTCCTACCCAAACTTGAGTAGAACAGAATGGGCATGAATTCAACTTGATTAGACTCCTTATGGTGACTGTATCTTACCACTGAACCTAGATGGCTTCGGAGGAGAAAGGCTGGTAACTTTGCGCGCGCGCACACACACACACACACACACACACACACACACACACACACACACTTAAATCAAATTCAGTTTCAAGTCATGGCACCATCTTCCTGATGTCATGGTCTTCTTCGAGAACTGACCAAAGGATAAACAACAAACTCCTTGTAAAGTTTTGTGGAGTTTGACCACAATTGAGGAAAAAGTTAGTTCAGCCTTCAGAGACTGAGCTTTTAAAATGAGGACTTCTGAAAAAGGGAGGACTTTGGATCTTCACAAATCATTGGTTGTTAATAGTCATTTCATTCAAACTGTCCTGATCGCCATTTCTTTGTTTCTGACCGCTATTTCTTAATAGAGAAGTGCCACAAACTAGACATCCAAGGCCTGACTCCCTCCCTCCCAAATACCAGTTACACAAAGACTGTATACATAGTGAATAGCAAATAAACCCATTCATTCAAGGGTATGTAGAAATTAGAGAAATTATACTGACATGATCATACCAGACAATGCACAGAGTGAATGAGATCACTCACTGTGACTGAGATAACTCAATAATATAACAAAATTAGTATGTTCAGCCATTACTTAAAGACCTCCAATGTTGGGGGAACTTACTACCTGACTAGGAAGCCCGTTCCACTCTAATTTCCCTCTCTGCAAATTCCACTCCTTCCTCCTAATTGCCCTCAAGATTTGAAAAAAAAAAAAACAAGTCCAATCTATCTTCCATAGGACAAACTCTGTTCAAGAATATTAGCACAATGGCAGCTAAGTGGTGCAGTGAATAGAGCACTGGCCCTGGAGTCAGAAGGACCTGAATTCAAATCCAGCCTCAGACACTTAACACTTACTAGCCATGTGACCTTGGGCAAGTCACTTAACCCTAATTACCCCTACAAAAATTTTTAAAAAAAGAAAGAATATTAGCACAGACACTTTCAGCTTACCTGTGTCTTCAATTCACAAAACTAAAACCCAGAAATATGAGAATTGATGAATTTGTAAATGAATATGGGTGATTCTACATTTTACTTTAAAAGACTTGATAGAACACATAAAAATCTAATATATCCTTCTAAGTGTTGAAGGTTTATTCTGATTTCTACAGTTTTTTGTTGTTCTGAGACCCTATTCCATAATTCAGAAAGAATGAAAAATGAGAAATGATTTATTTTCATGACATAAATAAATACAGCCCATAATTATCTCTATACAGCATCATCAATAACTACCAAGCTGATGATAAAGCTTTCATTCCCTTTCCTTCAGCTCTATGAAATTCAAGTTAGCTAATACTGTATTTGCAGAACACAGACAAGGTGAATTTCAAGGTTACTTTTTACGGCAGAAGCTATTCTTACTCCACCATCCTACAGCAAAATATCTTCTACCTCTGTCATATTATCAGCATTTTTAGTTTCAGATTTATTTTTACAGGTGACATCCAAAAAAAAATTCCTAATGAAAAAAACTCATAAAATCATTTCTTTCAGGCATCCTTTTTCTGTTTAGGGAATGTTCAGTTCATTTCTAGGTGAAGATTTTTTTAATGTTCCCTAGAAGGGCTGGAGCTATTTACTGGGGGCCATTCCTACCTACCTATTTTACATACAATGACCTCATGTGACCCCAGTCCAACTCTAGCTACATTAGGCTCATGGTCTAATGAGGCACATTCAAAGGCTCACATTCATAATAATTCTGCCCTCGAAATTATAATTATAAAATATGTAAGTATCTCCTGATTACATCCCCACTTAGAGAACAAAATTTTCTAATGGGATCAGGGCTGGGATCCCTTTCCTAGCCCAGGAAAAGGCACTTTCCAAGGGTGGCACAGAGGAGAAAGTGATGGATCTGGAGTAAGAAAGACCTGAATTCAAATCCAGACTCGAACACTTAGTGACTATGTGACCTTGGGCAAGTCACTTAACCCTGTTTGCTTCAGTTTACTCATCTGTAAAATGAACTAGAGAAGGAAATAGCAAACCACTCCAGTATCTTTGCCAAGAAAACCCCAAATGGGGTCATGAAGAGTCAGAAATGACTGAAAATGATTGAACAACAACCAAACCAACCAACGTTTCGTTGCCTCAAGAGATAAGGGGTGGGGCGGAATGTCTTACCAAGCCCAAGGAGTCTACGCAGGGCCAGGCCATGCTTACCCACTCCAGGGGTACCTCTAGCACTGCCCAAACAGGAAAAGAGCTCACCTGCAGCCCCAAGACCTCTTCCTTGTACAGTCCCACGCCCACCAGACAGCACAAAACTTGAAAGAAAACAAACCTCTGTCCCAGCCCCACGGCTCACCTTTGGGCGTTGTCTGCTCATAAGTATCACTTTTGCTGGCTTTCAAAAACCTGAATCTTCCTCATCAGTGTCTTTTAGCTTTAGACAGCTGTCTTCATTGGACTTCATCTCTGGTCCATCTACACCTATAATATGCATCTACACTGAACTGTTGGGGGACTTCCTTTAATCAAGTCAATGTAACTGAGCTGTTGGGCTGGGTTCTGGAAGATCCAAGTTCAAATCCAATCTCTGATATTTACTGACTGTGTGGTCATAGGCATGTTACCTCATGTTTTACCTTTGTAAAGTGCAGATAAATTAATCTGTAATTTATCTCGTAAGTTTGTTGGGAAACTCAAATGAGATAGTGTATTAAGGTACTTTGGATGCCAGGAACTTGGAAATATCTATGGGGGTGGGGAACCTGCAGCCATGTGGCCCTCTAGGTCCTCAAGAGTGATCCTCTGGCCGAATCCAAACTTCACAGAACAAATCTCCTAAATACAAAGATTTGTTTTGTAAAACTTGGACTCAGCCAAAAGGCCACACCCCAAAGAGGTGTGAAGGTTCCCCAACCTTGGTAAGTCACGCTTGCCTAGACTTCTGGGACCTATCAGCCCTTGTATCCCAAGCCAGACTCCCCGCCACCTAAACTCCAAGTCACACTAAGAATGCTTCTTTTTCAGCAATCTGACATCATGTCACTCAGTGTGTCAGTCAAGAAGCAAAACACTAGGGGCAGCTAGGGGATGCAGTGAATAGAGCACCGGCCCTGGAGTCAGGAGGACCTGAGTTCAAATCCATCCTCAAACACTTAACACGTACTAGCCATGTGACCTTGGGCAAGTCACTTGACCCCAACTGCCCTGCCCTCGTCCTTCCAAAAAAGTCTCTCGTAACGTGAAGCTCTAAAAGCACGCTTACTCAGTTGGTGCTTGAGTCTGGAGTCATTTTGTTATTTAGTCATTTTTTCAGTCCAGTTCTATTCTTTGTGACCCCATTTGGGGTTTTCTTGACCAAGACACTAGAGCAGTTTGTCATTTCCTTCTCAGCTCATTTTACACATGAGGAAACTGAGGCAAATTCAGTAAAGTGATTTACTCAAGGTCACACGTTTATTAAGTGTCTGAGGTCACATTTGAACTCAGAAAGATGAGTCTTCCTAATTCCAGGCCCAGCACTCTGTGCACTGTGGTGCCACCTGGCAACCCCAGCCTTATTAGGCCCATGGCTATCACTACTGTGTTCCAGTACAGGAAAATTTTATTTCAATATGATGTAGTGGAAAGCAGGAAAGATTTGGAAGATTTAAATCTCCATTTTGCTATTTATTAGCTGTGTGGCATTGGACAAGTCACTTAACCTCCCTATGCTTTGATTTCTTCATCTGTAAAATGAAGGGATTGGATTGGATGGTCTCAGATGTCCCTCAAGCCACATATCTATGATTCTAAGTCACTTAATTTCTCTGTTCCTCAGTTTCCCCATTTGTAAAATGAATGGGACTGGAATACTTGCTCACCGAGGTCTCTTCCAATTCTATCTACATCTATGATTCTACATCACTTAACATCCCTGGATCTCAGTTTCCTCATCTGTCAAATGAAGATATTTGACGAGATGGCTTTTCTGTACCTTCCAAAATTTGATCTATGAACTTAGGTCCCTTCTGGACAAAATGAGAATTGGATTACTAACATTGGAAAAGTTCTTCACACTTTCTTTTATGCAAGTGATTTTGTTACCTAATTATCAACTATTCTAATAATTCTTACTCTTTAAGAAAAAACTCCATACACTCCAAAAATAAAATGCAGGGGCTGCAGTGACTTTTTAATTTATGCCCTGAAGATATGGCCTTAATACCTGATGAGGTGCCATTGGATTCAGGTCACTGGGGGGTGTGCGAAGCAATTCCTCCTTCTTCATCAGCATCTGACCATAGGAACTTGGAGACCTGAGTGAGTCCCGATAGATTAATGAGGCACTAAAAACTCTAATGAATAATGGAGTATTTTGAAATTTATTTTGTGTTTTATTCATTTGACTCCAATCCATTTAACAGCTAAAGTTCTCACTCCAGAGCCTATTAAAAGGTTTGGGATGGAAAGATTTTATTAATGTATGAAGTTTTATTTCATCTATCATTTATTAATTTATTTACAAAAAAGGGGCTTCAACCTACACAAGCAAAGTGAAAACTGAATGTCTTATAGGACTTATAGTCAACAGATTTTCTCTTCAACAGGTTAACCAGGGACATTTGAACCTTGACCAAGAAAATCTTTGATGCTGAAGTGCTTTCTCTTCACAGAAAAACAGGATGAAAGAGTGAGAGACCAGTACACAATGGTGCATGCTTTCGTTGCATTTGCTTAACTTGTTTTCTCTGTTACAAAAGAAGGCTTGTTCTAGAGTAGCAAAGGAAAGTTATATTTGCCAATGACTGTGGTGTAAGAACAGAAGTCATTCATAAAATGTTTTAAAATGTTTAATTGAATGAAAAGAATCTACTAAAGGGGTGGGTGATGGGGGGCCACCCATCATCCTTAGCAGGGCCTACCATATTCAACTTTATGAAATCATTTCTGCCTCTCTGTGCCTTCCTCTCTTTGCTTCCTTCTCACCATTCAGATGCTCAGTTTCCTCTTGATGTCTTTACCCACCCACCTATCAAAAATTAAAAATCCAAACCCTATTAATTACTTATCCTGTACTATTTGTTGTCTCCTCTAGGGATATTTGCATTTTAGAATGTGGCAAAGTTTTAAACTAAAAGCCTGATGTTGGAACGCTGAGATTAAAAGCAGTAATAGTAGTCACAGAGGGTGAAGCCAAGATGGCGGCATAGGAGCAGCTCCCACATAGCCACTTCAAAATACCCATAAAATATGACTCTAAACAAATTCTAGAACTCTAAAATGCACACAAATATACTTTCCACTAAAGGCAGCTCAGCTAGGAGGCACCATCTCAGGGCTGGAAGCCAAAATCAGCCCAGCCTGAAATGGCGCCTTGGCCCTGGGGGCAGATGGACAAGCTGAGCTGCAGCTGGAGCAACAGAAGAGCGGATCTGCGGCAGCTATGGCAGTTTCCAGAATTATCAAGCCATAAATAAAAAAAAAAGGACTAGTTCAAAAGTTAGTGGAACTCGGCTAAAAACCAGGGGAGAAAAGCAGTCTGGCCAAACCGCCTCCAGGGCAAGGAAGCAGCAGAAGCTGAGATCCTGCATCCACCTCCACATTGCCGCTTCAGAGCTCCCAGCCTGCAGACTGCAGGGGGGCCAAGAAATCATTCAGAGGCCAAGTGCTCTCCTGTTGAGCAGCCTGGATCCAGATCGAGGTCTTGGGTGGTGGTCCTGGGTGTCTTTTCAGTGAGCCAGAGCGGGGGAGGGCTCCAACAGCCTCCTAAAAGCTCTGGCAGCTGGGAAAATCCCAGTGATTTGGGACAGAGCTTTCCCCTCTGGAAGCAGAGTTCCACAGAGCTAAAAAAAATCATGGACTGGTCAGCCATGAATAAGCACAGGAAGCAAAGAAAGAACAGCAATCCCCTAGATTCCTTCTTTGGGGAAAAGAAGGATCAAAGCAGGGAATGGGAGGAAGACAACACAGTCAGAACTCCCACACCAAAAGCTTCCAAGAAACATGAAGATTGCTTAAAAGCTAGAGATCAGCTGAAGAAGGATTTTGAAAACCAAATGAGAGAAGTGGAAGAAAAATTGGGAAGAGAAATAAGAATGATGCAAGAAAATCATGAAAACAGAGTCAACAACCTGACTGAAGAAATTGACACTTTAAAAAATAGA
>CM053581.1:559099772-559132509 GCA_028627135.1 Pseudochirops cupreus | reverse complement strand
TGTTTGTCCTTCCAGTGGGGGTGAGTGATGAGGGAGGAAGAGAAAGAATCTAGAATTTGAAGTTCTATAATCAAATGTTAAAAATATATATGTATGTGTATATATATATATATATACAATAATAATAGTAATTATTATTATTATTATTATTATTAACTACATCCCATTGGAACTTAAGATACACAGGCACTGTGGTAGGGAGATCCATCCTGCCCTACCAGAAAGTCAGAGGGGTGATGGGGGAGGACATAGGAGAGAATAGATTGGGGGAGTGGTTATACAAGGGGATGGCTGTTTTGGGGTGGTGGGTAGGGGAAAGATGGGGAGAAAATTTGTAACTCAAAATCTCATGGAAATGAATGATGTAAACTAAAATAAATAAAAGTTTAAAAAAAATAGTAGTCACAGAGGCTTAGTATGCAAGAGGAGAAACATGGAACCTTCCTGGCTCTGATGAATGACATCACCTAGGCAGGTGGACACCCATTCCACTAACTCTTATGCCCAGATCTATCTCTTCAGGTAAGATAAAGAAGCTAAGTATCTTTAATATTATGCTACATTGATCTCCTCCTTGCTTGTTCATTTAAACCAGAGCTGACAAAAGATGTTTTATTCTTTATCTAACCAATTATCAAGAGTCTTAATGTTAGATCTTTTAAGGGGAAGAAAAATGTGTCCTTTTCCCCCAACAACTCTGCCTGCCATACCACCTGCCTCAGAAGCAAACCTATGGCCCACCAGGCTTCCCTGTGCCTGTTTCCCTCTAATTTTAGCAGTTATCCCACAGATATCTAAACCAAATCTGACCCTAATTAACTGAAATATAAGTACTTCTGGTTTGGCTGATGGCATTGGGGGTAAGAGGAAAATTGAGGAAAGAATAGGAGAGTTAAGGGTAAAAGGGATAATGATAAGTAAATGGAAGGAAGACAGAACTACTCAATTCCTATTTACTTCTATATCTTAGCACTCTCTTGAGCCCTCTTCTCTTCTCCATCTATTCCAAGGGTTTTTAAAACTTTTCTGTTATCGTAGAAGCCTTTGGATATCTGTTGATGCCTATACATTCCCTTCTCAGATTAATGTTTTTAAATGCATAAAATACATAGGGTCACAAAGGAACAAATGATGGAAATGTAAATATCACAATGTTTTCAAAACAAGTTCATGGTGCCCAGGTTGCCTCTCTCTTCCTTATTTTTCTCTTAGTGCTCTTATCATATCTCATGGGTTCAACCATCATCTTTATGGAAATGACTCTCAGATCTACATATCTAACCCCCCTGAGCTCCAGTCTGGCATCACTAACTGGCGATTGGACTTTTCCAACTTCATGTTCCATGCACATCTCAGACATCACATGTACAAAATAGAAGTCATTGCCTTCCCCCTCAAAGCACACCCTTTCCAAACTTCTCTATTTCAGTTGAGGATATGCCTTCCTTCCCATCACTTAGACATCATCTTTAGAGTCATATTCAACTCTGTCTTCTCTCTCACCCTCCATATTCAATCTCTTGCCAAGTCTCATGGATCCTACCTCTACAACATTGCTAGCGTGTATTCCATTTTCTCTACTTACGCTGTCACCATCTTAGCTCAGGCCTTCATCATCACTCCATGGCCTATTCTAATAGCCTCCTAATTGATTTTTCTTACTTCCAATGTCACCCCTTTCACATTCACACTTTACTCAGCTGTCAAATTGATAACTGTGCTTCCTAAAGCACAGTTCTGACTGCCCTGATACACCCCAGCTCAAGAAACTCCAGTGACTCTTACCCTTAAGATAAAATAGAAACCCCACCTACTAGACCTTTATAGCTCTTTACATTTTGGTACCAGTTTTTTGTATACTCTTCTCCTTCATAAACTATATGTTTTAGACAAATAAGACTACTTTCTCTTCCCCTTATATGACAGTAACATAGATATCTCCTGCCTGCATTTCAATGAAGTATTTGACAACACCTCTTGTTGTGAACCAGATAAAAAGAGAGATAGACAGAATTATTGTATAGTTATGTAAATTTGAACTGATTGAATGGTCCAAGTCAAGTGGACAAGTACTTATTAAGAGCTTCCTATATGTCAAGCACTTTGCTAAGCACTGGGGATTTTCAGAAAGCAAAATAAAAACAAAACCAGTCCCCATCTCAAGGAGCTCACATTCTAATGGAAGAGCCAACATGCCAACAACTGTTCACAATGACACATGCAAGATAAATTATCATAGAGGAAAGACACTGGCATTAAAGTAATATAGAAGATTGGGTTTTAACTAGAGCTTGAGGAAAGCCAAGAAAGCCAAGAAGCATAAATGAGAATCCAAGCATGGGAGATAACTAGTGAAAAATGCATGAAGTCAGGAGATAGATTGTCATGTGTTCAACTTGAGATGACCAGAAAGTAGAAAGAGGCCAGGATGAAAGGTGCTTTAAATCCAAACAGAAGATTTTATATTTGATCCTGAAGATATGGGTCATGTTATTGTTCAGTCATAATAGTCACATGCAACTCTATGGGACCTCATTTGGGGTTTTCTTGTTGAAAATACTGGAGTGGTTTGTCATTTCCTCCTTGTGCTCATTTTACAGATGAAAAAACTGAGGCAAACAGTATTGAGTGACTTGCCCAGGGTCTCACAGCTAGTTAGTGTCTGAGGCCAGATTTGAACTCAGGAAGATGAGTCTTCCTAACTGTGCAACCTTGCTGGATCACAAGTTGAGTACAACACCATCCACCTTGGTGAATGGAGCACAACTCCCTCCATCTTATGCTATGCTTTAGCTCACCAATTAGAAGCCCTCCTTGCCATGCTCCCCATCTCAATGACCCTTCCACAAAAACATCCTGTTGTGATATCATTTGTTCTGGGAGCCTACAAAGGTTCCCTGATTCCAGAAAGCAGAACACTTAGGTCACCATCTTATCTAATCAGCCAACTTTTCTAATAGCCTTTCTCAATCCTCTTTTGCCTGAAGCTTTTCCCCTCCTTTATGGTTTAAGCCCCCTGTAAACTCAGTTTGGAAAGTCCCTGCCTGTGCAGGTAGCCCTCCTTTGCTGGAAAACTCAATAAACCCCAAGACAGGTTTGATACTCCTTAGAGCCTCATTATTTCTGTATCACCCATAGAAGTAAAAGGAAGCCATTGGAATTTATTGGGTAGAGAGGTGATGTGGTCAGACCTGTTCTTTAGGAAGGTCAGTTTTATAGCTGAGTAGAAGACAAAAGGGAGACAGTAATTAATATCAACCTGAAACGAGGGCTTTGAGGTATAGTTGCAAGCCTTAACTTGTCCATGTTCTGTTCAAAATTTTACTAAAGTCTTGGATGAAGGCTTTGATGGCAAGGATATCAGAGATGAAGATGACCCAAAACTGTAGGATACCTAACACTTTCTATGCCAGGATCAGAATACAAAACTATTTCCAAATACTGTAAAATAATATCTCCTAGAGATAAATATAAAGTCCTACACTTTAAATAATGGGTGAATTTTGAAAGTACAGGATGGGGAAGGGGTAGCTAGTCAATGGGGAATTCAAGGTCAACATTAGCGTGATAAGGTAAACAGAAAAGCTAAACTAGACTTAAGTGGAATTCACAGAAAAAGGGCATCGAGAGTTAGACAAGCAAAGCAACTGCTGTGTCTGGCTTTGGGCAGACCACACATGTGTGCAGTTCTAAGTCTCATGTTTTAGGAAGTCCTAGTATCTAGTGGGGCACATTTAGAATAGATCAACTGGTAGGGCAAGGGAATGCTGAACCATGTCATATTGCAAAAAACAATTAGGGGGATCTAACTGTATTTAGAGACACATACTGGTTGGTTGATTGGTTGGTTGCTATCCTTTGTTCTCCAAGAGGATCAAAATGACATCACTACTTGGGGGTCAAGGTACAGTGTGACTGCCTGTGGCTAATCAGATCAATATGAGCTCAGAAGGCTCTACCACAGGTAGGGCACAAATAGTTCATGTGATCATATGGAATAGAGATGTCTCTAAATCTGTGCATCTCATGTTTCTTTTGAGCTACTGCATTCTGCTTTGCTCACAGAACACAGCACCTTCCTTGATGCAAGCACATCATGCTATGTAGTCCTGTACTGGTGCATCCCATCCCTCACAATCAATTCCAAAGTTCTTCAGAGAGACCTAGAGAGTGTCCTTCTATTGCTTCTTCTGCCCTCCATGTGAGCACTAGTTGGACGCAGAAGGAAGAACCAGAAGCAGTGAGAAGCAGCTTCTAAAAGGCAGATTTCAAGTCAATGTGAGTCAAAACTTCCTAATAATTAGAACTGTCCAAAAGTGTAAAGGGATGACTCACTCCATAGTGAGTCCTGTTCACTATTACTATCACTCCATGTTCACTACTGTTAGGTCTTAAAGTAGAATTTGGGTGACCACTTTTCAATCATTTGGTAGAGACAACAATTCTGGTATGCTTCCAACCAAATAGCCACCAAGATCCCTTCCAACCGTAAGATTCCATCATTCAATGATATTCTCATTGAATCTCCCTTCAGTCCTTCACAGGACTAGTAATAGTCTTCAACACTGGGTGAACACCCATTTACTACAGGATATTTTACTATATAGTCTGGAAAGATACCAAAAGAATATTTTTAAGATGTTTTCTGTCTGCTTATAAAAACAGAATATAGATAACTAAATGATATTTAATGATACAATGCAATCAAATCAAAATTCATAGGGAGTAATTTTCATATCTGTGATTAAGAAATGCAAAAAAAAATTAGTGATTCAGAGCCACAACTAGGATTTTTGCACCTAGGACAATCTATGAAATCCCTTCTCAAATCAACTTTTAAGGACAAATTTCATTTTGCAGAGTAGCGAGAGAGAGATAATGAGACACTGCCCTCCATGGATAGATATCCTAAGACCTAAAGGGGAGAAGCAGGAAACATACTTGGGATATAGCACTATGGGGAAGGCAATTTACAACATGACAGCTTCTTATCTTAACTAATTATTTTTGGTGACTAAGTATTTAGTTCAGCTGTTTCTAGTTCCTGAAGCACAAGTACTGTCAGGACCCTCTCAATTTCAGCACCTTGGAACAAAGCTCAAGATACCCTGCCCTAGTTATGTTATTTACTGTAGATTCACTTTCACTCCTCTCTCAGTCTTATTGTTTGCCTGAAAACTAAAAATGTTCAAATGAAGATTTAAGTCCAACATGAATCCTTCTCAAAGAACCTGAAAACTGTGGTTTTGGCACTGGTAAAAATGTTGTGTCCTGATTAACGCAGAAGGGGAGATGTGAGCTTTACAAAGCAAAGTTTTTAAATCCTAAAGTCAAAAAGGCACAAAGCAATGTCTTTGTATTGGAGAGATTTCCAGGATATCTAACTTTGTTTGTAGCTCAGACTCTCTGGCAGTCTTTTACTAGGCAGGTAAGGATTTCACAGATACCTCATAAGACAAAAGAAAGACTCTTCTTGAACTGTGTAGGAACTCACATGACACACTCAGGACCCATGCTGTACTCAATTACCATTGGCTTTTCTCCATTTGGTGACACAGACAACTTATCACAATGGAGAGCAGAATCTCCAAAGAGGATGTAAGGGACCTGTGAGATGAATGAAAAGCTTTTATTTGTTTGAAAGCTCAATGATTTACCATCTCTTTTATGTATCTCCTGGCACAACTGCTTAGTACAGAGCATTTTGTATTTTTAAAGTTCATACATCAAAGATGGAGTGCAGGCAATTTTGATCTCCATTTTTTTTTCAGAAGGAACTGAAACAAAATGAGTAAGGTACTACTTCAGCCTCCTTTACTTACACAGTCCTTATGTCAAACCCCAAGGCCACAGTTCTTGGTGTTTCTCTTTTTTGGCAGGCACAAAAGCACTTTATCCTCCAAATCCAGAATTGGACTAGTAGGATTCAGATACAGCAGCAAGAGCCACATCTAAAAAGAAATGTTCATGATTATGCAGGAACTGTGTCATAATTCCTCCGCTATACTCAACATCTGCCAGCCCCATAATAGAGCCCAGTTTAGTTCACTGTAACATAAAAGGAATGGAGAGAGCTAAGCACTGAAAGTCAGTAGAGCATAATGGATAGAATGAGGGGCTTGGACCCAGAATAGAACAGAATCCAAAACCTACTCCTGACATTTACTACCTGGGTGACCCTGAGCTTCTCAGCCTCAGTTTCCTCATTTGTAAAGTTGAGATAATAATGCCTATCTTACAGGGTTATTGTATGGTTCAAATGATTCAATATATCTATAATGACTTAATGTATATATAAAGCAACATCAGCAATGTTTTGTTCAGCTCTGGACATACACTTCAGGAAGAAAACTGATACTTGAAATGAAAGTGATGCAAAAATGAAGATATCAATTTTTTTAAAGGAAGCACACGGATAAACTAGAGAATATCCAAAGGAGACCAACCAGGATAGTAAAGGGCCCCAAATTGAAATCATATGAGGATAGACTGAAAGAACTGGGGATGTTTAGCCTAGAGAAGAGGAGGATCATGAAGGATATGGTAGCTGTGTCCAAGTACTCAAAAAAGAAACTATACTCATTCTTTGTAGTGCCAGAAGTTAGAACTCAGAGCAACGGGTGAGAGATTCAAAGAGGGAAATTTCAGCTTGACAGCAAGGAAAATTCCTTAACAATTAGAGCTATCACAAAATAAAACAGGATTCCTTAGAGGTATGGATTCCCTGGCTAACCTTAATGATTTACTGATTTTCTTTTTGAGGTAATCAGGGTGAAGTGACTTGCCCAGGGTCACACAGCTAGTAAGTGTCTGAGGCCAGATTTTAATTCAGGTCCTCCTAACTCCAGGGCTAGTACTTCATCCACTGCATCACCCAAATGCCCCTGTCACTAAAGTTTTTAAGCAAAGGCTGGATGACCACTCATTAGGTAGATCATCATTTCCCATTTGGCTGTTCATGTGGACTTCACCATGCCTCTATCTTGCTGCAATATCAAATCAACTATGAAACTCCCATTTCCTCAGCACCCCCCAGCACCTTGGCCCCTCTCTCCCTCTGATTGGAGAGAGTGGATGATGGACATTGGAGAGCTCCTCCCTGATCTTCTGTTTAAAGAGGGGCCCCAGTTAGACACCTCATGTTCTTCCACCTGGCTGCAGGACTTCAGCATACCCTACACCCAAGCAGGATGCCCTCCTCCTCTTCCTCCTCCTACTGTCCCTTTCCTTTTCTTGTTTTTTTTTTTAATGTCATCTTCCCTACTAGATGAAGAATCCCTTAAGGACAAGGATTGTCTTTTGCTTTTCTTTGCCCAGCACTTTCAGGACCATGCCTGGAACATAGCAAATGTCCAATAAATGTTTCACTGACTGCCTATTGTTGATGTTTCCTTGGTTAAGGGTTAGATGAGATGGTTACTAAGGTCCCTTCCAAATGTGAGATTCGATGATTCTGGTTGCTGCAGGGACTTGTTGCTTCCTTCTCACTCTGAAACACTACTCTGCCCCTGCGCTCCATTCAGGTCAGTCATTCCCTGAGCTCCCATTTTTTTTAAACTTTTATTTATTTTAGTTTACATCATTCATTTCCATGAGATTTTGAGTTACAAATTTTCTCCCCATCTTGCCCCTATCCACCACCCCAAAACAGCCATCTCATTGTATACCCCTCTCCCAATCTATCCTGAGCTCCCATTTTAAGGAAAAAGCCCAGGCTGCCATTTTCACTCTTTAGTTCTTCCCTGGGATCCACTCCTGTTTCTGGTCTTCATTCTCCACCTCACCCCTGTAGCCTTGCCCTAAAGATCACCCTAATAGCCCTTTCAGGTCAGTTTCTCCTGGGACTTCCATTTTAAGGACAGCCATATTCATACCTTCATGTCTTTTGGAGTGCCACTCTTGACCATCCAGTCTTCTTTCTCTACCATGCCCCAATGTAGGCACCTTCTCATCCACCTCCACCTCTCCACCTCATCCCTTTGTACCTCCCTTATAGATTCTCCTTCACAGCCAGGTAGGTAGGTGGCCCAGTGGATAGTGTGTTGGGCCTGGAGTCAGGAAGACTTGAATCCAAATCTGATCTCAGACTTGGCTATGTGACCTTGGGCAAATCACTTAACCTTACTTTCCTCAACTTTGAAATAGAGATAATAGGGCCTACCTCCCAGGGCTATTGTTAAGATCAAATGAGATAACATTTGTAACACAGCTCAATGCCTGACACCTAGTGGACACTATATAAATTCCACCTTTTTCTACTATTAAAATATAATCAATCTAATTTAGGGCAGAGATGGTCTTTCTTGCATATGTTTCTATTCTGAGTGTTTGGCAAAATTCCTTTCACATAGTGTTTATGTGTTGACTTGATTCATCTCCATAGAGAAGTGGCAGACTTTGAGTGAGGAATATTATCAATTATATCAGATGTGGTTATTCAATTGCTGGGGATTGGTGGGGAGGCATTCTACATTACAAAGAAGAGCTCAAGAGAGGGAAATAGATATATTGTGTGTATATATATATGTTATTATTATTATTTACATGCAACTGGGAAATAACATATATAGGCACTGGGATAGGGAGATTCATCTCGCTCTACCAGAAAGTCAGAGGATATAGGACAGAGCAGATTGGGGGAGGGGGGATACATCGGGATCGCTATTTTGGGGGGGGTAGGAGAAAGACAGGGAGAAAATTTGTAACTCAAAATCTTGTGGAAATCAATGATGTGAACTAAAAATAAACAAAAGTTAATCAAAAAAAGAGAGGGAAATAAATCAGGGAAATCATTGGATAGGCAAATCAAATGCATTAATAAAACTTTACAGAAGAAGAGGAAAGGCTCATCATTTTGTAGTCACGGCATGTTTTTACTAAAAGAACATTCCAAGTGATCACCCATCTTACTCATTAACCTTGGTGCTAAATGATGTTTAGCTGTTTGCAAAAAATTAGATCCACCCTCAAAAGATGAAAATTTGCCACTTGTTTAGGACAGTCAAAATCACGTGCTGCAGATTCTGAAGGCAATTCCATAAAAATTCTCTGAAGAGAAGAGCCACAGATGTTTGGAGCAATGAAAGCAATGTCTGGAGGAATAAAATGAGTGCAGAACCTGCCACAGTGCTTATTTTGAAAGGGAAAGAGTCTATTTGGATAGATAGTGGTACTGCCTAATGAGTCTCCAGGGAGCAAAGTCAGCCAGGATAAGAAGGTGTTAGGAGAAATTCTAGTTATCCCTCGGCCAGGAGGAGCCACAACTAAGGAGGAGGTGGTGGTGGTTGTGCTTTTTCAGGAATAGATATAGATGAGAAGGAACCCAAATTCCAAGGCCTTCTTCTCTTGCTAGGAATGGGGAACTTAGTGCTTGTGTTCTAGCCATGTGCATCTTCTGAATCACTGTGGAGAGAAACATCCCAATCAAGGTGGGAATGCCCTACACACAGATGAAAAGAGCCCAGAAGCACCTCGAGTTAGAGGCTAAGAAGAAGGGGACATATATCATAAATATGGGGCAGAGAGGGGATCCACATCATAGAGTATATCCTGATGCCACCTAGGCAACTGCAATCTCTGGTACCATTAGACATTCAGTCTCTTAACTATGGTATGGGTTGCCCATACCCAACTCCAGTGGGTATAGACCTAGGTACAAGTATCATTACCACCATTGAGAAGAGAAGGACTGATACTGGCAGAAAAGGTTATAACAAAAGAATAGAAGACAGTGATGGTGGAGGAAGGGAAGACAGTGCCTGCTACCACTTGACAACAACGGCCTCCAAAAGCAATGAGGGACAATTGTGATGGCAATCATTCTGCTGTGGTCAATTCAGGGGCAATGGGAGGTTAGGACCTGCCTCATAATACACACATAACCACAAAATGCTGAGTGCAGCAAATTGAGACCAGTTTGCTAAGTTTAGCCCACTATCCTGTATTTTGCAATCAAGCTCTGTAACCTAACCCAGACCTCACTTTTCACTGGCTCCCCACACACCCAGGAATGTGGACCTTGGTTTGGAATGACCCAGTTATCAATCTTAGCTCAGTTGGGCAACTCTTTGATCATCTACCTGCATGGTCACTTCCTGCCTATGACTATCTCTTGATCCCCCAAACCAAAAGTGGTTTAACCAGTGCAATGGAACCCAGTTCGTCCATAATCCAAGCATGGTGGATCCCAAAGAACACAAGAGAAAATACAAAAGAAATAATGAAAGTAGACAAGATGGGAAAGCAATGAAGAATTAGAAATAGACATGAGTAAGTGCCTCAGTGATCCATTCTCATCCCTGTGAATTATAATGTCCTCTTGAGCTAGACCAAACAGCTGTAACAATCAAATGGTATCCTAATGCCAACAAAAAGGAAAGAGGAGGCCATTGAGATTCAGCTCACTTTTAGGCTCTCTCATTATACATATCTAGGTTTGAGTCCTCTTGCTTTATTCTCTATCTAAACACTCATTGAATATGATTTAATAAGGTACAGAGAGGGGAGTGAAACCGAAAAATACAGCTGCTACAAAGATTGTGTGACTATGTGGTATCTGGCAGGCTGATTACAGAGGGAACATCAGCTGCATTATTGAATTCTGCCCATAACCGGGCCATAGATTCTTAGTGAAATTGTTTGACCATAATTTGTCTGCTATTTTCACTTTGCTAGAATTCTCCTCATTGCTGCTGCAATGCCAGTATCTTGATTTAGATATTTCTTCCTGCTTTGAAGACAGCTGAATAACCTTCTGAATAAGAGTTCTATAAATTCCTTTTGGGAGGGTATATTTTAAGTGAGCATTTGGCCTTCAGCAGCAATTACAATCAATCATGCTGGAGAAAATACACACTCATCGTTTATTTTAGGCACAATTCTCTATTACTTTCTCACTTAAAGAGTATTTTAAAATTGATAGTGTTAAAGGAAGGCCTCTTCCTAAGGCCTGTTCTGAGTAAAGGAACTAGCATCTTCTCTTGCTCATTACATCAATTTCCCCATCTTAAAAAACATTCAAATATGTAGGTAATTGATTTATTTTTCATTTTATAAGAGATTTTTACAATAAAACTCATTTTCCTAAAGCATCAAACATGTTTAATGAAAGTTCAGTAAAATGAAAACACACTTAGAGCCATGCTCTGCACCCAATAGTATATGAAAAGAATGGGCAAAAAAAAAATCATTCTCTATACAAAAATAAAATAAAATGCCCAAAGAGCAGAATTTTTCAAGCACTTTTTGTACACTAAAAGTTTTAAGAGTATAACAGTACATGGACCTCAGAGAGGGGAAAAAATCTCCTTAGAACTAATTAGAATAATTAAATAACTCTTTTATTATTCAGCAGAGTCAGTGACATTCAAAATTAATGCATTTTGCCAAAATTATTGATCACTTCTTATGTTTAACAGAAACTAATGCCAGGAGTAAACAGAAATTCTTTTAAAGGGAATAGACTTGATTACACTCACCTAATTGCAGGGACCAGTACTGCTATATGAGACTACATTGTCTGAAAATTATTCCTGAGATGTCTGGAATCTTAATAAAAATTCCAGAAAGCCTGGGTAGTCCCTGGGGAAACATATACTTCTTGTTTCCATCCCTCTGCTACATTCTCCCACCAAAAAAAAACACCCTGCCATTTTCTAAATCATCATTAAGACCACTGTTCTTAAAAAGGTGTCCACAAGATGCTCCATGTAAATCAAAATGCTGCTGAATGTGGCCTCTCTTACTCAAGTCTATCTTGTCTTCTTCACTGGAGGCAAAGCTGATTAGACACAGAAGAAATCTGTCATTGACCTCAGAGTTCTAAGTTCTAAGTTAGAATTTCTGTTGACTCTCACTCTTAGGAATGGCTGATTTCTTGCATTCATCCACCAATAACCTCTCTCTTCCTACATCCCAAAATGTGACAGCCTACCTAGGTGATAAGCAGAACAAAGGTAGGTGGTAGGGAAGAGAACTGAGAATAACAAGTCTAGATTTTGTTAGGAAACTTGACTTAAAATGGTACCAAAGAAAGAGTAGACCAGGAACATTCAGCAATTCTAAGACAAAATTTTTCACTGAAATATCTATGAAAGGGGAATGGGCAGGGAAATTGGTTGAGAGGCACCAAGAAAAAAATCTCATTGGGATGATTAGCCAATTATTCAAATGAGGATCCAAGAAATGAAGTTTTCAGACGTATCCTAAAGAAATGGAAGCAGAAGATTGCTACATGCCATATATCATTTCATTCTGTATCTAGTTCAATCTATTGCCAATAATTCATGCCCTTAACATTGACTTTTTGCCACTTCTTAAATGTCTTCACTGATAATAGATGATAACCATATTATGCCTACTGTGCATCCTTTTTTCCACTTCTTATTGATGCTTGTTGAGTTCTTCTCTTATTGAAATCACAGACATTTTCCAATAACACTCCCTCTCTTCCCATTGAAACATCTCTTACAAGCATGTAAAGAATTAAAAAAAACTAGCCAGTCAAGCAATCATATCTGACAACATATGCAACATTTTGCCTTTATGAGTCCCTCTTTCTCTTCCAAGGAGGCATGCTTCATTGGCTTTTTGGATTACTTGAAAGCCCAAACAATGATCCAGTGAGACATATTGTTGGCCAATCAATGAGAGCCAGAGTGATTTGGGTTTAACGCATGGTATTTAAAAGAAATCTAGCCCCCAAACCCCAAGATATCTTGGGAGGTTTCAGCAATCAAAATTAGTATTACTTTGGGCAGAGCACCCACAGGTAAGGGTATGATTCTCTATGTAGACAGGGGGAGAGGAGTGGGGAGGAGAGAGGGAGGAAAGAAGGAAGGAAGGAAGGAAGGAAGGAAGGATGGAAGGAAGGAAGGAAGGAAGAAATTGTGTTGCCCAACTGGAACCACCCAGTTGGGTCCCCAGTTAGCCAGCTACTACTACTCACAGATCACTATTTGTCCTCTCCTCTCTTCCTCTCTCCTCTCCCTCTGTCCACAAAGGGTATCATACCCTTACCTGAAGGTGCTCTGCCCAAAAGAATGCAAATTTTGATCACTGAAACCTCAAAAGATATCTTGGGCTTTATGGGCTAGGTTTTATTCTTAAATACCATTCCTTAAATCCAATTCACTCTGGCTTTCATTGATTAAAAGACCTTTTAACACTTAGTCTGAAATCTACTCATGACTGATTGTTCTTGTTAACTAGTTTAGTTAGCAAGGTTCAAATCATATGGGGTGTTTTCAATCCCACCCTTTCAATAGCTACTAGAAAGTTGATATAATTGTGTGTACTATACAGCTTCATTTATGTTCTGTATACTGACCTATTCATCTTTTTCTCATACATTCTTAAAGTATGAAGTTTTCCACCTCCATATTTATGAATGAATTTGCACAAGGAGCATTATAGAGCAGTCCCAAATTCATCTTATTGTCTTCTAAAGAGTGTGATGAAGCATGGTCCTAAACATTTCCTACCAAGTCTCCTCCATTTTTGCAATTGGTAATTAATGAAATACATACACAACCTGATAAGATTTGGGTATATTCAGGGTATGTGGGTTTCCAGTAGGAGTCTTCACTTAGTAATGAGAGCAGTGATAAATTTACCTCACTCGGAATTATCTTTTCCTTTCCCTGTCACAACCATTTATATACTATAATTGACATTGTAGCCTCTCCAGAAATCCTAATCTAAGTACAGCTAATCCTCAACATTTGTGCATTTAACTTTCACTATTTCAGGCCTTCACATGATTTTATTAGTACATTATGTGTAGCTGGTGACACAGGGGATAGAGCACTGGGCCTGAAGTCATAAACATCCTTCCAAGCTCCAACTCAGCCTCCGATGTCCTGTTCAAGTCACTTAACCTCTGTCTGCTTCAGTTTCTTCAAATGTAAAATGGTAACAATATTAGCACCTACCTTGTAGGGTTGTGAGGATCAAAAGAGATATTTGTTAAAAACAAGAAACAAAAAACAAAAAACACATCACAGTCCAACAGATGCTATAGAAATCATATTTCCCTTCTCTCCCCACTCCCACCCCACTCCCCACCCAAAGAAAACACAGGATGCGCAGATTTGGAGTATCTACCCCAAATGTTCACATGGACTATTCATGTTGACCTGTAGTAGAGCATTCTGAGCTTGTATTGGTCAGACATATGGAAACTTGACTCTAGCACAGTGATGTCATTTTGGTCCTCTTAGAGAATGAAGGACAGCAACCAACCAACCAATTTCCCTCAGTATAGCATTGGGCCTGAGTTGTGCAGAAACATGAGAGCTGATTCTCAAGGGCTCACCTTCCACCATACAAAGGGAAATAAAGGAATTACAGAACCATAGAAATTTAGAGCTGAAAGGCATTGTAAAGGAGAGGCTGGCCAGTGACAGACAGGGATTATAATTAGTATTCTCTTTATCTTTGACTGTTTTAATAGAACTACAAAAAGAGGTAATAATGTATTGTATGCAATAGTGAGATCACATACACAGATATAGGTTCAGATCTGGGCACTACTTTGAAAGGGGGTCTGAGGTTTTTTTGTGGTGGTTGTTGTTACTTTTTTAATTTTTTCTTAATTACACATAGAAGCCACTTTTAACATTAATTTTTTTTAATGCTGGGTTCCAAATTTTCTCCCTTCCTCCCTTCCCTTCCCCTCCTTGAGAAGACATGCAATTTGATATAGATTATACACATGCAGTCATATAAAATATATTTCCATTTTAGCCATGAGTAAAAGAAAAAAAGGCAAGAAAAACAAGAAAAAAAATTTTAAAAGTATGCTTTGATCTGCATTCAGAGTCCATCAATTTTTTTCTGGAGGTGGATAGCATTTTTCATCATAAGTCTTTCAGAATTGTCTTAGATCATTATATTGCTGAGAATAGCTGTCAATTACAGTTGGTCATCATATAGTACTATTGTTACTGTGTACAATGTTCTCCTGGTTCTACTTATTTCACTTTGCATCAGTTCATATAAGGCTTTCCAAATTTTTCTAAAAGCATCCTGCTCATCATTTCTTACAGCACAATAGCATTCCATTACATTCATATACCACAACTTGTTTAGTCATTCCCCAACTGATGTACATCTCCTCAATTTCTAATTATTTGCCACCACAAAAAGAGCTTCCATGTAGGTCTTTTTTTTTCCTTTTTCTTTGATCTCTTTGGGATACAGACCTAGTAATGGTATTACTGAGTCAAAGGGTATATATCATTTTATAGCCCTTTAGGCATAGTTTGGAAAGGGCTTGAATATGATCACAGGAGACTGACCATAAGACAGCAACCAGCTCACTGAGGGAAGATGGCGATTGTTTTTATTTGGGGGTTCCTTCACATCAGGACCTTGAACATGGTAGGCACTTAGGAGCTGATTGTTGAATTAAGTTTAAGTAAATAGAACTAGGATTTGAGAAAATTTGAAACTGTATCAGGTAAAGAATTGTGGAAGGTATTAGGGATATTTAGCCTTGAGAAAAAGAGGCAATTAGGTGACTCAGTGGAGAGAGCTCTGGGCCTAGAGTCAGAAAGACTAATATTTGGAAAGCCTTATATGAACTGATGCAAAGTGAAATAAGTAGAACCAGGAGAACATTGTACACAGTAACAATACTGCTATATGATGATCAACTGTAATTGACAGTATGATTCAAATCCAGCCTCAGACACTTACTAGCTGTGTGACCCTGGGGAAATCATTTAACTTCTATTTGCCTTAAACCACTGGAGAAAAAAATGGCAAATCACTGCAGTATCTTTGCCAAGGAAACCCCCCCATGAAGAATATAGTCCACAGAGTCACAAAGAGTCTGATATGACTGAAAAACAGCAACAAAGCCTAGAGAAGAAAACACTTAAAGAGACTGATGCTGTTGTCACTATTCAGGCATTTTAGTCACATCAAACTCTTCGTGACCCCATGGACCACAGAGTGCCAACACTATCCATGGAGTTTTCTTAGCAAAGATACTGGAATGGTTTTCCATTTCCTCCTCCAGGGGGAAAAAATGGATAGTTGTCATCAAATATTGAAAGGGTTATCTTGACAAAGGGATTAGACTTGTTCTCTCTTAGGGCAGATAGTTGCTTGGGGCACTGAAAAGTTAAGTGATTTATCAAGAGTCACACAGCCAGGACATTTCAGAGGTGGTAACTGAGCCCTAGATATCCTGACTTTGAGACAGGTTCAATATCTATGATGCCACCCTGCCTCTTGTGCCATTTGAGCCTTACAATAATCCTGCGAAGTACATAATATTGTCATCCTCCATTTTACAGATGAGGAGCTGAGGCTAATTGACTTGCCCAGGATCACACAGCTAGCAAGTATCCGAGGCACTATTCAGAACCAGGTCTTCCTGATTTCAGACTACCCAGTACACCATACAACATAAGGAATAATGATTCCAAGTCATGGAGCAATTCCTATTGTTGGAAGTATTTAAACAAAGGCAGACAGTATTATTGTAGGGGTTAGGATTGGATGAGGTAAGATATTGAGCTAGATGTGCTTTTGACTAAAGATTTTATTATTCTAATGAGCTCAAACAAATACTATTTGGAGTCAAAACGGCTGCAAAATTGATCATATTGACCAAGGTGGCCAGGGGGCACCAGTGACTATTTTCTCAGGAGTCAATTATCTGTCCCCTGGAGACATTTCCCCCAAGATCCAAGAACCCTATCTGCAAAGAAGCACTCCCAACCCACCTAACTCTAACCCCATCTATTATCTATCGCCATTGAGATCTTCCGTGAGGGTTTCTTCCCCACTGCCTAATGCATAGTACTAATTTCTTTCATGAGCTGAGAGAGAGTAATTCAAGCTTTAAGATGAGTAGATCAGTTTAGAAAAGTATATTTAGTTTCTCAGAAGAAAGGTGCCATAGGAAAAAAATGAATAATGTTAAGACCCTACTCAAATTTTGAGGAGTCTAAGATTAGAACCAGGATGGAACGCTTCTGGGATTTCAGTTCTACATAAGTGCTGGAAAAATGCAAATTGTAATTTCAAAAAGAAGGCAGCCTTTGAAAGGCTTATAAAAGGGTTCTAAAATCTTCTTGAGTAATCAGTCGTTCTGACAAATCAGGCTTGAATTGAGTATTTGTGGAACAGTTACATGATTAATTTTACTTGGAAACACACACGGCTCAAAAATTGAGAAGGAGAGTGAACTGACAAAACAGTTTTCTGAAAGTCAAAATGTTTGATAAGAAATCAAAATGTAGGCTGACAATTTGTTGTCCCACAAGGGACCATGAAATAGCCTGTCACATTTCATTCTGACTTAAGCCACAGCAAAATGTGCTGAGATAATGACATGTCTGCTTTTCTGAGGAGAATTGTCAGGTACCCCAGCTACAGTCCCCCAACCCAACTTTCTCCACCTTGTTCTCAAACTTTCACCTGTTCAGTAATTCTAGAGCCTTTAGAACCCTTGGAGCTCAAGAACACATCAGAGTCAGTCTGGATGTCCACACTTGATCTAAAACCATCATGGAAGATTTTGAGTTCTGGGTAAAAATAACCTCAAGATCCTTGGGCATGTTCCATGATTCAGTTTCACAGTTGCCTGAGACTGTGATCTGCTTGGAGAATATCCCAGGAGATCCTCATTTGATCTTCTGTTCTCCAAAATATACAAAATCCCTCAGAACCTTGTGTTCTACAATTCAGAGGACTGCCTGCAAGAATTCAGAACTGGTCTATAGACTGACTTCATGGAGGGAAAGACTAGCTTGAAACAATACACAACAGTATATCTCAGTTGGAGTACAAGATGTTTCAGAATGGCACTTTATTCTCAGCCATTTGGTTTCTTAATGAGAAGCAATAGATTTCATCATCCTATGGGGCATGCCAAAAATTACAGGATCAATTTAAAACATAACCAATAATAATAACAAGAAATTATCATTTATATAGAGCAGATCATTATTTTTCATTTATAAGTATTGTTTGAACCTAGTTTTGTGTGACTAAAAGATTGTCTAACCCAGAAACTTTTCTGAAGAGGCCAAGTTGACCTCAGATGCTCCCAAATAGATGCAAGAAATGCTTGGATCCCATCCTGTGTTTCTTTGGGTCCCCTCAGGTCTTATTTTTGGTCTACCCAAAGTTTGTGTTTTGGGTTCCCCAAAAGACAAGGATTTATCTGCTGCTATACATCTCCAACTGCCCTTCCCTTGGAGATTACCAACTGCCTACATGAGGCCAATCAGACAAATGTCTTTATGCTCTTGTTTGAACTTTATATAACGTGACCTCATCAAGACTTGAAGGGAGCTACCCCTTCTTTCTGGTGTTTCTCTCTCTCTCTCTCTCTCTCTCTCTCTCTCTCTCTCTCTCTCTGTCTCTCTTTTTCTCTCTCTCTCTCCCTCTCTTTCTTCCCCCCTTCTGTGTATCTTCCCTCCCAATGACTTGATAAATTTCTTTCTAAAGTGATTTCATATTTAGGAAACAATAGCATTTTAAGATTTGTAAAGTGCTTTGCAAATATTATCTTATTTTATCCTGACAACAACCTTAAGAGGTAAGAGCTATTGTTATACTCATTTTACAAATGAGGAAACCCAGGCAAATGGAGGCTAAATTATTTGTTCAGGATCAGACAGCTAGTAAGTGTCTGAGGTGGGATTTGACCTCAAATTATCTTGACTGTAGGTCCAACAGTCTAAATGGCAGCCACTTAGCTGCCCTGTTTCTTCCATTTGCTTCAAGATTGCTTCTGTATAGTTTATATTTCATGGCAGAGTACTTTTATATGATTACAGTTTGCTAACTGCCTTCTACCTGCCCCATATTCATCTTTCCCAAGCAATTTGGCATCTTTGTCCTTGTTTACTTAAGAATCCCTTCAGCTGAGTCTTCATCATTTCTCTCTGCCCCCAGACTCTTTTGACTCCTTCCTCTATCTCACATTAACCATTCACTTTTTAGCTGCCCATAATGCCTAGTAGATGAGTTCAATAGATGTCAACTAACTGACATATTTTTTCAAGCTAACTTAACTGTTTTTATTATTGAATGCTATCCACAGACATGTTTCCTAGATTTTTACAGGCATTGCCAGCACTATAATTCAACTGTCATTTTCAGTTTGCTAGAACACTCTTGAGTTCAACTCTGTTGCTATATCTAATATATCTTCGGTGTCTAGTTCAGTTGTCTAAAATGCCCTTAGAATCTTCCTCTATTCCCATATAATTATACTTAATGTCATATGGATCCCATGGCACCCCTTCCTACTCTAGCTCTTGTGTGGGGTATTGGGAGAAATACAGGACAAAATTTCAACAAGGACATTCTTAATCAACAAACTACAAGAAGCACAAATTGAAAAGCAAAGCATTTATTTGGGACAGAATCGCAAAGAAAATAAAAAATAAATTAAGTAACTATCATTCTCAGACCTCAATACACATAGGGATATAGTATCCCCAAACTCCCACATTTTGGAGAAGAGAACACCCTCTAGAAAACTCACATACTTGGGGGAAGAAGTACTTCCTGGTGTTCCAATCTATCTCAAAATCTGTGATTTGTTACTTCTTCAATAAGCAGCTTTTTCCATCCGCTGTACCTGTCATCCACTGTTTCTCCTCAAAGCTATTGCTATCTGCCACTGTAATTTCTTCTTTTTCTTGTGAGTAATGGTTGTCAAGGAGAAAATGTTATTGCTCTTTTGTGAAACTGCCCCAGTTTAACACGCCCCAGGAAGGGCTAATCAACACATTTTCAGGGTTTTATTAGGTTTTACTTCATCTTATAGACACACAAAAAAAGTCACATCAAGACCTTTTTTTTTTCTGGACTCAGAAAATTCTCCATCCTTTATTCCTAACTGGGTTGGGGTAAGTGTATTCTTCACTTCCCATCATGCCCCTGGAAACTAGAGTTTGTGCCATGTAAATCACCTTGAAATGTTACTAAAACTCAAGGATGCAGTAAGCAAGGAACATTAGACGGGGAAAGAGTACCATTGCCCCACATTTCTGCCACAACAACAGAAGTCCTGGTTCTTATAATTAAAGTCCTTCTTTGTGCTTGGGGAGGAGGAGTAAAAAGAGGAGGCAGAGGAGAGAGAGAGACAGACAGACAGAGAGAGAGAGAGAGAGAGAGAGAGAAAGAGAAAGTTTCAGGAGTTCCTTTTGGCCTTCTTCCTAGTGTAGTACACTCATTTATAGCAAAACAACATCAGAATACAATAAAAATGAGCTTATCTTTATCTGGAGACAAAATTCATTATAAAAGTATAGATAAAAAATAAAAATTAATTTAAGGGTTCATGCAATAGTGAAGGAAAGGAGAAGAAAGATGGGGAGAGGGGATAAATTCACCAGGTCCCTAGAGGGCTACAAATTTTTTCAAGACAGGTCACTATTTCATCAAATCACTGAGCTCTAACCGCTTATGATTATATTCAATTTGGGGTACTAATGCCCTTTTCTCACAATAGGCTAGATGCTGTCACTGACTAATCCTCATTCCTTTATCCTCTCCAAGGATCTACAAAGTTCCCTGGTTTCCACTATTTCATACAGCTTCCAACTCCCATGATCCTTTAGTCCATCTAGTCCAGTTGAAAAAAAAACTATACTCCCATCAGACTCCTTAATGATAAGGTGCTACATCTTCATATAAATATACCATTCTGCAATAGCTTATAAAATCTCATTTTTTGTATTGTCTTGATATATAATATAAGCATAAGCAGTTTCAACCCAGTAAATATGTAAGGGAGTAATTTTAAGTAATCTATTATCTTGTGTAAATTATTTTTATATCTACACACTTCCTTCTTTGGGTAGATAAGTTAATAAATACAGAATTTTGTTTCAAATAAGTAAAAATTCTCCATGGAGGCCATACTACAATCCTTCAGAGTGGTTTGGAGATCATCTTGTTTTGTCAAAGGCTATCCCAGTGGAGCATGAGTTCTGGTAGGTCAAGGCATATAGATAGTAGGGGAATAGAGGGCTAGATTTAGAATCAAAGAGATGAACTTGGTTCCTGCCTCAGACTATTGTTGCTCATCCTTCATTCTTCTTTTTTTTTTTTCTTATTTGGAGGGGAGAATGCAGGGCAGTTGCAGTTAAGTGACTCGCCCAAGGTCACATGGCTAGTAAGTGCTAAATGTCTGAGACCAGATTTGAACTTAGATCCTCTTGATTCCAGGGCCGCTGTTCTATTCACTGCACCACACAGCTGCCCCCCATCCTTCATTCTTAAAGTAGACCAATGACATTGGGAGAGTGATGTCTTGACTTGCAAGTGAATTGGATTTGAGTGAGGCACAGTTGTGCAGTCATCAGCCTCACTGGGTTCTCCATAGTCATCTGAGTCCAGGGGCAAGACATAGGTCAGTATGACTGGTGATGGCCCCAGATGCAGTGGGTGACCCTGGACTTTTTAAGCTAAAGTTTTTCCCAGGTCTCAGTCTCTCTGCCTCAGACACCTACTAGCTGTATGACCCTGAACAAGTCTCAACCTTAGTTTATTCATCTTTAAAGTGGAAATAATAATAATACTTCACACAGTTGTCATGAATATAAAATGAGATAAGATACATATGTCACTTTGAAAACTTTAAAATGGTATATAAGTGTGAGTGATTACTATTATTATGCTCACAGATCTTACTAAGTTATGGCCCTGGTGATGGACTGTGTCTTTCCTCTTAGGACCAGCCTAATTAAGTAGTAGAGTCATTGTGGTATAGCAAAAGATCAAAGGTCTTACATTTAAATCTCAGCTCTCCCATATCTACTGTGTGATGTTGGCCAAATCACAATCTCATTTAACCTAGGGTTTCTCATCTGTAAGATAAGGTAGTTAGAGAATATTGCTTCTGAGGTCTCTTCCAGCACCAAACTCACCATCCAGCATTGATCACCAAATAGGTTTCATGAAGAGTGATGGAGATCTTGGCCATGTCTTCTCTCAAAGACCATCTACTAAGGTTTAGAGGAGGTCCCAATCTGCAGCGATGGTAAAAGGTCCCAAAGGACTAAAAATCAGACTTTTGAAGAAATGAATAACTAAAAATAATGCCAAAGAATGGCCAAAGTGGGCACCTGAATTTATCTTCTCTAACCGTGTCCCAATTCAAGAAATGTTTATTGAATGTCTGAAATATGCAAAGGACCATGCTAGGTGGTGAGGAGAATACAAAGGCAGACAGACATGTCCTACCTAAAATTATAAACTGAGCATGCTAGCCAGATCTGTTCACAATCACTCCTTATCTCTATCCCGAGAAAAAAAATTCTTATTTTCAAAAGCTGCTCTGGAAATACTTATTTATGTAAGGCATGTGCTTTGGGCTATGAGCTGTAATACCACCAAGTAACATTTGTTTACTTTGCCTGTCTCCATAGGGTTTGAACAAGTAAAAGAGTTTGTGAAAAGAAGCCAAGTACCATCAGCATTATTTCAAGTGCAAACTGCTACTACTCAATTTTGGCTGCATTAAATCAATAAATTCTAGTGTGAAAGCCCCCTTTATGGTTCCTTGTAGGGCTTCATCTATTTTTAATCCATTCAACTGCTGCACATTGGATAAAATCACAGTTGTTTTGGCATTTGGAAATAATGCAACAGAGTAGGCCCCAAGAGGTGATCAGCCTGCAGCAGCCATATACCACCTAAGATGGATGGTTTTTCAAACCTTGCAAATTATCCACATAAGGAGATTCCTAAAACTCTCGCAGATAATTGTTTTGATTTGTAACAGCCTTGATTACACTCAGGAAATTTGACTTTAGCTTTAAATAACCCAATTCAATTCAAGTTCATTCTTCTCTGCTCAATCCTTGACCACAAAGGGGGAGGGGACCTTTTGTGGTATGTTCTGACTCTTTAATAATTCATTAACTATTTATTTAAAATACTGCAATCACTCAGTCTTTTTTTCTCCAAGCTAAAAAACTGCATATTCCATCAATTGTCCCATTGTAGTTTATCCTCTCTGACTTCTAAAATTCCTCCAAAGTACATCCCTTAACCCAGATTTTACACAAGTCCTTTCCATGTATTTGCATATACTGTACCCCAAGCCTGGAGTGCTCTCCTCACCTTCTCATCTCCACCTCTTAGAACCTTTTCCTTCCTTCCACACTCAGCTTGAGTCACCTTTCTCAAGAAGGTTTTCCTAATTCCCCAAGTAGGTAATGCTCTCCCACCCAATTAACAAATACTTATGTTATATATATTCACCTCTCAACATGTTGTAGCCCCTAGTAGACTATAAGCTTCTTGAGGGCACTGTCTCCTGTTTCTATCCACTTCTATCCATTCTGCCTAGCACAGTGCCCAGAACATAATAGGCACTGAATATAAGTCTGTTAGAATGGATTGAATTGAGTAGAATAGAATCAAACTGAACATAGCAAGAATGCAAAAATATTTGTTGAGTGAATGAAAATAAATGAACAGTGAATGAATGAAAACAAATGAGATCGTATATGTCAAGCACTTTGCAAACTTTAAAATCTATATAATAATGATCTTTCATAATTTCCCACTTCTTCCTTCAAGTCAAGTCACCAGCCATTTATTAAATACCTACTATGCACTGGGCACTACACTTAATTTGTGGGATAAAAAAGAGAGTCAAATAGTGTTCTAATCTTCAAAGAGCTCAGAAATGAAACCTCAAGCTACACTTATGTCACAGACCAGTTGTGTTCATTAGCATCTACTCAAAGTACAAAGTCCTGGGTTCCACTAATGCATTATTGATGGAGTTGTGAGCAGTTTGTAACTATTCCCAAAGGATTGTAAAACTGTGCATACCCTTTGATCCAGCAATATAAATATTAGGTCTGTATCCCAAAGTGATCATAAAAAAGGGAAAGCATCCACATGTACAAAAATATTCATAGTAGCTCTTTTCTGGTAGCAAAGAATTGGAAACTGAAGGGATGCCCATCAATTGGGGAATGGCAGAACAAATTGTAGTATATGAATGTAATGGAGTATTATTGTGCTATGAGAAATCATGAGTAGGCAGACTTCAGAAAAATCTTGAAAGGCGTATATGAATTGATGCTGAGTGAAGTGAGCAGAACCAAGAGAATATTGTACACAGAGTAATAGCAACATTGTGTGATGATCAACTATGATGGACTTAGCTGTTCTCAGCAACACAATGATCCAAGACAATTCCAAAAGATTCATGATAGAAAATGCTATCCACATCCAGAGAAAGAACTATGGAGTTTGGATGCAAATCAAAGCATACTATTTTTACCTTCTTGTTTTTTTTTTCTTTCTTGTGGTTTTTCCCTTTTGTTCTGATTCTTCTTTCACAACATGACTAATTTGGAAATATGTTTAACATGATTGTACATGTATATCGAATCGCTTGCTGTCTTGAGGAGAGGGGAAAGAAGTGAGGGAGGGAGAAAACTCTGGAACTCAAAATCTTACAAAAATGAATGTCGAAAACTATCTTTATGTGTAATTGGAAAAAATACCACTAAGTACCAAAAAAAGAATAAAACTTGAAGAATTTGCAATTCTTAAAAAAAAAAAAAGAAAAAGAAAGCACTGGGTTCCATCTTTTCACAGTTTCACACAGAGAAAAAACAGATCTGGTTGATCTTTGCCTTAATGCTGGCCTGTCTTTATAGGAACATGTTACTTGTTACAAGGACATTTAATGTTCATAGCTGCCACTTAAATACTGCTTTGTGTTCATTATCCACTTTGAATTTCAAGACAAGTTTAGGAGTAAGTATTGTAGGTATCATTATCTCCATGTTCTGTGACTTGTTCCTGGCCGACAGCTGGGAAGCATAAGAGAGGTGTTCTGATTACATTCTCGCTCACTCCAGGTCCAATCCTCTAGCCCCTGAACCATGCCGTCCTGATTATCAAGACTGAAAAACTATTTAAAGTTCATTTCCTAGGGAGTCAGTGTCTTCATCTCCTAGATAGAAATGTGAGACACCCGTTTGCTGCATGAAATGTACCCTCACTTCTTTCCTTTCTGACACTATTGATGTGTCTTGTACATACACAAAGCAGAAATCAAATCTGGGATATGCACGTCTTACATGTTCTCAGATACTACATGATATATTTTTCAGAAGGATCAGATGCCTTGACCAGTCCCAGATAATAGATGGATACAGTCACTTTTGACCCCAGTGCCACAAGTTCCACACCAAACATTTTTATACTTGTGGCAAGATGGAGACACACACTTATAAACACTGTAACGGAGTTCCCTACCCTTGATGCCTGTCTTCCCTGTAGCCATGCCATACCCAGCTTGCATCTGGCCAACAAAAGATCAAGCAAAGCAATTGAGAGATGTTTCAACTATTCCCTTCTAACAACTCCAGTCAAAATCCAAGAAGCTACTGTTCTTTAAATGTCCAAAGGCAATGCATCACCTCTAATAGCTATGTTTTATACCCAGAAACTCCATTATATTTAGAAACCTATAAAAATGGTCATCCTGTAGGAGAAAAAGAAACAGTTTTGAGGTTGATGCTGACCCCGATGGTGAATTGTAGCTAGTCATCCTTGTTTTTATCCCCAAATGTACTTTTAAAAAAAAAATCATGCTTTGCTTTTCTTGCCTTCTCAATGGTTTAGGGAAGAGGAGGGAGAGGGAGAAAAAGTAGAAATTGAATTAAAAATAGAAATCAAATTTTTTAAAAAATACTCCTGTAATGAGGAGGGGGTGGGGCATGGCCAATGCAGGAATAGTTTTCTTGACTATACAAGTTAGCAACCAGGGTTTTATTTTCCTTGCCTCTTCAATGTTGGGTAGAGGGAGGAAAAGAGAAAAGAAAAAGAAACTAAAATTTTAAAATAATTCTGTAGGGATTGTTTTATTCATTGGATTTGTTATCAGCAGAGCTGAGCACAGTACCCGGCACACAGTGGGCAATTAGTATATATTTATTGATTCATAAACTCGATTTTCTTCTGAGCTAAAAAAAAAAGGTATGAAATGATTGAGCAACAAGGTCTGTGCTTGCATTCGAACATCCATATCACCATTTCTAAGCACAAGAGACTACATTCATTAACTATGGTTTCCTCTTTCATCTGAGGTTTTCCCTCCTCCACCCTCCACTCAGGAACCCTCTTTTGGAGAAGAAAAGAAAGTAAGTTCATATTTAATTCATGTCCCATTATTATCTGACATTTCGTTATTTGATCTGTTACCCATTTGTAGTATTTCTAAACTCTGTTACAAAAACATTTATATATATATATATATATATATATATATATGCATATATATGTATGTATATATCCTATGTTGTAATATTTTGCATATTTTATAATCTCTTCATATCTATATCAATATTGATATACAATATAATGTATATATCATATATATATCATGCTTTTCAACAAGCATAATCATGTGTTATTTCTAGAACTATTTACTGTCTAAGTAAAAGATGTTCAGTCCTCATATTTGTGTTTTCAAAGGATTTTTAAAAAATAATTATTTTAGTTATTCCTTATGAATTCTGAAAAAGTGGATCACTGTTTTAAGCTACATTTTACAAAACAGGACACTGAGGCAACTAGGGATTAAATTATTTGCCAGAAGTCATACATATGTAGTTAGAGGTAGAGTTGGCATCGAAACTCTGTCTTACTGAATCACAAATCCCCCATCTGCTCCTGATCCACCAAGCAGAAGAGCCACACATATGTTTAAATAAAGAGGAAAGCCAGCTCTTCATCAGCAAAGTTAGATTTTTCTCACTATGTTATCTCTCCCACTTTGAATTTGAAACTCCACTAATAACCCTGGATTGCATTATGAGTACTGTATCAACATATATACATACTATATACAAAACATTTTAAATTAGATTAAAATGTTATTAGATTGTATAATTATGTTTTATTTCTAACACATGTAAGACATAAAGAGATTTATAAAGTGCTTTGCAACCCTTAAAGCATATATAAATGCTAAGTATTATAATGATATATTATGATATATTATATGATTATTATGATATATTATATATATGACATATGATATATTCAATGACTAAAAAAAATTAATATGTAGGGTAGGGAGGGGAAAAAGTTTTTTATAGGAATAAAATCTATTCCTCTTTACAGAGGTCAAGGTTTGATTTATGGTATAAAAAAGGAACATAATGAAGAAAAGGAGCTTACTTCATAGGAATGTGCTTTAAAATATGTATATTGTGTATATAAATTTGATGGCCCCTAGAAGAAGCCCCACCCAACCTCCAAAGTATGGAGGATTACAAAATGTATCCTGCCAAATTCAAGTTCTCCACTACAATATAAATTCTGTGAGGGTAGGGTTGTTTTTTCTTCTGACTTTGTATGGTCAGCTCTTTGCATAGTCCCTTATACATAGGGCCGGTAGTAGGGACCAAATCTATGACTTCATTGGTATAAGGAACTCCAGTGTATGGAAAGTCCCATTGCTAATGTTGGAAACTGCATTGATTCTGTGCATCTGAGAGTCAGAGAGCTCCCCAGGGTCGCACAGACAGTGAGAACCAGAGGCCAGAAATTGAATTCAGATCTTCCTGGCTTTCATTGGACATTTCATAAATGGTAATTGACTTTAATTGAATCCATCTCCAAAAAAGGAATCTGAAGTTGGATGGCTGTGCTTGCTTTGCTTCCTTTGCTTGCTCATGTTGTCACTCAATTACTTGACTTTTGAGCTCTTTGCCACAGTAGAACTCTGCTTCCAGAGGGGAGAGCTTTGTCCCAAATATCTGGGGTTTTTGCAGGTGCCAGAGCTATTGGGGGGCACCATCTCTACAGCTGCCACCAGCTCTGGCTCACTGGTCACACACGTCAGGACCACCCCCCAAGATCGCGATCCAGATACAGGCAGGTTAAAACAAGAGCAATTACTTCTCTGAACGTTTGCTTAGCCCCCCTGCAATCTGCAGGCCAGGAGCTCAGAAGCAGCCATGTGGAGGTGGCTGCATGGCTGCTGCACCTCCGCCACTTACAGCTCCAAGGGAGAGGCCAGATTGCACTCTGTCCCCCCCAGTTCCAACAGCGTTCCACTGATCTCTCACTTTTTCTTTGGCATCTATAGGTTGATATTTCTGGAAACCACCACAGCTGCTGGTGATCCACTCTCTATGGGTCCCCTGTAACCACTGCTGGAGACCACCTGGAGCTAAAACCATGGGCTCACGTGGGGCTGGGTTCCCAGCATGCTGCGATGGACCCTTCCTGCCAGCCTGCCAGCCTGCCTTCAGTGGAAGATTTGCTTCTCTCTGTCATTTTGTGGGTTCTGTAGCTCTAAAATTTGTTTAGAGTCATATTTTATAGGTATTTGAGGTGGTTATAGGGGGAGCCATGGAGTTTTCCTGCTTCTATGCCACCATCTTAGCTCCACCCTAAATTAAATTCATCTCATGACAAGGTCTGAATTCTATTCCAAAGCCAAATGGCAATGAGCTTACACTCTTGGTAAGAGACAAAGCTGTGAATTAATGTCAAGTGTTTATGTTTTTATGGACTCCTTCCTGGATAAGGCTCTAGGGGAGAGCTTCTACTTCCCTACAACAGGAACTCAACCAGGGTTTTTCCACCATCTTAAACTTGACTACACAATGGGGGTTTAGTTTACATAGAATGGAGGCTCTGCCTTCAAAAAGCATCTCTACTCATCCATCTTGTGCTGCTGAAAGAGAAGCTTAGCCATGACAGCAATGTTAGGTATTTTTATCTTGTGCCAGAGCAAGCTTCCATGAACAATTATAACCTAGTTATAGTCATTAATGTTTATTCCCCTGGGAAATATGTAGTTATTCACAGGCAGCAGAGTTTTTCATGTCTTCCTACCCTAGGCATAATTGAATCTCTGTTTCACACTTCCGAGACTATCAAAAAGTTATTTCCCAACCATCTTAAAAGAGGAAAGTAGCCAATGGCAGCATTTTCAATACAACTATTTGCAGTTCAATTGAATAAAATGTGAATAATGCCTTTATTAAAAGTATCAGGATTAGAGATGCAACTTTCTTAGTTGTGCTGTGTTATAATTCATGATTGATAGAAAAAACTATATAATAGAGAGCATAGCTTGTCTTTTAAATCTGCCCTATCTGCATACATCTTTCTGGCTTTGAAATCCTCATCCGTAGTTTGGGCTACTATTAAGTCAAAATATGATGTAAATACGGTATATATTTTGCTTGTGATATTGTATTAGGCCAAATGAATAACTATATCAGTATGAATTTTGATCATATAACTTCAGGATACCCCTAATGTCTAGAACTCTATTTTAGTAAGTAAAGAGTAAATACTGAGTCAGACCCTCTGTGCTGTAATTGCTAATGAAAAAGAAATTCATTTTGCTTAGTAGTCTGTGCTCCTAAGGCAGGGGTTCATTATAATATTTTATGTCTTGGACCCTTTTGCAATCTGGTGAAGCCCATGGATCCCTTCTCAGAATCATGTTTTTAAATGCATAAAATGATAGATAGATAGAAGTATGGATAGATGGATAGATGATAGATAGATAGATAGATAGATAGATAGATGTATAGATAATGATAGATGAATAGATAGATGGATAAATATTTGAATGGATGGATAGATGGATAGTTAGATAATGATCAATGTATAAATGAATGGATGGATGGATGAATAAATAGATGGATGAATAGATGGATAGAGAGATAGGTAATAATAGATACAAGAGCCTTCTTCAAAAGATAAATCATCAAAAGATAAGAAACAGGCTGTTTTCAAAAGAAGAAATGTAAACTATCAACAAAAAAAATGCCAGATTTCTTGCTACTAGTACCATTCAACTCTGGATTGGTCTTATCTTTTACCCTCCTCCCTTAGCATAACATGCAATCTTTGTTTTAAATGTTTCAATATTATTACTAAAGACTACTGGGCCTAGAGCCAGGAAGACTTGAATTCAAATCCAGCCTCAGATTCTTACTAGCTACATGACCTTGGGCAAGTCCTTTAACTTCTATTTGCCTCAGTTTCTTCATCTGTAAAATGGGAATAATAATAATAGTCCCTACTCCACAGAGATGTTGTGAGAATTGAATCAAATGCACTTAGCACATACGCTAAGTGCACTTGCACATAGCAAGCGCTATGTAAATGTGAGCTATTATTATTATTACTTTAAAGGGTCATATGTGGTCATCCAGCATGTCTCTGGTCTGAGGACCAAACTAGTTAAGTTCAGAGAGATGTATCATCTTCTTGACCACAAGGTGATAAATTGTAGGACCATGAACCTCTCAAGGACTGGACCACATGAATCATAGAGGGGTAGTTGTTATCTGCATTGAGGAAAAGGGGGCTCCATACCTACCAGAGGTCCACAGGCACAGGTTATTAAAAGCAAATACATATAAATACAGTAAGACTTGTGGTATCAGCAGAGTCATTAGTCATACAAATCTAAACTGAATGCACAACCTTGCTCCACCCTGCTTTATCACCCTCCTTTGTCATCAATTTTTTCTTCATCAACTAGATAAGCAGGGAAAAAATCTTGAGAATAGCTCTGAGATGAATGTCCAGTAAAAGAAGACTCTGCAACAGCAACTAGATGAACAGATCACTAGTCTTTCTTTGAGTCACCAACCCAAGCCACAACTTAACCCCTCCCCCTTTTTTTAATCAAGTTTTGCCAGTGCTTAGCATAGTGCCTGGCGCAAAGTGGGTGTTTAGTAAATGTTTAATGGTTGATTGAAAATGGGGATATTTAATTAGCAGGAATATCTTCTGTGAAATATTCAAGCATCTGATTGAACTGAGCCTCAGTTCCTCCTACCAACATATCAGGGACAAGAATTTATTATTTGACAAGCTATACCTTTTAAAGTGAGAAGTGGTGATGTATTTTGACCATGATAAACTACAGGGACAGACAGCATAAAGGAGGGCAATAAATCAAAAAGACGTGAAAGCTGACTTGTACATTTAATTCATCTGAGAAAAGAGGTGTGACCTACCTTATTACTAGAAGCCAACAAGTGACACCTAACATGAAGAAAGAGATCTCCAAATCCACATAAGAATGTTAATTCCCAGGTTTGTTGGAGAGTGAATTTTTTTCAATATTTTTACCCAGATTCTCATCCGTTAGCTGATGAGAGAATGCTCTGTGGCTGCCACCCTGAGGAGGGAGCATGATGATTTAACAAGGTAGGATATATCTTGATAGACTGTAATATGTAATTTGAATGGGCCAAATATTCACTCAATCAAAAGAATTTATTCAGAGTATATTAGGTACTGGGCAGCCAGGTGGCACCATAGCACATAACCAGGCCTAGAGTCAGGAAGACTCATCTTCTTGAGTTCAAATCTAGCCTCAGATACTTACCAGTTCAGGCAAGTCACTGAACTCTGTTTGCCTCAGTTTCCTCAAATGTAAAATGAACTGGAGAAGGAAATGGCAAGCTACTCTAGGATCTTTGCCAAGAAAACCTCAAATAGGGTCACCAAGAGTTGGATGACTGAACAACAAATATTATGTACCAGGAATTGTGCTAAGCATTGGGGAAATAAAGGAATGTCAAAATGTCCCAGTCAATACATTCTTACATTCTGTGGGAAAGACAACATGTCAATAACTAGATATACATGTATGTATACGTATGCATGTATGTGCATATACATGTATGCATATGTGTGTCTACATATTAGATGACATGAGATATCACCTAAAAGGGGAAGGCATCAGCCACTGGAAGGACTACAAAAGGTCTCCTACAATTACGCCCAAAGGGCTATAAAAATGTGCAAACCCCTTGACCCTACAACACCACTTCTAGGGCTATATCCCAAAGAGATGGGAAAACAAATGGGAAAAGAATCCACATGTACAAAAATATCTGTAGCAGCACTTTTTGTGGGGGAAAAGAACTGGAAATTGAAGGGATGCCCAACAATTAGGGAATGACTGAACAAGTTGTGGTATATGAATGTAATTGAATCCTATTGTGATATAAGAAATGATGAGCAGGTGGACTTCAGAAAAACCTGGAAAGACTTACATGAACTGATGCAGAGTGAAGTGAGCAGAACCAGGAGAACATTTCACACAGTTGTAGACAAATTGTGCAATGACTAGCTTTGATAGACTTGGTTCTTCTCAACAATGCAAAATCCTAAGACAACTCCTTTGGCTCATGATGGAAAGGGCTATCCATATCCAGAGAAAGAATTACAGAGTCTGAATGCAGATTGAAACATACTATTTACTCTCTCTTTTGCCTAGTTTGGTTTTATTTCTTCTTTCTTGTGGTTTATTCCATTGGTTATAATTCTTATTCATAACATGAGTCATGTGAAAATATGTTTAATGTGAATGTATATGTAGAGCCTATATCAGACCGCATGCCATCTTGGGGGGGAGGGGAGAGAGGGAGAGAAAATTTGGAACGTGAAAGCTTATGAAACTGAATGTTGTAAACTAAAAATAAATAAATTTTTTAAAAATACCTTCTGAAAGTAAAATTTGAGCGGAAATTTGAAGGAAATCAGAAAAAAAAAACTAGGTGGCAGTTGAAAAGAGAGAGCATATTATACGGACTGATGCTAAGTGAGAAGAGCAGACCCAGGCAAAACCTGTACACAATCACAGACACATCGTACATATGATGACCAACCTTGATAAACTGGACTATCCTCAACAACGCACAGCTAAAGACAACTCTACAAGCCTCAAGAT